>CM052895.1:3621179-3701855 GCA_028534135.1 Potos flavus | reverse complement strand
TTCGCCAATAGGAAAAACAAAACAGAAAAACAAACGGCCATCCCGGGGGGTGTGTTTAAAGTGAGAGCTGGAAGGCGCCTGCACGAAGGTCGTGAGTCTCTCTGAGTCTCTTGCTGAGAAAGGAGCACAAGCCGGAAGAGCTGGAATGAGGTGATTAGACCACCCGGTACATGATGCGTTAGCTCGACGCCCGAATGCGGAAATAGTCCTGAAATCTAAAATTTAAAAATGCGGCGATGATCTGGGTAAACGGCTTCCAATGAGAATGTGTTTTTCTTTCCCGTCATTTTCTCCTCCTTTGTCATCTCAGTGCAAGAGCCAGGCCGCGTGGTCAGCGGAGGGGTCCCCGGGGGCTGGCCCGCACAGAGGGTGGGGCGTCTTTTTCTAACTCTAGCAAAGGTGCTGCCCTTGGCCGCCCGGGCGACCAGCAGGCGGGGGTTTTAAAGAATGAATCTCTGAGGAGGTGAAAGCGGAGCCCGGGTACTCAGTAGGCGTCTCTACGATGTTTGGTCAGTCTTGTCCTTGTCCCCTGCCCCCTCCCCCAACAGTATTCCTGCTGGCCCTGCACCTCCCTCCTGCCACCAACCTCTGTTCCCAGAGCTGCCAGAATGCGCTATTAAAAGGTAAATCAGGTCATCTCGCTTCCCTTCATAAAACCTCTCCTGGCTTCCTTTTTGATGTTTACATTTCAAGGAGATAGGCTCCCCGGACCTTAAGAAAAACATCCTTGGTGGGGGCCTGGGTGGCTTAGGTGGTTAAGCAGTTAAGCATCTGACTCTTGATCTCAGCCCAGGTCTGGACCTGAGGGTTGTGAGTTCGAGCCCCACATTGGGCTCCACACTCTGGAGCCTTTTTAACAACCAAAAACATCTTTGGGTGATAATGTTCCCAGAGGCTTATAATGTTCACAAGGTTTATATACGTTTCATATCTAAAGCACAGAGGAAGGATTTAGAAATGCAAATTTTCTCCTTTGGAGGTCCCGCCACACAATTTTCCAGAGCAACTATAATTTTACCTTCCCACTAACTATGCAGGTATGGAGGTTCCAATTTATCTAGTGTTGCCAAACTTCTTCTTGTCCCCTAATTTTTTTTTAATTGCTTAAAAGAAAATACATAATAAAGAAGATCACCCAATCTATGCTTACAGCCATAACCTGAGTAACAAGCTCAATTACTTCAAATAAATAAGCTCTTCTAGTTACTAATTTGCCCAAATAAATATGAACAGGAAGGCAGCCCTATACCTTTGTTGCTCTAGGGTGACACTATTCAGGGCCTGGCACATCATTTTTGTCTTAAAGCTGTAACTGCTCCTCAGGCATTTATTAAGCTTTGTAAATATGCAGAGAACTCTAGTCCCAAGAGCTGGGTTCTATATCCTCAAAAAATATCTCTTGGGAGTTAACACAAAATTTAAGTCCTCACAATAGTGATTTTATTAAGTCCCCTAATAATTTTTTATTGTGGTAAAATACAAGTAATGTAAAATTTGCCATTTTGACTGTTTTTAAGTGTTCAGTTTCGTGGCATTAAATTCATTCCCAGTGCTGTGCAACTGGGAATGAACCCACAATCCAGGTGCAGAAGTTCTTCCTAATCCCTTCCTGAAACTCTGTCCCCAATAAACACTAATTCCCCACCCACCTCTCTCCTGGCCTCTGGTAACCACCGTTCTATTCTCTGTCTCTCTGCGTTTGACTCTTCGGGGAACCTCACGGAATTCTTGTAACACTTGTCATTTTGTGTCTGGCTTATTTCACTCCACATTGTATCTTCAAGGTTCATCCATGTTGTAGGTCTGTCCGAATCCCATTGTTTTAAGGCTGAATAGTAATTCCATTACATGTTTCTACCACATACTGTTCATCCTTAGGTCACTGGATATTTGGGTGATTTCCATCTTCTGACTCTTGTGAATAATGCTACTCTGAACGTGGGTGTGCAAATACCTCCTTACATCCCTGATTTCCTGCATTACTGTTTCCTTTTGTGTTTAGTTCATAAACATTTTAATTCCCCTTCAATTTTCTTTTAATATGTATCGTGTAGGTATTTTCTTTTTGGTTACCATTGGGATTATGTTTAACCTCCTAAATTTATAACACTCTGATTTGAATTTATACCACCTTAAGTAAAATAATGTATAAAATCTCTGCTTCTGTATACTTCCATCTTCATCCCCTTTCAGTTACTGATGTCACAGATTGCATCATTATACACTGTGTGCCTTAAAACACAGCCTAATGATATTTTAAATGCATTTGTCTTTTAAATCATGTGGAAAATAAAAAGCGGGAAATTACAATAATACTGGTTTTTACACTGACCATGCATTTACCCTTACCAGAGATCTTTATTTTGTATCACTTTGCCTTGCATCCTTTCATTTCAACTTGAAGGCCTCCCTTTAATAATTCTTGCAAGGCAGCTCTAGTAGTAATAAACCCCCTCAGCATGGGGATGTCCTAATGTCTTAATTTCTTTATCATTTTTGAAGGATGGTTTACCAGATAGACAATTATCTTTTGAGGTTTGTTTGTTTTTTTTTCTTTCAGCACTTAGACTATATCAACCCAATACTTTCTGGCTTCCAAAGTTCCTGATGAGAAATCTGATAATCTTATTGAAGATCCCTTGTATGTTATAAGTCTTGTTTCTCTTTTGCTGCTTTCAATATTCTCTTTTTGGCTTTGGGTTTTGACAGTTTGGTGATAATATGGGTCCCTTTGACTTTATCCTTTTTGAAGTTCATTATGCTTCATAAATTTGTAGATTCGTATCTCACATCAAATTTGGGAAGTTTTCAGCCATTGTCTTCAAATGATCCTTCTGCCCCCTTTCCTTTTCCCTTTTAGGATTTCCACAATGCTATTTTGGTCATTGATGGTATCCCACAGGTCTCTTAGGATCTCTACACTTTCTTCAATTTTTTTTTTTTTTTAAGATTTTATTTATTTATTTGACAGAGAGAGAGAGATCACAAGCAGGCAGAGAGGAAGGCAGAGAGAGAGGGGGAAGCAGGCTCCCCGCTGAGCAGAGAGCCCAATGCGGGCCTCGATCCCAGGATCCTGAGATCATGACCTGAGCTGAAGGCAGAGGCTTTAACCCACTGAGCCACCCAGGCGCCCCCTTCAATATTTTTTGTTGTTCTACCTCAGACTTAGTAATTTTAATGACTTATTTTCAAGTACACTGATTTTCTACCTGCTGAAATCTGATTTCTGAATCTCTCTAGTGAAATTTTCAGTTATTGCACTTTTCAACTCCAGAATTTCATTGTGGTTTCTTTCTGTGTTTTCTATTTTTCTATCTCTTTATTGATATTTTCATTTTTTAAAAATCATTTTCATGACCTTTACCCATGAGCATCTTGAAAAGTGTTGTTTAAAAGTTTTTGTGTGGGCGCGCCCAGGTGGCTCAGTTGTTAAGCGTCTGCCTTCGGCTCAGGTCATGATCCCAGGATCCTGAGATCGAGCCACACATCTGGCTCCCTGCCTCTCTCTCTCCCACTCCCCCTGCTTGTGTTCCCTCTCTTGCTATCTCTCTCTGTCAAATAAATAAATAAAATCTTTAAAAAAAAGTTTTTGGTGTAGTATGCCTGCCTATATTTCTTCCTCATAGATGTTTTTTGTCAATTTATTTTGTTGTTTGAATGAGTCATATCTTTTTTTTTTTTTTTTTTTTTTAGTGCCTTCTGATTTCTTGTTGCCAACTAGACATTTGAATTTTATGTCATAACTCTGGGAATTAGATTCTTCCCCTTCCCCAGAGTGACTTCCTTCTCATATACTTCCTCCTTTTCTCAGAGAGAGGTACCTTAGTTATTTGATAAAGTCTCTTCTGGACCTGAATCTCTTGAGTATGACTTACTGTAGTGTCTGAACACTTTCATGTCACAGTAGCAAGAAGCGTTATAGAACGGCCCTGATTTTTAGCTGATAGAGAATCAATTGAAATATTGATCAAATATAAGTTTTAGGAAAAATTGGCTTGATTTCCAGCTTTATTACTATAAGGTGTTTGGGTAAATTGCTTAATATTTGAGTCTACTTTTCTCGTGAAATGAAAATATCATGCTAAGCAATTTCCAAGTTGCCAGCTAGTCCTAGAGTTCTGTATTTCTACATAATTGAATTATTTTCTCATGTTGTTGATGGGGAATATGACTAATACTGCTGAAGCTACTAATCTTATGTCAGGTTTTAAAGTCCATAATTGTTATCTTTGGAAAATATTATTTGACCTACAGTATGTCCAAATCAATTTAGTAAAATCACTTTATAACAGGGGAAAATGGTAGTTGTATATATGCATACATATATTTTTATATATAACTAATTTTTTATTGTTGTCAGGGGTCTTTGTGCCATGGACTGGCCTGAGATATAAACTAAAGGTTTTCTCATGTCTCTTCTGAGCCTTTATCCTTCCCTTGGCATGTATGGTGACTTTCTAAATTTCCCACATAAGCAGTTAGTTTTGAATGTCCTTGTACTTAAATATGTGGCTCCCCAATGTGGGAAAAAGGTAAAATGTGAGTGGGAGAGGGTAGAGGAGACAGGCTCTGTCCCTTAAATCCCCTAGCAGCTGCTTCAGCCAGTAGGGCAGCAATGGCAGGTTGCCTTTGTGTCTGTACCTCCATGACCCCAAGCAGTAATCCTCACTCAGACCCCAGATCTACAGTAATTGAAGAACAAGGCTCTTGTCACCCTTGCTCCTGTAGGCCACCTAAGGAATATCCGTATAGCTGCCTGCCATGGGGCTGGGGCATGGGGCATGGGTAGCAGCTAGCAACTGAAATTACCTACAATTTACCAACCAGGCTTTCCCCTAGAAGCTGCCAGCCTTCAGTTGGATTCCACAGTTTCAAAATCATTGGAGCAGCCAGATTCTGCCAGTTCATTTGTTGTCTAGGTGGGGAAACAGAATCCTGGAACTTTCTAATCTGCTGTCTTCCTTAATGTCCACTTTTTCCTCTTTTGACTCACATGTATTTCACAAGTTTTGGCATTTTCTTTTTTCTTTCTCAAGTAATGTTGAAGATGAGGATTTGGATAGAAGTCTCACAGCTGGGTGGGGGATGGTCTAAGTGGGGGATGGGTGCGCACTTGTTATGATGAGCATTGGGTGTTATATGTAAATTCTACTCCTGAAACCACTATTACACTATATGTTAACTAACTAGAATTTAAATAAAAATTTCAATAAACAAACAAAAAGAGAAGTCTCACAGTTATAAAGTTATTTCTTATCATTTGGTGAAGTAAGTTTGATAGTTTGCTTACTATCCACCTACCATTGTCTTCAGTTACCCAGAAGGCTTTGGTATTTACTGTTTAAACATAAGTCTTATCATTCTGTAAGTATTCTAATTTTTTACTTAGGAAGTATTTTTTTTAAGTGAAAGTATTTTTTAAAGATCTTTTCCTTTGTATATTTTTTTTAAAGATTTTATTTATTTGACAGAGAGAGAGATCACAAGTAGGCAGAGAGGCAGGCAGAGAGAGAGGGGGAAGCAGGCTCCCCGCTGAGCAGAGAGCCCAATGTGGAGCTTGATCCCAAGACCCTGAGATCATGACCTGAGCCGAAGGCAGAGGCTTTAACCCACTGAGCCACCCAGGCGCCCCTGTATATTGGTATTTTTAAATTCATGTGCAGAAACCTTTTAAAATTGCAAGTCTCTTATTATATATGATCTTTAAGAGGAAAAAAGATTAATCCACTCTTATTGCAAGGAATGACAGAAAGTGGAAGAAGATTTAGATTTTAGTTTATTATGAAAACTGTAAGCATACACACACACACACACATATTTGAAACACTGTGGATTATCATAGCTTGAGGAAGGGTGGGAGTGGTAGAAAGGGTAATGCACAGGACAGCCCTACAGCAAAGAATTATCTGTCCTCAAAATGTAAGCTGAGGTTGAAAAATCCTGATCTCTATATAGGACTTAAAATATCTTTATATTTTTATAACATTGAGTTGTCCTATCCAAGAATAGGAGAGGTTGTTCCATTTATTGAGGTATATTTTAATGTCATTCAAGAGTATTTAAAATTTTCCTCATATAGTGTTTTTTTATAGTAAATTCATTCCTCCAATTCTTTGTTAATGTCAATGAAGGTTATTGACATCAGCATGTTAATTTCATATCTGCTACATCACTGATCAAGTTTTAACATTGATTTTCTAGATTTATGTAGATAGGGTATTATAACACCAGCAAATAGAGGTAGTTTTATTTCCTCATTTTCTCTTTACTCATCCTTGTGCATGTGATTAGTTTTTCTTATGTAACTGAATTAAGACATCTAGTAGAATGTTGAATAGAAGTGAAAATAATGGGCATCCTTGTCTTGTCTTTTTTTTTTTTTTAAGATTTTATTTTTAAGTAATCTCTATACCCAACATGGGGCTCAGACTCACAACCCCAAGGTTAAGAGTCACATGCTTTACCTACTGAGCCAAGCAGGCACCCCTTGTTCTTGATCATAGTGGAAATGCCTCTAGTCTTTCTTCATTAAATAGGATACTGGTTTTAGGACTAAACTATATGTATTTTAGCATATTGAGGAAGTATCCTTCAATTCCTATATTCTTTAATATTTTTATCATCAGTCGTGCTGAATTTTTTTTGAAGGCTTTCTCACGGTCTCTAAATATACTCATAATTTTTTCCCTTAGGTATCTACTTTATAAAATAACACAGTAAATGGTATAATAAGGGGAATGGGTTGTTGGAGCTGGATTCACAAAAGGGTACGCAGAGCAATTAACACTGGAACGGAGTCTAAAGACTACAGAGAAGTTTGGCACGTAGAAAAAGGAATGACATTCAACATTACCAATAATTATATAAATGAGAGCAATGTCATATAAATAATGTATAAGTTTCTCATAGGCTTTGGATATCAGACTGCACTTAATTCATACTCTTCTAATCCTGTCTCCCCATTCATTCTCCTGGTTACTTACACATTTTTGCCTTCCTTAAATGAGTTTCCTTTATTCTTTTAGTTACCCTAGTCCTTCTGCCCTCATCCATTATTGTTTTGTATGTGTTACTTTCCTATTTTTTCCTCTTGCTAGTATCTTTTAGCCAGAAAGCAAGCCCTTATTTAAATATCATTAACATTTATTCTTTCTACACTTTAAATCTCAGCCAATCGTGTGAATCATTGCGATTTTTTTTTTTCAGGATGTAAGAGCACTCCTAAAACTACAAAGTCAACTCAAACCCAAGATTCATCATTTCAGGGGCTAAGAAGGAAAAGACTCAAAAGGGATGAACCCTGGAGTTTCCTATCAGAAAAAACCTGCATATATGAAGGCAGATTAAAGAAACAAAAGGACAAAAATGAAAGTTTACAAATAATTTCAATCACCCATACAAAAATCCTCACTGTAGAAAGAAGCCATAAAAATATTGACTTTGGCCAAAATTTCAGCCTGAAATCAGTTTTTGTTAAGCAACAGAGGGTTGCTAGAGAAAAAACACCCTCAAAATATGAAATACAAAGAAATAGTTTCAAGCAAAATTCAAACTTACTCAACCAACCAAAAATCAAAACAGCAGAGAAGCGGTATAAATGTAATATATGTGAAAAAGCCTTCATTCACAATTCTTCCCTTCGTAAACACCAGAAAAACCACACTGGAGAGAAATTATTTAAATGTAAGGAATGTTTGAAAGCTTTCAGCCAAAGTTCAGCTCTTATTCAGCATCAAAGAACTCATACTGGAGAGAAACCCTACATCTGTAAAGAATGTGGGAAAGCTTTCAGCCATAGTGCATCTCTTTGTAAACACCTAAGAATCCACACTGTGGAGAAATCCTATCGATGTAAAGAATGTGGTAAATCCTTCAGCAGAAGATCTGGCCTTTTTATCCATCAAAAAATCCACGCTCGAGAAAATCCCCATAGATACAACCCAGGTAGGAAGGCAGCCAGCACATCCCTTCCCGGGTGTCAGAGAATTCACCTCAGAAAGAAGTCCTATTTATGTAATGAATGTGGCAACACCTTTAAGTCGAGCTCATCCCTTCGCTATCATCAGAGGATTCACACGGGAGAGAAACCCTTCAAGTGCAGCGAATGTGGGAGAGCCTTCAGTCAGAGCGCGTCTCTTATCCAGCACGAAAGAATTCACACTGGAGAAAAGCCCTATCGATGTAACGAATGTGGAAAAGGTTTTACTTCTATTTCACGACTTAATAGGCACCGGATAATTCATACCGGTGAGAAACTGTATAATTGTAACGAGTGTGGTAAAGCCTTAAGTTCCCACTCGACGCTTATCATTCATGAAAGAATTCACACTGGCGAGAAACCGTGTAAATGTAAAGTGTGTGGGAAAGCCTTCCGACAGAGTTCAGCTCTCATTCAGCATCAGAGGATGCACACCGGAGAAAGACCCTACAAATGCAACGAGTGTGGGAAAACATTCAGGTGTAACTCATCCCTTAGCAACCATCAGAGAATCCACACAGGAGAGAAACCATACCGATGTCTGGAATGTGGGATATCTTTCGGCCAAAGTGCAGCTCTTATTCAACATCAAAGGATTCACACAGGAGAAAAACCCTTTGAATGTAACACATGTGGGAAAACTTTTAGACAGAGCTCATCGCTTATTGCACATCAGAGAATTCATACTGGAGAGAAACCCTATGAATGTAATGCATGTGGGAAACTATTCAGCCAGAGGTCATCCCTTACTAATCATTATAAAATCCACATCGAAGAGGATTCCTTGAAAGTAGATTTGCATGTGTGAAAAGCCTTAAACCAAAGCTCAGCAGGTATACATACTTGAGATTGATTTAATAAATGTCATGAATATGAGCAAACTTTTCTATTTTAATTTTGCCTCATCAGATATTAAATTCTAAGGATAAAGAGCTCTGACTATGTAATAAATATGTGGAAAACTTTCATACCTGTCAGTCACTTTTTAAAATATCCTAAGACAAGGGAATCACAGTTGTAATTTGCAAAATCACAATTTTGACCATTTGTAAGATAAAAGGTGGGGTTTTTCTATCTCTTTATATGGCATTATACACTATATGTGATATGTTAACATGAGAAAAGTCTGGGTGTAGGAGTGCTGGATTTTTCATTAGAAAGACACCAACTGTATAAGCCAGTAGCATATTTATTAGAACTAACATTTTAATAGCAAACAGAACTGATCTTAAAACATATGCATATGTAGACCAAATAATAGGTTAAAAAAAAAAAAACAAAAAACCCTACAAACTACCTCAGTCTCTGGAATTTGCCTTTTCCTAAATTGTTGTCAAACTCTGTGCATGGTTTTCATTAAAAAAGAGAAAGGAAAAAAATGTGCTCTCTTACTCCTTTATTCTTCTAGTTATTTCCAAACTACATCTAACAGTATCCCAAAATTTTTTTGCACAATTTCTAATTTTGCTCTCAGAATTACGTTTCTTTGTTGCCTTGAAGTCATTTATTATTGAACTGTACTTGCTGTGTGCTGAACAGCGTGTTAATTTAAGTAGAAAAAATATAGTTCGTTTGGAAGTCACTTCAAGGTTAAAGCTATTAGTATATTTTTAGTTGGCTGCAAAAGAAATCCTAAGAAATAATTTAAAGAATATGTCACTGTGGCAAAGTCTTAAAGAAATCCATTTCATGAAATAAAAGCGTATTTTCCCTACTCGAGGTTTGCAAATTAAAAAAAAAAATTCAGACTGCAAAAGCAAATAAAGGAAATAATTCCAAGCCTTAGAAATGGTTTACTCAGTAAATGTTTGCTTAATCCCAGGGTTGAGCCAGGTACTATCCCGGGCACTGGAAATTGTACAGAAGAAAGAAACAGCCCCTAATCTTCAAGAAGTCAAGAATTGAGAGGATGGGGTTGAAGGGAATAGTGAGTAAATAAGCAAAGTATCATAAGGTGTTGAAGTTTTCACAGAGAAAGAGACATTACAGAGATACTGTGTTACAGAACATCTTGCAGACATTCGTACAGGATTCAGAAAGAAGGAATGGAGCCTAACCAAGGGAGCTTGACCAGATGTAGTGTCTCAGAGGCAGGGATGCCTGAGCCCAGTTCTGGAAGAACAAGAATTCTCCAGAGAGTGAGATAAGTACTTAAAAGAGAGACAGCCACACATGCAAAGGTAGAGGTATGTGACAGCATGGCGCATTTGTAGAACACCTATTAAGTTAGGAGAATGACAGATGTTGAAGCTTGAGAAGGAGGCAGAGACCAGATAACCAAAGATCTTAACTGCCATTCTAAGGAACCTGAATTTGATTCTGAAGTTACGGAACTGATGAAAGATGATACGTAAGGGAAATTGCTCTGACAATGTATGGAGAATGAGTTCAGGAGGTTGAGGACAACTGAGCAGACAGACTAGAGCCTAGAGCATGGGCTGTTACAGTAACTTGAATGATAGGTAAATGAAGCTCTAAACTCAAGCAGGGGGCAGTGGAAGTGAAGAATGTGTGACAAATAGTAATGTGGTAAAATATGGTTTTTACAATCAAATAATTGGGAGAGGTGAGTTAAGAAGGAAGGTAGGTTGACTCCCAGGCTTCTTCCTGGTTAACTGGATGGATGATGGTGCCATTCGCCCAGCAGACAATACAGAAGTGAACAAGTGTGATTTGACTTCGCATATAGACTAGAATTAGGAGTAATTAAAATAGAGCTGGTAGTCAAAACCATGGTACGTGAAATTGATGAGCAGAGAGCAGATTAGAATGAGAAACAAAGGGGTCGCAGATAAAACCCAGGAAAACATCAATACATAAGGAGTTGGTGCAAGAGGAGGAATTGAACTAGATGAAATGGAATGGCTCTACAGCCAGAAGAGTGATGTCACTGAGCCCAAAGGTGAAATGAATGTCAGATGGTCAGTAGTGTTAGGTGCCACAAATTAAGTAATAAGGAGTAAACTGGAATTGGTAGCCAGGACAGTACTGGAGACAACTTAAGTGATTTACGGTGAATGGAAGCCAGATTATTCTAGGTTGGATTATTAATAGGAAGGTGAGAACTAGTAGGCTGCTTTAGACATGTTTCAAGAAGCTTAAAGGAAGAGAAGAAAAGAGGGCTGTATTTAGAGGGGAGAAAATGATTTCTATGTTAATGGGACAAATGTAGACACATGCCAAGGGTGAATTAAAGAAGAGAGCATTAGGTGGGACAAATTTTCTGCAATGTTCTAAGGGAATCAGGGTTAGAGCACAGGTGAAGAAATTAACCTTAGGCTGGAGGAAAAAGCCTACAGAAAGATGGGAATGCAGGTAAGTTTCTGTTTGATTTGGAAGTGAAGGAATTTCCTCCTGCCGACTTTATCTTCTGTAATGCAGGAGAAGGATGTCATTTTTTAGAGGTATTAATTATGGTAGCAATTTTGGGGTCTTTGGGTATCTAAAATGTGTTAATGAGTTTCAATCTGTGATTTTCAGATGTTTTTAGAAAGTCATGGCTCTGAGTTCATTCTATATTCTTGAGTCAAAAGCACCACTTTTATATGTTTGGCACCTGTGTTACTTTTTGTTTTTTTTTTTAAGAAAAAGTTTGCTCATGAATTAGAGTTGAAAAACTACTTAGGAAGGGGACGGTGCCTGGGTGGCTGGGTTAAGTGTCTGCCTTTGGCCCAGGTCATGATCCCAGGGTCCTGGGAGTGAGCCCTGTGTTGGGCTCCCTACTCAGTGGGGAGTCTGCTTCTCCCTCTCCTCCCTGCTCGTGCTCTCTCACTATCTCTGGCTCCCTCTCTCAAATAAATAAAATCTTAAAAAAAATTCTTAGGGGGGGCACCTGGGTGGCTCAGTGGGTTAAAGCCTCTGCCTTCAGCTCAGGTCATGATCTCAGGGTTCTGGGATCGAGCCCTGCATCGGGCTCTCTGCTCAGCAGGGAGCCTGCTTCCCCCTCTCTCTCTGCCTGCCTCTCTGCCTACTTGTGATCTCTCTCTCTCTCTCTGTGTCAAATAAATAAATAAATAAAATCTTTAAAAAAAAATTCTTAGGAAGGGGAAGAAAGAATGCCTTAAGAGTGATAAGGAGTTGGAAGAAAGAGAGACTGGAAAGAAATGTAGGAATTCAACAGATATGTGGAGGTAGATGGAAGGGCATTTACATCAGAGGAAAAGTTTGTGCAATGACAAGGAATCATAAGAGGACACTATGTGCTCACTGCACTACTGTAAACAGTATTTTTTAAACTTCATTTTCCAATTATTTCTTACTAGTACATAGAAATACAACTGATTTTTGTATATATACAAAATTTTGTGTATATATATATATGACCTTATATCCAGTAACCTTGATAAATTCACTTTTTTCCAATAGCTTATTTATAATATTCTTCTGGATTTTCTGCATACACAATCATCATCTATAAATAATGGCCATCTTATTTTTCCTTTTCTACCTGTAATACCTTTTAAATTCTTTTCTTACATTATAGTACTATACGGCACAAGCCAATGCAATGTTGAATACAAATAATAACATTCGGTATTTTACCACTTAATGTGTTAGCTTTAATTTGTGGGCATCTGTTATCAGAATAAGGACATTCCCTTGTATTCCTAGTGTGCTGGTTTTTGTTTTTATTTTTTTTTAATCACAAATAGTAGTATTTTGTCATATTCATTTTCTTCATTGGATCAAAATGACTTTATCTTCTCTTCATACTTTAATAGAGAAGTACATTGACTGAATTTTATGTTAATCAATGTCACAGTCCTTTAAATAAATCCTACTTGGTCACGATATATCATCATAAATGTGTACGTATGTATAAGATCAGGTTTCTTCCTTAATAAATAGAAGTCTGAAGAATTGACCAAGACTGTATTCTAAGAATTCAGAGCAGAATTTTTGTCATTCAAATCTGAAGAACAGATGGAATCATAACAGCTGGAGAGGAAGGGAAAGGCAAGGACAAGTGTGCTGTAGGGACAAAAGGCTCAGAGGGAGAGTGAATACAGCATCTGTAGGGACCAGCGGGGAAACCAGTCTTGCTGTTGTAGAGGGCTCCGGGTAGGATAAAAGAAAAAATAATATTGGAAATGAAAGTGAGAATTAGGTTGTCAGAGACCTTGAGTGCTGTCTGAGACTATACTAGCTGGGATATGATCCTTTAGATAGTAAATCACTGTTTATGTCTGAGGAGCAAATGGTCAATTTGAAGACTATGTTGTCTGATGGGACTGAAGGATGATTTGACAATTTCTGGCTGGTGAAACTAGCTGAAAGACAGGCTCTTGGCAGTAGGCGTTGGGAGAGTGTGAAAAATGTTCTCAGTGAGCAGTACAACGAGAACAGAGGGTAGCTCCGTTCTTGGTGCCTGACAATTGCCCTGGTCTTTTGCCAAATGCCCCAGGCGATAAAATTCTTAAAGCTGACTTTGTGACGTTTTTCAAAATCAAGATGCAATTATACTTTCAAAATCAGAAGATACAATCCAGTTAGTATTATAGGTCAGTATGTTTCAGGTTACAAAATCAAGTGTTTCAGGAACACATTTTCTAAGAGCTATAAAAAAAGGTTTTTCATTTTGAGAGATAACTTCCTGTTGGAACATTGGACGAAGAATCAAGAGACCTGCATATTTGTCTGTGCCCATTCTGCTTCAAGTTACATAGTCTCTGGCCTTTTCAACTCTATAAATTCCACTGTGTTGTTTCATCTACTGTGTTACAGCTCGTAATGGTGTAGAACAACTCAGAATTTTAAATTCACATCTTATGCATTTTTTGTGTAGAAATGTTGAGAAGAGCACAAAAAGAACTACAAAGAAATCCTATTCTCATCAAGCAAATTGTTAGTAATACTACTGGCACGTGTGATTGGATAAAAGAATTAAATTATACATTATGAACTAAAAATTTCAACCTAAAGGTGAATTATTGTAGGAAAATGGAGTAGACAGATAGAACTTTCCTTATTTTTCCCATTAAGTATATCTAAAAACTCATTAAAAAGACTGAAAAGTGGAGAGAAGATAGGTCAAGTAGGAACCTCAGGAAAAGAGGAATGATACGGTGATTGTGGGTTTTTTTTGCCTCATATACTCCAGACTTGAAGCTGAAGAAGCAGGAACCCAGACAGACACACGAAAATATTGCAAAGCCCCAATAAGAGCCGGTGTTCCTTAACCCAAGAGCCAAGAAAGGGGTATCCCTAGCAAGACAAAAAACTCTTAGACAATAACCAGTCGACTCCAGCCAAACAACATAGGAAAAAACTAGTCCTATCACTACCCACACCAGCAAAGACTGGGTGGGGAGTCTAGGCTCCCCACTCCCCCTTGTGAGGCTGTAAACAGGGGTCATAAAACCCTGCTGGGTGGTGTCAGAAACGGCCAAGAGCTAGGACATGCATCCATGCCGGCTGGCAATAAACGCCCCACTTTCTCAGCAACGACAGTGGAGACCATGTGGGGACCTGGACATTCCCCACTTGCACTCAGTAGTAAGAGAGCATCCCCCTCCCCCCCGCTTTTGGGGTGGTGTCAGAGGAGGTCTAGAGCAAAGCTGGAACTTTCACTATCGTCCAGTAGTAATGAGGCCACAATCCCACCTCATCATGGTGTCACTGGAGGCCAAAAGAGTAGTGACAGGGCCCTCTAATCCCTCAGCCCGAATAATGTCAGTGAGGGCCTAGTGAGGAACTAGAAATCCCACCCTTACAAGCAATAAAAGGAGACCCTTACCTCCTTGGGTATTTGTGGGGGAGGGGTGCAAATGGGGAAGTTGGGCTTCTACCCTCCATGGCCATAATGAAGAAAACTACTTCTTCCTTTGCTAGAGCAGTATCAAAGCGAGCCAGATGATACAGAAGGTTCAAATAAGATCCAGAGTTTTCACAGCAATATTCAAAACGTCCAGGATTCAATGAAAGACTTTTTTTTTTTCAACAAAAGACTTTTCTCAGGCCAAGAACAAGAAAGATCACTTGGATGAAAAAAAGACAATTAATAGACATTAACAAGTTGGTGACAGATATTACAATAACCTAACGAAGATCTGAAAGCAGCCATCATAAAAATACCGTAGTGAGCAATTATGAGAATGTTTGAAACAAAAAACAGAGTCTCGGCTAAGAAATTTAAAGTCTCAGCAAAGCAATAGAAGAAATAAAAAAGAAATAAAGAAAAAAATGGAAATTTTAGAATTGAAAACATACTGTAAGTAAAAATTCTAAAGCTCACTGTGTGGGCTCAAGAGCAGAACTGGATGGAGAGAACAATATCTATGGAATTGAAGATAAAACAGTATAAATTCCCCAATCTTAACGAAGGAGAGAAAATAGACTGAAAAAAAATATGAAAAATAGGGGTGCCTGGGTGGCTCAATGGGTTAAAGCCTCTGCCTTCGGCTCAGGTCATGATCTCAGGGTCCTGGGATCGAGCCCCACATCGGGCTCTCTGCTCAGCAGGGAGCCTGCTTTCCCCTCTCTCTCTGTCTGCCTCTCTGCCCACGTGTGATCTCTCTCTGTCAAATAAATAAATAAAATCTTAAAAAAAAAAAAAAAACACATGTGTAAAAAAAAAAAGAAAAGAGCCTCAGGTTCTGTGGGACTATAACAAAAGATGGAATACATCATCTGAGTTCAGAAGGGAGGGGAGAAAGAGGATTGGCCTACAAAGTCTTTGAAGCATTTTTAGCTGAAAATTCCCAAGTTTATCAAGAGACATAAACCTACAGATTCAAGAAGCTGAGTTAACCCTAAAAAAGCATAAAACCAAAACACGTCATAAACTTCTGAAAACTAAAGTCAAAGAAAAAATCTTGAAAGAAGTTAGAGAGAAAAATAACACCTTAGTATAAAGGGGGAAAATTTGAATGAAAGCAGACTTCTCAGCAGAAACCTCAGAGGTACAACATAATAAAAGAACTATGAACCCAGAGGAATGACGTCAGCAAAATGGTGGAGTAGTAGGTCCAGGCCTTCATTCTCCCACAGAGACTCTGACTAACAAGAAGACATGGAACAAACTGCTTTGGAGAACTCCAGAAAGCAGTTCAGACATAGCAGGACCCCAGGTGAGTGCAAAGCCAGTAAGAAATGCATTGGGGTGGATGGTGAAACTGGGGACATTTTACCAACCCCAGCCACGCCCCTTGCGTGGCCCAGAAAAGCACGTTCGGGAGAAAACTCCCAGCTCTGGGCTGCTCCCTCAGAGGGAAAGAGAAACATTGACTGTGCAGTGAGTGGTCCTGCTTTCTGGAGGCTTGCCCAAAGGATTGGTTGTGCAACCATCACCATAGGCAATTTTAGAACATTTACATCACCTCAACAAAATAAAGTCCCACACTCTACTATCACTGTCCCATTCCCTTCTATACCCCCAATCCTAAGCAACCATATGTATTTAAAGATTTATTTATTTGTTTGAATCTCAAGCAGACTCCCCACTGAGCACAGAGCTCAACATGGGGCTCGATCCCATGACCCTAAGATCATGACCTGAGCCAAAATGAAGAGCTGGACACTTAACTGACTGAGCCATCCAGGCGCCCCTTTTTCTGTCAGTTTTTGCTTAATGTTTTTTTTTGTGTGTGTGTGTTCTGTTATTAAATGCATATATATTTTTAGTTAATATACCTTTCTTTCTAATTAAGGGCTTTAATGCAGAATATATAAAGAACATTCACAGACAAATAGGCCCTCCCAAAAGATCTGAGCCCTTCACTTAAGAAGACATACAATGTCAGTTAACTACATAAAAAGCTATTCTGGGGGAAATCGGAGGGGGAGATGAGAAGTCCAAGAGAGACTGTGGACTCTGAGCAACAGACTGAGGGTTTTGGAGGGGAGGTGGGTGGGGGGTTGGGTGAGCCTGGTGGTGGGTATTGAGGAGTGCACGTATTGCATGGAGCACTGGGCAATGAATCTTGGAACACTGAAAAAATAAAATAAAATTAATTTTAAAAAATCTATTCAAAATTAATTATTGGAGAAATGCAAATTATAACCACAATGAGACACCATCTCACACACACCCACACCCACACACCCACACCAGAATGCCTAAAATTTAAAAGATTGACAATGCCAAGTGCAGACAAGGTTATAGTACAACTAGAACAGTCACACATTACTGAGAGGAATGAACAATGGTTCACCCCTTGAATTATTATATATTCTTAATGTAATGGCTTTTTCATCATTATAACATGTCCTTCTTCATCTCTAGTAACATTTTTTTTTAAAGATTTATTTATTTGTTTATTTGATAGAGAGGAGAGAGATCACAAGTAGGCAGAGAGGCAGGCAGAGAGAGAAGGGGAAGCAGGCTCCCTGCTGAGCAGAGAGCCCGATGCGGGGCTCCATCTCAGGACCCTGAGATCATGACCTGAGCCTAAGGCAGAGGCTTTAACCCACTGAGCCACCCGGGTGCCCCAACATTTTTTTTTTTTTTTTTTGAGAGAAAGAGAGAGTGGGCAGAGAAAGAGGCAGAGGGAGAGGGAAAGAGAAAATCTTAAGCAGGCTCCATGCTTAGTGCAGAGCCCAATGTGGGACATGATCTCACAGCCCTGAGATCTTGACCTGAGCCAAAATCGAGAGTTGGAGGCTTAGCCGATTGAGCCACCCAGGCGCCCCAACATTTTTGTTTTGAAGTCTATCTTGTCTTATATTAGTATAGCTACTCCAGCTTTATTGTGATCGCTCTTTGCATGAAATATATTTATTCATCCTTATACTTTCAATCTATTTGTATCTTTGAATCTAAGATGTGTCTCCTGTAGACAGCATATGGTTCAATCATGTTTGTTTTTTTTTAAATCTAGACTGACAATCTAACCTTCTGAATGTGTTGTAATCCATTCACATTTAAGGCTTTTATTGACATAGTTTATTTACAACTGCATTTTAGCTTTTCTTTTCTATATGTCTTATGTATTTTTTGTTCCTCTATTCCTCTTTTACAGTAAGTAGAAATTTTACAAAATAACATTTTAATTTCTATGATTTTTTTCACCATAATTTTTAAAGTTGTTTCTTTAGTGTTTCCTCTAGGCTTACTTTCTACATCTTAACTTACTAAAATCAGCTTCAGATCTGTTGTAACTTAGTTCCGGTGAGATATAGAAGCATTACTTCTATAAACTATTCCCCTTCACCCCTCTCTGTGGTATTATTGTTAGACATACTTCATCTATAAATGTTACAAACCCAACAAGTGCATTGTCATAGTTATTACGTAGTGTTATCGCTTTTGAAGAAGCTCAGAAAAAAAAGGAAATCAAGTAAATATTTATAGATTTTTAAAATGGTAACCTCATTATTTACCATTTATTTGTATTTGTGGATTCCAGTTATCTCAAGTAATTTTCTTAGCCACAAACAGCTTTGCTTCCACCTACCTTCTTTGTGCTATTACTGACAAATACAGATTTCTAAATGTTAGAAATACATTACATGCATTTGGTTTTATATTATTATTTTTAAATCAATTAAGGGTAAGAAATATGCATATATACTATTTTTTTATAATCACATAATGACCTTTTCCGGCATTCTGTTTTATCGTGCCCATTTAAATTATCATCTGAAAAACTTTCTTTAATGTTTTGCAAGATGGGTTTGGTAGCAACAAATTTTGTTTTTGTTTATCTGGGGTTGTTTTTATTTTGTCTTCATTTTTTAAAGATGGCTTTGGAGAGGGGCACCCTGGGTGGCTGTTGGTTAAGCGTCTGCCTTTGGCTCAGGTCATGATCACAGGGTCCTGGGATCGAGCCCCACATCAGGCTCCCTGCTCAGTGGAGAGCCTGCTTCTCCCTTTCCCCCTCCCCCTGCTTATGCCTGTGCTCTCCCTCTCTCTGTCAAATAAATAAATAAAATCTTAAAAAAGAAAAACATAGCTTTGCTGAACATATGATTCTTGTTTGACAGATTTTTTCCTTTAAACTCTGAATATGTCAGCCCACTGCTTTATAGCCTCCATTGTTTCTGATAAGAAGACAGCTGTTATTCTTACTAAGTTTCCCTCCTAGGTGATGAGTGATTATTCTCCTGCTGTATTCAAGATTATCTCTTTGGTTTTGGCTCTTTGTATTTTTAATACGATGTATCTAATTGTGGATCTCTTTTGAGTTCATTTTACTTGGAGTTTGTTGAGCTTCCTGACTCTGTGGGTTGTTGTTTTTCAATAAATTTTGGATATTTTCAGTCACTATTTCCTCAAAATATTTTTCTGCCCCCTTCTCTCTCCTAGTACTGCCATTAAACATACGTGCGTGTGCTTCACCATGCCCCACATTTTCCGAGTCTCCTTTCATTCTTTTTTCTTCTTCCTTCTCTCTCTTTCAGATTACATAATTTCTATCCATCAATCTATTTTCAAGTTTGTCAATTCCTTCTTTTAATATTTCAAATCTGTTAAGACCCTCTATAAATTTTTCATTTGATTGTACTTTCCAGCCATTTGGAGGTCTTTTTCTGTTTAATCCAACATCCATTAACAGGCAGTTTCTGGGTCCTGCTTATTTCCCAGTGTACGTATGGGGATTCCTTTCCTGTCTCATATTTTTTGTTGGAAACTGGACATTGTACATAATACGTGGCAATATGGTAGATAATACTGTGGCAAAACTGAGTACTTACCACCCCCACAAGATCTTTATTTCTATTTGTTGGTTTATTTTTTAAACTGGCTAGATTATTTTAGTGAACTCTATCCAACACAATGTTAAGCCTCTGATATTGCAATTCAATGGGTGCAACCCTGGTCCCTCGAACAGAAGTGGGATCCAGGTTTAAGATTTTTTTTTTTTTTTTTTATTCGTCAGACAGAGAGAGAGTACAAGCAGGCAGAGTGGCAGGCAGAGGCAGAGGGAGAAGCAGGCTCCCTGCCGAGCAAGGAGCCCGATGTGGGACTCGATCCCAGGACCCTGAGATTATGACCTGAGCTGAAGGCAGCCGCTTAACCAACTGAGCCACCCAGGCATCCCTTTTTTTTTTTTTTAAGATTTTTTTTTTTTTTTTTAAATTTTAGGTTTAAATGACTTTAAGTTCTATCGTTAAGTCCTAGATCTGGTTCAGAGTCAGACGTGCTCCACCACTGTTGCTGGGGCCTGAGGTCTCCAAGCAGAAGTACAGAAAATGGGTACAGATGTGACCAGCCAGGACCCAAGGTTCCTAGAATCCATCCCAGTACTTAGGTGTCCTCAATATAGTTTATTGTGGGAGGGACCCCAAACTGACCCTCAGGAATGTAGACAGGCCAGGCCTGGAGCTGGCCCTGGGAAGTGGGACATGGCCATGTGCCCAGGGAAGAACTATATGGAACAGACACTTTCAGGGCTGGGTTAGGTGGCCCAGACCTCTGACCTTGGATCACTGCCTTGAGACTTGCCTTCCATAGGGGCCACGGTCACTCTGCAGAGGCTGGCAGCAGAATCCTACGGCACCATTGCTTTGGGCCCCAGTTGTTGAGGAGCAACCAGGAAAGAGAGGCAGGCTCAGAGTGTTAAGTCCTTTCCAGTCTCGTGCAGATGGAACCATGGGCAGAAGCTGGTCTCACAATTCTCCACCCTGCTCAGGGCACAGTGTGGTGGCTGGACCAGCCCATGTTGGTCACTTAAGGGCCATATAGTCGAATATGGAAGAGACCTACTTGAGGAGATATGTTCCTCCCAGTTCTGGCCCAGGGTCTGCTGTAGGCTTTCTCCATAAAGATGGGCCAGGGTTCAATTGTTGGCCACATGGATAGTCAGTCCAATGTAAGTCCTGCAAACTAATCGGGATCTGGGGACACTGTTTCCAGCTCTTCTTTATGGCCCTGGGCTTGGGCACAAAGCAACTGTCCTGTCATGATGTGATTCTTCTTCCTTGACTCAAGATGAAACTCATTTCCAGGGATTCCCCAGTCTTGTAGGAAACTCTGGATTCCCTGGTCTCTCCAAAGACTGGCCAGGAAGGGACAGAGAAATGTAGATGTACCTTGGCATGACTCACTCATTATATGTTGGTTTTCAGAGATTCCTTCTACACTGGTAAGGCCCATATATGCCTTTCTGTCTGCTGGTAGGAGATGAGAAATCCTTAAATGGGAAGGTCAGGAACTAGCATCACTGGGCAAAGTAACGTCCAATCCCCACATGCATAAACCTGTCAGGAAGCATCTGTGTGTCTGCATAATATTCAAATTCATGAATGAAAAGATCTGAAAACTGACTGAACAAAAGGATTTTTAACTAAGGAGTTCCTGACCTGGAAGGGCTCTTCCTTTGTTTTAGGGAAGGTGATGTCTGTCCTTGTATGGGGCCTCATTTACCTTCCACTCACCAGGGTTTTGTGGGCAAAGACAGGGCTCCAGGTACCCAGAGTCACTCCTGTCATTCACAGAGCAGCCCTGTGGGCCAGGAGAGGAACTTAAGGTTGGTGAAGGTCCTAAGGCTGGATGGGAAATACAAAGAAAAAGAAAAGTGGCTATTAGATTGTTGTGACCACAAGGCTGCTCTTGTCCCAGGGTTTCTTTTTCTTCCTTTGCTGCCTTAAGATTTGTAATATTTCAGTTAGCATAATGCCCTGGGTCCATCCATGCTGTCACAAATGGCATGATCTCACCCTTCTTTATGGATGAGTAATAATCCATTGTGTATATATACCACCTCTTCCTTACCCATTCTTCTATCAGTGATGGACAGCTGGGCTGTTTCCATATCTTGGCTCTTGTAAATAATGCTGCGGTAAACATAGGGTGCACGTATCTTTTCAAATTAGTGGTTTTTTTTTCTTTGAGTCAATACCCAGTAGTGGAAATACTGGATCATACAGTATTTCTACTTTAAATTTTTGAGGAACCTCCATACTATGTTCCACAGTGGCTGCACCAATTTACGTTCCCACCAACAGTGTACAAAGGTTCCTTAAGTCAGATCGAGAAAGACAAATACCATATGATTTCACTTGTATGTGGAATCTAAAAGAGCGAAAACAAAAACACATGACTAAGCAAACAAAAAGCAGAATCAGATCTATAAATATAAATACAGAGAACAAACTGATGGGAAGGGGAGTAGAGAAATGGGCAAAATGGGCAAAGGGGAGTGGAAGATACTGTCTTCCAGTTATGGAATGAATAAGTCACAGGAATAAATAAATGGCACAGCATAAGGAATACACTCAATGATAAGGTAAAAGCATTATATGGTGACAGAGGGTAGCTACACTTGTGAACAAGTGTAAAAACTTGTCAAATCACTATGCTATACACCTGAGACTAATGTAACATTGTGTCAGCTATACTCAAGTTGAAAAAAATAGATTTTTTAATAACTCGGTGGAATGATCTAATTTAAAAAATAAAAGATATCTTAACATGAGGCAATCTATTAATGTCTTACCTGTGAATCTGTTAAAATACGGGAAATCACAGTATTGAAAATAATAATCTAACGTTCTAAGAAGCTAGAATCTAATAAAGAGTCCCAAGCTTCCCCTTCTGCCTGTGATGAAAGCACAAGATCCAGACTTCCAGCACCAAATGGGTAAAAAGCCAGAAGAATTACATGAAACTTAACAACAGGAGTACAGGACAGCATCTGGAGGAAGGAACCAAGTGACAGGAGCCCCATGGCTGCCCCAGCTCAGAGCCCACAGACCTCCCAGGATGCAGGGAGGAGGGGATCCAGGCAGAGAATGGGGGTCCTTCTGAGTTAAGGAAACATGGATGATAATAGGAGGAGGGAAAGGCAGCCTTGGATTCAAGTACCAAGGAAGTACTTGCTGCAACAGGGGGCAGCTGAAAAAACTCAGAGGAGTCCGATGAGAGTTTGGTAAAAGAAGGAATCTGTTAGCATGACTGCCCCAATCTCTAAATATACCCTTTAGCTAAACGTTTAAAGAAGTTTCTGGTCTTTTTAAAAATGTCTAATTGGGGGGCGCCTGGGTGGTTCAGTGGGTTAAGCTGCCAACTCTCAATTTCTGCCCAGGTCATGGTCTCAGGGTCATGGGATTGAGCCCCACATCAGGCTCCGCATACTCAACCAGGAGTTGGAGCCTGCTTGAGATTCTCTCCCTCTCCTTCTGCCCTTCCCCTGCTTGTGTGCTCTCTTTCTACAATAAATAAATCTTTAAAAAAATATCTAATTGGCATTGTGAAATTATGTGGCTTTTATGATACCAATTCTTTAAAATGTTTAAGACTACTTCACAGCCTAGCATGAGGTAATTAAAAAAAAAAAAGTGTGATAAAAATGTGTTTTCATTAATTTTTGAATGCAGTATTCTATATGTCTATTCATTAAATCAAAGTTGTTCATTTTGCTCTTCAGAATTCCATATCTTCAGTGACGTTCTGGGGGAGGGGGTCAGCTTTTCTACCAGTTACTGATAAAGATGGGTTAAAAATACCTCTGTAATGGATTTGTCAATTCTCCTGTCAAAATTTGCTTTATATATTTTGAAGCTACATTGTTAAATATATGAGTTTATTACTATTTTTTTTGGTGAATTCACTTTTTATTGTTATGTAATTATCTTTCCTATTTCTAGTAATATTTTTTCTTAACATGTTATCTTTTAACTAAATGTAGCCACATGAATTTTCTTTAATTATTTAATATTTGCCAGGTGTATCTTTTTCCAACATTCTACTTTTAAGATGTGTGTATCCTTGTTTTAGCATGAAGCTATGTTTCTAAAAATCTAGTCTTACAGTATTTTTCTTTTAATTGGAAAGTTCAGTCCATGTGCATATCTAGTGATTACTGATAGACCTGGATTTATTGCTACCATCTCCTTATGTACCTTTTATTTGTCCAAAGTTTTGTTTCTGTGTTTTTTGCATATGTGGTATTTTATTTTACTTTACTTTTTTTTTTTTTTTTTTTGGTCCTCCCTCTCCCCTATCCCATACCTTCTGCCTATTTGTTTGGAAATTGCACACTCTATGTTGAGTTTTATCAAGGACCGTTTCTCTACCAAAACAACTATGATGAATATGTTCATGTAGTTTCTAATGTAAGAATGACCTACAGTGGTGGAGAAACTGGTTCAAGGTATTTGTCTTACTGTGATGACATATTTTTACTTAGTTTGGTGCTATCTGGGTTACTTTAGCTTGAGTAAATGAATTGTGAAACCTTTCATAGTTTTCAATATTTTGCAATAGTTCACACAGCTCTCAAGAGGAAATAAAGTTAGTTAAATAAATAAAGGCACTAGTTAAAAGTAGTAAAGAAATATTTTACTCAGCACTACTGCAATAGAGGAGAGAGGCTTCAGTAAAACTGAACTCAACTCCCAATACAGCAAAGACAGTTGGGGATTTACAGTAACAGAGTAAAGGGATCAGTGGATGGAAAATTACCAAAAGGATACAGCGAAGTTGGGGGATTCTTGCAAACCTGTCTCAATAGGATTCTTGCTAAAGGCAGGCCAAAGACGTAGACATCAAGAGGAGGGAATAAGGAAACTGATCAGATAACAAGAATGGGGTTTCTACCTAAACTGACTTAGCAGGACTCTTGCTAAAACTAGGGCTCCGCAGGCTAGGATTGGGCCCAATGTGGCCTAGTAAAAAGAGGACTCAGAGGAAACTGAAGTTTGGTCAAGTCTCTGTCACAGCAATAGAAAGAGGCAGAGAAAATTAGCATCTATCTTGATAAAACCAAGTATCACAATCTATGCTACCATACTGATAGATCCCAAGTGTCATGTATTTCTCCCAAGTTCCGGCGACAGATCCAGCTGAAACAACTCTGGCCATACTTTAGACATTTTCGCGGCATTCTACACTGTGCATATCTTGAGCACCTAGCTAGCGGTGGGAGGGGTACAGTAATCACCACTCACGGGGGCCCACTACATATACGGTACGTTACTACCTTCTTCTAACAACTTTACAGGGGACTCGTTATTTCACAAGAATAAAATGAAGCTAGTTAAGGCTCTCTGCCCCTTCTCCTCTCCGCATGGGTTAACCATCGACAGGCTCTAACGAGGAGGGACTTCTTTGGGGTAACCGGGCCCCTTTCAGCTTCCCAAGACAAAACCCCACTAACGCGAGGGAGCCACACTGGAAGCGCCCACGGTCCTACGGCGGGAATCGCCCCTTCCTCCCGCGGGCTCGCGCCTGCGCACTCTGACTGCCGCGCCGCGCCGCGCCCCTGCAGCCTTGTGGGAAATGTAGTCCGAAGCCCGGGGCGTACGCGCCGGGCAGGGCTGTGTCCGCACCGGTTGCTCCCGCTGCTGCTGCGAGAGGGTGAGTGTGGGGCAGGGGTGAGGACGCAGCGGGTGGGGTTGGCGCCAGGCGGAGGCCCAGGCAGGAGAAGGCCCGGACGGCCGGGCGAGGCCCCTGAGGGGCGTGGCCGGCGGTGGATGGGCTGGGGGCCGCGTCCTCTCCGTCCCCGCGCGGCGCCGGGCCGCTCGCTCCAGGTGCGCCCTCTCTCGCCCCGGGAGCCCCGCCAGGTGGGAACACCGAGAGCCGAGAGCCGTCACCTGCCGGGAGCGGTGAGGGCGGGGGACCTGGTGCGGCGGCCCCGGGCCGGAGGGCTCTGGGAGTCACTCAGACCCTAGGTTCCTTCCCACCGCGGGCTTTCCCCGGGCCCCGCTTTGGAAGTCTCGGGGGATGCCGCACTTGGTGCGCGGTCTTGGGGCTCCAGCACCTGCCCTTTGTGTCCGCCTCATCTCGCGGATGCGCCATCTGCGGTCTCCGATTCCGAGAGGCGCTGGCGTGGGCTCCCCTTGACCCATCTAAGAATGGGGAGGCCGACCCCGCGCAGGTTGCTATTTCAGGGACTCTCTTTATTTTTTTAAGGCCATTTTTTCTCCGCCTCCTCCAGCCCCCCAAAAAGAATAAGTTCACTATAGGAAAACTAGAAAATTCACAGGAGCATTAAAAAAAAAATTATTTAAAAACTGTCAAAATCTTGGGGCGCCTGGGTGGCTCAGTGGGTTTAAGCCTCTGCCTTCAGCTCGGGTCATGATCTCAGGGTCCTGGGATCGAGCCCCGCATCGGGCTCTCTGCTCAGCGGGGAGCCTGCTTCCCCCTTTCTCTGCGCCTGCCTCTCTGCCTACTTGTGATCTCTCTGTCAAATAAATAAATAAAATCTTTAAAAAAAAAAAACTGTCAAAATCTGCATGTCGGCGTATAAACATAGAAAGGCTTTGTTTCTACACAAAGATGTGGACATTAGTGTCCTCTCCATTTACTTTTAAAACTGAGCTTTGACATATATTTGGAAGGGATTTAAAGTGCACAAATATTGAGCTCCATGATTTTTTACAAATGTTTTTATCTGTGTAAGTACCACTCGAATCAGGTAAATAAACTTTTTTAAAAAATTAATATTTTGAAAACATATAGTTATACCAATTTTTAAAAACAAGTCATTTTAAAGAGCGTGAGAAAAGTGTCGGTGTCATATTCAATGCTCCCTTTAGGCCTTTACATTCCTTCTCAGGTTTTTTTTCTCCCCCTCATGTTATAAACCATATAGGCCATCTGGCTACACACATCTTTGCATTCCTGTAAAATTCTTTTAAATCTCTTCATATGGGGGCGCCTGGGTGGCTTAGTGGGTTAAAGCCTCTGCCTTCGGCTCAGGTCATGATCTTGGGGTCCTGGGATGGAGCCCGGGATGGAGCCCCGCATCGGGCTCGCTGCTCAGCGGGGAGCCTGCTTCCCCCTCTCTCTCTGCCTGCCTCTCTGCCTACTTGTGATCTCTCTCTCTGTCAAATAAATATATAAAATCTTAAAAAAAAATCTCTTCATATGAAAATTTCTGGATCATACTGTAAGACTTTTGATACCCTCCCACCTTACTCTCTCCAGAAAAGTAGTAGTTTATAAGCATTTGCAAGGTAAGGGTGCCTGATGGACCCACTCCAAGTCTGGATGTTCCTATTCTCCAATTTTCTGAGAGGTGCGAGCAATAGGGTTGTTTAAATGTGTATTTTGAACACTAATGGATATTTTATGAAATGTTGGGTTTTATTTTTAAATTCTGTATCTGATACAGTGTTTTCTTACTAGGCAAAAATGTTACATTTTCATATGGTTAGGCATGAAAACCATCCGTCTGTGTTTGGGTCTTTGACATCATTGTTAGGGGGCCGTCTATCCCATTATCACAAAAAATGTTCCTCTGCAGTTTCTTCTAGTACTTTAATTTAATATGCAAATTTTTATTCTTTTCCAAATGGTAAGCCCTTGCTCCAAGTTACTAATTCATTCTTTTTTCGCTGATGTGAGATGTCACTTTTTCATATCCTGAATTCTTACATACAAAATGTTTTCTGAATTGTTTGTGTTGGCAGGATTTTACTTTGTTCTACTGATCCTTTTCTCTGCTGGACTATAATCCATGAGGGCATGGAGAACTTGTTTATGTTTAGTTTACGGCTGTATTTACCCTCTCCCCTAGGAATGGTGCCGGTACACAGTAGGTGGTCAACATTATATCTGGTGCATGAATGACTCAGCCTTTTCCATCATAGTGTGTTTTAATTATTGTAGCTATGTGATATCTGATGGGCAGGTTCTCCCTCACTGCTCTTCTTTTCAAATGTTTCCTGGCTGTCGTTAAATGACACAATTAACTTAAAAAAAGATCTTTTCCATAACTATCTTTAAAATACTATTACTTAAGGATAACTTGGTTAGGAATGTGCGAAGTTTATAAATTAATTTCAAAGAAGTGACAACTTATTGTGACAGCCTATCTAGGAATATGGTATGTCTCTGTTCATCCTAAATAAGCTTAGTAAAATAAACTTCATGAATAAAAAATATAGTTTTCCTTAAGAAGGTACCATACATTTCTTATTTGGCTGATCTGTAGGTATCTTATTTGTTGTTGTTGCAGGGGTCTTATTTCTTGTGGCTTCCTTTCCTTCCCTCAGCTCTGCCTCCTCTGGATCCTGCCCATCCCCTAGGAAGGACCGCGCAGAAAGGGAAGGCGATGGCTATTGGGCCTCTGCCACTGGCAGCTCAGGTGAGCTCAGAGTTCTCTCTAAACCCTTTCCCTTACTCCTTAGCACTTATTCCTGTACTGTATGTGGGCTTCACTGTAGAGGATGGGGCTACGGAGATCTTGGAATGTTGGATATTTCCCATACAGCCCCCCTTAGTGTCCCTCAGCTTTGTCCTCAGCAGCCTGCTTCCTTATTCAGCTGGAAGCCCTGGCCTACTGAGCTTTTGATGCCATTCAAGCATCATCAAAGGAACAAAAATCATATGAAAGATGGTCTGGGTGCTTTTTGGGTTTATGGACTCCCAGGGAACATAAGAGAGGTCGTATCTCTACGAGATACAGTCCACGATGATTATACGTGAACCTGATAATAAGAACAAGTACGGCCAAGTACTCAGATTCAGTGTCCCAAGACCCATGGCAACCAAGAGAAGTAGGGTTGGATAGGGATTAAGTGGAGAAGATTTGCAAGAATGGAGTTAAAGTGTCCCAAGTTTAAATCCCCATTCTACCATTTATAGCTATATTGTCTTGGGTAAGTAACCTGACTTCCCTGAATTTCCTCATGATGATGATAAAAATAAGAGGATTAACTGAGTGTTTGCCACCTATGGGACATTAGTAAGCATTTCACATGGCTTATTTTGTTTAATAATACATACTTCATAGGTTTGTTGAAAGTTCAAGTGAAAGAATATACGTAAAAAGTACCCAGCATGGTTACTGGAATGTTAGGGATACTCAGTAAGGCATTCTTAGCATTATTCTAACTTGGTATTTTAGTTTTAGAGGTGGAGCAAATGTAGCAGTGACTGGGTGATGAGAGGGAATCAGATACAAAGTTTGGGGTCAAGTTCCAGGAAGGAGGAATTCGTGCGTCTGGTAGGGTGGTAGGCATGGGGGCAGAGGAGGAGGAGGAGAAATTTTGATAAGGGAGTTGGCATGTTCCAAGGAAGAAGCAGTGTCCATTAGCTAAAGAAATTCATGCAGTGTAAAAGTAGTGAGGAGCCCAGGGGTTTTTTGCCCTGAGAGACGAACTGAAAATGGAACCTGCTAGGGGTGCCTGGGTGGCTCAGTTGGTTAAGCATCTGCCTTGGGCTCAGATCATGATCCCAGGGTCCTGGGATCAAGCCTTGTGTTGGGGAGTCTACTTCTCCCTCTCCCTCTGCTGGTGTTCTCTCAAATAAACAAATAAAATATTTTTTTAAAAAAGGAAAAAACGGAATTTGCTAGTTTTACTAGAACCTGGAGTTTTTGCTTCTCTGGAAAAAGAAGATATCGGGGGACTTGGCCCCAGGAGACCCTAAGTTTTGTTTTGTTTTTTTAAGGTTAGGCTTACTTAACTTTGTCTCCTACCCCACGGGCTCACGGTGTTTTCTCTATTCATAAGATCATGTATTAGAGTTCTCTCAGATATGTCACTTGTTTATTTATCAAAGGAACAAGTTTAAAGAAGGCTTCATGAAGACAAGTACTAACTGTTGTGATTTCTGTTTGTACTACTTTCTGTCCTTGGTATTATCAAGCTCAGTTATAAAAGGCAACATAACTCACAAAAACAGGCAGAAGAAAGAGGGAGTTTCCAGAAAAGAAGGTTTAAAGGGGGAGCATTCAGAAGATTTTTGTTGATGAAGGCTGTGGTTTGGCTGTCAGGAGCCTTGATTTTATTTTACTTAGTAAAAATAATGTTAATTAAGTTTTTAAATCAGCTTTTTTTTCCAGGTGTAATTTTACGTAAGATAACCCATTTTAAGCATATTATTCATTGAGTTTTGACAAATTTATGCACCAACCTAATCACTACCCCAATCAAGCTACAGAACATTTTCCTCACCCCAGATAATGTTGTCACCCACTTCCAGTGGGTGTCACCCACTTCCACATCCCCCACCCCAGGCAGTCACTGGTTTGATTTCTGAATACGTCAGTATGTGTTTCCTAAAACAAGCTGTTGTTTTACATCACCAGAATACAATCACCAAATGAGGACACTTACGTGGACACAGTACTGTTAGCTAACCTACAAACCTTACACATATTTTGCCACAAACTGGGTCCTTTATCTGGTCCAGCACCTAATCCAGATCGCAACTGGCATTCAGCTGTCACATCTCCTTAGCCTCCCTTCATCTGGAACAGCTCCAAGTCTTTGTCTTGGATGACCTTGACACTTGGACCTGGGATGTATCAGTGAAGCATTGGAGCTGTTCCCCTTTTTCCATCTTTTCTTTTCGGCTGGTCATGGGACTATGAATCGACTTGTATTTGCCTTTAAATTACATCTTCTTTTTCTGAATATACATACTAGGTGTGTAGTTGTAAAAAAATTTTTAAGACTATAATATATAGTTGCAGGTCTCAAACTCTCAAAAATAAGCATAGATATACATTCTTCTGGCCTTTTAAATACCTGTTTACATCCTTGCCCAGTTTTATACTGGGTGGTTTGTATATAAAAGAAGCCTTTTATGCAGCGTGGACATTAATCCTTTGCCATAAATCGCCAATATTATTTATTCCCTGTCATTTCTCTTAAATCTATTTAAAACATCTTCTGCTATGAGTAAGTTTTGAGGTTTTATGCAGTTAACTTTCCTTTTCCTTTGTTTGGCTTTGGAATCATGCTATGAAAGGCTTTCTGTATCCTAAGAGTATATAAATATTTTTCTACGTTTTCTATTAGTTTTGTTATTTTAAATTGACATCCTTGAGCTATCTGGAATTTATCGTATATAACGTGAGGTTGGAATCTAACTTCATTTAACAATGTGGTGTAGCATTTCGTCATCCATCCGTTCACTCAACAGGGACTGAGCACCTGCCTACCGCGAGTTAGGCAGTATTCTGGACGCTGGGAAGATGGCAGTGAGTGAGACAGGCTCGGTCCCTTTCTCCTAGGTCCTGTCTTACAGAAAGGGGAGGCAGCAGAGAAGAAGAAATAATGACTGAGGACATTGCTGGGTGCCGTGAAGGCCACACAGCAGGGTGGCATGGTGGAGTGTGACATCTGTTTTAGCTGGCCAGAGGCAGAGTGGCACTCGGAAGGAGAAGGCATTCCCTCTCCTGAATAATCTGCTTCTTCTCCATAGATTGGAAATGCTACCTTTAATGTATGCTATGTTTATATACATGTTACATAAGTTTTTCTGGATTCCGCTCGATCGCTCTATCTCTGCTATCGTACCACACTATTCGTTGTTTTAGAATTTATTTTGTTATTTCATAAAGCAAATCCCCCCTTACCTTTCCAAAATTTTGGATTACTGTACTGTTCTTTGACATTTACACTTATAGTCAAATTTTATTACCTATTATCAAGTTTCAACAGTAACAGTTAAAAAGTATGCAATTCTGATTTGAATTCCATTAAATCTATATCAATTTGAGGAAGACTGCCATCTTTTACAATGTTTATTCTTCCTTTTGAATTAAAAAACTACCCTTTATTTTATTCAGATCATTCATAATGGCTTTTGTTAAGTTTGATCACAAGGATCTTGCATATTCCTGTTAAGTGTATATTCTGAGGTGTTTTGTTTTCTTGTTGCTATTGTGATTGTGATTTAAACACAATTGAGATTTTTTTTTAAAAAAACTGGATTGCTGGGGCACCTGGGTGATTCAGTCAGTTAAGCATCCGACTCTTGGTTTTGGCTCAGGTCATGATCTCAGGGTCCTAGGATCAAGCCTCATGCTGGGCTCCCTGCTCAGCAGGGAGTCTACTTGAGATTTTCTCCCTCTGCCTCTGCACCCCCCCCAACTCACACACTCATGCATGCATTCTCTCGAACAAACAAATAAATCTTAAAAAAATAAAATAAAAATCGGATTGCTAAGAATTATATCTGAAGAAAGTGTGTTGCTGTGGTGCCTCAAACTTCATCACTGTCATACTCTCTTTATAAATTATACTTCAATCATTTAAAATAGCCCCATTTATTCCATTTGATCTCAGCCTTTTCAAAGGATAACAATATCAAAAAGCCTGTGTCTTTAGGTTTAAGAAAACCTTTGCGCGAAAGAGACAAACCCATGAAGCTGCTTATTTCAAACACCATGAGTTACCCTGTGCTTTTAAGACCATACTAAGTGGAAAAGCGAAAGGGAAAAAACCTCTGAAGGGATTAACAACAAATACATTTTGTGAACAATATCATTAAGTTTCACATAAGCCTTTGAAAATGCTCTTCTGCACTTCTCTAAATCAGTCTTCAGGAGCCCTTCTATGCAGCTCAGGGGTCCACAGGATGTTTTATAATAGAGAGAAGCTCTGGGACACTCTTGGGAGCTCTGCACTGAAGCTGATGAGAATCCAGGAAGTGGGGAACACTGGCATACAGCCCACAGGAGTCTGAATCTGGGCTTTTAATTTTGCCCAACATATTCAGCTAACAAGGCAATTTATTGGAAAAAAAAAAAAAGTGGATTAATTTTTGGAAAGAGAATATCCTATTTCTGATGTTACCTTTTTCTTGTTCTCACATACATTCTACCTTATCTGATATTCATATATTCTCCTCCTAATTTCTTTTTTCTTTTCTCCTTGCTTTCTTTTTATTTACACTGGCCTGCTGTATGTTGTCTCTGCCCTGCCACCCCCCCATCCACACACACTTACTTTTTAACTTTCTGGTTTGTGCTTTAGGGATATCTTTTCTATGTGCTAGATTTGAAACCAATTTTAGAGTTTTTGTCTTTTATTTTTTATTTTTTTTTTTGGAGGACCCGCTGGGATTCGAATAGAGTTTTTGTCTTTTAATAGAGAAAGTCAACTCATTCACGTATGTTGTTATATATCTCGTCTTTTTCTGATTAATGATTTATGTTTATTATGCTTTCTTATTTCCTTTCTTTACATTTGTTAAACTGATGATTTTTCTCGGTTCCTTTTTTTCCTTCCATAAAATGGAAATTCAGCCACGTAATTATGTCCTTCTAGAAGCTACCTTCACATTTTTTGACAATATTTGTGATTTTTAACATTATGTTGATATATTGATTAAATAAATATTAGGAGAAAATAATGAGGTAGAAAGAGAATGAACTCTGCCTCAGTGTTGACATTTTTTCTAGAAGTTCACAGCAAACAGGATGTAAAGTACACATATTTCTTAGGCGTGGGCTTCGTCCCATCTTGGTATCTGGGCCTTTTCTCCACTACTTTTCTCTCCTTTGCCACTTACATAGCACAGCACTCTTTGTCCTTAAATGAAAGCCTCCTCAGTGGCTTTATCCCCATTTCCTTGTCCGTACTTCTTTCCATATCCTCCCCCACACACACACACACTCTCACTTGCTCTGATGGGGGTTGGCTGCAAGGGTTCTTTTCTTGGCCTTTCCCTCTAACGACACGAGGAGATAGATGGCCTTGGGTTTGAGTCCCAGCTGTGTGATTGTGGAGAAATTATTTAGCCATTCTGATCCTCAGATTCTTCATCTGTGAAATGATGACTTTAGTGCTAGCCATCTAGCAGGTTGTCATATGGGTTAGCGGGGTAGGGTGTGTGACTCAGTGCAAAACTCAGTACGACAGTGAGTGCTCAATTAGTGCTCCCTCTTTGTACTAGTCAGGCTTCTGCAAACGGACAGAACCCATAGGCTGAAGAGTCCCCACGATCTACCCTCTGCAATATGGAGGCCAGGAAAGCCAGTGTGTAGCTCTACTCCAAACCGAGAGGCCTGAGATCCGGGACCGAGGGTGTAAGTCCCGGTCCGAGTCTGAAGGCTCAAGAGCTAAGAGTACTGTCTGAGGGCTGTCACCAGCTCAAGCAGAGCCAGCAAATTTGTCCTTCCTCAGCCTTTTTGTTCTATTTGGGCCTCAATGGATTGCATGATGCCCTCCCACATTGCTGCAGGCTGATCTCTACTCCGTCTACTGACTCACTGGGAGCACCCTCACAGAAACCCCTAGAAATAATAACGCTTTGCCAGCTATCTGGGCATACCTTAGCCCAGTCAAGCTGACACATAAAATTAACCATCACACTCATTAAACAGATACTGAATGCCTGTTGTGTGTTACTTCCTAGTCTAAGGGCTAGAGAACAAGGCTGAAATGGGCTTATAAAATCGAAATGCCACTTTCAGGTCAAGCTGGATGTTTTCTTGGACCTCTCAACCATATTCTGCATGTATCCTATTTGTACATGCTTTCCCTCCATTAACTGGGATTCTGCCTATATCGTAAAGCCTGAAATTCCATGTGCTGCCTTGACAACGCTGAGCCGCATGGGGCTCCAAAGACCTGGCTCTGAGGTCCCCTGGTCTTCCTGCCCAGCAGGAAAGGCACCCTACCAGCCAGACCAGTGCACCCCTCCCAGCCCATGAAATTGTTCGAACAAGCCAACTGCATCCTCCTATGGTAACCAAGGGTCCCCTCACTCTCTTGTCACTACAAAGCCTGCCTCCCATGGCCCCTGCTGGTTCACAAGCACACTCCCTCAGTGGCTCTGCAAGGTGGGTAGTTCCTCCTTCCCCAGGCTATGAGACCATGTGACTGGTAAATTGCTGTCAGCCTCTCTGCCCGGTGCTGGGTGTCATGTGTTCAGTCATCTTGTGCCCTGTAAGGTGCGGGATCCCTCCTTCACCAACAGGGTAAATGGGAGCCATTAGAACAGTACCTACTCTTCGCCAGTGGTAATCTAGGGCAGCCTTCAGTACCTTTCCCTATTACCCTCGAACACCTCCTCTTCCTGTCCTTACATGTCAAAGCACATTCTTTTTATTTACTCATTTTATTTAATTATTGGAGAGAGCGCATATGATGGGGTGAGGGGAGAAGGAGAGAGAGAATCTTAAGCAGGCTCCATGTCTGACATGGGGCTTGATCCCGGGACCCTGAGATCATGACCTGAGCGGAAATCAAAAGTCGGATGCTTAACCGACTGAGCCACCCCGGCACCCCAAAGCACTTTATATTACATTTACCTCTGATTATTTCATGATAATGTACATTTTTTGTTTAGTTTCTTTTGGCAGATAAGACATTTTTCTCACACAGATCCTGTCCCTTCTAATGCTGCTTTTTTTTTTTTTCCCACTTCCCTCAGGGGGTTTTATTGGCATAATCCTCTGAGCAGGAATTTATAGTTTCAGGAGTCAGTGACATTCAGGGATGTGTCTGTGGATTGCACTTGGGAGGAGTGGATTTGTCTGGATTCTGCTCAGAGGAACTTGTATGGGACAGTGATGCTGGAGAACTACAGCGACTTGGTTTCACTGGGTAAGGACCTCTCGTTCTAACTCAAAACCTCCCTACTGACATCTTTCCCCGCCTACTGCCACCTGGTACAACCACAGAAGTTCAGGAGTTTGCACTTGCAATCCTGATGTGATAGGTCATTGTTTTAGGGTGGTTGCTTGGTGTCCTCTCTGGACATGGAATGGAAAACGGAACCTTCAGAAGACCTCACGGGGAAGGGACAAGGACAGGCACCAGGAGTGGTTATTATAGTCTGTTCAGAACCCAAATTTAGTGTCTCTCCTCGCGAGCAGGGCGTCAGCTTTCCAAACCAAATGTGATTTCTCAGCTGGAACCTGAAGAACTGAGCTGGGTGACACAGGGACTTACAGCGTGCCTCTCTCCAGGTACAGATCAGGCTGCAGGGACTTGTTCCGTGAGTGTGCCCCTTGTGGGAAATCCCCGCTGAGCTCCCTGGGACTCCTGGAAAGATCTACACCCCTGCCTGCTGTATATTCTCTCAAAGGTCTCTGCATTACTCATGTTACTCATCCTCCATCGGTTTTACAAAAGTCCTCACCGTGGAGGGAAGTAACAGTGTAGGAGGATTAAATGAGTTACAACATTTGTAGCACTTACTTATTGCTCAGAACATCAGTAAATGTTACCGCTTATTATTGCTTCTCTGTCTTCATCTGTATTTTGAATCCCTGTCTTTCTGTCTTCCCCCACTTTATATTCTCTTTCCTCTGTTTCATGCACCTTTCTTCTCAGCCATAATCTGTATCCATGGCTTTCTTTCCCTCATTCATGTAAACGTTTGTCAGCTTTCTTAAAGGAAACTGATGTTTTTCTCCCTGAGTTGCAAACTTGTATACATGCTTTTAGTCTTCATTGAAAAACAAATGAAGATGACTTTAGCGTTATTTTCACTAGTAACTTCACGTTTTATACATTTGCTTTCGCATTCGTAAATTTTCACTCTGCATTCCATTTTCCTCTAAGCATTTAATGCCTTTCAATCTTTGTTAACTGGTTTCTAATCCCCTTCACAAATGAAATTTCTGTTAGAGGTTATCACTGACTTTCATCTGGAAAAAAAACATTTTACAGTCTTATATTCTCTACTCAATATGAAAGCATTGATCACCGTTTCTTTTTATACATTTTTTAAATTAAAGAGATAGGTACATATATTTTAATCTCTGAATAGTGTATGGTTACCTAAGTATAAATCAGTAAAAGAAATCAGTAAAAGAACATATTGATAGGAAAAAAAGAATCTATGAACATGGCTGCTCGTTTCCAGTAAGCTTTCTAAAGAATAGGATTTTACAAGAATCACTGGGTCAAAAGATGTATTTTTTTATGACTCCTGCTACACATTGCACAACTTTGGATATTTTATGCCTTTTAATGCTAATTTATTAGGTATAAAATGATTCCTGAAGGTAGCTTTGATTGCCTTTACTAGAGGTTCTGTGGTTTGATTATTATTGCTATTTATATTTATTCTTATGTAAATAATCTTTTCATTCAAGAAACATTTTGTGAGCACTAGGCCCTGTTCCTAGCACTGTGGCTATAGCACTAAACAAGACAGGCAGTTTCCCCACGGAGCTTTTGGTCTACTGAGGGAGACAATAAATAATAAAGAAAGCAAGCATGGAGGGAGGAGGGAAAGGAAAGGAAGGGAATGAATAACATAGAGTCCTAGTGCTATGTGGAAAAAGCAAGTAGCATAAGAGAACTAGATCAGTTAATAGAAGCTTTATTTTAAAGGGAGTGATCAGAGAGGGCCTCTCCTTGAAGGTGGATGTTGAACAGGTAACTCAAAAAGTGATGGGCCACATAGGACACCATTCTGGGCCCAGGGAACAGCGGGTGCAAAGACCCTGTAGTTGACTGCATGGCCTTGTTTGAAGGGAAGAGTGCCAGGAGATGCAAAGATTTCCTTAAACTTAGTCTTTCATTCCTTCTCTGAAAAAATTTTATTTCTATTAGATCTTTAAATTTCTATGAGCCACCTTCTCATTCTGAGTGTTCCTTTCTTAATAGCAATATATTTTAAAGGATGCATTAATTTCCCTTGTCTGTAGAGAATATTTAAGTTTTGGTTTTTTTGTGTTTTTTTTTTGGTGTCCTTTGTTTTTTGGTGTATGTATGCAGCATTTTTTCCCTTGTTCCCTAGATTACTTTAGTACATTTATATATGCCTTTTTCATTACCCCACTGTCATTTTTGGTGGGTTTTCTGGAGGCGGCAGAGGCAAACACATGTATTCTTAATCCTAGGTTATCCTCTCTCTTCTTTACTGGTCTTCAGGCTTCTCTGTTGTGCTAAATCCTAAAGACTCTTCATTTGTTTATGCTTGCATTTCACATTATATTTGCCTTGTCTCTCTGAATGTCTGTCTAGCCACTAGTATGCAGGCTCACCGAATTGTCATGATTGAGCTAACTTTGCTTTATATCCCCTGCTGGGCATGTTGCCTGCCAAAGTAGGTATTTAATCTATGTTTGTTAAGTGAATATTGAATGACATCAAGTAGAATTTTTAGAAATTAGGTGAAAATAGAGGTTTGAAAGTTATAATCCTATCTGTGACATTCATATCAATGAGTATTATTAATTATCAGGATGAGGGAATGACAAGGGCAAAGCAGCAAGTATGGGACCCTAAAGGACAGTAAGATTGACTTGGGGCCAAAAATGCCCCAGTGAAGGGGACAGAAAGAGTCATCAAAGGAGGAGAGAATGTAGGGAGAGCCAAGGGAAGAGAGAAGCAGTGGGAGAGTACAGCATGCCAACCAAGAACTGGAGGGTGCTGTGGGCCTTAGCCAGAAGGACACTAAGGATGTGGCCTGGGGAAGAGCACTCTTGGTGCAGAGGAAAACGGGCTGTGGGTACATGAGTAAAGAAGCAAACAAGTAAAGACATTACGTACGGCTGCTTCACCAGGGCTCACTTCAGAGAAAAGGAGGAAAGGGCAAGAGCTGAGACAAGACAGGGGTCGAGTGCCTCTGGTTTGTTTACCAGTGAAAAGACTCAGGTGTATTTATAGGAGCAGAGAGGAGAAACCAAAGACCCAGAAAACTGGAGCCAGAGGGTGAAGCCCAGAAAATTGGTGGTGTGCTAACTCCGGGTCTTGTTTTTTCCAGGTTTTCTTTGATGGTACTGCCAGATTAAGCTACCATTTAGTCTTCTGTTCAAAACCAAGACAAGAAAGCGTGGAGGACTGAGTGCTGTGCTCGGCTCTGGTCCAGCCATCATGACTCGCTCTTCGTAACCATCCTATGGGGTAGGTACTGTCAGCCCCACCTCAGTGGGAGAGACAGGTTCAGAGGGGGAACGGACATGCCGGAAGTTGAACACAGGTTTCTTGTTTTGTTTCTGCCTTCATGTTTAATACTAATTCTGAAACAAGAAAGTTAAAACTCTCTTTCCCTGCCTTGCTGTGACATCTAGCAAAAATAGAACCTTAGTATCCTGGCCTGATTTTTCTTTTAGATGATTGTTTTCTTTCTTACTTTTTTTTTAGAGAAAGAGAGTGTGTGAGCTTGGGGGGGGGGGCAGTGGGGAGGGGCAAAGAGAGAGAGAGAGAATCTTGAGCAGGCTCCATGCTAAGCACAGAGCCTGACACGGGGCTCGATCCCACGACCCTGAGATCATGACCTGAGCCGAAATCAAGAATCAGATGCTCAACCGACTGAGCCACCCAGATAACTGTTTTCTTTTTCTGTACTAAGGTTTTCATGTGTATAGGTCTTGAATGCTTCATTAGATTTTGCCTCTATTTTATAAAAGCTAAGTAGAAAATGTACAGATAGAAGTTCTGTTAGAGACAGCATTATCGCTAGTAAACTTGTTAATGTTGAAACAAATATGGGAATTATCAATGTGGAAAGCAGTGAATTTTTTGCCTCTAATCAGTGGTCATTAGACTGAAATCCATTGGCGAAGTATAGTCATGAAGGAAACAAACAACATGTGCAAAATATTAACATCTATTACCAAAGATTATGTCTATGAAATAAGATACAGTTAGGGATCCTGTAATATTTTAAGCCCTCCAGGAAGCCACCGCTTATACCCCTAAACGTAGAAACCCATTATTTGTGTTTTATACACGACTTGGTATCATTCTCAGAAATGTACTGCGTGTGTGTGTGCATGTGTGCGTTAACATATATGTACACATACACACAGCATTTATGTACTGTTACAGAGTCCCTGTTTACCTTATGCTAACCTGAGTCTCCTTCATGTTTACTACAGACATGTCTTTGCCTCCGTCAGTAGGAAAACTCGTCTAAAAGACCATGATAAATGTAGACGTATTCACAGGGCATTGATCTGTACACAGCGCAGGCCCACACCTGCCTCGAGTCCTCTGCACTGGTGGGTCTTTCTGTGTGGGACACTCTCCCTTCGACAGTCCTGTGACTCCCTCCTTAGCCTCTGAAGTCTTGGCTTCAATATCACGTTTTCATTGTGGCCTTTCCTGAAGCCTCTATGTGAAATTACAAACCATTCTCCTCACCCATCATGCTCCCTATTTCCATCTTACTGCTTTTATTTTCTCCGTAAGTTATGCCACTAAATTCTAAGTATTTTACTTATTTCTTATGTTGATTGCCCTTCTTCCTCTCATGGAAATTCAAGTTCCCTAGGGCAGAAATGTGTTTCGTTCATTGTTCGCACCCTAATCAGCACCTGGGTCAATAGCTATTTCTTGAAGAGCGACTTCGTGTTCAGAGGATCAGTGTGGCTGCTATGTGGACAATGCACTGTACAGGAAGTAGCAAGAGTGTTAAGTAGGAAGTCCAGTCAGGTGCATAATGAAATTATCTGGTGGAGTGGAAGGAGTAACTTACCTACGACACAGGGGATTGAAGAAAGACAAAAAGAAATAAATGGACTTGCCGTAGGAAGAGCAGGACCTACTGCCCGAGAGCTACCTGCCCCAATTCTCTGCAGGCTCTTGGCCTCTACTATGGGCAGTGTCAGCCATAAAGACTGAAGGATCTGTGTTCTCCCAGACGCCTTGGTCCTAGGGGCGCTTTTTTATGTCCTGATGAGTACCAAGATTATATAAATCCTATAACTAGACATTCTGGGCTATCACTCCAAAGTCCTGTTTAGGAAAAAAGAAGAGAGGGCCGTATATTGTTTAACACAAAATAATAATGATAATGATAACAGCTAATAATCGATGAACCTTATCCTGGCCAAGCATATGGCTGTGCACGGTACAGGGTCCTTGTTTAATGAGATAACAAAATAGCAAGCATCCGAAACCTCATCCAGTCCTAGAAGAGCACCAGTTTTTGATCCTTAGTGCTCCAGTCCCAACACCTCAACACTTCACTAATTCGGAGTACAGCTACCCTAACAAGTTTATGGTTTCCAGGGAGACAGTCATGTGATCTGAGAAAAGTAAAAATTTCCTCCCCTTTAAGCTGTCTAACGTGCCGGTCACACTTTGGGAACAATACTAAATAGTAAGCATCTGTTCCTTGATTCTGTTGTTAGTTTGAATTCCGGTGTTTTATGTATATGCTTGGTACACCGCTTATAATTTTGTTTTTGAATCAGGATCCAACGTTGGATATTATTAGATACTTTTGAAGCATCTCTCAGATTGGTCACGTGTCCTTTTTCCAGTGTCTTATTAATATATTAATAGCTTACTCAGAGTTACACTCTGGAACTCCTGGATAAATCCTTTGTTCGGATCGAATATCTAAGTAGTATTTCAGGAATGGCATAGAGTACTATAATGACTAAATCTTTCATATTTAAGAATGTGTTTTGGTTTTCTCTACAAACGTATAGAGTACTGGCCATGTGCAATTCGAGTCACACCGGCCTTTCCTCAGTCCCTTGTAGACATGGCTTCACTGTCTTTGGTATCCCATGTTCCTGGAGCGATTGCTTCAGTCAGCTTTAAAAAAAACTGTTGGTAATCCATTTGTCTTTTCCCACAGCAAATCTCCAGAATTAACTTTTAAATTAGATCTCCAAATTCCATGAATATATACTGAGTCTATTAAGTTTTCTTTAGTACATAGTGATGTTTCAACTTATAATTATTAGTATTTTCCAAAATTGCAAATATTTTGTTGTTCCCATTTTAAGAAATGTCATATAGACAGAAGAATATGTAAAATATGGGGCGCCTGGGTGGCTCAGTCGTTAAGTGTCTGCCTTTAGCTCAGGTCATGATCCCAGGGTCTTGGGACTGAGCCCCACATCGGGCTCCCTGCTCGGCAGGAAGCCTGCTTCTCTCTCTCCCACTCCCCCTGCTTGTGTTCCCTTTCTTACTGTCTCTCTCTCTTTCAAATAAGTAAATAAAATCTTAGAAAAAAAAAGAATATGTAAAATACATGTACCGTTTAGCAAAATCTACATATTCTTCTAAGCTCTTTATAAGTATTAACTTTATAAGTATTAATTTTTTTCTTATTTCAACACTACACAATAGGTGCCATTTAACAGATGAGGAAACAGGAACACAGGTTAACGTAAACTGCCCAAGGTCACACAGCTAAGTGGAGCCAGGTAGCCTGGTTCCAAAGTTGTCGTCTTAAACATTATGCCATACTGTTTCTCTCTATAGTTCATAACGATAAAGATGAACATATAATAAGGAAAGCAAACACTCAGGCACTAGAACCCAGATTTGGAAACAGAACATTCCTTGTATCTTAGAAAAGCTTTTTGTGAGCCTCCTCATTCACATCCTCTTACCCAAGACCTAACCATTCTTCTCACATTTGTGATAATTCCTTTTCCTTGCTTTTCCTTACAGTATTGCCATCCATAAAGGAATCTCTAAACAGTACATTTAGTTTTAGTCTGTTTTTAAACTTGATCTAAATGGACTCTTACTATATATATATTTTTGTGTATCTTTGCCTAAATTATTTATTCATTCTGATTATTTTACGTAGCTTTAGCTAATGTTCTCTGCTGGTTCGGGCTGCTGTCACAGAACACCATAGACTTGGTAGCTCTAACATCAGACATCTATTTCTCATAGTTCCTCGGAGGCTGGAAGTCTGAGATGCGGGGCCAGCATGGTTGGCTTCCTGGTGAGGGCCCACCTCCCGCTTCACGGACAGCTGCCTTCACACTGCATCTGCACATGATTGAGAGCAGAGAGAGGGGAAGCAAGCTCTGTCCTGTGTGTCACCTCTTTACCTTCATGACTAATGACTTCCAAAGGTCCTCCCCCTCTTAAAGTTATCTCATGAGGGATTAGGCTTCAACACATGAGTTTTGGGGAGACACAAACATTACATCCTTAACATTCACTGTTTTCAAGTATCCTGTTGTAAGTGTTTCACAATTTAGTTATCGATTTTATTGTTGGTAATGTTGGGTGGTTTGCAGGTTTTTGCTCTTGTGCAATGTTACCTTAAAAATTATGAATCGTGGTATACCTTTGCAAAGCAGATTCCTTAAGTGTATGTACCTACTAGTAGGTTTACTAAATCACAGTCTGTGTGCCTGTCCTACATTACTAGGTACTGTTAAACTTTTTCAAACACCTGAACCAAATTACATTTCCACCAGTGGTATGTGAAATTTCCATTACAGCACATCTTTCTAAAATCTGAAGCTATCGGTCTGCACTTTTTTTTTTTTTTAACTCAGGTGGATGCTACTCATTGGAGCTTTAATCTCCCTTCTCCTGGTTACTGTTGAGATTGAGTATCTTTGCTTGTTTACTCACCACCAGTCTTTCCTTTTCTTAAGTGCTTATTCAAGTTGTTTGCCCATTTTTCTGGTGGCCTTAGTGTTCCACAGACACTGTTTTCCAGATCTAGGTTCTAATCCTGTATGGGCCGTGTGTTACAAAGATCCTAGTATGTCCCTGTTTTTGTTTACTTCCTTTCTGATGCCTTTTGATGACTGGAAGCATTTCATTATTCTTCCAGTGTTTATTTTCCAGGTGGTTTTTATGTTTTTTTCCCCCTCATTCTGTTTTTATTGTTTTAAAATTTTATTTCTTGAACCTCTACATAGTTTCCAAATTTGTTATTTTCTGTGTATCATTTATCTTGAATGAGGGCAGTTCTGTCTGGAGTTTGTATTTGTCTAACAGTGTGAAGGGCCCCTCCTTTGCCCTTTATGCTGTTTACTGGGTAGAGCTTTGGTTGGACAGTTGGATATGATTCAGTGACGGGGTAGGAGGCAGCCTCCAGTTCATGTGTTGCCTGTTGATATTTACACTCAACTGGATAGGTCCTTTCTGGGGTTACCTGGTGGTGTGTTTTAGAAGTGGAGTGTGCATGGCTTTCTTCTCTTTTTTTACATAAGCAGGTCAGGTTGCAAGGAGGTGGTCCAGTTCATGCATACCTCGTACCCCATAGTAAAGCCTCCTGCCCACAGGCCTTCGGTTTGTTGGTTCAGTGTTGATCTTGGCTCTGGTAATTCTGACCACGCTGACAGCTGATTCTCAGATTATAGTTTTCTGTCCTCTGCCTCTCATCGCCCCCGACCATTTTGTCAAGGATAAGAAGTGGGATCTGAGAAAATCAAGTCTGAGTGGTCACAGGGTCCTTCCTTCAGCCCTGTCTCAAGCAGCTCAACAGATCCTGCTTTGCCTCTCTTTGCCACCAGTTCACATCTCTAACGAATGGGTATTGAGGAAACGGTAAGGCCCTGTGGACCCTCTTACTTAAAGAGAATGAGAAACTTATAGCCCATTGAAAGTTGGTGGTGAGGGGAACCTTAAATTGTATCATCCTCCTGTAAGTTTCAAATAGGTTGTGGTATTTTATGTTCCAAACAAGCATTTCCTGAAGGGTATTTATATACGTTATTTTACTTAATCCTCATCAGATTATTTTTATCTTTATTTTATATCCATGAAAGCTAAAACACAGAAAAACAACGAATTAAGAGGGTAAGTTAACAGCCAGGGTTTAAACCCAAGTCTGTCTGACGCCAGAGCCAACAGTCTTTCACGGTGTCACACTGTGGTGTTGTACAAAGATTTAGTGTCAGAATTAGAGGCAGCATTGCAGGGGAGAAGAAACTGCTGGTGGGAATACCAGGGCTTTCTGATCTGCCTGCCCTGATCCCAGCTTGTCTGTATTTTCCCTTCATTCCATCTTCATTATTCAGCCTTGTCCAGAGGTCAGTGATTTCAGTGTCCATCCCTCCTGCATACATAGGCTTACTCTTTTCTCTGCTTACTACCAGTTCTCCTGTTATTTATGAACTGATTCATTGTTCTTTCCCTCCCTTCTGGTTTTCTTCCTAACCGTAGGGACATCTTTGAAAGCTCTCACATGTGCCGCACATTTATTCTCAGTTTCTTTCTCTCATTCCCACCTTATACAGCCTTTTGTCTTCCAGCACAGAAACCAGTGTGTATTTGAATTTTTATTTTTTTTCAGACTGGGAGACAAGACTTGAAACCAGAGAATCAACTACAAAGCCCAGCATTACTGAAGATTTATCCTATGGGATAATAATGGAAAAGGAAGGTCTCTGGCCTTCTTTAGGGGAAGCCTGGGAACCTGATAATTGGTTAGATGGGCAACAGAAAAACCAGGACAGACTTCTGCGCCAAGCGGCTGTTACTCATAAGGAAACCCTTCCTGAGAGGAGGGCATGTGGAGGTCATGAATTTGAAAGATGTTCTAGTCAGGGGTCAATCCTTGATATACAACAAAGTATTCCTGTGGGACAAAGGCCCCATAATCAGAATTCACGTGGAGAAGACACTAAACAGAACTCTGAATTAATTAAAACTCAAAGTATGTTTGTAGGGAAGAAAATCTATGAATGTAATGAATGCGGGAAAACCTTCAGCCAGAGCTCCTCTCTTCTTAAGCACCAGAGGATTCATACTGGGGAGAAACCCTATAAGTGTAATGTATGTGGGAAGCACTTCATTGAACGCTCCTCCCTTACTGTACATCAGAGAATTCATACTGGAGAGAAACCCTACAAATGTAACGAATGTGGGAAAACCTTCAGCCAGAGCATGAACCTTACCGTTCATCAAAGAACTCACACTGGAGAGAAACCCTATCAGTGTAAAGAGTGTGGAAAAGCTTTCCGTAAGAATTCATCCCTTATTCAACATGAAAGGATTCATACTGGAGAGAAACCGTACAAATGTAATGAATGTGGGAAAGCTTTTACCCAAAGCATGAATCTTACAGTTCATCAGAGAACTCACACAGGAGAAAAACCCTATGAGTGCAACGAATGTGGGAAAGCCTTCAGTCAGAGCATGCACCTTATTGTACATCAGAGAAGTCATACTGGAGAAAAACCCTATGAGTGTAGTGAATGCGGAAAAGCCTTCAGTAAAAGCTCAACCCTTACTCTGCATCAACGAAATCACACTGGAGAAAAACCTTACAAATGTAACAAATGTGGGAAATCCTTTAGCCAAAGTACATACCTTATAGAACACCAGAGACTTCACTCTGGAGTAAAACCTTTTGAATGTAATCAGTGTGGAAAAGCTTTCAGCAAGAATTCATCTCTTACTCAACATCGGAGAATTCATACTGGAGAGAAGCCTTATGAATGTATGGTATGTGGAAAACATTTTACTGGGCGATCTTCCCTTACTGTACATCAGGTTATTCATACTGGAGAGAAACCTTATGAATGCAGTGAATGTGGAAAGGCCTTCAGCCAGAGTGCATACCTTATTGAACATCAAAGAATTCATACTGGTGAGAAACCCTATGAATGTGATCAGTGTGGAAAAGCCTTCATTAAGAATTCATCCCTTATAGTGCATCAGAGAACTCATACAGGAGAGAAACCCTATCAGTGTAACGAATGTGGAAAAGCCTTCAGTCGGAGTACAAATCTTACACGACATCAGAGGACTCATACGTGAGTTTTTTCATTGAACCCTTCACCAGGATGAACTCTTCCGTGATAATCAGATAAATCATGTAACATAGACACCTAATAAATGTAATGATTGTAAGACTCTTTTAGGTGAAGTATAAATTACTATATCAGATAATACCACTGCAAAGAAACCATATAGAATAGAGAAATCTTAATTCAGAATGTAAAACATTCCTTTATTATTCCTTATTAGCTTTAAATGGCTAATGTTCTAAACAATGAAGATTCATGCTGAAGATCAGTTCTATTGTGTCATACTGTAGATCTTCTTTGGATATCAGAGACTTCACACTGGAGAGAAAAGGTGAGAATGCTAAACTGGACAGTCCAAAGACCTGGTATGTAGTCCTGATCTGCCACTAACTTGGACAAGTCACCTACTTTTACCAGGTCACAGTGTCCTTATTTGGTAAATAAGGGATTTTGTATTTAGAAGGTCTCCAGGATCCCTATTAGCTCTAAAATGCTATAAACCTAAAAATACATCCAATACTTTGAAATCCTTGATCTTTTACCATGTTATATGTGTTATCTAGATGCTCCTATTCCGTAATCTGGTTTCCTTGAATGTTTTCGGTCAAAATTCTCTACCTCTATTGAATCTTATTATTATCTATCCATATCCCTCCCCCTCCTTCTGCACTGTTATTTTCTCCCCTAAAACAGAGGCTGGTTGCTACCCAGGTGATGAAACAATTGTACAGATCTTAATGCAATAGCATGCTATTTTGAGTTCTCAATTAACAGTCATTAAACTACTGTTAAGTAAGCTATTTAGAAAACAATATAACTTAAATATAGTCTCTAAGTACATAGGATTCAAATATGTATCTTTGTACCATACTCTGTATCAAAGTGAAAAGAAGAAAGGGCTAAACACTAATAGACATGAAAATGTGACATATTAACAAAATCTTTGCAACTCAAAACATATTCAAAACAATGGTAGGTTTTATAGATCTCTAGTGATGACAGTAGTTAAGACAATTTCATTTATTTCATACATACTTAATAAGTGCTAAGTATGTGAGAGACATGATTAGAAGATCAAAATGGATAAGATATACTCTTTGCTTTTCAAGGGCTAAACTAAAAACTGGCCATGGGATGGGAGAGGAAGAATTCAAGCAGTAATGAGGCAGAATCTAGATGATGTGGTAATTGATTAAATGTAGGAACTTGAATTTATTTGGGTGGGTGGTGTACCATAATTAAGAATACACAAGTTGACTGATTTTGTGGGTAAATGATAAGTTCAGTCTGGGGGCATTTTAATGAGTCTGTGGGTATCCAAGTGAAGATTCCTGATAGACACTAGAATAACTGGCAAGGGACGCCTGGGTGGCTCAGTTGGTTAAGCAACTGCCTTCGGCTCAGGTCATGATCCTGGAGTCCGTGTGTTGAGTCCCGCATCGGGCTCCCTGCTCGGCGGGTAGTCTGCTTCTCCCTCTGCCCCTCCCCCTTCTAATGTTCTCTCTCATTCTCTCTCTTTCAAATAAATAAAATATTTTAAAAAAATAGAATAACTGGCAGGACAGTTATGAAGGGTACTCTGAGAGTACTGTCACTGAAAGGGGGAAGTGGAGGAAGTGGAACCAGTAGGAGCTAAGCAGAAATAGCAAAGAAAAGGAAAATGAAAAACAGAAGGAAAAATTAGAAGATGGTGGCATAAAAGTAAAAGAATTTCACATAAGGTAAGAATAGTTAATATTTTCACATGCCATGGAGGGTTAAAGTCAGATAAAATTAAAAATGGCCTTTGGTTTTGGTTACTGATAGCCTGTGTTATTAGTGGGTTAAGGAGTGAGTTAAAGGTTGAAAAAGACTCATTAGCTTGGCTGAGAAAGGAGACACTGAGAAAGATAACTAGAGGGAGACTGGTGCTGAGAGCAGGTGTATCTATCAGAAGAGCTTTACAGTTACAAATACTGGCAAGTCCAGTTAACAAGGCTTATAAGCAAGCAGAGATTTTTTTTCCCCCCTCACATAACAAATCTGGAGGTGGGTAGCATTGTTTCAAAGACAAAATTCAATGTCTTTAGTTTCATAGCTTTTCCATCACGGTCACATGATTGCTGCTCTGCTTCAGGTAAAGTATCTGCATTCAAGGCAGGAAGAACGAGGGTGGGAAGCACCAGGAACATCTGTACCTTTTATCAAGAGACGCTGTCCCAGAAGCTGCCGAGCAGACTTCGGCTTATATCTCATTGACCACAGCTGTGTTATATGGAGGCCAGTAGCAAAGGAGGCTGAGAAAATACTCTTCCAGCCTCTAAAGTGGAGCTAGGCAAAGAAAAGGTTTGATCAAGGTGTTGATCTGGCCAACAAAAGTCTGGCGAGAGTGTGTTTACCTGACCACTGAAAGCTGTGGGAGAGTGGAAGGTGCAGCATGGAGGGGATGGGCTCAAAGTGGGAAAACAGGATTGGGACAGAGGTAGAAGCTATAGGAACCTTTTTCAAAGGAAGGAAATTTTTCACCGGGAGAGGTGGGAATCAAGAAGTGATGGGTTCAGAAGACGTTTGTGGGTGGCAGTGGAAGAAGCTCCCTATGAACACTGGGTCCCCGGGCAGGTCAGTCTCTGGGCTATGTGACCTCTAAGCTCTAACTCTTGGGGACTGGAACGAAGAGGGAATGAAACAACCGTATCCTCGGAAACTTAGATCTTTAATATTTGTCCCTTACACCTAGTTTCCCCCTTTACCTTCAAACTTTTTTCTAGAAGAGGCAGAAGAGATGGATAGAAAGTAGATGAAAATGATAAAGACAGCAGCAAAATAAAGGGTCAGAAGGCAGGCACAGGATAAGGGGAAGAGGAAGTATGAAACATGCTGAAGCCTAAGATGATCCAGTAACTCAAAACTTGGTGAGATATTAGCCTTTACAAGAAGCAGTTGGAGAAACGAGTCAGCTACATGGAGGTTGCACGATTTTTTCAGGAGTTTTTGGACACCTTAGGCCCTTGTGTGTCAGTTCGCAGTCATTCTGGGCAACAAGTAAGGAGGACAGTCTCTGCACCTCTTCTCTATCACCAGGGCCGGGACTCCGGGTTCCACGTACTAGACACGAGACCTTGGGCAAAACACTGAACATTTCCGTGCTTTGCTCTTACTGTTAGTAGTGCAAACTGCACAGCTTTGGATTACAGAAGATACCCATGTAAAGTACTTATAAAAGTGCCCAACACATAGTTAGTGTTCCATAAATACATTATTATCATCATCCTATAGCTGAAAACAAAATAACATCCAGAAAATTACCTTAGAATCACTAGACCCTCAAAACAAATGCGGTGTACACACAAGGTGATATCACTGTGGGAGGTCTTCCGATGGCCTGCAAGGCCCGGGGTCCCCTGGAAACCTCCCGTCCCACGCTCCCTTGCTCCTCTCCAGCCCCTCCAGCCTCGCAAAGCCTCAGGCTCACCAAGCACACACTTCGGCCTCGGGACCTCGCTGTCCTCTCCCCTTAGACGGCTCTTCCCCCACGTATTCACACGGTTCCTCCCTCGCCGGCGTCCAATCTCTGCTCACGTGCTCCCCCCCCAAAAGAGGATTTCCCCAAACACGACTTAACATCATCCCCCCCCCCACCTACGCCCACCGTCACAGTTTCCGGACAGATACTGTCTAAGTGCAGGTTCCCCGGCTCCCTCTCCAGCCCCCAGAACAGCGCCCGACACACACGTGCCCCCAAAGTGTCAAGAGGATGAAGTCTTCCATAAACCGCCAAACAGAATGCCGTCGTGTGGCCTAAGTCACTGACACCGCTTCCTAAGACGACAGCCCCCTGACAAACCTCTGGTCACATTTTTGACTAAATTCACCACCGACAAAGCTAAAACCTGCCCTTCCTCCCCGAGCTCCGCGAGAACATGTATTCGAAGGCAACTAAACATCGCGCGTGGGATTTTCCACAGGTCACCCCGTCCGTGCCCGTCCCCGCCGAAAGGAATCCCACCCCGGCCTCCGGGCTCCTTCCTGCCCCGGCAAGCCGCCGCCCCCAGGTCCGCTCGACCTCCTCGGCGCTTCTCCCGGGCCCCGCCGCCGCCCCCCCCACCCCCCTCGGGGCCACACCGCTACAACGGTTTGCGTCCTCCGCCCTCCCAAGTCGTTCCCGCGCGGTCCTCCTCCAGGAAGACGCCTTTTGCAGCTTCTCACCTCTTACTCCGTCCTCGGGGACCGCTCCCGATCCGCTCCCCACGGCGACGGACCGACTTTATCCCTTGTCAACTTCTCGCTGGTCTCTACCTTTCCCGGGCGTTACTTCAAGGCTGAGGAGGACGCCACGTCTGACTAGAACGGAACGAAAGCCGCACGTGCGGGTTAGCGCACGGGGGATTAGCTGCACGAAGGGGAACCGCAAAGAGCCTGCCGTGGCCTCTGGGAAATGTAGTTTCAGCACGCAAAGCAGCGGGGCGTCCCGTTGAAGGGCCGGACCCTGTCTGCGCAGGCGCGAGATATCACTTTCTCCGCCCGACGCAGAGGCTGGCGCTCGCCGCCGCTTCGCCCTCTGGGAAGTGGAGTCTGGGAAGCCGAAGGGTTGCAGCCCTCGGACTCGCGGGTACTCGCCTCAGCGGCTCCCCGGGCAACGCGCAAGCGCAGTTCCGACCCGGGCTGCCGACTCCAGCTCATTGTGTTCAGCCTGCGATGTGGCGGTTGCGGTTTCTCGCCGCGGGCAGAGGCTCCTCGAAGGGCATTCCGGTGGTAACCAGGCACGGTGGTCAGAGCCGCATCGGGAGAGCGGGAGCGGCCGTGGGGTGGTCGGGCCCGGGGAGCGAGGACGGCGGGAAAGAAGGCCGAGTCCGTACGGGTCGGAGTCCGTTCCGGAGGACGCTGATCTGATGCCCCAAACTTGCCGGGACGTATGGCTGAGGTTTGATTCCAAAGAGGAAAGAAAGGGGAGGACGGCCAGGAGCGGGCTTTTGGTTTTAGGGTCCGAATGTGCGAGCGCATGTGGAGGAGGATGCGGTCCGGGCCTCTGCGTGTGTCTCGGAGGAGCCGACTCTCCGGAGCCGGTGGACGCTCCAGGGGTGGATGCTTCGGGCTGTGTGGGAGCCCTGTCCGCGGACCTCGCCGAGGCCGGAGCAGCCGCAGCCGCAGCTTCCGCGGGGACCGGGCAGGGGGCCGGAGGGTGGGTTGTGTGAATGAGACTCCCAGCCACACAAATGCACTGCCTCTCGCCGACCTCTGGCTCTTTGTCACCCAGACTGGGCCCCTAAAGAGGAGAGGCCTGAGGTCAGAGAAGGGCTTGGCCCGAGAGGCCTTGACAGTGAAGATCCAGCCCTCCTAGCTTGCCTTTGGCTTCTCCACTCCCCTTCCAGGCAGGGGAGAAACTTCTGTTGAGACCTGTCAGGGTAATTTAATGATAAAGGCCAGAGGGTGGGTAGAAAGCCTGAGATCTGGGGCTGAAAAGTGCTTTCTGCAAGGAAAAGCCAACCTATTTAAGATACAGAAGGGAAGATGTGGAGGATTTGACGCAGATGCTGGGGGGAAGTGTGGGGCTGGGAATGGCTGCATGGGGAGGGATTCCCTTTACAGTGGAAGCCATCAGAACTATCCTCAGAAAGAGGAGAGAGAATTGGGAACAAATAGGAACTGCTTCGGGGTACTGGAGGACTCCCAGGATGTGAATGCTCACAGCCTCAGTCTGGACTGTCCTGTGATCTCTTTTAACCCAGTTCTCCTCCTAACAGGTGTGTAGAAGTTTCTAGCCTAAGTCCCGCTCTGCCAGTCCCTGAAAGGGCTTATCAGAGAAGGAATGGCGGTCAGGCACCTGCCTACCATGGTCCAGGTGAGTAGGGAGTTGCTGTAGGGTCTCGCCCCCCTCAAATTGCCTTAGAAGTTTTGAATGTAGAGGTTTGGAGAGGCTGGGCTTGTTTTTTTAACCTGACCAAGAGCTTTTCTCTTAATCCAGTCTCAGTTGGAGGCCTGACCCCATTGCTCCTATATGTATACATGTAGAGAGAGATATATATGTATATATGTATATGTATATATGTATGTGTATATTGGCTTTCTTCTCTGGGCTTCTCCTTAACTCTTTCTCAGGGCACACCAGCTCTACTGGCTTCTCAGCCAAGAGTTGCCCAGGAAGACACTAGTTGTGATCAGAGGGGACAAGGCCATATTTCCCAGAATGACTGTTCCTGTGGGAACCGTGTATGTGTGTTGGGGGTGAGCAGGTGAGCAGCCGAAGACGAGCAGGAGTTGCTAAGCGACAAGTAATAGGTGCTGGGCCACGTTCTCCAAGACATGCCGGGAAGACATGAGAGATGTGGACACAGTCCCTAGCTTCTTGGAGTTAACAGTCCAGTGGGGGGAATCCGAAAGTAAAGGAGAACTCACAGTAAAGTGGGACGGTGCTTTGCGGGGCCTGCTCACTTGAGAAGGGAGTTGAGGAAGGCTGTGCCCAGGAGGAAATGTGGAGGCTGAGGCCTGGGTAGGATTTGGTCATGGGGTGGGGTGGAGGGCAGATTGAGGGAAATGGGAGAAGACGTTCGGGGCAAAATGAACAGTGAGTGTGAAGTCTCAATGCTGAGGAAGCCTATCTTCTCCACAAAACGTGTTTCTTCAAGGCAGGAAGCAAAGTCTGATAAAAGCTCGGCCCCGAGGACACTGAGGAAATGGTTACGTTGTCACAGAACACCAGCCCGCTCTGTGCTAGCTGTCCCGCACCTCTCAGGCTCCTGGGGCCTGCCAGGATGCCAGGCTGCCAGGCTCAGCTCTTCCCAGAGAGCCACGGGAGGGGGTCGCTGCAGGTCACCAGGGATGGGGTTTGCTATTACAGGAATCAGTGACCTTGGAGGACGTGGTCGTGCTCTTCACCCGGGACGAGTGGGCCCAGCTGAGCCCTACTCAGAGGGCCCTTTACAGGGATGTGATGCTGGAGAACTACAGCAACCTGGTCTCACTGGGTAAGCGGGGCCCTCCGAAGGCTGAGCGTCACATTTGGGGATCCCTTTGGGACCCTTAGAAACTCTTGAACTGGTTCCACACAGAAGACTGGGCTGGGAGTGGGCTGATCGAGGACGTTCTCTTCAGGGCTGCTGCATGCCTGCCCCTGGTGTCCTGGGGACGTGACCCCTTTGGAGTCTAAGTGCAGAAGCTTCGAAGGCGACGAGGTTGACGCCTCTCTCCGTTTCAGCAGGGAGAAGGACGTGGGAACAGATGGTCTGTGTCAGGCCGCAGCCTTCTGTCCTTCCTTCGCCTGTCCCCTGGCCTTCCTATCGGGTCACCTTTTCCAGGAAGTCCCGAGGACCAGGTCTCCTCCTGGCAATGATTTTGTCGCTGGTATGAACAGATGTGGTCCATTTTTTCCCCCTCAAAAACAGGACTCTTAGGACCCCAACCAGATGTGTTTTCCCGACTGGAAAAAGGAGAAGAATGGATGCTGGAGGACGCGTCGGGAAGCTTCTGTCTTGGTAAGAGCCCCTGCGTGTGGGAGGCCCTGGGAGGGCCTCCACAAATACTCCAGGCCCATGGACTGCGAAACAGTGTCTTTTCACTTCCCTTTCACCGCAGCATCTGGTTGCCACATTGGCCCCCGTGTGCATGTGGGCCCTCGTCTCCATGAGTTTTCTTCTCCCTGTTTGGTGTCGATTAACTGTCTCCAGTTTGGAAAAGGCCTCCAGTGTAACCTGGGCTGCTCCCCCCACCCCAAGCCTCGTTTAGCATCTCACAGTGCAGTGTCTGCTCTCGGTTTTCCGTGACGAGGAACCTCGCCAGGCTGCACACGGCGGGGTGAGATGGGCCAGCTAACCATCTGCCTTCTGAGCAAGCCCTTCCAGCTAAACCTTGCACGCTTCTTCAGCCGCCTTCGTATTTGTTCATCTGCGTGTACATAGATTCAGCCAGCATTTAATTATTCTCTGCCTGTTGTCAGCCCCTCACTGTGCGGGAAGCGCCATGAGAGTGTGGCCAGGATTATACTCTGCCGGGTCCCTCCCTTGGCACCTGCTAGATGGCATAGACTTGTAGCCTGAGGATTCAGAGAATGTGACAGTTTAGTGGTTGTTACTTGTGTCGAGGAGCCCTGTGGGTGCCCCTCCCTTTGCTCCTGAATATTCTAAGACAGCATATTGCCTTATGCAAGACGTTAGGACGTTTCCCTTTGAGCTGGCATTTTGCAGGCTATGAGATATTTTTAAAAATCTTTTGGTACTGATTTTTCACCCAGCAAAACAGGTGGGGATTTACACCTGGAATGTCTAGGACCCAATCTGTTCTGGAATTTAAATGTCTTAACTCTAAAACTCAATTGTCCAAAAAATATCTCTTCTAACTTACCCTAGTAGCATTCTGAATTTGTGGGTTGTTATACCCAAGCTAAGGCATTTTTAGTATTTCATTCTGTACTATACAAGCAGGGTTCTTTTTTTTTTTTTTTTTTTAAGATTTATTTATTTATTTATTTGAGAGAGAGAGAGAGAGAGAGAGAGAGAGATCACAAGTAGGCAGACAGGCAGGCAGAGAGAGAGGGGGAAGCAGGCTCCCTGCCAAGCAGAGAGCCCGATGCGGGGCTCGATCCCAGGACCCTGAGATCATGACCCAAGCCGAAGGCAGGGGCTTTAACCCACTGAGCCACCCAGGCGCCCCTACAAGCAGGGTTCTGACAAAGGGGGAGCATGGGGGAATTAAGCAAAAGAACTTCATCTACTGTCCTGCCACTCGAGCATAACCTCATCCGTTCTTCCATTATTCCTCATTACCACGAGTTCTTTCTTACACTTGGGTGGGGGGAATATGAAGTTGAAGTTTTGTGCCTAGAAGCAATTTGACAGTCAGGTGTGGGTAATGACATGAAAAACCAGGTGATCCCAGGTGACTTTCCCGACTCTCAGGGTCCAGCACCTCGTCTTCCTGAGTTGCCTGGACACCCCAAAACCTTGAACCGATTCTGGAGGGATGATCAGTGGTCAGCACTGATCAGGCATGGGAAGAAGTCTTACTTTATACTTCCCAATAAAGTTTTATGGCTGTTCCTCTCACTATCTATTGAAGATATATTTTTACTTTTGAACAGAACCATCTTCTCTTTTGTTTTCTTAGGCAGAAACGGCTGCTATAGAGAAATGGTAGTCATTTCCAACTATCTATTGCCTTCTCGTCACTCTCTAATTATTAGTATTCTTCAAGCATTCATTAGATCATTTTTAGTTGTGGTTTTTTTTTCTCTTATTTCTGTTTCGCTTCAACATCACTGACTAGGACTTCAAAAAACCATCTAGAATTTCTCCATTGTTGCACCAGTGACCCCTGGTTTAGAACAGATCCTTATTTTCAGTCGTAGGGAGAAAAAGTCCTTCTGATGGGTTTTCTCTTCTCGGGACCATGCGCTAGTGGAGGGAGAAGAGAGTTGGCATTTGAGCACCTGGGACCATCACCGTGCTGGGTGTTTTCCGAGGGAATTTATGCGAATTGCCCCATTCAGTCCTTACAATCTGTGAGGCAAGTCGCATCAACCCCGCTGACAGAAAACCAGGCCTCAGCATGGTTAACTCATTTGGACAGATTTAATGTTGCTATTTCCTGGCAAGTCAAGATTGGGGTAAAGCCAGCATTGAAACCCATCTGACCCTCAAGCTTATTTTCTCCCCTCCTCCAAAAGAGCTTCAGTCACCTAGAAATTGTTTACTCAGTAAACCTACAGATAACCACCTGGGCCCTTAATTTGGGTTGTGTGCTAATAGCTTTTTTAGAGTTCTTCCGTATTTATTAATCTGTTGCGGTTTCTTTCTGTAACATTGATTGTACATTTTACCAATTAGCTTTAAATTGTTGGTGGGGTTTTTTTTGTTGTTTTGGGGGGTTTTTTTGTTTGTTTGTTTGTTTGTTTTGAGCCAACTGGGCATGGCATTCATCTAAAAATTTAACACTTAATAGTGTGTCTTCTTCCTCATTTCCAACTTTATCTTTTTTTTTCTTTTTCCCTCTTCAATTGGTTGGGAATTTTCTTTGAGAGATCCAGCTCTTGTTTATATCTCTTACAGGTTGTGATTTTATTTCTACGCTTGTGGTCACTTCCTTGTCTTATTTTAAAATAAACGTCTTTTGATGGCTGTACGTTCCGTATACAAAAGAGAATCTGTGGTGTGTTTTTTGACAGTTTGAAGAGTAAGGAAACAGCACCCACACCCCACTGTCCAGCTGAAGTAACAAAACACTGGGGGACCCGTGGAGTCCGGTGCGCCCCGCGTCACTGCCCCTTCCTCTTCTCCATGCCAGCCAGAGCCGCTAGCTTATCACCAGCAGCCCTGCGCTCCTCGTCATGGTCTCTCCACATTCCTCGCTAGCTCTGAGCAGTCATGTTCAGCTTTGCAGGCTTTAACTTTTGATCCATGTGTCGTACAGTAGATGCCTTTCCACAGGTTGTACTTTTTAAACCCTTTGTTGAGATGCGTATCTCTGCCCTTTGATATTCTCTCAACGGCGATACCTCAGTTTTCCCATTCTGTTGCTGGTAGACCTGTAGGTCGTTTCCGGACTTTTCTGCGTAGAATGCTGACTGAATATTCTTATACATGCTTCCTTATACACGTGGGCCTTCTTCGGGGGTCTTTTAAGTGTATTCGTAGGTGTGGAAACACTGGGTTTAAGGGTATATGCTTCTTCAACTCTGCTAGATTTTCCCAGATTACTGATTAAATTAGTTGTTCCACATTATACTGATAGTTGACACAAGTTCTTGTTACTTTACATTCTTGCCAAAATTGGGAACTGTTAGACTTTTTTCCCAGTCCCATTCCTGTGAAATGGTATCTCCCTGTGGTTTTAAATTACCTTTCCTTGTTTCCTAGTGAAATTGAACATATTTTCGTGTATTGCTAATTCCTGCTCTGTAACTTACATGTTCATATTCTTTGCCCGTTTTTCTATTATAGTTTATCTTTTTCTTACTCATATGTAAAAAATTGTATGTATTCAGGAATCCAGTATTTTATAAGTTAATATGTGTGTCACCCTAGAGCTTCTCTTTTTCTCTCTACCAACAGAAATTCTTAATGAAGTAAAATATATCAGTCTTTTGCCTTAATGATCTTTATCTTCATGCTTTTTGTGTTGTGTTGTGTTGTGTTGAAATGATCCTTCCTACCCTTAGATCCATGAGGGAGGGACTTGGTCTTGCTTGTTCTTATATCCTCAGCACACTGGGTCCCAGTGTGTATTTGTTGAATGGAAGCATGAATTTCTACTAGTACTTAACTTTTGTCTTTTTTTTTCTGCAATATCTTGTCAGAGGTTGCTTTTTAATAGACTTTTTTTTTTTTTTCGAGTAGCCTAACATGGGGCTCAAACTCACAACCCTGAGATCAAGACCTGAGCTGAGATCGAGTCAGATGCTTAACCGACTGAGCCACCCAGGTGCCCCTTTAATAGACTTTTAATGAACGTTTGACTCTGCTGATCCTTTCTATTTTATCTTGATCTGGTTCATTGATTTTTTTGCCCTTTATTTCTTACCTTTGACTTTCTTGGATTTTATTCTGTTCTTATTTTTGGGATAAAGTTTTATCACAGTAATACATGCGTTTCATGAAACTACAGTGTTTAATACAAAAAATGAGTGGCCCCTTTGTCCCCCCTTTTCCCCATTCTCCCCTCTGGAGAGAGAGCCCCTTTTCTCTTCTTTTAGCGGATTATTTGATGTATTTGCTTCCAAATAATGATGTTTTTGCTATCCCTGAGAGTTCCCTCTGACCTCTTTGCAGCGAATCCCCTCCCCCATCCGTAGCCCAGGCAACCCTAATCTGCCAGGATTTCATAGGAATGGACACACAGCCTTCCGGGTCTGCCTTCTGTCAGTTAGCACAGTATCTCTGAGACTCCTCCTTGCTGTCGTCAGAAATTCTTTGCTGTTGCTGAGTTAGCGCCCTGTCATATGGCGATAGCTCTGTTCAGTCATCGTGATGAGCATTTGGGCTATTTTCAGGTTTTGGCTAAAGCTGCTATGAACAGTCCGGTACAAGGCTTCTTCGTGTGGATGTATTTTAGTTCATATGCTCTTTGCGGAGAAATGTTTTCACTAAGGTACGTGCCTAGAAGCAGGAAATCCAGGTTGTGTACTAGTTGTGTGTTTAAACTGGGACACTGTTTTCAGTGGATGCGGGATCCGGGTGCTCCTTACTGTACTGGGTCGGACTCCAGCACCTCGCTTAGCGGCAGCTCTGCGAGGGGCCATCCCTCCTTGTTCCCTGTCTTGGGGAAAGCACTCGATCTTTCACGATTGAGTCTGTCAGGTGTGGGTTATTTTGTAGATGCCCTTCTGATGTCAGGTTGAAGAAGCTGACACATCTGATGAGAGTTTTATCATGCCTGGATATGGCATTTTTCTCAAATGCTTTTCCGAATCCTGAAGATGCTGCTATGGTTGATCAATTACACTGATTGGTTTTAAAATGTCAGATCAAATTTGCATTCCTGGAAAACCCCAACTTAGTTTTGATTTATTGTTTTTGAAATAGTGCTGGATTAAATTGGCTAACATTTTGTTAAGAATTTCTGCATCTGTAGTCATGATGGATTAGTCTGATCTGTTCCTCGCAATATCTTTGTTTTTGGTAAGGGTAATGTTAGCCTCATAAAATGAATTTGGACATTTCCCCTCCCTATTATTTTTTGGGAAAATCTGTATAGAATTCGTGTTATTTCTTCCTTGAATGCTTGGTCAACCCAGTGAAGTTTTCTGGGCCAGGAATTTTCCTCACGGGAAGGTATTAAACTGCACATTCAGTTTCCACAGCTGCTTCTCAGTGGGCCACAAATGTTAGCTGCCTCACCCTCCCCGAATCCTGAGCCTTGTCACTTCAGTTCACTGAGCCTCCTAGGCTGTTTTGGTCCCTGTGCTGTGACCTGGACACTGTCCCCGGGGCTGAGTCCGTAGGCCTTCCCTTGTCTGTTTCCTGTCTTCCTGGGATCTCCATCTTTCCCTGTCATTTATCCACTGCCTAAAAAATTGTTTCTTTCTTTCTCTCTCTCCCTGTTTTTCCCCCTGGTTTTCTAATTGTTTTATGGTGGGAATTCTCAGAGTTTTCAAATTCTGCCATCATTTTTAATTTCCAGGAACTTTTGTTCCTCTGGATATTGCTTTATTTGTACACTCGTAGTCACATTTTATGGCTAAAATAGTTTACCTCTAAAGATAAATGGTTTTTTAAAAACATTTTCTTCTCCCTTCATAAGCTCTGTGTTCTCGAATTTTTCTCTTTGATTATTTTGGTATCTCCTTCCGTTAGAAGCTTTCCTCCGCTATCTGGTAGTCTCCGACTGTCTGCCCAGGTAAACAGTGGGAGGATCAAGGTCCTTTTTGGAAACTCTTCGTGGGTAAGTGGAGCTTGAGTCTTTAACACGGCCCTCCTGCCACCAGCTGCCCTGGCGCCTTCAGTCCAGAGCACCTTCGATTTACTCCCTCCAAGAGAAAAGCCTGGGTCTTCAGTCAAGTTGGGAGAGGGGAGTCCCCGAGCTCCTCTGAGTGGGGGAAGGGATGTGGGGGCCTAAAGGCTTTGTAAACTGACCTTAAAGCAATGCTCCATAATCCATTCCCCACTTCCAGATGTACCTGATGGTGCCAGTTCCTGAAACTCTAGGTAATTTGGTAGTAAATCGGTTAGTTTCCGATCCCTCCCCGGGGGTAACCTTTCGAGTACTTTGTAAAGGGGGCTTGGATCATACCACTTGCATGGCTTGTATGAAACCCTGGAGTTACATAGTTTAAGAGCATACTTTGTTTTTTGTAACGTGGGACAATGCAGCTGGGGGTATTGCTCCTTAATTCAGCCCACTCTGACGTGACCGGGGGACCCCAGGGAGAGCAGATTCCATGTGCTCAGATCTTCAGCGGGGGTCCAGTCTTTCCTAACCTCAGTTCATCTTCAGTGTGGGAAAACCGCAGTGCATTTGACTCCCCTCTTGATTACGTGAGTGTTCTCCTGGAACACTAAACATTCAGAAGATAAATATTCTCTTAAATGTACATGACGCGATTTTATTATCACAATTAAGAAAAGGCTTTAATAGATGTAACTACCCAGCAACTGCTAGAAAAGAAAGCCAGCAATTGGTTATTTTTGTTGAGCCACAGTATCCTTTTTGAAAGCCATCTGCCGGATTTTTTTAAGTAAAAATGTTTTACAGTAATACTAACCCAGAAAAATACACAAATTATAAGTGTAAAACTCAACACATTTTTGCAGTGTAAATCCTGTATAACACGTATAATAAGAAATAGAATGTTACCAGCACGTCAGAAACCTCCCATCCCCTCTATTTCTTTTCTGTTCTAAAGATAACTACTACCCTGACCATAGGCTTGTTTTGCCTGTTTTTAAAGTTTGTATAAATGGAATCATACAGTATCTACTCTTCTGTGCATACAGTATGTTTGAGATTCATCCACGTATGGCAATAGTTGGATCATTCTCTCTGATGTACAAGATTTCACTCTGTAAACCTTCCAACATTTCTACTTTCTACTGTTGCTAGACATTTGATTCATTTCTAGCTCGGAGCTATTATGAAGTGTACTGCTTTGCATGTGCCTATACAGCTTTTAGAGAATATAAATGTACATTTCTCTTGGGTATGTAGCTAGGAGTACTATGCTCATGAATATGCAAACTTTAGTCAACACTCCCAAGTAGTTTTCCAAAGCAGGTATACCAGCAGTATGTGAGGGTTCCACATTCTCCTATAGACCTAGTATTACCATTTTTTTTTTTTTAAAGATTTTATTTATCTATTTGACAGAGGGAGAGAGATCACAAGTAGGCAGAGAGGCAGGCGGGGGGGAAGCAGGCTCCTCGCCAAGCAGAGCCCGATGCGGGGCTCAATCCCAGGACCCTGAGATCACGACCTGAGCCGAAGGCAGAGGCTTTAACCCACTGAGCCACCCAGGCGCCCCCTAGTATTACCATTTAAATTTTTTTCCACCACTCTAGAGGATTTATGGAGTATCTGATTGTATCTCAACTTAGGACTGATGAAATCGATCAGCTTAATTTTTAATCTCTTTAATATCCTCTTTTTATGTAAAACTTTTTTATTTATTCTAGAGAGAGAGAGAGAGCACAAGTGGGAGAGGGAGAGAGAATCTCAAGCAGGCTCCACGCTGAGCGTGGGGCCCGACTCAGGGCTTGATCTCACAACTCAGATTATGACCTGAGCCAACACCAAGAGTCGGACACTCAACCAACTGTGCCACTTAGGCGCTCCTAATATTCTCTTTTGCAAAGTACCTATAAGACTTTCTTTTATTTTCTATATAGTTGTCTGATCTTTTCTTATTGATAGGTTTGCTGAATATTTCTTTTAGGAACTTTCCATCTGTGTTGATGACAAAGAATGGTCTGTGATTTTTTTTTTTTAATTGTCTTCATTAGATTCTGGCAGGTTGTGCTAACTTTGTAAAAGCAATTAGAAATGTTCTCTTCAGTTCTCTGAAAAAGCTTGTGTAAAATTAGTGTTATTTCTCTTAAATGTTTAGACAAATTCAGTAGTGAAGCCATCTATGCCTGGCAATTTCGTAGTGAGAAGTTTTTATTTACTTTTTAAAGATTTATTTATCTGAGTGAGAGAGAGTGTGCATGATCATAAGCGGGGGGAGGGGCAAAGGGAGAGGAAGAGAGAGAGAATCCTCAAGCAGACTCCCCACTGAGCACAGAGCCCGATACGGGGCTTGATCCCAGGACCCTGAGATCATGACCTGAGCCAAAATCAAAAGTCAGCCAGTTAACCTACTGAGCCACCCCAGGCACCCACCCCTGTGAGAAGAAGGTTTTAAAATGAAGATTCATGGGGCGCCTGGGTGGCTCAGTGGGTTAAAGCCTCTGCCTTCGGCTCAGGTCATGATCTCCCGGTCCTGGGATTGAGCCCCGCATCGGGCTTGCTGCTCAGCAGGGAGCCTGCTTCCCCCTCTCCCTCTGCCTGTCTGTGATCTCTTTCTCTTTCTCTGTCAAATAAATAAATAAAATCTTTAAAATAAATAAATAAAAATTAAAAAAAATAAAATGAACATTCGATTTATTCATTAGATGTAGGACCATTCAAATTTTGTTTCTTTTTTTGTACCTTTTTAGGAATTTGAGCCTTTTGTCTAAGTGCCCAAACTTATTAGCATAAAGTTTCCTTATTATGTTATTGTGTTGTAAGTCTCTGTGGAATCTGTCCTGATGTCATCTTTATCATTATTGATATTAGTAATTGATACTAGCAATCAATTAGTAATATTAGTAATCATTATTGATAATTAGTAACTAGTGATCATTAGTAATTAGTAAGGCACACACGTAATTACTGTGTGCCTTCTATCTGTTCTTGATTAGTGTTGCTAGAAGTCTATCAATTTTTATTAAGTTATTGATTTGTTGTCTTTTTTCTTTCCTTCTCCTTTGTGTTTCATTTGCTATTTTTCTAATTTTTTGAGATGTTCATTTCCTTCTACATATGACTGTAGCTGCATCCTATCAGTTTCATTTCATATTTTTATTATCATTTAAATTATTTTCTAATTTTTGTTGTGATTTTTTTTCTTTCATCTATTAGTTATTTAGAAATGTATTGCTTAATTTAGAAATATCTGGATTTTTTAAGTATCTTTTTGGTATTTTGGTGCTCGTTTCCAGCTTAATTCCACTAAGTTCAGAGAATGTACTCTGAATGTTCTCAGTCCTATGAAATGTATTCACTTACAGCCCAATATAAGGTCAGTCTTGGTAGATGTTCTGTATGTACTAATAATATGTAGTCTGTCATTGTTGGGTATACTGTTTTCAAGTCATTAATTGAGTCAGATTGGTTTATCAGATTATTGAGATCATCTCCATTCTTAAAGGTTTGATTTCTGAGTTATTGAGAGTGGTATGTGAACATAGATTGCTAGGATTGTTAAGATTTCTCTGTTTTTGCTTTTCATTTTCTCAGTTTCTACTTTATACATTGTTAAGTTTATATGCAAATATAGATTTGTTATATGTTCCTGGAGAACTGTCCCTTCTGTCCATGTGAAATATCTGAAAGTCTATTTTTTTCTAATATTGTAAGATTTGTCTGATATATACACGAGCTTTCTGGTGGTTAGTGCTTGCTTGATAAATCCTTTTCATTCTTTTCTATATTTCTATGTCTATGTTTTGGTATTTCTCTTCTAATAAGCATTTAGTTGGATTTTTTAAATCCAGTCTTACAATCTTAGTTTTTTAATGGGATATTTAAACCAGTTACTAATATGTATGGGATTGGATATCTATCATCTTAATATTTATTTTGTGTTTTACTCACCTGCTTTAAATTATCTTTTGTCTTCCATTTTGCCTTCTCTTGCTTTATTTTCATTTTAATGCTTGTTATTATATTCTTCTTTAACTATTAGATTTTGTTGCCAGTACCTTAAAATATGAACTCCATTTTCTCCCAACTTTCATGTTATTTTTGCTATATGTATTTAATTACATATATATTTTCAACCTCTCAGAACATAATTATTGTGTGCAATAATACTTACATGTATTCACATATTTACTTTTCCTATTGCTTTTCATTCCTTCTTATATTTCCATGTTTCCACCTGGGATTTTGTTATGCCTAGAACATGCTTGTTACTGGTTTTTTTTTTTTTTTTTTTAATGTGGGTCTGCTGGTGTCACAGTCTCTGTTTTTATTTGTATAGAAATACCCATTTCATATTCACTTTTTAAGGATATTTTCTTTCTATTGAATTCTGTTTGGCAGTTATGTTCTTTCAACACTTCCTGATGTTGGTTCATTGTCTTCTGGCTTCCATTGTTTTTGTTGAAAAGATGGCTGTCAGTCTTATTTTTTTACTTCTTTAAAAGTAATGTATTTTTTTCCTCTCAAGCAACTGTCAAGATTAAACTTAGGTTTTCAGTAGTTTTGTGCTTAGGTGGATTTTCTTTGTATTTATCCTGCTTGGAATCTCTAGTGCTTCTCAAATTAATTTTTCAGCCTTTGTGTTGTTTCAAATAGTATTTTTGTCCCATTTGTTTCCTTCTCCCATTCCAGAACTCGTCACACATACATATGTTCAGTCTCTTTGTCATAACTTGTATGTTTCTTTTTAATTTTTTTCAGCAACTTTTACCATAGATGTTTTCTGCTTATGTATTTTTCCAGTGCACTATTGTTCCCTTCTGCTATGTCCAATATACTATTAAGTCTATCTGTTCAGTTCTTAATTTGAATTATTATATTCTTTTCTAGAATTGTCATTTGATTCATTGGTTCCAATCTCCTACTGAAATTCTCATTCTTATCTGTTTTATTGAACATATATTAATCACAGTTATCTCAAAATAGTTGTCTGATAACTTTGGTATCTGACTTTTGTAGGTCTTTGTGTAATATCTGTTTTTTCTCTTGACTTTATTTCTTAGTACTGTGGTACATTTTGATTGAATCTGTGATATTGTACTTGAAGAAGTGAAGAGGCCCTGGGTGATGTTATATTCCTCCAGAGAAGATTTGCCTTTTCTTCTGGCAGATAGTGAGTGTAAGGGAACCACCTTAATCCAACCAGGGGCATGTTAGCTGGAGATTGGGTTGTGGTGTTTATAAAGCTTTGCCTATCTCTTATTTGCCCTTGCTACTAGGTTGTAGCCCTCCAGGAGTGCCTACTGAGAGCTTTACATGTTTACTCTGACCACTACCCTCTTCTCTGGAAGATCTTGATCTCAGTTTTTGGCTCCATATTTTCTTAAGATTAGAAAATTTTAAAATTCTGCTTAGCTTTGGTTTCTCACCCCAAGAAGTTTTAGAATTCAGCAAATTCTATGAGGAAAAAAAAACAGTAAGTATTGGGATTACCTTTCTGTATTTCCCTTTTCTCCCAAATATTAAACTATCAGGTTGGCCTTGAGTAACATCTGATGCCTTTAGACAGAATTTTTGTTTATCAGTTAAGATTTTCCAGTTGTTTTCTGCAGGAATGTCTGCCACAGCCTACTTTATCAGGTCCAGAAGTAAAAGTCAGCCGTAAGGTGTTAAGATTTGCCAATCCTGGCATTTAACTGACTGTTTTGTTTTGAGCAACATTATTCTGAGCTCACCAGGATTTTAGCTTTAAAATGCACCTGTTTAATTTTCTTTTCCAGAAAGTAAAGGGGTTAGTTTAGTTTGGTTTTGTTGATTATAGCTCTTTGTAGATTTTCTGGAGTGTGTAGGAAAAAAAGTGATGAGGAGGCTTATTCTTGATAAGACTTTCCAGGAATCTACATCATTGCAAAGTAGTATCTAGCCCTTATCATTTCATGTCTTAGTACAAAGTCTTAGAGAGACTTAACATAAAAGGCAGATATTCACAAATACATAGGAAAAATTAGTATGCAGTCCAGAACTCTGCTTGTTAATACAGACATACCTCATTCTGTTGCACTGTGCAGATATGCATTTTTTACAAATTGAAGGTTTGTGGCAACCCTGTGTCAAGCAAATCTGTTGGTGCCATTTTTCCCATAGTGTTGGCTCACTTCATGTCTGTGTGTCACATTTTGGTAATTCTTGCAATAAAATTGAAAACCTCTGGAGAGGATTCCCTATTCTAGATACCATTAAGAACATTCATAATTTATGGTCGGAGGTCACAAAAATCAGCATTGGTAGGAGTTTGGAAGTTGATGCCAAGGCTCATGGATGACTTAGAGGGATGCAAGACTTCAGCGGAGGAAGTCACGGCAGATGTGGTAGAAAGAGCAAGAGAACTAGCATTAAAAGTGGAGTCTGAAGATGGGACTGAATTGCTACAAGCTCATAAGACAACTTGAACGGATGAGGAGTTGCTTCTTACAAATGAGCAAAGAGTAGTTTCTTGGCATGGAATCTACTGAAGAGGATGCCGTGAACGTTGTTGACATGACAACACAATATTTAGAATACGGCATAAAGTTAGTTGATAAAGCTGAGGCAGGGTTTGAGAGATTGACTCCAATTTTGAAAGAAGTTTTACTATGGGTAAAATGCTATGAAATAGCACCTCATGCTACAGAGAAATCATTCCTGAAAGGCAGGAGTCCATCGAAGCAGCAAACTTCATTGTTGTCTTATTTTAAGAAATTGCCACAGCCACCTAGCCTTCAGCAGCCATCATTCAGCAACCATCAACGCTGAGGCAAGATTGGCTGAAAGCTCAAAATGCTGGTTAGCAATTTTTAGCACTAAAGTACTTTTTTTTTTTTTTTTTAATTTTTTAAGCACTAAAGTACTTTTTAATTGTGGTATATAGAATGTTTTTCTAGAAATAATGCTGTGCTACTGAATAGGCTACAGTATAGTATAAATATAACTTTTACATGCACTGGGAAACCAAAAAATGCATTCGACTCACTTTATGGTGACATTCACTGTATTGCAGCAGTCCGGAACCGAACCTGCAGTCTCTCTTAGGTATGCCTGTACCGTGAAACCAAGGGAGATGATTGTTGAGTACGTGCAGAATCTGTCCGTGGGGAGAGAAATGATTCTGTCAGATAATGCATAGGACCACAGCTCATATCCCAGTAGCAGAGTCCCATTTCTATTGACTAGTATACTGTCTTCCCCAGTCAGGGCCTCGCCCTCTAAGGTGTACTGGGTATATCCAGGCAGATTTACTGCTTTGTTCCTAATTTTCCATCCTCACGTATACATCCTTATGGTACATTTTCCCCATATAGATGTTACATTATTCATATAGGTTTAAAGACTTTACTTCCTCACCAGTAGTAGGAGGTCCTAATTTTATTAGCAGATATGAGTGTTTTACACAACCTTTATATTGGCTTTTTTATTAGCCCTCTGAATGAGTCTATAAAACCTAAAAATGTTGCTTTTAGTAGTTATGGGAGTTGAATGGCTTCTCTACCAAGTGTTGACCTCGAGTTTCCCTGGTTTCTTTAGGCCGCATCTAGGTTATTTTAAACACCGTACCACTAAAATAGACAAGGTACATTTTTTTTTTTTTTAATCTATTAGCATAGTAGGGTCTGCGTAGGCATTTTGAGGCTTAGAAAGTCAGGTAACTTCTCTGTAATCACAAAGAAAATGAGTACTGGGGGTGCCTGGGTGGCTCAGTGGGTTAAAGCCTCTGCCTTCGACTCAGTTCATGATCTCAGGGTCCTGGGATCGAGCCCCACATCAGGCTCTCTGCCCAGCAGAGAGCCTGCTTCCCCCTCTCTCTCTGCCTGCCTCTCTGCCTACTTGTGATCTCTCTCTCTCTATCAAATAAATATATAAAATCTTAAAAAAAAAAAAAAGAAAGAAAGAAAATGAGTACTGTACTCAGGATCCCAACCCAGGCATGTGACTTCTGAACTCAAGCTCCCAAGCTGTCCTTCATACATCTGACATTAAATCAGCCCCTTCCTTCTACATCCTCTGTTCACCTCTCTTCCCCTTTCCTTTCCTATCTTCCATTCAAGACACCTTCAAAACTGCAGCCTCTTTGTCAGCATTACAAACAGGCTCATCTTCTTACCCCAACAAGATAAAACATGTTTGTGTTTGATGTCTTTCAGACTGGACGACTATGCCTGTGAGTAAGAACTCTCCTCCCAAGGTGGATATTCCTGATCAGGACTTGGATCAGTGGATGATAAAGGAAGGATTCACTAGAGAGAGTCACTGGAAATACGATGGCCCGTTGGAATGGCAGCACGGAGGCCAGAGGGTACTTGCTCACCAGAAGACCCCCTCTGTGCTCAGCACCCAGGCCGGGGATGAACCTGGGAAGCACTGCACTGTGAGCTCATCTCTTGATCAGAGTCAGGGATTTCAATCTAGCAAAAAAGGCTTCGAGTGTAGGGAGTGTGGAAAAGTCTTCACTAAGAGTTCAACCCTTAATAAACATCAGAAAGTTCATACTGAAAAACTGAATGCAAATCGGAAAACTGTTATTAAAGAGAAACGATATGAATGTAGAGAATGTGGGAAAGCCTTTCACCAGAGTACACACCTCATCCATCACCAAAGAATTCACACTGGTGAGAAACCGTACGAATGTAAGGAATGTGGCAAGGCCTTCTCTGTGAGCTCCTCACTCACTTACCATCAGAAAATTCACACCGGAGAGAAGCCTTTCGAATGCAACTTATGTGGGAAAGCTTTTATCCGAAACATACACCTTGCCCACCATCACAGAATTCACACTGGAGAGAAGCCTTTTAAATGTAACATATGTGACAAAGCCTTTGTGTGCAGGGCACATCTTACCAAACACCAGAATATTCATAGTGGAGAGAAACCCTATAAATGTAATGAATGTGGGAAAGCCTTTAATCAGAGTACAAGTTTTCTTCAGCATCAAAGAATTCACACTGGGGAGAAGCCCTTTGAATGTAACGAATGTGGAAAGGCCTTCAGGGTGAACTCTTCCCTGACAGAGCATCAGAGGATTCATACTGGAGAGAAACCTTATAAGTGTAGCGAATGTGGGAAAGCTTTCAGGGATAATTCATCCTTTGCTCGACATCGGAAAATTCATACGGGAGAGAAACCTTACAGATGTGGTTTGTGTGAGAAAGCCTTCAGGGACCAATCAGCCCTAGCCCAACATCAGAGAATTCATACTGGAGAAAAACCTTACACGTGTAACATATGTGAGAAAGCCTTCAGCGACCATTCAGCCCTCACTCAACATAAGAGAATCCACACCAGAGAAAAACCTTACAAATGTAAAATCTGCGGGAAAGCCTTTATTCGAAGCACACACCTTACTCAACATCAGAGGATTCACACAGGAGAGAAGCCCTATAAATGTAATAAATGTGGGAAAGCCTTCAACCAGACTGCAAACCTCATTCAGCATCAGAGACATCATATTGGAGAAAAATGATAGGATTATAGTTTACATGGCAGAGCTTTGAGACTGAGTATGTTAATTATTGAATGTAAGTGACTCCATTCCAGAGAATAGCCATGAAAGCATCCGTGAAGATGGAATTTTTATTTATGGAGCGTCAAGCTTCACGGTCCTGTGGGTTTGAGAATTTAAGAATGGCATGCTGTCCTAGTTCAGAACTGCCTCAACTGAATACCAGTAACGTTTAATTAGTCTGAATTATCAAGTATCGTAACCAAAATGAAGCTTCATTAAGAACCTAGAAATTAGATGATCACATTTACATTTTGACTATTAAGAGAAATTATAAAATTGTAAAAGACCAGGTCGAGAAGCAAAGGAACAAAAAAGTAAGAAAATAGTCTGTTAGCATTTCACTCACTTCTTTTATATGAGGGTTTCTACTTTCAGTGGAACCCTTTGTTCTCACCCCCCCCCCACTTTCCCAGTGTAAGGAAAGTGGAGTCACCGTGCATTGGCCCCGGAGTTACTTAAATTATGTTTCCCACCTTCTGCTTCCAACCGTCTTTTCAGATCTCCCTGACTTACATGTCCACTGGCTGCTTACCCATATTCTCCTTCTGGGACAACTCATTTGAATGGTGTGTCCCTCTTGATTTAGCACCTAACTGGTGACATCATGTCACTTATCATCCCCCCATTTGCCCTTAGGGAATGTGGTGATCTGGCCTCCCACACAGTCTGTGATTCTGGATATCACAACCAGACTCAGCATTCAGAACTCAGGGTCCCCTGGGAGACAGAGGTTGATCAAACTTCTTGAGTTACCCAGTTCCTCTGGGCCTCACCTTGACTCTGACACTGGGATGGTACCTTAACGTAGGGGCTTACTTTGTGTAGACCTTACCTCCAATTGTTCTGCGCTATCCTTGCCCCACACCCAGCAGTCAGGGGCCTGCTCAGCTTCAGATGCGACAATCCGGCCATCTAGCAGTGTTCTAGGCCCTCTCCACTTCTGTGATTTGCCAGTCCCTAACGTGCAGCTGACACAAGTTAGAGCCTCAAAGCCAGTTCTCGAAGGCTCTGACCCGCTCTCTTTCCCCTGGCTGGCAGTGCTCTGTGTCCACTGCACTAGAGTGCACTAGATTCTTCGCCCCCAGAACATGAACTGCCGCACCCTGGACCCTGCCCTTCTTCCGTCTAATTTTCTGAAGGTCTGGACTGTGTTCACAGGACAAACATCTTTGAATTTCTGCTTTTGTATTTGAAAGCAGGCATTTCCTCTCCTCCATCTGGGTGTTGTATTTAAAGGCCGTCCCATCCTGACAGTGGGGGAGTAACTCCACTCCAGCCGTGGAGTAACTCCATGAGTCCGAAAGTGGTCAACAGCATCGTGACATTCCCTGGCAGGGCACTGTCCATTCCCAAAACTTAGCGATACTCTATTCCTGCAGGTACAGTTCCTTTTCTGTCTTTGGTCCTTCACTGCTCTCAGTAGAAATCACAGAGATAAAACAACACGTGTGCCTTCACGCACACACAGCCCCTGGTAGCGCTGTCCCCCTGCCCACCACAAAGGATGGGGAGCCCACACTACTGCAAACTGGAACCACACACCACATCATGAAGATGGAAGAGCAAGTCCGCCATCGTTCTGGGAAGCGGAGTGGCACGTTCTCAGTCCGAGGAGGTGCTCTGCATTAAGTCAGGCAGCCCACTGGCCCCACAAATGCTGCACCTCGACCCCAAGTTACAGAAGAGAACAGTCTATTTCCTGGTGGAATCAGTAGAGTCCAGGTTGAACAAAGACTTGGAAGCTTCCAGCCGCTCTAGAGCCTAAGTTCTCTAAAGTCAGCTTCCATCAAATAAAGGCCGCCGGTGTGGGCAGGCGTCTCCTGTGAGGGGGTCAGCAGCAGCTCATGCTTTCTCCCTTACTAAGCTGCAGGTGAAGCAGCATTTCGAGGGGTGACTTGGAGCTCTTTGTACAATGGGCCCCCACATGTTCATCTGCGGCCCTACAGGGCTAGATTCCACAAGAAACTTGAAAACCTCGCTGCTCTAGATCCCTGCCTTCAGTACCAGCCAGATGGCCCGCCTGCTCCTCACAATCCCCCTCTTCCCTGGCTGCCCTGTGGAACGCTGCTCAGCTGAGTTCATTGTTCATTTTGTGTTTAATGAGAGCTGCTGCCACAGGTACTGGGCCTGCAGTCGAGCCAGAGCCCAGGCTGGCTGCCCTCCGAGAGACTCCTCCATCCCGGGGACAGCCCCAGCAGCTGTTCCTGCACCAGGATCTGTGCAGCCTGAAGGCCCTCGATCTGGGAGTGCTCCCTGCCCCGTCAGTGCTCAGACTTCCCAGGGCACCCACGACTATGCCATTGCAAGATAATGAATGAGCCAGTCTCCCCACCCCCTCAACGGGACTAGAGAGAGCGAGGAGCCAGAGAAGCAGACCTAGACCCCACTTCCCACATCTGACACACCAGAGTTCTCCTGGCCTACCGTGGAATCGCCCAGCGGGCAAACCCAGGGGCAGTGCCAGTGCCGCTCTGCCCAGGGGAAGGGTTTGGGAAGAGGATTAGCACCGTAAACTTTATTAAAAATCGTCATTGGCTGTGGGCTCCCGTGAATACCCCCTGAAACTGCCAGCTCTTGGGGGGAAAATAATTGCTTCAGTTTCCCCTTTCACATTCCTCTAATGCTCTCTTGTCAGGTCTTCCCATCTCCAGCTGATAGATTGGGCGCCTGGGTTCTCCCTTGTCACCTGAGCTTGCCTCGCTCTGCCAGCAGCGTCTGCCCAAGATGCCGCCTTCCTCCATACTGAGAACGGCTTTTAGAATGGCACCTTGACCCTCAGCAGACTGGGGCTTCCCGGTTACAGTGCCTGAGCCTCAGAGTCTTGGAACAAAACAGCCCTAAACTGCATGCATCTTTCGCTGAGAAAACAACCTAATTCCCTTGAACATGAATTTAGTCCAAGTGCATAGCCTTCAGCTCTCTGACTCCTCTTCCCTTTGCACTTTGCCCTCCCCCGCCCTTTACTGGGTTAGCCAGCAAGGCGATGTGGACGCATAAAACACCGCCTGCGGTGGGAGGGGTCCCAGCGTCTGGCCCCACCTCAACTCCTGCTAAATATATTTTTGGTAATATTTTTACTTTTAGTATTTTTATACCAGTTTGTGAAGGGAAGAAGAAAATACAAGGTTTGATTGTTTCCCATCACTCATGAACTTTCAACTGCGCTGATGACCATTCCCTGCCAGTGCCAGGATTTGGCCACGCGGGCATGTTCCTCCTCAGCCTGTGTGTTACCCCGTCTATGGCTCATCACTTTCTTAAAAAGTGTCACCACAGAATGATCCATGAGTGTATCTTTCTGAAAATAAATGAGAAAAGTACACAGTGTTCTAAGAGGTACAAGCTGCATTTGTGTTACCTGATTATCTCTTTAAGACGTGGCCCAAAGTAGTGCTTCCAAGCGATTTTATCTTTATGTGGCTGGTTTGGTCCTGCCCAGAATGAGCAACCAAACCTACGTGGCCCCAGAAACCATAGTTGAGGCTGTGGAATAGAAAAGAGTTGTATCCCCAGTTGCCAGGGACAGCAGTTAACATTTGAGGACGTCCCTCAGGCCGAGTACTGTTGTAAGCACTCTGCACGTAATAACTCATTTAATCCTCACAATTCTGTCAGTCTGTCCCATCCCCACTTGAAAGTTGAACAGAGAGGTTTAAAAGCATTTCAGAAGTTGCACAGCTGGTAGCATGCATGGTCCGAGGACACAACCCAGGCGGCTAGCTCTGCGGCGCACATGCCTCCCTGCTGCACTCGGCCCCCTCCTTCATGGACATGTTCTAGGTCACCCTGGAGGGCTGCTTGGCTCCAGACATTGGAGTGGGGCAGGTGTGGCTATGGATGGGCTTGCGACGGTGTTGCAGGCATGGTTTTCCATACTCACATCCTCCACAAAAAGACCTCTCCTTGGCCCTGGTTTGGCAAGGTGGAAAGGGTTCAGGTGCTTCTCTAGCCTGAGAGTACAAGAACCGTAGGTTCGTGAACAATTCTCAGCCCTGGGCTATCTTGCGGGCACAGCCTGATAACCACGGCAGGTCCTGGATGCAGGCCAAATGAGAGTAATTACTACAGTGCCCTTCTTGAGGTTTTCCAAAAGCAGAAAGGTGGGGCACCTGGGTGGGTCAGTCAGTTAAGGGTCTGCCTTAGGCTCAGGTCATGATCCTGGAGTCCTGGGATCGAGCCCCGCATCGGGCTTCCTGTTCAGCAGGGAGTTTGCTTCTCCCTCTCCCACTGCCCCTCACCCTGCTCCTGCACTCACGCTCTCTCTCTCTAATAAATAAAATCTTAAAACACACACCCACAAGCAGAAAGGCAAAGCTAGTAGATAGAGAAACAGCAATAGCCAAGCATGGTACTACATACACAGAGGGTATGCACGCATCTAAGTACCGCTTTCTTGGAACTTAAATACGGAACACAGGCATTGCAAAATGAAACACAATGAGCAAAATAATTGTAGTTTGTGGGATGTGTATTTACACAGATGGGGTACCACGGAAGAGTGTGAGAGGCCCAGCTGTAGACTGTGGGGTTGCATCGGGCTTCACTAGAATTAACAACAGACACAAAGCACAGTTCAGTGAGACAGAGAAAGAGGTTTGGACACACAAGGCAGGAGCTAGTGGGGGCTGGTTAAGTGCCATTAAAAAGTCTGGGTGGAGCCCAGAGTCAGGACTTGGGTTGGCAAGATGAGGTTCCACAGGAAGAGGCAGGACCACAGCCCGACCAGCCACTGCAGTGAGCTTGGCTGGTGCTCTACACACAAGCTGCTGCCAGGAGTCCGGTTTTGTGCTTCCAACTTTTAAGCTACAAGTGGTTGCTATTGATGAATAGATTTTGCCAGAGCACTGGGGCACCTGCGTGGCTCAGTCGTTAAGCATCTGCCCTCAGCTCAAGTAATGATCCCAGGGTCCTGGGATCGAGCCCCACAAGGGGCTCCCTGCTCAGTGGCAAGCCTGCTTCTCCCTCTCCCATTCCCATGCTTGTGTTCCCTCTCTCGCTGTCTCTCTCTCTGTCGAATAAATAAAATCTTAAAAAAAATTTTTTTTTTTTTTTTACCAGAGCACAAATACTGGGAAATTTTCTAATTAGGTTGTTCCTTCCCAATTAATTTTCCTTACAGTGAATAAAAAATTCACTGTAAGAAATTTGGAAGAACTAAAATATGGAAACTTAAAAACCACTAAGGTTCAATTGCTAATTTATTTCAGCAATATACTTCGACCAAGGTACAGCATTGCTTACTGTTACCTAATTTTATCATTTCCAGCCATTGTGATAGGGGGGGAAATGGGGCTATAAATATTTACAGGCGAGGATATACCAGATTCCCCCCCGGTGCATTGCCTCAGGCTCCTCACCAATCTTTTTGGTCCCCTCCGGGCCACCTCCCACTCCAGCCACCAGTGACTTTGTCCACACCACAGATCCAGCCACGGCACTTACCTGTGTAAACCCTTCCGTGGCTCCCCTGGGCCAACCATGGAAAGCAAAACCTTCGAGACCCTTCACAGCCAATCCATATAGAATTCATATTTTTATGAAGGAAACACAGCACCGCTTTCTCTACAGAGAAGTTTTGAGGAAGGAATGCTATTTGGGATGAGTGGGGTCTGTATGGACATTGACTGGTAGGACTGGGAGGGTGGATGTCGGGAAATGGGGTCAGTGACGTGGGCATCTGCAGGGATCAAGGAGACTCTGGCTGTCAGCAACGGTGGGAGAAGCTAATCACATTGGCCAAGGTCACTTACTAATGTGGCAGAGCTGCCACTGATCTCAAGAAGTCTTAACCTTGACACTGTACAATTTCTAGACATGAAAGCTGACTGAAGGAAGTCTACGGTGTCAGGGGCAAGACAAAGTTTGTGGCCCCTGGAAATTTCCCTGTCTGGCAGATCGGGATGGGAAAAAAAATAACTCAGAAGTTGAGAGTACGGGTAAATTCAACATTCAAGAGCCCTGGTAGAATAAGCTAATAAGACTTCGAATTGGCCAGATTATGTCAGTGACCAGCATGTGGGGCCGGACCCGTGTGTCCTTCCTCTTTCTGTTTCTGAGTCTGCATGCAAATATGAGAATGAATCGCAGCCAGATACAAGTGCCAGGGGAAGGCAGGGCCCACAGCAGCATCCCTATAAATGGGGGGCACTGGCGCCCCAGAATGATGATTTTGATATTGGTGTGTGGGATGGAGGGGAGAGACACAGGAAGGAGAGACCAGTTACTATCCCGCCACAGTAATCCACAAAGGAAGCAGTAAGGCTCAGTGTCCAAAACCAGTCCCTTCACAAATCACCCTCGACTGCCTCTCATCCAAGCCTCCCCTCAGCGTCTCCTTGTTCAGAGCTGAGCCCCATCGTGGTTCCTGCCCTTTGCGCCACAGGCTGAAAGATCATTTCTGAAACCCCTAGCCTTCTACAGCTGTCACTACTCTGTCTGCACAGCAGCAGGCTTCCCTCCTCAAAGCCCAGGAAATAGAAAATATTTACACTTGGGGATTTTTCATATTTAGGAAAAAAAGGTGTCAATATAGCGGAGTCTTTCTGAAGAGGTTTCATTCTGTAAAATGACGGTGGAAAGACTCATTTGGAATTTTGCACTTTATTCCAGTTTAGAAGGAGTCTTGAAAATTGGTGACTACATAAAAAAAAAAAGCAGCAGAAAATGCAAGTCGAACTTCTGGGAAAAGTTATATTTATTTAACAAGAAGTCACTGAGTGAGAGACAATGAAAGTAATGAATTTGGGAGAAATTTGCAAAGAGCACAAAATGTAATATGTAATAGGACAGAGCTATAGTAAATGTAATAGATGTGTTGAAAAATTCACACTAGTGAAAAGATATAAGCATATAGTTAATATGAAAGAAGGCCTCCTTATGCAACTCTCTACACATTGGACACAGATGATATCCTTACAAATCGGTGAATAAAAGTTTATATCGAAATGTAATCTTCCTCTGCTTTAGAGAACTCATACTGGGGAGAAACACTGTGATCGTAATGTGGGAAAGCCTCCAATCCAGAGCCCCATTTTCACTGGAACACAGAACTCATACTGGGAAGAAGTCATTGAGGCGCAACAAATGTGAGAAAGCCAACAAGCACAGCCCAGTTCTCATTCAGCATGAAAGAAACCAATGCCTTATAAATTCCACAAATTTGAAAACAAAACAAAACAAAACACCTTTATTCAGGGGTTCAACTTGATTGAACCTCAGAGAAGGCAAAACAGTGCATGTAAATAGCATGGGAAGACCTTCAGGACGTTGTCAACCCCACACTGAATATCAAATGATCCTTCGTACACACCGCTCGTAGAAAAGCCTTCTTCTGGGAGTCCAAACTTTGCATACTGTAGAGAACTCATAAAGGAGAGAAACCTCACGAGTGTGCTACATATGATAACAGGTTTAGTAACAGGATTCCCCGTCACACACACAATGGCGCATGCCGTGGAAATCATCACAAGTGGACTGAATGTGAGACGCCCATAAGAAGGAACCGGAATCTGCTTGTGCTCAAGCATTCACATCAGAGAGACCAGTATGAACGACTGTGGGGAGTGTGTGAAAGTCTTCAGTAGGAAGCCAGGACTCTAAGGCAGAAACCTTACACTGGGGAGAAATCCTCTCAATGTTCTACTAAGCAATCATCCAAACTCTAAGTCACAGAGTACAAAGTGGGGAAAACCACAAATATGTAAAAAAGTGGGGAAGTTTTTAACTAGAAGTCAATGCTTATTGCACATCAGGGAATTCATCCTGGGAGAAACACCAAGACAAAAACAACAAAAATACAGGAACACCTTCCTTTGGAATGCAGAGCTAATGGGCCGAGAGTTCAGAGAGGAGAAAAACACTATCAGAGCACTAATGCGGAAAAGCCTTTGGCAAGAAAACACACCTCATCACATTACATGTCAGAAAACCCACGCAGGAAAGCAGCCCTATGAAATAATGAATTTTGGAAAGCACTGAGCGATAAATAAAACTTCCTAATTCGCACTGCGGAGAAACCATAGGAATGCAAAAATCGCGAGGAAGGAGAATCTGTACACCAGAAATGTTACTCTGAGGAGAAGCCCTATTAACTTAAGGAACACAGAAACACCTGGTCCCAGGGTCAAAATCTGTTTATGCACCGGAGGAAGAGGAAAGAGTGTTTCTGCTCCATGAAGTTTGGTTGACCTTCAAAATCAGTTCTGGACATCAGATATGGACATCAGAATTCAAACTGATAAATGAAAAGAGCCAATTTAACAAATTTAAATTGTACCACAGGGAAATACGATTCCATAACTGAAACCAAGCTTTTTGAAAAAACAAAACAAACAACAACAACAACAAAACCCTAGGGGCGCCTGGGTGGCTCAGTCAGGTAAGCCTCTGCCTTCTTTGGCTCAGGTCATGATCTTAGGGTCCTAGGATCGAGCCCTGCATCGGGCTCTCTGCTCAGCGGGGAGCCTGCTTCCCCCTCTCCCTCTGCCTGCCTCTCTGCCTACTTGTGATCTCTGTCAAATAAATAAATAAAATCTTAAAAAAAAAAAAAAACCCTCAAAGATAAATGTCCGTGCATCTGAAGTCCAAGTATCTTCCTCCCCAGGCTTCATGTTTGCCTTTCAAAGGGGACCTCTCAGTAAGTGTCGGGAGAGGAAAGTGTGTATATTCATCCTAAGATGTCTACTTGGAATTAATCGCCACCACAGACAAGACCTGGAACTCCTGACTGTAATCCCTCATGGGCATCAGAACAGGGCAACCGCTGCCCCGTTGCTTTATTCTCACACCGCTAACGCCACACAAGTGTTTGGGGGTCGTTTAAGGGAGTAGGCATGGGAAAGGCAAAAAGCTATAGTCTAAGTGTGACATGCCCCAGATCCCAGGGGTGAAGGTCCCAAGAAAAAGACCTCAACACAAGTAACCCCATAATCCCAGTTCCTCTGCTGGCTCCCACGTCCTGTCCCAGGTCCATCCCTACTCACAGAGCTCTCTCACCCAAAGTTCAATCCCTCAGTGCCAAGCCTGGGTTACTCAGTCCAGAAGACAGAACCCCAGGTCTCTTGTGGGAACTTCCCCTCCTCGGATCCAGCCCTGCATTTCCAGAGTGAGATCTATACATTCTTGCGTGCTGCCCAGTCCCCATGTTCTGAGGGCTAATTGGGTAGAACTCTCACTCACGCTGGGCCAAGCCCAGGGCTTCATCACGATCTCTGAACTCAGACCAGGGAGTGTAAGTTCAGTCCCTCCCTAGAGTAGGATCCTCTTGGTAGCTGTTTCCCACCGTGAGTAGAAAGTCTGGTCTGCAGCGGGTACATATGATGCCAACAGGCATGGAAAAGCAGGGGTGACGTGTGGTGTGTGGGTCCAGGTCTTTCCGGAGGCCAGCCCCATCCTGGTGGGCATGGGTTTTGAGGACCCCCTGCTTCTGACTGTTCATTGCAGACCTGGACTTTTCACAGCTTCCACCGTGAAGCAAGAGAAAGAAAAGAACAGCAGGGAGGGAGCAACCACTCCCACTCCTCCCCCACTCGCTACTTGGGGGCCTCTGCGTCCTCGCCCTTGGGTGGGGCTGCCACTGTCGAGGTCGCCTTGAGGCTCCGCTTCCGCTTCTGCACGTTCTGCTCCGGGTGGAACAGGATGACGTAGGTTTTGGGCACATAGAGCATGCCGAGGGACACCGATGCACTCAGGCTCAAGGACACAGTCAGTGTGGTGGTCTGGATGTAGATCTGAGCCACGGAGGAAGGGACCGGGTGGGACTCAGCCCTGTTCTCTCCCACCCTCCACCCCCCACCCCCCACCCCCACAGGAGTCTGTGTCCATCAGGTGAATGGAAAGGGCAACCATATAAGCAAAGGCCCTGTGGCATGAAGTGATGATCATGGTGTGGCTCTGACAGAGGCAGGAAGGAGGATGAATAACACAGGACCAAGTGGACAAGTGACTAAGGGAAGGGCTCATCCACAGCCAGTGACATCTGGGGAAAGGGTCTGTATGCCTAAAAAGCGCTAGAGCATGTTAGTGAACGGATGAATATGTTTTCGAATGTACAAATGAGTGAACACATTGAATGAAAGAGCAAGTGGGCAAACATGAAGGACAGGGGTGAATAAACGTGTTCTACTATACGCACAAATAAATCATTGAATAATGAGCAAGCAAAGGGACTGACAGATTAATGGATTGATGGCTAAAAGTATATAAAGAAGTAACTGAATAAAAATAAGTTTAAGGGAGAGACGCGTGGGTCGCTCAGTGGGGTAAGCATCTGACTCTTGGTTTCAGCTCAGGTCATGATCTCAGGTCATGGGATCGAGCCCCACGTTGGGCTCTGCACTCAGCACGGAATCTGCTTGAGATTCTCCCCCACCCTCTCCCTCTGCTCCTCCCCTTGCTCACACACACATACTCTCTCTCTCTCTCTCTCTCTCTCTCTAAGATAAATAAATAAATCTTAAAAAAAAACACCCAGGTTAATGGATGGTTAGAAGCATGGTTGAACACATGAACGAACGAAGGAAAATGGGACTGACTGAAGCAGCAAAGGGAGACCGACAAAGGAGTGAATGAGTTTTTTAAGTACATGAATGAATTACCCAATGACATGCAGTCATTCATGCGGGGGGCCCAGTGCTTGGGACCATTGAGCCCTTCCATGGACAGGCAGGAAACAAAGGAGGCAGTGGAACCGACGGGGGACCCCAGATTACCTTTTCAGCTGACTGGGCGGTGCCAAAGAAGATGGGCACAAAAGCCAGCCAGATGATGCAGGTGGTGTACATGGTGAAACCGATGGGCTTGGCCTCGTTGAAGGTCTCAGGCACGCCGCGGGCTTTGATGGCATACACCGTGCAGGTGACCATGAGCAGGAGGCTGTAGCCCAGGCAGCCGATGAGGGACAGGTCCGACATGTCGCACTTGAGCACCCCTCTGGCCTGCTCCGGGTCCACGGTCCGTTGCTCTTCATAGTCGATCACGCTGTGGGGGGGCTGGGCCCCCAGCCACGCCATCACTCCCACCACCTGTGGGAGCCAACGCCGGGTCAGGGACACACGCAGCCTGGACACCCACCAATGTCTCCGGCAGCTTAGGGTCACTTGAGGCTCCTGGCCTCCTATGAGGGGTGCTCGGGCCTGAGAGCCCCCATGGAGAGGGGAGGGCCATCCAGGAGGGGACTGCGCACGCAAAGGCCGGTGGATAGAAGGGGTTGCGGTGACAGGTATGTGCTGGCAATGTCAGGGCTGCCTGGGTAGCAGGCCCTGGATGTCCTCTTCCTGTATTCCAATCATCACCAAGCCCTGTAAGATGCAGCGACTACAGGCAGAGGCTGCCTAAACAAGCTCCTCCGTGCCAGCTTGGGGAAGGAGCCGGTGCCTGCCCCACTGATTAAAGGCCAGACTCAGCAGAGATCCTCTCTCCTCACAACGCCCACCCCGCCCGCCCCGGGCAGGCAGTACCATCTCCATTCTGTAGATGTGAAAACGCTCGCGTGATCCCGTCTAGCAACATGGCAAACCTAGTTCCTGAGGACCCCTTCCTTCTCCAGATCCAGAGAACTTTTGAACATAATGTAACAAAATCATGTGGGTATACACCATGATACACACCGTGAAGCTCAGAACGAGGCACTAAACAGAGGAGTAAGGATGGGAGCTGATGCCGGGTGGCCCGGGAGGTCATCAAAATCAAACACAGGCATGGGGTGTTATACACAACTAATGAGTCATTGACACTACATCAAAAACTAATGATGTACTATATGGTGGCTAATTGAATATAATTTAAAAAAATTAAACTGCAAAAACAAACAAACA
>CM052895.1:3559599-3620679 GCA_028534135.1 Potos flavus | reverse complement strand
GCCGCCCCGGGCTCGGCCACCATGAGGAAGGTGATGGCGTAGATGAGGAAGATGCCGGTGAGCAGCACGTAGCTGAGCTCGCGGCCGGAGGCGCGGACGATGGGCGTGTTGTTGTGGCGCACGAAGGTGGCCACCACAGTGGTGGTGGCCATGCTGCCCAGCACGGCCAGCAGGAGGGGCGGCGCGGCCCAGGGCGAGGACCAGGTGAGGCGCACGACGGGCGTGGGGCGGCAGCCCGTGTGGTTGCGCGTGGGCCGCATGTCCCCGGGGCAGGCCTCGCACGTGAACTCGTCCACCTGGAAGCGGTAGCCGTCGCACGGCTCGCAGTGCCAGCAGCACGGCACGCCCTTCACCATCTTCTTCCGCTCCCCCGGCCCACAGGGGAGGCTGCACAGGGACGCGGGCACCTCGCGGGTCTCCCCCGACCACTGGAGGGCTTCCACCTGCGGCACAGGAGACACGCGGGCCTGGGACCTCCGTCCGGGGTAGGGGGGGCCGGTGCGCCCCGCCGCCCCCGCCGCCCCGAGCTCGACGAGTCCGCGCCCACTCACGTCCAGCCTGAGCGTCTCCGCCCACTGGCCCACCGCCTGGTAGCCGCCGCTGCCCGCGCTGCTGTTGGCCGCCTGGTACTGGAAGATGTCATAGCGCCCGGGCGCGTCCCCGTTCTCGTTGAACATCACGGGGGTCCCGGCGCTGCCTGGAGGGAGAGCCCGGCACCCTCAGCTGGTCCTCCAGCCCCTCCCGGAGAGGCCGCGGGCCCGCCCAGGACGCAGGGAGAGCGTACTGCGCGCGCGCGCAAAGACGCTCAGCGTCATCGGGGAAATCACCTCCTCCCGCCTGCTGGGGAGGGCCTCGGTTACCCGCACCCCCCCCCCCAAGTAACAAGCCTCGTGAGCACGTGGAGATAGTGGAACCCCGATGTATTTCTGGTGGGGATGCAAAATGGTGCCGTCACTGTGGAAAGCAGTGTGGCGGGTCCTCCAAATACTGAACGTGGATTACCACTTGCCCCAGCCACCCCACTTCCAGGCGTATGCACCAAAGAAGGGATTCAGCTTGGGGCCTCAGAGATGGGTCACCCACGTTCACGGCAGCGTCATTCATAGTAGCCCAAAGGTGGACGCACCGGGGGGGTTGAATGGATAAACAAAATGTTGCCCTATTCGTGCCAGGTGATTCTTGAGCCTTAAAAAGGAAAAGACGTTCTGACACGGGCCACAACGTGGGTGAACGTTGAGGACATTATACTGAGGGAAAGGAGCGAGTCACAAAAGGACAAATACTGCCCGATCCCTCGCGTAGCAGGTACGTAGAGTAGGCAAAATCATAGGGACAGGAAGTAGGGTGGAAGTTGCCAGAAGCTTGCAGGACGGGGAATGGGGAGTTAGCGTTTCATGGAGACCGAATTTCAGTCTTGGAAGATAAAACAAGTTCTGGAGAACGGTCGCACGACAGGGCACACGACTAAACTGTACACTTAAAAACGGTGACGATGGGGGACGCCTGGGTGGCTCAGTCGGTTAAGCGGCTGCCTTGGACTCAGGTCATGATCCCAGGATCTTGGGATCGAGTCCCACATCGGACTCCTTGCTGGGCAGGGAACCTGCTTCTCCTTCTGCCTGCCACACCTCCTGCTTGCTCTCTTTCTCATTCTGACAAATAAATAAAATCTTTAAAAAATAGTGAAGATGGTAAACATGAGGCTATGTGTATGTCACCACAGTTTAAAAAGAAACAGAGCGAGCTTAGCTGGCCAGGTGAGATGGTGGGTTCAGACTTGTACAAAGAACAGTCAGCCTTGTTTCTTTCAGAAGCTTGTTCTACCAGCTCGTGGAGCTGGTCTGGGGTGATGTTAAGCTGTGCTATTTAACAGAGAGCTTGGCAGAGAGAAGGTGCTCCATATTTGGTGGGAGAACAGTTTTTAATTTTATAAAGGGTAGTCACTGAACAAGAAGTGTATCTCTCCGCACACACCGGAAGTGTGGCTTGAGTCCACTTGGGTCTCTTCCAGACCTTATTCTGAGCCCTGCCCACGTGCCAGGCCCTCTGCTGGTACCAAGGGACAGGATACCATTCTGCCTCTCCCATCCCTTTGATCCTGAGTCACCCCAGTTCCAGCAGAGAAATCCATGCCAGGGATGTCCCTTCCCTGTGGGATGGGGTCTGGCTCCCACTCACCGTTGAAGCGGACGGCTCGAATGTACTGCAGCAGCATCCGCCCGTCGGTGGTCTCCATCGCCGGGCACATGCCAGTGAGCCCGGGACAGAGCGCCTGGTGCATGCTGTGGAGGGCGTGGGCAATGGCGTACACGGCGTCGATCACAAACTGCACCTTCCCCTCCTGCTCGTAGGTCGAGTCCCGGCCAATGCGTTCCTCGCCTGTCCTAGGAATGCTCAGAGGAAGTGTGCCCGGCCCTCCCAGGTGCCCCGCCCGGCCTCCCGCCTTCTCCCTGACCTCCCGTGCCACCCTGGGCAGCTCTCACCTGTGCATTTGCGGGTGGTGTCATCGGACTGGGTACCTGAGCTGGTCAGTTTGCAGTTAAAATTCTCCTCCCAGAACTCGGCAAACCAGATGTTGCGACGGTTGTTCTCCAGGGAGCGGGTCATGAAGTACTGGTCAAATCCTGAGAGGGAGGAGAGAGGGCGGCAACCATCTGAATGATTCCTCTGTGTCCCTTCACCACTTGCTCACTGTGAAGCTAGGACTGGCCACATGACCAGCTTCTGGCCCGTGATTTCAAAGCCATTTGGGGGGCTTCAGGGTAGATTGCGCATCTTGTTATAAACTCAGAGCCTCGCCACATCGAAGACTTTTATGCTGCTCCTTCTTTCCTGGTTAGGATGCTGCGGTGAAGATGTAATGGGTGGAGCTTTGGCAGCCACTTTGTGAATAAGACACCTGAGTCACGGAGACACAGAGCAACCACGGAGAATGGTGGAACACAAGTGGGGACAGAGCTCAGGACTTTGAGAACATCATTAACTCACTGTCCCCAACCTGAAGTGGCCTATTTTCAGGCATCTTATCTGGTGATGAAATGCCTTTATTGCTAAAACCACTCTCATTCTAATTTGTCAAATGCAACCAAGTGCACTCTAAGGGAAAGAAAGAGCATGAGGGTGGGTGGGAGGCTGGGAGCCCCAGAAAGTCAGGGTTCTCAGTCTTTACAAGGTGCTGTGCTTCATAAAATAGCCCTGAAGCACCTCGTCGAGGCATCTTCAGTTCAGACTTTGGGAAAACGATCAATCCTGTTGTAAAGTGAAACTCTCTGCTGGATTTTTCCAGATATTCACAGGTAGGATGGTGGAGGAAGGGAGGGGAGGCACGCTTCATCATTTGATCAATGGGACAATATGTCCCCATCCTCAGTTTTGCTCCCTCTCCCCCCACCCTCAAATTAGTGTGTCTTTTGCAGAACCAGGAATATCAGGAAGATAGGCATTGAATTAAAACAAAAACAGAAACAGAAAAGACACAACTAATTCTTGACCCTGTGAAGGGGGGGGGGGCTTTTCCTCCTTTGCCAACTCAAACACTGCTTGCCAGGATGTATTCACAGAATTTTAGAATCCTAGAATTTGGGAATCCCAGAAGGGACATGGAGCAGGATACAATTTTACAGATGGGGGAAATGAACGCCCCCAAAAGGAGATCGTGGGGAAGGATGAGCAGGATCCTGGGACGTGGTGGGAGAGGGCATCCCTGCACTCACCGTCTATGGAAGCTCTTTTGGGCAGGACGGTGATGGCCCCCACGGCCACGTCCTCCAGGTCCAGGATGGGAGAGGTCTTGGCTCCCCAGCTATCTGAGCCGACCCATAAGAAGTGACCTGTCAGGTTGGCCTGGCGTGCGGCTTCCAGGACCCTCCTGGTAGGAACAGGGCGAGGGGTGAGCGAGGGCCTGAGATCCTCCTCCAACTTACCTCTGGCCACTTTCTGTTCTTGTCTCTCCTTCTATCCCATTCCAAACCACTCATCAGACCCTCATTTAGCAGGAAAAGTGGGGCAAAGGGGGTTTTGGATACGTGCCCTGGGCTTCTCAGGTGGTAAAGATTCCAGCCAGGCTCTGGCCCCAGGCCTGCCCTCCTGTTCTGGGCACTGCGGCCCACTTCACAAGCCTGGAAGAAGGGCCTCCCTTCTCTTGCTGAGCATCCTGCTGGCTCGGAGCCACACAGGGTCCCTGGGCACCTGCTGCTACCCCCTGAACTGCCCCCAGGGCTCCTTCCCTGGAAGCTCATTTTCGGCACTTAGATCTTGCCCACCGGTCTCTCCCCCACTGTGAATGATAAGAACAGACGGGTATTCCCATGCGTTTCCCTTGGCTAGTCCTGGAGCATCTCCACCCAGATCGGGCCTGGTTCATTTCTGGGTGTGCCAGACAGACAGACGGCAGCCGGGAAAGCATGTAAGGGCAGGAGAGGGGGGCCAAGAAGAGGGGGGAGGAGGAAGGGAGGATGTGCATGGCCGGGGGATGTGTAAGAAGAGGGGGCAGGGCCTTCAAGGAGAGCCTCTGATAACCGCAGTGATTGAATGTGCCCGCTGTCCCACCTGATGTCGTCCTCGTTGGCAAAGATGATGATGCCCCGGGCATTGGGCGTCTCCATGAGTCTCTTGATCACCTTGTTGAATTCTCCTGGCTTCGGTTCCCTGGGAATCTTGATGGACTGGGCAATGCAGACGCCCCCTGGGTGCGGGGATGCCAGAGTCACCTCTTGTTCGATCCAAGCACCCACCCACCGGGGCCTCCATGGTGCAAGACTGCGGTGGGGGCTGAATGCTCCAAAGGAAAGGGGTGCCTACCCACAGGGGCACCATCTAGGCTCCCCACCATGGACCCAGCGCCCCATCTCACAGCTTTGGCCCAGTCCGATGGCCCCTGGCTCACCCCTCTGTAGGCTCCTTGGTGTCTTGGAACCCCACTCCCAGCTCACCAGCCTCCCGGGAGATCTGTACAAAGGCCTCAACCCCACTCTCGCCATAGTTGCCCTCGGAGGCCAGTGTGGACACGTAGTTCCATCCCAGTGCCCTCACAATGTCCACCATAGCCTGGGCCTGGTAGGAGTCCGGTGGCACGACCCTGGAGAAGAAGTCGTAGCGCGTGGAGTCGCTGAGCTCGGGGGCTGTGGAGGCGTAGCTGATCTGGGGTATCTGGAATGGGGAAGGACACCTGGGCTACAGATGGAGGGTCAGTGAACCCCGGGGTAGGGAGGGCAGCGGGGATCCAGGACACAGGTCGGGGCACAGAAGTCGGGGATTAGGGCACCAGGGCCAACGTGGGAGAGCCACATGGAGAGCCCCAAGGGTGTGGGGAGCGCTCTGTATTTGAGACGTGGTCTGATGGAATATGGGAGGTACGGGGGTCTAGGGGAGAGGGCAGGGCACCGTACACAGTGGTGCCGGCTGTGTCCAGGCAAAGGGGAAGTGGAGGCTCAAGTCCAGCCTGCAGCCAATCCGGCTGGTGGGCACAGGCTGCATCGGCAAGGGGAATGGAACTCCTCGTCAGCCCCAGGAGACAACATGGTTTCCTAATTCACACAAAGGGACAAGTCTGTGTAGGGAGCAGCAGCTTTAGGCAGCGTCAGAACAGGCAGGGGAGCTGGGGAGGGGTTATTGGATTCAAAGCTCTTTCTGGGCTAATGGAGGGGCCTGCTTGCAACTGGGCAGCTGGGATTATGGGCTGAGCTGAGCCTGGAGAATGGGGGACGGGAAGAGCAAGTGTGAAAGGAGAGTGGAGAGTGGTAGCAGAAGGCTGAGGAAGTCAGGGAGAGGGAGGCTAGCAGAGCCGAGGGGCGAGGTGGGAGCTGGTGTGAAGGGCAGAGGAGAGAGAAGGTTCTGGAAGGAGTGGGCTAAGCTGGTCTACGGGAGACAGGGATGTCTGAAGCAAGGCAGAAAGAAAGTGTGGTGACCTGATGGGAAGAGCAAGAGGGAGAGAGAAGGAAAGAGAGAAAGAGGAAGGGGGAAGAGAGAGAGACGAGGAGACAGAGAAAAACAAGAAGAACCACAAAGAAGGAGGGAAGGTCAGAGAAAGGCCCAGCGCAGTTAACGGAAGCTGTAGCTACTCTGGGATCTAAAGTTTGATCTTCAGAACCACCTTCCTGTACAGGTTGAAGCTCCGCGGGGAAGTTCATCTAAAATGCTGCAATCACAGTGACGCACACACATGTGGAGGTGAACTCGGAAACCCTCCGCTCTGCTCCTGGACCAGGAACTACAAATCTGGCCCCTGGTTGCCTTTCATGCACCAACGTCTTCATTTGTTTAATTTTTGAATTGGTAGCCAGGGTCTAAAATGTGGGAGGAGGCATCACCCCAGTCTTGGGCTGAGCTGGCGGCAGTGGGCCCTGGACTTGCGGGGTCCTGCTTCACTCATCTACACCCCAAACCTGGCCCGTGAAGACCCCTGAGTTTGAGATCTCTGCACTCAGCCTAGAGGGGTAGACGTAGGGAATGGGACAGAAATTAGAGCTCCAGGCAGGGCAGGGGACAGAGGTACAAACGCAGACAGATGCGGGCAGGCGCATCTTCCCTGAGCCCCCGCCCCACCAACATAAACTCTTCTTGTCCCAGCTAGACAGTATGTATGTATGACAAGCTGCTGTCCAGTGGGAATCGGGGTGGGGGGAATTACATGGATGCAGATGATGGAGGGGGGCCCAGATAAAACCCCTACCCAGCATGGTAGAAACAGAGGCCATGCCTGGGAGAATCAGAGAAACTCTCAAGAAACACAAGTCCCCTCCCCTAGCCAGATGGAAGCAAAGCCTTCCTCTCTTCACAGAAAGACCGAAGGACAGAGATGCCCCCTTCTCCAGCCAAACCCCAGTGAATGACGACTACAGAAAACCCCCAAACTCTAATGCCAAAGCCCCCCCTCCCTGATTCCTATTCCCCTCCCCCAGTCACTGCCCCCCAGGGTGCAAGGAAGGCGCTGCCCTGCATTTAAGACGGTTCCCTAAAGATAAGGGAACTACCATCTCCCCACCTCCCCAGCAGTCAGGGGTTTGTCCTAGTTGCCCCACCAGAAGGAGGGCCCTGGTTCCAGGAAAAATTTGCATCTCATTAACCAGAGCTCTCCCTAGGGCTGAGGCGAGACCACCACACAGCGGGGTGCAGTGTGTGTGCCCCAAAGGAGCACACCCAAGCAAGAGACCAAGTAGGGGCTAAACTAGCCGCTGCCCTGTTCCAGTTAATCGGGCCCCCAGGCGAAGGCTGCAGCCCCCTCGGGGAGGGGGCCCGCCTTGACCCTCCAGAAGGCAGGTTTCCTTAATTCTCACAAAGGGCTGTGTGTGCGCAAGGCAGCTCTGGCAGGGCACCGGGGCAGACAAGGAAGGGTGGACCGGTTGGGTTGATGTGGCTTGGGCTTGCATCTGGCGCACGGGACAGGGTTTGTGAATTTGAGGATTTCTGACAGACATCAGCACACCACCCCCACCCCCCACCCCGCCCCGAGGGCGAGGACGGGACGAGGACAGGAAGAGAGTGCCCTCACCGCAAAGAGGCGCAGCACGTTGGCGACCATGATGGAGACAGAGCTGGCCGAGGCGCCGACGACAGCCACGACGCGCTCGGGGGGCGCAGTGTGCAGCGGGGGGGCGCCCCCCGGGCAGCGCACGGCCCCCTCGTCGCCGTCGCCGCGGCGGCGGATCAGCGCCTGCACGAAGCTCAGCGCCTGCTCCAGCGCGTACGTGTCCCGAGAGCAGGTGTCGAGCAGCCGCGCGCCCAGGCGCACGCCGGGCAGCAGCTCGGGGTCGGCGTTCACGCGGTCCAGCGCGTACAGCATGGCCTCCAGGCGGTGCACGCCCTGCTCCTTCTTCAGCTGCCCGCACGCCCGGCCCGCCGCGCCCCGCGCGTGTACCGGGAACAGGCCGCCCAGCGTGAGGCCGCCCGCCAGGCGCACGGAGCCCGCCGCGCCCGCCGCGCCCGCCTGCGCCAGCACCAGCAGCGGCGGCAGCAGCAGCAGCGCCAGGAGCCGCGGCTCTCGGGCGCTCCCGGGCCGGGCCATCCGCTGTCCCCGCTGCGGGAGGAAGACAGGGCCGGGAGGGGACAGAACGCGGGAACGCTCTGAGCGCCTGGCAGAGGGAGAACCCAGGGGCGCGGGGAAGGGGAAGGAGCCCCGGGTCCCGGGGAGACGGGAGGCGCGCAATGAACGTCGGCGGAGCCCGTTGGGGAAGAACTGGAATAGCAATTCGCCCTGCCCTCCCAGGCCTCCACCGCGCTCTCACACCCTCTGGATCTTCTCACTCAGGTCCCCTTGCCCGACCTCTGTCTCCACCTCGCCAGCCTGCCTCTCGCCAACAGCCCTGGGCCCCTGGTCCTCAGCGCACAACCAAACGCACTCCCTAGCCACACTCATCTGCGCCAGCCGTTGTCGCTGTCGGTAAGGACAGGGCTGTGACAGATGTGCAGAGAGCATTTAGGGATTCTGGGGAGGGGAAGAGAGGCCGCCCTGAGGGGTGTGCGCAGAAGGGGAGCTCTCTACATCTCCTTTCCCTCCCTCTTAGGAGTAGGGAGCCCCACTCCCTGGGGCTTTTTCTTTCCTCCCTTTGGATGTGTGTCTGACCCCAGCTCTCTCTGGCTGTTTCTGATACACACACACACACACACACACACACACACACACACACACACACACACACACTGTCCTCTGTCTCTCCTTTGTTTCTCTGTCTCTACCCCCTGCCCATTTCTGTCTCTCTTCTTTCTGTCTCTGTCAATTTCTTGTTCCCTCTTTGTCCCTCTCTTCTTCTCTTTCCTAGCCACCAGGGCCTTGGTTCCAGCTGCCTAAAGCACTCCCCAACTTTGCCCTTGCAAAACCCGGAATGGAGGGGGAAAGGAGCTCAGGCTGACTGAGCCGAGTACACCTGAACAGCAGGAAGGAGAACAGGGCTGGCCAGGAAGGAAGCACCAGCAAGCATACCTTTAACCTTAGCAAGGACTCTGCTTAAAACACACACAACAGGGGTGCCTGGGTGGCTCAGTGGGTTAAGCCTCTGCCTTCGGCTCAGGTCATGATCTCAGGGTCCTGGGATCGAGCCCCACATCGGGCTCTCTGCTCAGCGGGGAGCCTGCTTCCCCCTCTCTCTCTGCCTACTTGTGATCTCTCTCTGTCAAATAAAATCTTTAAACACACACACACACACACACACACACACACACACACACACACCAACCCTACAACGAGGCGACGTTTACCGTGAGCCCCGTTTTGCAGATGGGAAAATAGAGATCTCAAGGAACGAAGTGACTCATCCGAGGCCACACAGTTGGCATGGATTAGCATCAGGATTGGCGCTCGGGCTGGTATGAAACCAGTCGCCCACACTGCCTTTGATGGAGAAGGCGGGAGGGACAGGGTCAGCTCACCCTGCAGCCTCTGCCCCAGCCTCTCGCCTCTGATGAGGGAACCCTACAGAACTGTCCTTCTGGTCATGCAGAAAGCCTTCCTGGGCTCTGGGATCTGAAGCAGTGACTCCCACAGTGGGAGGCCCTGGACTTGAATTGCCCCGTCTCATCACTGAGGGCTACAGTGAGGGGGCTTTGGCCATAATATGCTCTGTCCGAGGCCCTGGATTTGGCTTTCTGATGCAGAGAGAGAGAGAGAGAGAGAGAGAGAGAGAGAGAGAGCGCACGCATGCAAAGGGCACCCTGGGGACAGGTGGTGAGCTCCCAGCCCCAGGGATTTGCAGGCTCATCCCATAGGGGCTTGAGCCGGCTTGGGCTCCATTAGACAGGGTGGATTAGGATGGCCGCGGGGATTTGGGCAGAGCTCACAGAGGGAATGATCAGAAGCCATGTCACCCTTCTCTCTTCCCCCACCACATCCAAGGGGCCCTGCCAGTCTTGCTCCCAGAGCCGTCCGGGCACCTCTCTCTGGCAGAGGCTGGGAGCCAGGAGGACGGGATCCAGCTCTGCCTTTACCCATTTTACAACTTGGGAGGGATGGAGCATTTAGCTGGCCGTAGGCCCCAAGCTGGACATTACAAAGGTCCATACAAACTTGGTGTTGTAGGTGGATAGGCTGGGCTCACGCAGTCCCTTGCAGCCCTCCCCTGCTTAGAATGGATCAGATGAGGCCACCGCTGATGTCACAAAGCAGGTTCCCGAATCCCACTGGCTCCTGAATGCAAGACAGACCATCGGCAACTGGGGCAGAGCCCTCACAATGGTGCAGAGGGAGGCGAGAGGGTCTGTGACCAGGCTGCTGGAGGTGGAAGGGAAGGGAAGTGGGTGGGCCCGAGGTGTGGGGAAGGACTGGCTCTGAGGGTGAGGAAGAGGAAGGTGTCATGGCTGGGGCACCTGGGAGGAATGAGGGGCATTCCTCGAGAATGTCCAGACCAGGACCAGGGCACAGCATGTCCGTGGAGGGCAGAAATCAAGAGTTCAGTTCGGGACACACGAAAGAATGAGGGAATCTCATTCAACTGGTTGGAGTCATGAGTCTGGAATAGAGGGAAGAGGCCAGGGTAGGAGATAAGGCTGGGAAGGCATCGGCAAGTGTGTGGTGTTTAAAGCCATGGACGGATGAGCTCACCTGGGCAGGGGACGTGGACGGAGGGTGAGGACTGAGCCCCAGGCCCCCCAACAGCAGGAGATAAGCTAGAAGAGAGGAGGCTGGGAGGGGGTGGCCAAGGAGGTGAGGAGGGATGGGAGAGTGGGTGGCAGAGAGGCCAGGAAACAGGGATTGCCGAAGAAAGGAAAATTCATGATAATTAATTCAGTCCCATGTAGTGGCAAAGGGGTCCTTGTTTACCTTAAACAAACGACACAGCCTAGTCAGAGAGGTACAGTGACTCCCCCAAGTCCACACAGCACAATAGACTAGAGGCTGGTCACACAACCCATCGTAAAATAGCTCAACAACTTTTACTTCCGAGCCCATAATTTCAGCTCCAGCGCGTTCAACTGACAAGACTAAAGGAAATTTAAGGCTCGGGGCTGCTGCTCTCGGTATGTTTTCACATTTCTAACCCCAAAGCTGGAAGGTTAAATATATCTATATATATTTTTAGACTAGCCTCCCAACTGAACCACCAGATGATTTTTATTGCAAAATTCATGTTTTTGATATCCTAAGGATCCATTGCCACATTTGAGACACGAAGATTTACACCTAGGTTCTATTGTAAGATTTTGATCGTTTTAGTTCTCACATTTAGGACTTTGATCCATGTGGCGTGAATTTTTGTATATGATGTGTGGGTAGGGGTCCAAGTGCATCGCTTTGCACGTGGACATCCAGTGGGATGCATAGACGTCCTCTGTGGTAGGTCGTATGTGGCAGAGCCCTGAACCTGAATGAAGGGTGTGACTGAGCAATGTTGTCATCTCCTAGGCAGAGGGAAGAGCCATTGGTGATTCCGGATACACTCAAGGAATGAATCAAGGAATGAATCAAGGAATGTGCGCAGGTGTTTCTGCTAGAGCACAGACTGTGTATTCCCGAAAACTTTTCTGTCACGGAAAAATGCCTACAAAAGATAACTGGAATTATTGTGGGAAGAATGGGATCAGAACAGACTATTCAAACCATAAACAGGTTTAGAACCAGAACACTAACAAAAAGCACCATCCTTTCTTTGGAGATTTTATTATTTGTCAGAGAGACAGAGAATAAGCACAAGCAGGGAGAGAGACAGAGGGAGAAGCAGGCTCCCACCAAGCAAGGAGCCCGATGCAGGACTCGATCCCAGGACACTGGGATCATGACCCGAGAAGAAGGCAGATGCTTAAATGACTGAGCCACCAGGTGTCCCACCACCATCCTTTTCAAAAAAAGATTTTATTTGAGAGAATGAGGGGCAGACAGAGAGAGTGAGAGAGAAGCAGACTCCCTGCTGAACAGGAAGCGCGATGCGGGGCTCGATCCCAGGACCCAGAGATCATGACCTGAGCCAAAGGCAGACACTTAACCGAATGAGCCACCCAGGTGCCCCCAAAACCACAATCTTAATAAAAACTAATTGCATAGTTAAAAAGATGTCGTATGTTATTAGATAAGTAAGTACACACACACGAGAGAGAAAGAGAGAGAGAGCTTCACTTATTACAAATGGTGAAAGGACCTTGGAAAAGGAATATGATGGAAAGTTTGTGTCACTGAGTTATGAAGACCACACGGAAGTGTTTCAGATTGAAAGCAGGTGGCCGCACTGAGCTACGAGAGACAGTGGTGTCAGGAACGGTCCTGTTCTCCCCAGTTGGACTGCTCTCAGCTGTGCTGGCTTGCCTGCATTCAGATCCTCTCGCCTGAAGTGTAAAATATTAATGTTCTGGGGAAAAATCTCATACGAACCAAGAAACCTTCCATATAACACCACATTAATCTGCAATATGGAAGCATTATTGCAGTAGAACACATTTGTTCACAAAAAAAAAATTTTCAGAGTAGAAAAAAAAAATTTTATTGTTCATTTTATGAAGCCAAAACACAGCTAGAACAAGAAATAAAATTTTCAGCCATACTAAGGAGCATAGAGACCAAAATCCTAGTCAAAACATTTGCAACCTGAAATACTTAAAAACCTCATAAGCAAGTCTGGTTTGTCCCAGAAATGCACTTTAGCAGATTAATGACTTAAAATTTATTAACGTAATTCAGTGCATTAGCAGATTAAAGGAGAAAAAAATGATTATCTAAATGGATGCAGAGAAAGCATTTGATAACATCTCATATTCATTCACGATTTTAAAAACTTAGTAATCTAGGGAATCTTCTTTAGCCTCATGAAGTTAGCTATCAAAAGCCTACAGAAAATATTATACTTGGTGATGAAGTCATTTCAGGTATTTATTTCCTTTAAGCTCAGAACAAGACAATAATTCCAATTATAGCTCCCTCTCGGGGGCACTAGTCAGTGCAAGAAATAAGCATAATTAAAGACACACGCTGTCATCATTCACAAATGTGATTCACTATTGTATTCAGCGTCCTCCAGAGAAACAGAAGATAGGTAGATAGACAGACAGAGATGTAGTTTGTCTGAGGCCTCAGAACCAGGAGACCCCATGGCGTCTGTCTGTCTGTTCCAGACAGAAGGCCAGGAGTCCTGAGATCCAGAAAGAGCTGATGTTTCAGTTCAAGTTCAATAGCAGAAGATCAATATCCGAACTCAGATAGGGGAGGGGAGGCCTTTTTGTCCCGCCTAGGCCTCCCGTTCATTGGCTGAAGCCCGCTTACATTAAGGATGACAATCTGAATCTACCAATTCCGATGTGAACCCCCTCTGGAACCACTTTCACAGATATGCCCAGAATAACGTTCGGTCAGATATCTGGGCACCCTGGGCCCCTGTCAAGTTGGCATATACAATTAAAGATTGCCACGTCACCCCTTGTCTACTTGGCACCCATATGCATCTCCTTAAGCCACACTTAAGCTCTATATAAAGGCAATAAATAACAAGGTCATACTTAACGTGATACTACTATTCTGCATACAGCCCAAACCTCACTAACCTCTTCCCCAGAGGAGGAGGTGATGTTTTTTGAGTGATGTTCACGCTTCTCCTTGATATCCTGTAACATGAATACTATAAGCCATCATTGGTCCTGCCGGGACTGGATGGTTGTACTCTTCCATTGACCTTAATCACAGGAGTTAGTGACACAACAGACATCCAAAGGGGTCCCCTGTGGTGTAGCTGTCTACTTTCCCCTAGGTGGTACTCGGCATCAATCACCTAGGCCACCACCGTAACTCCCTTCTTCGCCTGTCCATTCAGAGGCAGGAGGAGTCTAAAGTGGCCATTTGAACCTCCAGTTCGGCGAAATTATTGTCGGGTCTCCAGGTGGAAGCATTCCACCCCCTGATAGACTACTGGGCCAGCAGAACATGAGGTTATGGGCACCGGAAGCTAACATTTTGCTGGTGGGGCTCTAGGGGTAATACTGAGTGGTGCCTCTATTTCTACCCCTTGATTCCTGGGTCCTCTAATCCTGGCTATGGGGGGATAGCACTGTTTGTTGGAATCGGTTAGAGTAATACTAGGTCACCCACTGACCTCAAGAAAATTCCCATGCAAGGAGGTACGTTGTAAAATACCATGCAATCTCTGACCCCATGGCACGTCCCTCTTAGGGATCAGTTTGGCTCCGAGAGACCCAAAGGCTTAGTCAGAGAAATGGGATCCTTAAAATTCCAAAGAGTTCAGGATGCCCCCTTCCGCCACATCTGCTTAAGAACCATGCTCCCAGAAGCTCTAAAGATCTATAAAAATGGCCACAATCTGACTAAAGAAAGCCTAGAATTTTGTGTCCCAGGAACTTAGGTTGGTAACTATCAGAGTGGGGGACCCCCAAAATGTGGCTGGCCAGAAATGTGGGCTGCACCCCCTTCACAGCCAGATGGGACTCGACAGAAACGTGGGGTGAACTCAGTCTGTGGCTAAGGGTCCCACCAAGCTGCTGCCAGCCCTCAGGGAAAATTACAGCTGTTACGAGGCATGCTCCAATCAGAGAAGATCAATTAGGAGGTGCGCTTGAAAGCAAGGGTTCCCAAATCGACAGACCAGAATGGGATAACTATTTTAATTGGCATGCAGAAGGCTCCAAAGGGCTTTGAAATTCCTAAGCAGCTTCATTGGAAGATTTGTTGCAAAAGGCTAATGAAAGACTGAAGACTTAAGAGGTACCTAAAACAAAAGACCGGAAACCTGACATCCCTCCTCTTGCTCCCCTTCACCCTCCTTTCTTTGAAGAGTCAGGCTCGTAATCCTTGGTCTGAATTGCCTCTATGAGACTATAAACAAAAATCCAGCCAGTTAGTGGCCTAACAGACATTCCCACATCTATCCCCAAAGGAGGGCCCCTGTGTGGGCCCCTCTCAGAGTTGATAGGACTCGAGTGCTTTTCTGAGCCAAGGAAAAATAAAATTAACATTAATGAAATACCTTGCCAAATTCTGGTAAATAGCAGAGTTGCATCCTCTTCTTTAAAGTCTATTCAGAGCCTGCAAAAGGGGTCTTGGGGAAACTGGCAGAAGCCACTTAGAATGAGACTTCGGACCAGAATCCCCTCTCCTGCCCGGATCTCCGTCTGTCGTACCTGGTAGGGAGAGACAAATCAAATTTCATATTGTCCTTTACCTTCCCAAATCCAGGGCACCGGTTATCGATCTTTGGGAGTGGCTCCGGATCTTGTGAAGATAATATCCCTTGCACCCTCCCTCCCGGGGCCATGGGACTGTTTAATGCAGCCCGAAATATTTACTGTTTGGCCACGCTGAAACCTGGCAAGGTATTTAAAAGGATTTAATAACTCGACGATAACAAATTTGGCTAAATTGAAAGCTGACATTCAGAGCCTGATAGAAAATTTTTTAGGCCATCCCCCTGCACCAAGCAAATAGAAGATAACGCTGGGTGGGTGATTCAGCTTTGGAGGCCATTTAGGGTAGTACGGTGTCATTCTTGGGGAGATGAAAGCAACTGTCTATCCTTGCAAAGCTCCAGAGGGAGGTCAAAGTTCACCTATTCCTTTTTACCCATCCCCAAACCTCCCCTATTGCTCTTAAAAGGCTTGTAACTTGCATTCTCTCCCCATGCCTTTGGGAGGCAAAGGTTAAAGCACAAACTTTGGGATGGTCATTCTTATCGCAAGAAAAATAAATGGGGCAAAACTCATTTAATTAAAAAAACTTAGCTTTAGCCACCCGAGCAGGTGGCTTTAACTTACTCAATCTGCCAGGAAAATAACTGAGATCCAACTTCTTTTCGAACTAAAACGGAAGCTATAAAGTCTGTTTATTCCGTCTGCATGTTTACGTGTGTCTCTGTATGTGTGTTGTGGATGTGTAGTATTTTCTACCTCAAGATGGTATTACTAAAGTTAGTTAAGCATTAGACTTCTCTTTTGTTGATTTAGACAAATAAGCACTCCTACCAACTTCATAAAAATTCTCAAAAATATAATAGAAACTAACCCAGGGGAATTTCAGGTTCATGTGATCTGGGAAAAAGATTTGACATTAAAGCCAGTTTAGGGGCGCCTGGGTGGCTCAGTGGGTTAAAGCCTCTGCCTTCGGCTCAGGTCATGATCTCAGGGTCCTGGGATCGGAGCCCCGCATCGGGCTCTCTGCTCAGCGGGGAGCCTGGTTCCCCCTCTCTCTCTGCCTGCCTCTCTGCCTACTTGTGATCTCTCTCTGTCAAATAAATAAAATCTTTAAAAAAATAAAATAAAATAAAAAAATAAAAATAAGCTGGAGCAAAGTTAGAATTTGGTTTTCTCTTAGTTCAAAGGACAAAATTTTCTTGGACTATTGGTCTGCTCTCGATAATAAGGGATTATGAAAGGTTGCTTATTTATTTACCTTTTAAGTAATCTGCCTAGAAAAAACAAAGACCTGTGTCTTGTCAAAAATAATCACCCACGTTAAACCTGGTACACTCATTATTGAAAGAGCTAAGGTTTGCTCAGGACTATGTAAGCTCTGTATTTACCTACAAAATCTTTGTCACCATGGCTAAATGGATAACTAAATATTGTTCCCGTCATAATGCTAGTTATTGTCTTAAAATGTTGTATGTCACAAAATAACCACATTTCCTTGTCAACTGCATGGTCATGAACTCTAATCAGATCTCTAACCATGGCATTTTTCAGTCTTTGTCATTTGCTTTTGCAAAAGTGTTTCATCTTCAGAGAGATTCATAGAAAGGACTTTGCTGGTAATTTTAAGATCATAAAACTGAACCGGGTAAGAATCTTCAGAACTAATGGTCAAACTGACCTGCTCAAACTGACTTACTAAATCCTGGACTAGAAAGCCAATTAGAACAGTAACTCAATGCAAAGAGAATGGAGCTCAGAACAGAAAGAGGATCTACCTATTGCACTTGGAAACCACGAGAAAGACTGCAAACTCAAAAGGTTTATGGGATACCGCACCTATGTTTCTGGTTGTCCCTGAAGCCATCGGAAGCCTCCTTCAGTCCCACCACTGCCACCAAATCTGTTAAACAATAAAAATGCAGCCAAGTAAGTTTGAAGGTCTAATTGGCCTTATTAATTCATGATTCAGGCAGCATCCAATCTAACAAATACAGAGGAGCTCCAAAATGCTGCAGAAAAGGGAAGATTTGTAAAGGCAGAGGGGGGTAGAGAAAAGGAAATTATTAACAGAGAATGAATGCATTGTTCTAAGCCAGATGGATCTCCTAACTAGTGCTGACCAGGTAATGTCAGGTTAGCTGGTTAAAGGTTACATTTCTAGAGAGCTGAAACTAATCAGATTGGGTATTAAGTGTTGGTTTGCTGGTTTAGCACAAATGACTCCATCCTGGGCCTACTGTCTTCTTTTTAACACTACCAAGAAGGAAACTCGATTATAACCCCCAACCGCTATATCAAGTATTTTCTAATTAAAAAAAATACTAAATGCTTCTACACACCAAAGGAAACCATCAACATATGAAAAGGCAACTTACGGAATGGGAGAAAATATTTATAAATCATGTATCTGATAAGGGATTAACGTCCAAAATATATAAAGAACTCCTATAACTCAACAGCACCCCCCCCAAACAATCTGATTAAAAAATGGGCAGAGGACCTGAATAGACATTTTTCCAATGAAGACATTTGGATAGTCAATGGGTACATGACAAAGTGCTCAACGTCACTCATCATCGGGGAAATGCAAGTCAAAACCACAATGAGGTATCACCTCACACCTGTTAGAAAGGCTAGTATCAAAAAGACAAGAAGTAAGTGTTGATTAGGATGTGGAAAAAAGGGAACTCTTGTGCACTGATACTGGGAATGCAAAGTGGTGCAGCCACTATGGAAAACAGCATGGAGTTCCCTTAAATTAAAAATAGAACTGCCATATCGTAGGGGAGGAAAAAAGTTTCCTCTACCCTCCTAGATTCTTTTGGCTGGTCTAAAAATTAAATTGACCATGGGGTGCCTCAGTGGTGCAGTCAACTGGGCATCTGACTCTAGGCTTTGGCTCAGGTCATGGTCTCACAGTCGTAAGATCGAACTCTGTGTCAGGCTGTGCACTCAGCATGGAGTCTCTCTCTGCCACTCCCTCTCCCCTAAAATAAATAAAGAAATGTTAAAATAAATAAATAAATATTAAATTGACATAAGACAGATTAATTTGCATGTACAGGAGCTCAAAGAAATATAAAACTCAGAGAGATGACCAAAGCAGGCAGCTTGTAGACAAAGCAACAATAACTTTGTGAAAAGTGGACAAGACAAAGAAGTTTAGGCTTGGGTACTAAATGAGTAAAGAAGGAGGTTTATTTATATAGCTTCTTCACCCCTGAATTCTCTCTCTTGTGCTCCTTTACAAGTCAATCCCTTCGCCCCATTATTCCCAGCAGTAGGGAACCACTGATTTGACTTCTGTCCCTTCTACCTTTGCCTTTTTTTGTATATTATATATAAAGGAGCACACACTATGTAACCTTTTGTGTCCTGCTTCTCTCACTTAGCATAATGCTTTTAAGATTAATCTATGTTGACAAATGCCAGCAATTTATTTCTTTTTATTGCATGAATGTATCAAAATCTATTGCTCTATTTACCAGTGGGCAGACATTTCAGTTTCTAGGCAATGGCTATTATGAATAAAGCAGCTGTAAAGATTTTCATATGGGGCGCCTGGGTGGCTCAGTCTGTCAAGCATCTGCCTTCAGCTCAGGTCATGATCCCAGGGTCCTGGGATTGAGCCCTGAGTCGTCGGGTTCCCTCACTCTCTCTTTGTGTCAAATAAATCTTTAAAAAGAAAAGATTTTCATACAGGTTTTTGTGTGGACATATGTTTTCATTTACCCTTGATTAGATACCTAGACATGAGATTGCTGGGTCACATGGGAAGTGCACGTTTAACTTTATAAGAAACTGACAAAATGTTTTCCAAAGTGTGAGAGTTCTGCTCTTTTCACATTTTCATCAGCACTTTGTATTATCTTTTAAAAAATTGTTAAATCAGGGGCACCTGGGTGGCTCAGTGGGTTAAAGCCTCTGCCTTCGGCTCGGGTCATGATCTCAGGGTCCTGGGATCGGAGCCCCGCATCGGGCTCTCTGCTCAGTGGGGAGCCTGCTTCCCCCTCTCTCTCTGCCTGCCTCTCTGCCTACTTATGATCTCTCTCTGTCAAATAAATAAAATCTTTTTAAAAAAATTGTTAAATCATTTTAGGTGTGTTAGTTTCTTATTGCTGCTGTAACACACTGCCACAAATTCAGGGGCTTAAAACATGCATTTATTCTTTTGCAATTCTGGAGGCCAGAAGTCCACAATCAATTTCACTGAGCCCAAGTCAATGTGACAGCATGGCTGCTTCCTCCTGGGGCTCTTCCCTTGCCTTTTCCAGCTTGTGGTAGGTACCCGCAGTCCTTGGCTTATAGCCTCTTTCCTCCATCTTCAAAGGCGGCAGCGTGGCATCTTCAATTCTTCTGTCCCCCTCCTTCCATCATCATATGACCTCCATTCTGACTCCTCGCCCACCTTTTGTAAGGACCAATGAGATTATGTCAAGCACACCTAGATAATCCAGAATGACTGCCCCATCTCAGGATCCTTAACTTGCTCACAAGGGCATGGTCCCTTCTGCCATATAAGGTAACAATCACACATTCTGGGGGTTAAGTTGTGGATGTATTTGAGGGGATGTGGTCCCTTCTACCACGGTAGGTAGGTAGTGGTATCTCCCTATAGTCTGAATTGGCATTTTCCTAATGACTGATGGTGTTGTGTAACATTTTCTGAGTTTAATTGCCATTCGTATATCTTTTTAGTGAAGTATCTGATCAAATCTTTAGCCCATTTAAAAAATTAGGGTGTTTGGTGTAGTACAATAGAGTTTCTTGACAGTTCTTTATATATTCTGGGTGTAAATCCTTTATCAGATATATGCTTTTCAAGTGTTTTTCCCCGTCTGTGTCTTGTCTTTTCATGCTCCTAAAACTGTCACTTGATGAGTGGAAATTTTTCATTTTGATGAAGTCCTATCTGTAGCTTTGCAGAGACCTGGTAAGTCTCTCTCCTCGGCAACATCATGAAAGTACAGGTTCCCACATATACATGATAGTAGAAAATAAAATACGGTTAAGCTAGATACCTAAATTTTGGTTCTAAGTCTCCTTGTTGATACTAGTGGGTAAGTAGGCAGTAACACTACTCCAAGAGATGCAGACAGCAAAAAGCACACTCAACAGTTTGGAAGGTAAGCTACCAACAGTTAAAGTGGTGATTCCATCCTTGGCCAGTGTCTCTCTGAACAGAGGTCTGTGGTCCAGACAACTGGTGCGTTAGGTCCTGGTAGAAGAGCCCTCCTTTTGGTGGCTGTCTTCGTTCTCCCCAAAACACTCCAAGCTGAGCTGGCATTACCTCCCAATCAAACACTGATGGCTCGGTGGGCCAGAAGGTGCAGGCAGTGCTGGTGAGTGAGTGCTCCTACTTTAGGGAATGAGGCAGCTTGGTGCAAGCCCTGCTCTCCTCCCTGCTAGTGCAGCCCAGCACCCTAGGTCCACACTTCCTACCCAGAACAGAGGCTGATGCTGAGGCTCAGGACACAGGCTAGATGTGTGGCGAAGGAAGAAATATCCAGAGCTGGCAGATGGAGAGCAGGGCTGCAGGTCTCTCTCCACTACCCTGATTGGGACATATGGTCACACGACGATCTTATCAAGAATTTAAAAATGTTACTTCAAAACTTTTATAATGTGATGACACAATGAAAGCTTATGCAGCAGATAAAATCTTGCATTTTGAGACAAATATCCTTTCACTTCTGTTAAACTGAATATACAATTATTGTTCCCCAGGTGACCAACTTTCGTGTACTACAGTATAACTTCACATCAACAAAACACAGTGAAAAGACAACTTTGTGAAGATCTAATTACAAAAATAAATCAAATAATTTATATTTTATTTATTTTTAAGATTTTATTTATTTATTTGACAGAGAGAGACACAGCGAGAGAGGGAACACAAGCAGGAGGAGTGGGAGAGGGAGTAGCAGGCTTCCCGCCAAGCAGGGACCCCAATGTGGGGCTCGATTCCAGGACCCTGGGATCATGACCTGGGCCAAAGGCAGATGTTTAATGACTGAGCCACCTAGGTGCCCCTGAATAATTTATATTTTAAAAAGAATGTTGACTTAAAAGAATATAGTTTAAGATTACTCCGTGACTGGTTACGAAGTCAGATATCATGTTTCCATTTGCCTACTTGTCTCTATTAAAGATCTAATATACGCATTTAAACATTTAAAAAAATTTACATCTAAAGTCAATTGGTATCTGTGTCATCCCCTTGAAAAAGATAAGAACCTTAGCCTGTCATCCTCTCTGCTATTCCCTTTTGTTATCATCTGTGTTTTTAATCCTATTATTAAATTATCTTCACAATACACCCCAAGAATCATTTTGATCCCCGATGTTTTACTAATGTACTTACTACATTCTCCTATAATCCATACAAGTTATACTTTCTTTTTTTTTGAGAGAGAGAACTAGAATGAGAGACAGCGTGCAAGAGGAGAGGAGGAGGGGCAGAGAGGAGAGAATCCCAAGCAGGCTCCATGCCCAGAGAGGAGACTAGCATGGGGCTCCATCTCACAACCCAGAGATCATGACCAGAGCGGAAATCAATAGTCAGGCGCTCAACTGACGAGCCACCCAGGCGCCCTTCTTTGATTTTTTTAATGGACTATATTTATCACTAACTCTATCAGAGATACTTTAGGGATTACAATCTATGCAAATACTTTCATCTTCCAAATGCCTTTACTTCACTCACGATTGAATGCTAGATTAAAGGGTTATAGATTTACAAGTTCTAAGTCGTTTTACTTTAGAAATTTGAGGATATTGTTCCACACGGTCTTCTAGAATCCAGTGCTGCTGCTGAGAGTCTGATCTCATCCTTACCCTCTTTGCTTTGCCTAGAATAGTGGGCATGCTTGATTACCCAACATCCATTCAACCCCCTCTTCCTATTTCCCAACAGAACCTTGATTTTGTGTCCATGTCCACATCACACCCAACTCCTGAGCAGCAGAGAGGAGGGAAGGAAGAAACTTGGTTTTCTGATGACCTCACTGAACTACTCATTCTGCTGGAGCTAGAGTCTGACCCAAGAATTTCTGGTTCTGCCTTTATCATTTAAGACAACTGAAGCAGTCCCATCAGAAGATGGGACTTGCTACTTGCTACTTTGTAGGCAAGGGAGACATACGTAATCTTTTATTTTATTTTTATATCCCGATAGCTCCTATCAGCTCCTAACAGGATTTTCTGTTTATCCTTAAGACTTCTGAAATTTCATCCAGGATACATTTTTTTGTAGGCCTCTCCTGGCTCAACCCCATCATTATGTTCTGTAATCTATTTGTAATTTTTCCTCCTCTTCATTTCCTGGTTTCTTCTTCTGAATCTTTCTACTAGATGGATTTTGGATCTCAGGGTGTACTGCTGCATGCCTTCCAAGATTTTCTCTCAATTCCTGGGGTTCTGATGGTATTTTCGGGAGCTGTAGGGAATCTATTCCTTTGAAAATTAAGTATGTGTTTTTGTCATTTTAAGGAATATTAAGAGAAAAAAAGGAGGCAATCATGTACTCAGTATCACTTTATTTATACTTAGTAAATCTCAATGTTATGTTGTTTTGCCAGTAACAGTTCATAATTGTTACATCTTTATTTTGTATTGCTATTATTTTTACAGCGGTAAAAGTCACATAACACAAAGCTTACCATTTTAGTTAGTTTTAAGTGTACAGTTCAGGAGTACTAAGTACATTCACGTTGTTGTACAACCATCATCGCCATTCATTTCCGGAATTTTTTCATCATCCAAACTGAAACTCTATACCCGTTAAACAATAAATTCTCATTCCCCTCTTCCCCAAACCCCTGGTAACCATTTTTCCACTTTCTTTCTATGAATCTATTCTAAATACCTCATATAGGGGCACCTGGGTGGCTCAGTCGGTTAGGCGTCTGCCTTCGGCTCAGGTCATGATCCCAGGGTCCTGGGATTGAGCCCTGCATCAGGCTCCCTGCTCAGCACGGAGTCTGCTTCTCTCTCTCCCTCTGCTGCTCCCCCTGCTTGTGTTCTCTCTCTGTCAAATAAATTTAAAATAATAAATAAATAAATAAATAAATAATACCTCATATAAGTGGAATCACACAATATTGGTCCACTTTAAGTCTGCCTTATTTTACCTGGCATGTCTTCAAGATCCATCCACGTTGGAGCATGTGTCCGAATTTCTTTCCTTTATATGGCTGAATGATTTTCCATTGTACACACGCACCACATTATCTTTACCCACTCATCTGTCCATTGACACTAGCTTGTTTCCATCTTTCGGCTACTATAAATATTGCTGCTATTAACATTGTACAAATACCAGTTTAAGTCAGCGCTTTCAAATATACCCAGAAGAGGAATAGCTGGATCATATAGTAATCTTATTTTTAATTTTTTGAGGAAAATACTATTTTCCACAGCTGCACCATTTTACAGTCTCTCCAGCAACGAATTCCAAATTTCCGGTCCTCACCAATACTCTTTTGCTGCACTGTACTGTTCTGTTTTGTTCTGACAGCAGACATACTAATGGATGTGAACTGCTCTCTCAATGCAGTTTTGATTTGTATTTCCCTAATGCTTAGGGATATGGATTATCTTTTATCAATATGAAACAACTCATTTTGCCTGATTTAATTATTTTTACTTCGAAATGATCTTTGTCTTACTGTAACTATGAAAGGAAAAACCTGAAACAGAGTCACTCCTGTCAGGACAGTATGTTGAAAATGGAACTGGGGGCCATTAAGGACGTGGGGCCTATGCACTTCCACTTCCACACAAAATGTGTACTTTATTATTATTTTTAAAGATTTTATTTATTTAACAGTGAGAGACACAGCGAGAGAGGGAACACAAGCAGGGGGAGTGAGAGAAGGAAAAGCGGGCTTCCAGCCCAGCAGGGAGCCTGATGCGAGGCTCGATCCCAGGACCCTGGAATCATGACCTGAGCCCAAGGCAGGCGCTTAACCGACTGAGCCACCCAGGCGCCCTCAGAAATAATGAGGGTCCTGAAAAGGGAAATGCTGGGCTTAGGCTTTGTTGTTGTTGTTTTTTTTTTACCCAATGTGAATGTCAGTTAAAAATACATCTTTTACAGGTTACGACACCCAGCCATAATTTTTAAAAATTCAAAAACGTGTAAAATAGATTCGAACAGCTGAGAACAAAAGAGACCCCAACAATTAACACAGCAAAAACTAGCCGACAAGATGGGCTCTCTCCTGTCAAGGGAGAGAAACTAAAATTTTAGGCAGGCCGAAGGATCATGAGGAACAAAACCTGGCAGCACCGCCTGAGGCGACAAGCCGGCCCAAAACTCAGCAATATTCGCAGAAAGACCCCCGCGACACATCTCATCACGCTCTTCAAGGGGCTGCCACAGCCCGAGGCTGACACTCCGCTCCTGAAGCTGCAGTTCGGGGCGCGAGTCTGACCAGCTTCGATAAGGACACAGAACTCGGCGGTTTCTGCCTATTGAACCCGAGCCTAAATCTTCCCTTTTGGAGAGTCCTTTCAGTCTGTAGCTCGAGACTGCGACTCCCGGGTTGGCAAAGCGCGTGGCAATAAAGCTTTCCCTCGCCTCGGAACGAATCTTGGCATTCCAAGAATTCTTGTTGACACTGTTCACTCACCCACCAAGAACAAGCAGCAGCGAGCGGCTAATTTTCCACATTTTTAAATACATACTCACTTTTTCCAAAAAGGGTGCTCGACAGGACAACTGCTGAGAGAGGCGGAAAGACGTGGCTTCAGCCTGTTGGCGCTCCCGGCAAGATGGCTTTCTCCAGGCTTACGACTTTGGCTCTTTTCGGGCACCGTAGGCCGCCGTCCTGCGAGGACCTCTGGGAAATAGAGTTCGAAAGGAAAAACACTGCTGTTCAGCCCAGGCACCCGGTTCCATCTCTCGTGCGCAGGCGCAGTTGCGCCCGGCGGCCTGGCGGCGGCGGCGAAAAATGTCCCCAGGCTAAGTATCCTGCTTGTCTCCAGTGCGGTCCGCCGCTTGGCGTCCCCGTCGCGGCGGGCCCAGGTACAGGCTGCGGGTGAGAGCGGGCCTGGGGTGTGCAGCTCCTGCGACGGGACCAGGGCGGAGGGCCGGCCGCGCCGCGAGTCCCAGCCGAGTCCCGGTTGCAGACGTCCGAGTGGCGGCGGCCTGAGCAGGTGAAGGCAGCCCGGGGAGGGGGCGTTGCCCGGGAGCTCTCCGCTCCCGCGGCCCCGCTTCCCCGGAAAACGGAGCTGTCACCGCCTGAGCGCCGGGCGCCAGCCTCGGGCAGCGCTCCTGGAGCAGTGGCCCCAGAACTGAGATTGCAGGGAGCTCTGTCTTGTTGGAGGGTTCGTGCACTCCGGGGCGGTTTTTGGCTGGTAGCGTTTGTTGGTCTCCACGCACCCCCACCCCGCCCCGAGTTTCAACTTCGTGTATTACTTTTTGCTATCCTTGCTATATTGAGCTTGTGTGGCCCTGTTCTCAGAGTGAATCCTAGAGTGATTTGACAATTTTTTTTGTTTAGATTAATTTTGTCCTTTTGCTGAGTTACTTCCCTTTTCTCCAAAATTTAAATTCATCTTTAGCCAATGATGCTCTTTCTTTTGAGCCTTGTGGGGTTTTTTGGAGCAGGGAGAGGATGGGTTATGTTTTCGTTTATATTAAGGAGATTTGATAACTCTTTCTTCATAAAGGAAACACCATTTCCAAGGAGGAGAGAGGGCTAATTTTTGGTTGGCTCTTCCGGAAAAGGACACCAATTTCCTTCAAATGTTATGTGAAGAATTATTATAATTACCATATTACTATACATTGTTGTCATACATTATATCTAGTTATATACGATGTTAGGTACAATATAATTATTATAATTATAATATAGCTCAAAATATTTAAGTGCAGATGTGCGGAGTATTTATGTTATTTCTCTTTCACTGAACATCTCTGTGAGCCAGGCCTTCTGCCCTTTACTCTGTTAATATCCATGAGATGGTTCTAATTCCTTAGTCTGATTTATCTTTATTCAGAAACCACTGGCTGAAAGGTAGCAGGCCAGGACTGGAAGTATGCTTGCCACCCACTCCGGGTTTGGGTGGCCATGCCCACGGACCCTCCAACTCAGGGATGCCTGGGCTCCCAAGTTCCCTCTGGCTTCTCTCTTCAGGGTGCTCAGTGCACACAGCTCTCTAATTTAGTTATGCCTCATGAGGGTGGGAGTACAGACAGGATGGACAGACAGAATGCTCACAGCTTCTTTCTCCATTTCAGGTGGCTTCTCCAGGAGGGGCAGCAGGGAGGGAGAAATGGCCACAGGGTTGCTCCCAGCCCAAGCTCAGGTGAGTCAAGGCTTCTTTCTTCATCTGCCTTCTTGGTTCAGAGGTCGGGAACACACTAAAGCTGTCGTTGAGCCCATGGAGGGACCCAGGGCTTGGTGGGGTGACTCACAAAGGAAGCTGTTTCTCTAGTGCTTGGGGCCAGTCTCCTTGGGAATTCACTGCTTATCAGCTAAGTACTTGTTGATTAGGAATTGAATGTCCTCCCTCGGCAGTCCTGTGTCAGAGCCACACCCTCTGTGAGGGATCAAGGTTTGTTTTTTTCCGTGGGGGTCAGAAACTTGAGGGAGTCAGGTAGTTCTCTCCATAACATTAGGAATTCAAAGAGAAAATGTATGGTCTTTACCCTCAAGGAACCGAGGACCAATCAACTAGAGTAGTCCCTGGTAGGAGTCCAGGTGATTTTCTAGGAAGATCCAAGAAAGAAGGCCTCCGAATCAGCAAGTGTGGTCAGGGATACTTCTAGTATAATTGACTCTTGAACAACGCAGGGTTGTGGTACAGCGTCCGGCTACTACTGACCTTCTAACGAGAGGTCGGAAGCAGGATCATCTGGTAACTGAAACCATCCAGTTCCCTGATGGATGTGGGGAGGCGAGGGCTATTGTAACTCTTTTCAGAGGCTTAGGAAGTCACTTGCCAGGCTCACAACTCTGGACCGCTTCCATGGAGACCTGGGAGCCATCTCTTAGAATGTGCCTGCCTCTCAGTACCACGAAGCCTGTGTCATCCAGCTCACTTCCCCTCGTGTAGGCACTTTACCCTTTCACACTCCTGGGCAAGCCACCGAAACTACACCAGGTGAGCTGTTGCACAAGGGAAACTTTATTTGCAGCAAATAAGGAGATCACGACGAAAAACTTCCAAAGCAGTGACTCCTCAAGCCAGAAAAGGGGATTCTTGTCAGTATGTGGGGGCGGGCATAAGGTTGCACATGCGCCTTAAGGAAACACGTCTGAACACACATATGTTATGTAAATGAGGCTTGTGCTCCTTGGGTGGAGATTGTAGTATCATAAGGAGGCGGAGGTAATTGTCGATCATTCTAGAGGTCACTCCACGGTCCATCTGCGCAGGCTGAGTCCTGGCTCTAGCTCAAACTGGTGTGGGTGGTCTGGGCGGGCTGGAGAGCTTGTCAGGGCAGTTCCTACTGCTGGAGGGGCCATATCACTTTCCATCTTAAGAGAGAACTTGGAAAGAAAAGCTCAAGGAAGAATGTGGGACAAAGGTCAGTGAGCACAAGCAGGCGGGCAGTCAAGATCAGGTCTTGGGGTCTAGCTGTGACGATAGCACAAGCAGAAGAAGGGTCAGTACAGCACAGTAAGGTGTTTTGAGAGGGAGAGACCAGTCACATAATTTTTGCTACAGCATATTGTCCTAGTTGTTCTATTATGACTTGTTAATCTCTTACTCTGGCTGATTTATAAATTAAACTTTATCATAGCATTGTATTTATAGGAAAAAAACAGTATATAAATAGGGTACAGTACTCTCCAAGTTTTAGACTTGGAGAGGGGGGTTCTTAGAACACAGGCCCTCCTGCAGAAGTGGGGACAACCGTATGTACATTTGGAAAGGACAGAGACTCGCCTAGAGATGCTCGTGGCCCTGTGTGGTGACAGGGTGACTGCTCAGCCACCTCCTTGGGGGCATGGTCCCGGGTGAGCAGGAGCGGGTTTCCCGTTGCAGGAGTCTGTGACATTCAGGGACGTGGCCGTGCTCTTCAGCCAGGACGAGTGGCTGCGCCTGGACTCCGCGCAGAGAACCCTGTACCGGGAGGTGATGCTGGAGAACTACGGCACCCTCGTCTCGCTGGGTAAGGACCTTTCCTTGTGATGGGGAATCTGCTGGGGGAGCCTCGTGGGGCCCTCCCCGAGGAGGACACTTGGAGGGTTTGGTCATATTCAGCCGCAGGTGGGCTCTCAGGGTGAAGATTGCTGTCCCCTCCACCGCCAGGGGAGGCCTCAACTTGGTAGAGTCAGTGATGGGCAGGCTTGGTGTGGTTTTGCCATTCTTTGCCCCCACACTCTGTCCCTCTGGGTCTCCTGAGAGGTTCCAATGTAGAGGCGTGCACAGCCAGCACCCCGAATTTCTTCCTGAGACCACCTCCTGGGCATCCTCGAGGAGCCTGATTGAAGCCCCTCTCCTTCCTTCAGCTGTCCCTCTTCCCCGCAGCCCCTCGGGCTGGATCTGTGTGCCAGGATGGCCACCCACGTCTGCACAGCGGACTCATTCTCTTCTTGCTCACAAACAGGAATCCTGTTTTCCAAACCAAAGGTCATCTTCCAGTTACAGCAAGGGGAAGACCCCTGGATGGTGGAAAATGGAGTTTCTCAAGCCCCATGTGTCGGTGAGTGGCAATGATTGGGAAGTGGGCAGAGCATTTTCTCACTTCTGGGTGCTGCTGGTCAGGAGACGTGGACCAGGGCCCCCCTGGATGGGCCAGGCTGGGCGGGAGAGACTGGGAAGGGCATATCCGCCCTCTCTGCCTTTCTGAGTCCTTGATACAGCAGGTTCAGAGGGAGAGTTGAATTCTCCCAAGAAGGGCCCACATGTCTCTGATATCCTTTGTGATGTGAATGCAGAGAATGTAACACCGTATGTAATGCGTAAAGGTTTGTGAGTCATGTCTTCCCCTCTTTTTCTGGACCAATTCTTTTTTTTTTTTTTTTTTTAATTTTTGTTCATTAAATTCAATTAGGCGACATATAGTACATCATTAGTTTCAGAGGTAGAGGTGATTCATCAGTCTTCTATAACACCTAGTGCTCATTCACTGCCCTCACGTGCCCTCCTTAATGCCCATCCCCCAGTTAGCCCATCCCTTACCCCCCTTCCCCTCCAGCAATCCCAGTTTGTTTCCTATAATTAAGAGTCTCTCATGGTTTTTCTCCCTCTGAGGACCTCCCATTCAATTTTTGGACCGATGATGATTTTCTTAAATTATCTTCCCTTTGTGGTGTGAACAAACCTTCTATCACAACAGTACATCCCTCGTTGTTCCGGCTTGGGTTTTTATTTGACTTTTTTGGTTTGCAACTTATTACATATGGTTCAGCTAAAAAGAAAACGCAGATGTATGTGTATTTATCTACTACACGAGATCGAGAAAGCAGGGGTAGCAAAATAGCGATAAATAGAATTCATGCAGAAGGTTTGCAGACATTCAACACAGCATTCTCCTAAATCTTTTGTGTGAAAATATTCAAAATAATACTTTCCAGACCCTGGCTGGTAGGACATATCTCTCAATCTCTTAAAACTCCTCTGTGTTGCTGGGTCAGTAAGCTCTCATTTGCTGTTCTGCTTTGTCTTTGGTTTTTGATGTTCTTGTTATTGTCATTCTGGATTTTTTTTTTTTCCGTCTTTGTTTGCTTTTGTTCTGTTTTGTCTTTGATTCTAGCACCAGAGGGTGGCTCTCTCCTTTGAGTGTTGCTTCTTATCCAGCATTTATTTCTCTCCATGGCCGGACACAGGTTTCTGGGTCAGCTCAATCCCGTGTTTCCATTCATTAGCTTTGTCTTCAGTTTTTTCCCCTCTGGTTTGACTAGAATATTCTCTTGAATAATGTTTTCAGAAAGGTTCATGTGTGCTCTATTTGTGCATGTCTAAAACATTCTTTTACCTCTCCAGTGAGAATTATGGATCTAGAATTCTGGCATCAAATTTTTTTTTCCTTTACCCTTGACTCTAGTGTCGGAGCATTGAGTGTCCTTGATAAAAAAGTCCTCTGTTAGCTTGATTCTTTTTCCTCTGTCTTCTCTATGGAAATCCAGTCCTTTTTTTATTTTCTGTCTGGAATATTAAAGGATATTTTTTTCATCTTTGGAATTCAGAAGATTCATTAGGTTGTATCAAATACCAAGGAGTTTTGGGTTAATATTGTTTTTTTGGCATCACAGGGCCCTTTGCTTTGAAGAGCCAAGTCTTTTTTTCACTTCAGGGATCTTTTTTTCTACTACATACTAACATATTCTGCCACATTCTACCAACAATCCAAGGAAGCTAACTGTAAGAATAATGATAAAATAAAATAGAAGTTTGGTCAGACCCTTAGAAAGTGAATGTATCTGTGGTAAGGGCCAGCGTGGTAGCCCTGGGTGAGTCTCGAATTTGGCTCTGAGCTTTCTGGTTGGTAAAGAAGTCAGTAGTATCAAATTGACTGTGTTCTTCTTTTGCAAGCATTTGAAAAAAAATTAACTACTTTTAATTTATAGAAGGTATACATATTATTGTAAAAAAAAAAAAGAAAAGAAAAGAAAAAAAGGAGGGCTGCCTGGGTGGCTCAGTCGGTTAAGCGTCTGCCTTCGGCTCAGGTCATGATCCCAGGATTCTGGGATCGAGCCCCGCATCCAGCTCCCTGCTTGGCGGGGAGCCTGCTTCTCCCTCTCCCTCAGCCTGCCATTCTCCCACTTGTACTCTCTCTCTGTCAAATAAACAAACGGAATCTTAAAAAAAAAAAAAGGAGACTCACCTGAAATTTTGCCAACCAACCATGATGAACCTTTGTTGATATTTTACTATTTATCCTCTCAGATTGTGAATACTTGAATGTGTTTGTGTTTGTGCGTGGGGGAGAGAGAGACACACACAGAGAGAGATTGATTATACATACTATTCGCAAACCTATTTTATTTTATTTTTTTTTTAATTTTTTAAAGATTTTATTTATTTATTTGAGAGAGAGAGAGATCACAAGTAGGCAGAGAGGCAAGCATAGAGAGAGGGGGAAGCAAGGCTCCCCGCTGAGCAGAGAGCCCGATGCAGGGCTCGATCCCAGGACTCCGGAATCCCGACCCAAGCCAAAGGCAGAGACTTAACCCTCTGACCCACCCAGGCGCCCCCGCAAACCTATTTTAAATTGTAAATGTACTTCAGTTCTTCAGCCCTCATTAAATAGAGGCCTACCTCTCTGAAAGAGCTCTATTGTATTGTTAAGCCATATTTTATTAAATAATCTGGAAATTTTAATTTCTAGTTTTTTCCCTATTATTAAGATTACTCTAGTGGCTATAGACTACAAAGGTATAATATAAAGAGAAACGGAGAAAAGGTCCAGAGAATAAATAATTACAGTACAAAGGCATGAGTATTACCATTAAAAAATCAAGGAATGTGAATTTGAAAATTCACCCAGGATTCCTTGAAAAACTATTTGACTTCATTGTAATCAATGAATTACAAACTAAAGCAATGAGTGTTTTCCTATTGCTCTGAGTGATACCTGAGTATTTTTTTTTTAAGATTTTATTTATTTATTTGACAGAGAGAGAAAGAGATCACAGGTAGGCAGAGGGGGAAGCAGGCTCCCTGCTGAGCAGAGAGCCCGATGCGGGGCTTGATCCCAGGACCCTGAGATCATGACCTGAGCTGAAGGCAGAGGCTTTAACCCACTGAGCCACCCAGGCGCCCCTACCTGAGTGTCTTTTGTGGGATTTTGATGGGTATAGTTTTTCTGCAGGTTGGTCTGGCTTTATTAAAATCTATTCTAGGTTTGAAACTTTATCTTAAGGAAATAATTAATTCCATAATTTTACTGAGTCACAAAGGCAGTATAAAGAATGTTTGTTATAATATGAGGGGTCACTGGGGAGAAGAAAGCTAAGTGACTTGTAGAAGGGGATTTATTAAATTATGATTATGTTTGCACTTTGAAATCTTACATTACCATTAAAATGATGGTGTCAACCTTCATTTGTTGCCATGGGGAGAAGAATACAATTTTTTTAAGTGAAGAGTAGGTAGGGGGAAGTGTAGTTTCAACCTATTTTTATTTTTTAAATAGAAGTGTTTTCTTTTTTTTTTTTTTAAATATGGAACGCTTCACGAATTTGCATGTCATCCTTGCGCAGGGGCCATGCTAATCTTCTCTGTATCGTTCCAATTTTAGTATATGTGCTGCCGAAGCGAGCACAGAAGTGTTTTCTAATATCCAGAAAAATTCTGGTGAGCTAAATTCCACGTGGAGCAGTGATTATATTTGTGCGTCACGTGTGTGGGTAAACTCGATTTTCATATTTATAGTTTTCTGTATTTTCTTTATTTTTCTTACAATGATAATGTATCTCTTTTTTAATTAAGAAAATAAAAACTAAGAAAATACATTCATTCTTTTTGAAGCAGTGACACCATTCCTTGCACTGTATCCTAAGTGATCAAAAGTGGACTGAAAATTATTCTCAAGAATGTACTCTTCCCCCAGGATTCTCCATATCGTTACATGGCACTAGTCTCCATCGAGCTGCCCAGGCCAGAAGCTGGACATCATTCTTGACTCCTCTCTTTCACGTACACTGGATGTACGTACTCTTGTCATCTCTGCCTTCAGAACATCCCAAATGTGCCCCCCTCCACTGCTATACTAGTGCAGACTGCCATCACCTCCATCCAGTCTCCTGAGTGGCTGCTTCTGCCCTTGTCTCCCGCCCCCCCATTACAATCCATTTGTCACACCACCACTCTGATCCTCTTTAAACAAAACTGCCCTGTCCATCTTAGCGTGCAGTGATCCTCTGAAGAAATTCCGATGTCTTCCTATATCTTACAAGACCCCGCGTGATATGGCTTCTGCCTACTTCTTTTCCTCACCTCCTAATACTGTCTTGTTCCCTCTTGCTCAGGCCACAGTGGATGAATCTGGGTTCCTGGACAACTTGAAGCTGACTCTCACCTTACGTTCTTTCTGACTGGAGTCCTCTTTACACCCACATTTAATATATCTTTATTTAAGATAAATAAATAAAGATCCCATCTTTAATTCTATTTCCTTATCACCCAGTTTAAAATGTCAGCTCATTACTCATACTGCACGTCACCTTGTTTTTGTTTGTTTTCCTCGTTCTCATCACCCCCAGGACTCATCATCCCTAGTTTATTTGGTCACTTGGTCACTGTCAATACCCTGCAGCTAGAATGTAAACCCTTGTGAAAACTGGATTCCTGTCTGATATGTTCCCCATACTGCTGATCTTGACCTTTGCGTGGTGGCTACTCAGTAAATAATTGCTTGAACGAGTGAGGAAATGTCCACCATAACACCACGTACAGCACTTGGAGGAGTTCCACAACAGCACTAAGTGAGGCCCTGGGTTTCAGAGAGCTCTTTAAGGCCCACAGGTCTTCCAGTTTTTACTTATAGCCCCTCTGCAGTTTCCTCGTGGATTTACCTTGAGTGGCTGACTTGAGTTACCGGTGACTGACGCGGGATAGGGAGCTGAGGAGTAACACAACCTGCTGAACTCAGAAGTGCTCGGTCCCCTGCTGACCTCAGCTTTGTTCCTAGAGCAGGCCTGGCTGCGCTCCTTGGAGGAGCTTCCCTCGGAGCTCACCCACATACGCCTTTCCGCAGACGCTCTCCACCCAGGCATGTCTCCCATGCTGCTTCTTTCTCTTGCCTTTCTTTCTCCCCATCCTTTCTTAAGCATCCAGGACATATTTGTTAGCAATCCTTGTATATTTTGGTGTCATTTTTCTTTATTCTCAGTGCAAGGGAGACTTACCCGTTTTGTTTATTTTAGGTTGGGAGCGCTTGTTTGAAACTACAGTTTCTGAAGAAGAAAATCAGGAAGTAATGAATAAACTCCTAGGTGATGGTCCTTTTGACTTCAAGTTGGGGAAAGCCTACATAAATGAGGACAAGCTAGAGAAGCAACAAGGCAAAAAGAACAAACCTTTCAGGAAAGTCTTAGTCACCATCAGAAACACCTACATGAGGGAGAGGAGCTTTACAAGTATTGACCTCGGGAAAAATCTCAGTCTGAAATCATCCCTTATTAGAAAACCCAGACTCGTTTCCAGAGGAAGGAAACCCCATTCCCAGCAGTATTCAGTTCTGTTTAAACAACTGGGAGTCAATACGGTGCGCAAATGTTACAAATGTAACATCTGTGGGAAAATCTTCCTCCACAGTTCTTCCCTGAGTAAACACCAGAGAATTCACACAGGAGAGAAGCTCTACAAATGCAAGGAATGTCGGAAAGCTTTCAGCCAAAGCTCCTCTCTCACTCAGCACCTGAGAGTTCACACAGGAGAGAAACCTTACATCTGCAGCGAATGTGGGAAAGCCTTCAGCTTCACCACATCTCTCATCGGACATCAGAGGATGCATACTGGAGAGAGACCCTATAAATGTAACGAGTGTGGCAAGACATTTAAAGGAAGCTCATCCCTGAATAATCACCAACGAATTCATACTGGAGAAAAGCCCTATAAATGTAACGAGTGTGGGAGAGCCTTTAGCCAGTGTTCATCTCTTATTCAGCATCACAGGATTCATACTGGAGAGAAACCCTACGAATGTAGTCAGTGTGGGAAAGCCTTTACTTCAATATCACGGCTAAGTAGACACCATAGAATTCATACTGGAGAGAAACCCTTTAATTGTAATGAGTGTGGGAAAGTATTCAGTTACCACTCGGCCCTTATCATACATCAGAGAATTCACACTGGGGAGAAACCTTATGCATGTAAAGAATGTGGGAAAGCCTTCAGCCAAAGCTCTGCTCTGATACAGCATCAAAGAATTCATACAGGAGAAAAACCCTACAAATGCAATGAATGTGGAAAGGCCTTCTCCTGGATTTCCCGGCTTAATATACACAACAGAATACATACCGGAGAGAAACCGTATAACTGTAAAGACTGTGGAAAAGCCTTCAGTTCCCATTCAGCAGTTAATACTCATCGGAAAATTCACACTGGAGAGAAACCTTATAAATGTAATGACTGTGAAAAAGCCTTCAACCAAAGCTCAGCTCTCATTCAGCACCAGAGAATTCACACTGGAGAGAAACCATTTAACTGTAAAGTATGTGGGAAAGCCTTCCGACAAAGTTCATCCCTTATGACACATATGAGGATTCATACAGGAGAAAAGCCTTATAAATGTAAAGAATGTGGGAAGGCTTTTAGTCAGAGCTCATCCCTTACCAATCATCAGAGGACTCACACTGGAGAAAAACTATAAATAAAACACACGTGGAAAGTCTTCCAACTGAAGTTCATTCCATACTCAATTTCAAAAAACTCACCTGGGGCAGAAAGTGATGAAGAGTAGTTAATTGTGAGTTAAACTTCAGAATGTAGACCTCCTCAGACATCAGAGACTTCATGATGCAGGTAATGTTAGGTGTATTAGGAAAGCTTCTATGAAATGTTTTTTTCATAGTTTTTAAGTTATTATGACTATAAGGTAGAGAATGTGTAAGATTCTTTTATCTTCTCCCTGGCGACGTGCGATAAGAGCCCCCAGCTTTTGCAAGCGTCACTGGGAAGCGTGTTGATTTATGTAAAAGTGCAGCCATAAAATCCAGACTTTAGATTAATCTAGGAATCTATTTTTTGAAATGACATTTGAGTGTTATGCAAGATACTAAGAAGAATGTTTTGGAGAAGAAATACATGCAGGTGACCTGTAGCTACCTCACTGTCGCTAAAATGTGTTTTTGAATAGTTTAAAGGCAAAACGTGTACTTTGTGGTTGTGAAAACTTTCTGGGTTGTTTCTTCTATGCTTTCCAAGCCATTTAGCTGAAAAGAAAAATCACTCCGTAAACTCTGCAGGCATTCAGTTCTGTGCGTTTTCTCCCTGACGACTTGTTCCCAGCTCTGAAGCAGATCTAAAGCCACTTTATTTTAAATCACAAAATGCATGGTATTTCACTGGGTTTTATCATAAAGTGATTACCTTTGCTGCGTGAGTTGAGAATTAAAGGTTATTCAGACAACTGCTGCTTTTGCAAGTTACTCCACTGATACATGTTAGTAATGATGTTACGGTATAAGATGGGAGCATGCGTCTGGACACCCAGATTGTGCCTGCTTCACTGAGCTCTCTGGTTACCATCCAGGAAGGCCCAGGAAGAATGTGGATCACCATTCGTCCTAGCTGGAGGTAAAGTGAACCAGATAACTTTCACTACCGCCCACACTCTGAGGGCCACGAGACAGAAATTCAGACTCTGAGTTCAGTAAATGGGCTGTTAGATGCTTCAACAAGTTAGCACATTTCAGCATTTCTAAAATGTGAATAATAATTCCAGCAAGGTAAAAACAGTTATCTCCCAAGCCAAACTAAAATTGTTGAACTTTATAGAAGCAACATTTTCTAGTGTTGTCCAGTATCACCTGGAGTGGGCAAGCACTTAATGACTGAACTACCTATTTTGTTTAAAAAAAAAAAAAAGGACTAGTTTCTTTTTCTTTGTCAAAGAGTTAAAAAAAAAAAATCTCAGAAAAGGTACTATTGGGGGTGGAGACTGAGCTCAAGCAAAAAATCATTGAATTCAACGTTTGCTTCCTGGGACCAACTAATCAGTTTTACTGTTCCAGACTCATGAGGAACAGACTTTTCTGCGTCATGTAATCCTCCACTGCAGTGCCTCTTTCCCCATAACCATTCTTTTAAATTCTCTTATTTCTGGGAAAATTTCTAGGAGAACACAACTTCCCTGTCTTAGTCCAGTTAGGTTGCCATAATAAATACCACAGCCTGGGTGGCTTCTAAACTACTAAAAGTTACTTCTTACAGTTCCGGGGGCTGGGAAGTCGAAGATCATGGCACCTGCATGGGTGTGTTCTCATGAGGTTCCTCGCTGGCGCCTTCTTGGATCCTCACCTGGTGGAAGGGGGGGGGGAGATCTCAGGCCTCTTATGAGGGCACTAATCGAATTCATGAGGCTCCATCCCCATGACAGTCACCTCCCAAAGGCCCCACCTCCTAATACTATCACCTCAGGTTCGGGTTTCAACATGAATTTTGAAGGGGCACATGTTTAGACCATCACATCTCATAACAGTATACTCCTAAAAATAATCCCCCAAAATAAATCGGAATAAAGTTACACAAAGAAAATATCAGGGCCAGTTATTTTTACAATCAGGTCTCTCAAACTTGCAAGTGACAGGCCATTTGAGTCTTTACGTGGGATCGTCCAGAGGAGATCGTGTACAGCACAATGATTCCAATATAATCCAGTACCAAGATCTGACAAGGAAAGTATAAGAAAGAAAAAAATGCAGGCCCGTATCATCCAGGAACAAAAATGTAAAAATTCCACTAAACAAAGCAAATGTAATCCAGCAGTACCTCATGATAAATGGAGATTTTTCATGGGAATGGGTGGGTTACTTAGCATTAGGAAACTTACAGATGCTGTGTACTACTGGAGCAGGTTAAAGGTACAAAATCCAAATGTTCATCTCAATGCAGACAAAGCAACCAAAATACCCAGCACCCATTCATTGTAAAAACTCTTAGTAAGCAGTGGAGAGAGCTTACTTACCCTGGTAAAAGGGTACTTACCAAAAACCTGCAATAAAAAATGGTGAAATGTTAGAAGTAGTCATGACAGGAGCAGTATATAGAAAGAACAAATTATTCAATAATGAATAATGGCTCTGAGAAACACATTTCATCCGCACAGAAAAAAAGTTGGATGCCCACCCTCACCACAAAAAGAATTCTGTGAAAGGCAAAATTGTATACCTTTTGGAAGAAGATGTAAGGAATAACTTTATGACCTCACAATAGGGAAGGATTTTTTTAAGCAGGATACAAATAAGCCATGAAATCTTTTTCTATATTTGCTCACATTAAAAAAAAAAAAAGAACATCTGGTTATCAAAATATACTAAAATGGAATTGGAAAGTCAAGACATAAAATAGATCTTTCCACATTTTTGACAAATGCTTATCGTCTGGAAAGTTTAAATACTTTGTACAAATCAACTTAAAAAAAAAAAGACAACCTTGTAGAAAAAAAGTGTTCCAAATAAATGACTACTTTTTTCACAGAAGAGGAAATAGAGATTTCTAAAAACATGAAAAGTGCTTAAAAATGGAAATTAGGATCACATGATTTTATGAAATTTTATGACTTTTTAAATAGACCTTTTTTTTTTTTTTTTTAATTTGTTTGTTTTTTAGTAGGCTCTGTATCCGGTGTGGGGCTTGAACTCACGATCCCATGATCAAGAGTCACACACTCCATTGACTAAGCCAGCCAGGCAAATTTTATGATTTTTATTTTAAGATCAGTAAAAACGAAGATGTGCGACATTACCGAGTTTTGGAACGTATGTGGAATAACTGGAATCCATACTCCACTAGTGGGAGTGTAAATTGATACAGACCATCAGCATCCTGTAAAGTTGAACTTGTGCATGTCATCAAACACAGAAGTCCCCCTCCTACATACATAGGATAGATAAATGTGTGCGTATGAGCAGTAAGAGACAATGTATAAAGATATTCTTAGCAGCACTGATCATAGAAGCTAATGTTTGGAAGTAGTCTGAATGTCTGTTAATAGGAAAATGAATAACTTTGAAACATTAACCATGTAGAGCAGCAGTGAGAATAAGCGAACCTAAGTAAACACAGATGAAGTTAAAGGCTTGTTGACTTTTCAAAAGTCATAGGAAAAAACATATGGTATAATAACATGTTCCACAATATTAAATTGATTTTAAGTGATTTATACATGTGGTGAAGATACTAAAAAATAGCAAGTGATTGAATGACAAGCTATTCTAGCTATCTATAGCTGTGTAACAACTCATCCCCAAATTTAGTGGCTTAAAGCAACAATTTATTAATACTGTTGGTTCCATATTTGGGTTCAGTTGGGCAGTTCTTACTTGGTGTCTGTAATGCATTTGCAGTCAGATGGCAGCTGCCTCTCACCTGTGCTTGGTGTCCAGGGTGGCCGGCACCCAGTGATGTCTGCTGCCGAGAGCCCAGTTGTGCTTCGCGGAGAAGGGTGGCGGTTCCTGAGAGGCAGTGTCCCAAGAGCCAGCATCCTAAAAGATCTACATTGAAAGTGTAGATCTTAGAACTTTGCTTTGGAAGTCACATGACATCAATTCTGTATTCTCGTGGTGAAAGATGGTTTATAGAAGTGGTCCAGATTCAAGGGGAGAAGATGATACAAGGGTTGTGGTTCGTTGGGATGATATATGGAGACTAGCTACCATACAAACACACAATTCAGGATGGTGATTACCTCTGGCTGTGAGGCAAGGAAGTGACTTGGGGACGAGCCTGGGGTTCTTCAGCTTGCCTGATGCCTGAGAGAGCCTGCCTTCTCAGGAAGAAGGTGCCCAGGCCAGCCAGAATGAGGATCAGTAGGAAGGTCAGTGTGTATATCAGTAAAAATGATTAAATAGAGTTTTTGGCCCAACTCTATACGGGGTCATTTGAGGTAGGAGAAAACAGATCTTACTGCCTGATCACCCTAGGTGAAGTGCACATCAAGTTTAAGAGGTTGTATCCAAGGGCCATTTCAAGGCCATAACTTTTTTTTTTAAGATTTATTTTAGAAGAGAGTGAGAGAGCAGGGGGAGGGGCAGAGGGAGAGGGAGAGAGAATCTCAAGCAGACTCCATGCTCAGCAAGGAGCCTGACTCAAGGCTCAGTGCCCTGAAATCATGACGTGAGCTGAAACCCAGACTCAGGTGCTCAACGACTGCGCCCCAAAGGTCATAACATTCTTCAGGCCACTGTTGAATTTAAACATTTGTGATCTCTGTTTCAGTGGAAAGACACGGGCAAGGGGTGCCTGGCGGGCTCCATTTGGAAGAGCATGCAGCTCTTGATCTCAGGGTCATGAGTTCAAGCCCCACATTAGGAGTAGAGCCTACTTAAAGCTATGAGCAAAAGAAAACAAGCTGGCAAGGCTTCAATTTCTTTTAAGCAAATTATATACAATAAAAATATTGTAGGTTTTCATGACTCCATAAATTTATAGGATTGTAATAGAAAGACCCACATGGAATTATCCTTTGGGCCTCTCTATTCCAACACCATCCTGCCCATGCATCTCTTCATTTGGGTCACTTGGGTTATTTTTCCTAAACAAATATTTGCAATCCCTCTTGAATGTTATAATACACCTTAAACTTCTACGGGAGTTTATATAGGGCAAGAAGATGTGAATACTTTATGGCATGTTTCTATGAGAACATTCAGGTTCACAGTAGGATCTGGGTGGCATTTTCCACAGTATACCCCATGTCCCCAAGTCCAGCGGGTCCATTGGCCTTCATTCCACAATGTCCAGGGATGGAGGTCATTTAGATCATCCGCGGCTGGAGAGAGTCAGGTTGAGGCAGTGCCGTCGTGCACTTTGAAACACTGCATATACTTCGCTTTAGCCTTTGTAATCTTGAACAAGAGGAACCATTCCTATTTCTCTTTTTCCTATCATTCTGTTTTTGTTTTTATTTCCTCGCTGTAAAGAGAATGGAGGAAGGACAGGAAGAAGGAAGGGAGGACGGGGGGAGGGAGGGAAGAAAACTAGTCCATATCCAGTTCCACCACACAGACCCCACGGAGCCTGCTGCATCGGGACAGTGGGTTTCATACCACCTCAAGGATGCTCTACGTAGTGTAGACATGGCCATTAAAAAAAAAATTTTTTTTTAAAGATTTTATTTATTTGAGAGAGAGCAAGGGAGAGAAAATCTCAATCAGACTCTGTGCTGAGCATAGAGCCCAATGCAGGGCTTGATCTCACGACCCTGGAATCATGACCTGAGCCAAAATTAAGAGTCCCGGTTCTTAACCTACTGAGCCATCCAGGTGTCCCATGGGGCCATTTTTTTTTTTTTCCCTAAGAATAAACTATATTAGAAACAGTGGGAAAATAGTCACTTTAGAAATTGGATTCTGTAAGCTTGGAAGGTAATTTGAAGAATCTGCTCAGAAAATAGAGTAAGAGACACCGAATAGCAGAGTGAGGTTATCAGAGAGATGAAAGCCAGACTTCAAGAATAGCAGATTAAGAAGTTAATGAAGAAAGCAGAAAAGAAACCCAGAACTGAGCCTTTCCTTTTTTTGTGTGTGTCCAAGACAAAAACAGTGGAAAAACTGGTTTCTAAATGGTGGAGGGGCGGGGGGGGGGGAGGGATAGAAATACTTAAAGATACAGGAAACTGGGGTGGAGTGGGGGGTGAGATTTATGTGGAAGTCAAAGTAGAGAAATAAAGGTTACCTGCAAGGCAAGAAAAAATTCAATTTGGTCTCAGGCTTCTTCAGAAGGCCAAGTTCAGAATGCTGTGGAATTATTGGGAGGGCACCGATAAAAACTAGTTGTGAGAATGTGAAAAAGGAACAGAAATACCAACACCCAAAGAGAAACCTGAGGAAGTGGTCACAGATGTGACCAATAAAGAAACAGCTTAAAATAGATTTACTTATAAATAAACATAGATGATAAAACTTGAGGAAATTGCCAGAATTCGTAGCCGAGAAAGTGGAATATGGAAGTATTAAAATTGGATACTATGAAAATTTTAAATGGGACAAAGTAGAATAAATTTGTGTTTGGCTCAATGTATAAAGGAAGTCAGGAAAAGTTAATTTTTAGTTAATCAGAAAAATGGGGCATAAAGAGTATTTTTTTAAAAACATAATTGCCAGGACTATTTAAATAGATATACTTCATAGTTAAAAAATATATATTCGAAATGTTCTTAACATCCTCATCTTTTCCACATTTCGAGCTTCGAGCTTTTCCAATCACTTATAACTACTCCGTCCAAACTGCTGTCTTCTCTCACAATTTACAGCCATGGGCTTCTAGCTAGCCCCAGTCTCTCAGTTACTTCCTTTGACCCTTTGGTTAACTCTCAGCACAGCAGTCAAAGTCATCACTTAGAAATGGACATCAGAGGATGGACGAGGGAGACCCTGAGGTCCTGAGGCCTCTGTCCCACCTGGACCTGGGATGCTGCAGGAGGCTTTTGGTCTTGTCACAAGAAAGAATTCAAGGAGAGATGAGACACGCAGTTGAGCGGTATAAATGGGAAAGTTTATTCAAGTGAGAGTACGCTCCCCAGAGCAGGCGAGCTCAAGGGGAAGCTGGGTTTGGGTCTCTACATCTTTTACTGATAGTTCGGAGCTAGGTGGTGGAATATGTATTACTTGGGGGAGGGATTTCTTGGGACCAGGGTTTCTCCCCTTTTCTCTCTTACCTGATCAGGGTCTCCAACCTTCTTTGTCTTGCCCCTGTCTGGTTTGATCCGGCTTCCTGTGGCTTTGTTTTGGGTAGTGCTGTCTGGACAGGTTTCTAACTTCCCCCATAGCTGACCCCGACTCCCCACTCCCCGTTTGCTGGCCTCCAGCAGCCTATTAACCCCTAACTAACTGCCTACTCTAACATCTCCACTGCTCAGAACATTCTCTTTCAAAGTAAGATCCAGTGACCATGACCAGTAAGAGTCTGCACATTCTAGTCTGATCTCGCACGTACTTGTTTCCGCCTGCTTTCTGCTTCGGCAACAGTATTAATGTGTCTTCAACAGGCCAGGCGTGCTGCCACCTCCGGGCATCTGCTTTTCAGCCTGCCAGAAAGCCTTCCCACAGATCCTTAACTGGGCTCATTCTTTATCTCTTTGCAGATCTTTCTTCAATGTCACCTTCTCAGTGAGACATTTCTTAACCACTTTGTATAACATTGCAGTACCACCCCCACAACACTAGGGTTGCTGTTCCCCCTTTCTTGTTCTCATTAGTTCTCATCACTACCTACAAACATACCATTTATTATTCTTGTTTATCATCTTTCTTCTCCCAGAGAATTTAAGCTGCACGAATGCAGAGGTTTTGAGAGTTTTGTTCCACGTGTATTTCTGGCATCTAGAACAATGCAGGAGCAAGAGAGGTGTTGAAGATTTTTGTTGTTTTTGTTGAATGAGTGAATAATGTACAGTATATACATCAGTGATAATGGATGAACTTTGCATGTATCAAGATAGGTGAATCTAAAAGTTGTTAAAGGTAACAGGCTCAAAATCGATCTCTCAGGCTAAGCTCCTCCCTCACCAAAGACTTAAAGTTTCAGCTCCTCCAGATATGGAATCTTAAACCAGCCAATCAGGAGCTGCGTGATCATCATTAATTAGGTAATCCGCCTGATAAGTCTTTGCCATCTTCTGTAGGGAAACTAACCTTGCAATGACCAATCCAGTTTTTGCCTAGAATAATTTCCTCGTTCCCGCTCCCTTCTGCCTATAAAAGCCTTGCATGTAGTACTTCTTGGTGTTCCTTCTTACCTGCTAGGATGCTACCTGGTTCATGAATCACTGAATAAAGCAATAAGATCTTTAAAATATACTCAGTTGATTTTTTTTTTCAAACATTGTTCATGTTGAGCATATGTCAAGCGAGAACATACAGCAGGTTCCATTTATATAAAGATCAAAAACCTTGCAAAAATAAACACTTATTGTGGAATACAATACCATCAAGCTAAGCAAGGCAAATGCTTAGCATAATTTAGACAAATGACAAGGGAGCATTGTGGACAGGGCTTCAGAAATTGTGGTCGAATATCTTTTTAAGCAAAGTATTGGGTCTGTGAGTATTGGTTTCTTTCTTAAACTGTAGCTATGCATTCATCATCTTCTGGGTATGGTACGCATTAAAATAAAAATAATCATAACTAGCTGGTGGGGGGCCGTGGCGCACGGATCCTCCTAAAGGCATCTAAATTCGGGTTTTGTTTTTTCAAATCACCTTGCCTGTCTAGCACAATAAGCCCCGGGGCGGACGCAGGCAGCCGGCACTGGGAGGAGACCACCCGCCTTCCTCGTCACGCGCGCCCTCGCGTTGCAGCGGACCTCCTGGGCGGAGGGGGCGGTGCGGACAGGGGGGCCCCTGAGCTCGCACGGGGAGAGCAAAGGCATCTCCCGGGGGTCGCCCGGCCGCCTTCTGGGAAATGTAGTCCGCGCGCGGCCGAGGCATGCCGGGAGTGGTAGTCCCGGGGCTCGCGGGGCTGCGGGACGGCTCCTGGCCTTTCTGGGGCCCGTGGCGCAGGTGACCCCGGCTGCGCTAGGTCGGCCTACCTGGGGCGGAGACCTCCCGGAGGCCTCTTCCGCGCGGCGGTGGAGCCAGCGCCTATCTCGGGTTGGGTGGGGAGCGCGGAGCCAGACGGGGCCGAGCGCGGGCACCGGGAGACGCGGCGCGGCCTGTGGGTCAGGGGCCGGTCCCCGCGGCCCCCGCGGCGGTGCGTTGCGGGCGTCGCAGGTCCGCGGGAGACGCGCGGGGAGGGAGCGCCCTGCCAGGTGAGCTGGGGCGTGCCGACTACTGTGGGCCGGGGTCTGGGGGCCCTGTCTTCTCGGAGACCTCTCTGTGATGTAAAAACAATAGCTCGTGCCCGCCGAGCACTCGGTATGCCCGGCAGTGAGCTAGCGCCTTGGCTGAATTAACTCGTTTCATCCCTCGGGATTTATGCCCTGTAAGGTGGCTGCTCGCTGCCCCCATTTTACAGACGGAGAAACTGGCGCACAGTGGCCAGGTAAGTTGCCACATTTAGCGAGGTCCCTGGACCGGATCAAGGATTCCCTTCCTGCCCCTGATACTTACCATTTTTGTTTCTTTGGCACGTCGCTCCGACTCCTTAAGTTCTCAGCCTTCCTGGCCTCTGTAAAATAGCGTAGCAATACTTTATTTAGAGTCCTCGTGAGGTTTAGAAACAATACATGCCAAGCACCCCCGCTTCTGGTGTGGAGGAGGTGTGCATCTCGGAATGTCTGTGGTTCCTCCTACAGCAGCTTCCCCCACCTGGCTGAGGTGTCCCAACCCCAGATGACACCCCACACGCAGCTAGCCGAGCTTTCACGCCAGGTGCTGCTCCCCGAAGTGCCCTCGGCAAACCCCAGGCGGCGAGTGCAGGCAGCTGTGGCCAGGCCCTCCTCTGACACCGGTCGTCCTCCCAGCTGGGGTTTCTGTGTGAGAAGCAGGGCTGTTTCCAGCTGTGGGTGCTCTCAGAGGTGACCCCTGTGGAATGTGTGTTTAGGAGGGGCCGCTGAGCAACAATCTGGGGTGCATCCCTGCGAGAGAGGGAGTGTTTTAAACACATTCTGGTGGGTGCAGTAAGGTCGCGGCCAGGGCTGGGCTGGGGCAGGAGGAGGAAGGTTTGCAGGATGTGTTATATTGGGGACCCATGCAGCACTCCAGGCAGGGGCCACTCAGGGAAAGCACCTGGGTGGGTCATGAGGCAGTGAGACAAGGCAGATGTGGATAAGCGCCTTTACTGTGGCTTCTTCCGGAAGGAAAGGGCTCGCTGGGGCAGGCGGACTTAGGATTGGCTGCCTGTGTAGGAAAGTGGCAGCCAGGGAAATTCATTGTCATTGTGAGTTTTACAGTATGCCTGCTGTAAAAGCTTCCTAAGCTTTAAAGCTTCCTTAAAGCTTCCTAAGGCCTCCAGGTATCTAGGGATGAGTCGCAGTTTGCTACTAGTCACAGCTAGTAGACCTTAGGTGACAGTAAAGCATCACCTTACAGCAATTAGAAAATCGTTATACAGGGAGATGGAGATGGGCGAATTGTCTTAGAGCTTCATTGGCTTGGTAAGCATGCGTTTTACTTGGTCCGCATCATTTATGTGCTGTGGCTTTGTTGGGACCCGGTAGACATTATGGGTGGTTGGAACTTCTCTCCAAGCCATCCCTTGACACCAGAGTTTCTCATGACACCTGTTCCTCTCCAGACCTATCTTGTCAGCAGTCTGCACTACCTTGATAGGAAAACCAAGAAGGAAAGAATGGCCATGGATTTGCTACCCACTAAGGTGACAGTAAGTGAAGTTTGTCTTTTTCATAAATTGCTTTCTGGGTTTAGAGATGGTGGATGTGTTTCCATTCTTTGTCTGGGTACTTTTCTCTCCAGCAAAAACTGGGGGGGGGGAATCCAGAGCTTTATAAGTTTTCCCCAGGATGCAGGATTCATGGAGGGAGTGCTGAGGAATGTGCCTCCTCTGTCCCCAGGTCACTCTTAATTCACCCTAACCTCATTTTATGACTCAAGATTGAGTCAGCTCTGAATATATGCTTCCGGCTACAATAAATGCTTGGTGCAGAGTATCGCATATTAGACAGTCTTCGTCTTCACAGAGGATATAGTCTTGCTTGGGGTAAAGACATGGAAGGAGCAAAGACACCCTCGGCGAACGTTTATTGAGAAACCGACTATGCACGGGATGCTATGCAGAGCACCAGAGTTACAAAGAGGAAAGACAATATTTCTGTCTTCAGGGAGTTCTTGGCATTGACCTTGGAAATGATTCAGTGTCCAAGAAGAGTCAGGAAAAGATCCTGGGTGTGGGGTCATTTCGAGCTGATACTGAAGGCCAGGGCTGTTGGTGGTGGGCATCCCGGAAGGAGTCCAGCTGAGCTTGTGCCCCGAGGCCCACACTGGAGAGGACAGAGGGCTAGGAGTTGCTATGTCAAGTGTAGCTCTGATGGCATACTATCCACGTGTCCTCCTTCTGGACCCGACTGATGTCTCCGTCTCTAAATTTTGTCCCCCATCTCTCCTCCTGGGCCCTTCTTGCTCTCTGCCCTTTTGACATCCATTTTCATTACCCTAACCTTCTGAAGATCTTTCCCAAATCTCTGTCCTCAGGCTGGAGCTTTTCTCTAAAGACACAGTCTGTCATTCCCAAACTTTCAGGGAGTGTTTCCACATGGAGGTCACAGCTTTCCCCCAGTGCCAGCTCCTGTTCCTTCTGTGGATTTTGCATTCTGCCCTCCCCAAAGCCTCTGTTTTCATTGGCCACTTTCCCCAAAAGTAGTGGTAGTCTACAGGTTACAAATGTGGACCCTGGAACTTGAGTTCCTAAGTTCATATCCAAGCTAGGGATGTGACCTTGGCAAGTTATTTTCCATGTGCATCATTTCCTCATTTGTAAGCGGAATTAATAAAATGCATACCTCGTTTGACCTGTTCAAGAGGACTGAATATATCTGCATTTTACAGGTGAGGACGCTGAGGCACGGAGAAGCAAATAACTTGACCAAGGTTTCCCAGCTAGCCTTGACCCCAGACAAGGCCGTCTATACAGTTAACATTAGGCTCCGAGAAAGTTATGTAAAACGCAGAGACCAGTGTATGGTGCATATTAATTCTCAGTAAATGCTGGCTCTTACTACTGTTAATATCATCATAAGCAGCAACAGCATTATTTTAGGACTGCCAAATTTGGTATGCCTCTTGCCACTAGGCTAGGCTTTGCTTTGATTCTTGAATTACAAGGAGACGGGTGTTTTAGGAAAGCAGAATGTAAAGAGCACAAAATGTAAAGAGCAAAGCAATATCTAGCAATGACCAGGCTGCCCTCTGCCCAGAGGGAGGGCTCTTCACCGTCTGAGCTCTCCCATACCTGTGAGCTGGAGACCATCTTGGTCGTAGCTAAGGGAAGCTGGAGAGGAGGGTCTTTGCAACCCAGAGCCAGGTTTTTTCTTTTTTTGACCACTAATTTACTGAAAACCAAAGATTTGAAAGCAAACAGAATAAGACGATCATACAAAATACAGAGCATCAGTGCCTGAATGCCCATTGGCTTCTCATCAGAAACAATAGAATGACATTTTATATGAGAGAAAGAAAGAAACTGTCAACCCAGAATTCTATAACCAACAAAAGTAGTCTTTAAGAATGAAGATGGAAGGAAGTTCTGCAGGCTGAAAGGAAATAATGCCAGATGGGAGCTCTCACCTTGGCAAGGAAGTGAAGAACATTAGAAATGGAGGCTGTAAATACAAATATAGAAATACTTTTTCCTCTCAGTTTCCTTAAAATGTCTACGATCGTTTACAGCAAAAATATACTGAATGATGGGGTTTATAACGTAGGTGCATACAGTGCATATGACAGCTGTGGATCTAGAGTTCATTTGTGTCTGGACTGGAAAAGCTCTGTCTTTATCTCCGAGGATGCCTGGGTGGCTGATTTTACCCTGGGCACGATAAAGGCAGTGGATGTGTTGTTTAAGATCCAGGGTCATCTTCTTCACTGACCATTGGCAGCTGGCCTGCATGGTTGGACAAGCCTTGCTTGATACACAAAAGGCCCCTGCTCACAGTTTCCCCTCTGAGCTCTCCCGAATCAAAATTCCTCCTATAGATCCAAGGACACGGCCTCATCCGTGTGTGCAAATAAAGGAAGATTGCACATGGAACATCTCTCGGTCCTCCGGGGCCTCAGTACACTCTGTATCCTGTTGCTTTGTACCCATTGCCTCCCGTGAGCATGCCTGGTGAGGTCTGGTGAGTCCTGTCAACTGTCTGAACTGGGAGCATCTTTCTAACAAGGACAGCATGAGGACGGGGTGGTGGAAATTCCCATATACTTGCAGGTTCTTGCATTCTATGTGAAATCAAATGTTAGCTCTAACTAGACCATAAAGAACTAAGAATGTATATTAGAATTCTCAGAGCAGCCACTACGAATGCAAAGAGGTAGAGCTGAAAACTCACTACACAAACTAAAATGGAATAAAAAACATTTCAAAACAAATGCACACACCCTGTTAAACAATGTAAGGGTACAAAGTGATAAACAAAAGATTGCTTTTCTGGCCCTCCACAAACATAAAAGAATAATGAGGGTGGACACCTTGTTGTAGTCTTCCAAATGTATCTGGATGGATAGATAGACAGATAATTTTTCAACAAATATGGATTGTTTTGCAGCTCGATTTTTCATATGAATCAACAGTGTGCCAAGTTCAAATTCCAAGGTCAGCCATACCGATCTACCTCATTCTATTTAATTGTTATACATATAAAACATTTCATGGAATTGGTGTCCTATAATTTGCTTATCCATTCCTTCGTTGATAGATCGATAGGTGGTCTTTAATTTTTCACCATTGTATTAGTTTCCTATTGCTGCTGTAACAACTTGCCACAAACACAGTGGCTTAAAGCCACGTAAATTTCTTCTCCTGCAGTTCTGGAGGTCCAGAGGCAGAAATTGGTTTCACTGGCATAAGGTTAAGTTCTTAGCAGGGCTGGATTTTTCTGGAAGCTCTTAGGGGAAATCTGTTTCCAGGCCTTGTTTGCACCTTCTGGTGGCAGCCTGCGTTCTTTGGCTTGGAGCCCTTTCAGCCGTCTTCAAAGTGCACGACTTCAGTCTGTTTCTGTCCCCACGTCACCACCTTGTCCTCTTCTGACTGTGACTCCCTTGGGTCCTAACAGAGATCACTCTGATTATACTGGATCCACCTGGATAATAATCCAGGCTCTTCCCATCTCAAAATCCTTAAGGGGCACCTGGGTGGCCGAGTCACTTAAGCATCTGACTCTTGAGCTCAGCTCAGGTCATGATCTTGGGGTTATGAGTTCAAGCCCCACATTGGGCTCCATGCTAGGCGTGGAACCGCCTTAAAAAAAAAAAAAAAGATCTTCAGAGTCCTTTTATTTTTTTATTTATACAAAAATTTTTAAAGAGAAAAACAGAAAGCATAAGTGGAGGGTGGGGCGGTGGATGGGCAGAGGGAGAGGGAGAATCGTAAGGAGACTCCCTGCTCAGCACAGAGCCGCGACGTGGGGCTTGATGTCAATGACCCTGAGATCATGACCTGAGCTGAGATCAAGAGTCAGACACTTAATCAACTGACCCACCCAGGCGCCCCCAGAGTCCTTTTATCATATATGTACACATATGGTGTTCACAGGTTCATTACTCAGCCTACCACAACTGTTGGCATATAAGTAAAGTTCCAGTGACCATCCTTGAACAAATATCCCTACTCAGTTGTGTGAGGATTTCTTGTAGTCAAATCCTATAAGTAGAATCACAAGGTCAAAATCTATCATTTTCCATGCTTTCTAGCTCTTTCATACAAGAGTTGGCATCTGGCCAACCTCTGCTTTCTCATGTTTTGAGGTGTAACGGGGTTCTCTTGCAAGAACTTCCTTCTCTCACAGTTCCTTTTGGCACCCGTATAGTCTTGCAGGTCCTTTGGATCTTTTTGTTTCCATAGACCGTGGAAACCCGTGTGACAGTATAGCTTAGAGGTCTGTCTGCCTGAATTCAGTTCCAATCTCCACCAATTTCTAACAGGATGACCTTGGGAGGTGACATCACCTTTTTGAGCTGTTTCTTCATTCGCAAAATGATTTAATTATAGTATCTCCTTAATCGAATTTCTCTGAAACTCAGCGAAGATACTGTCTACAAAGCTCCTGTCATAGTCCCTAACATACAAGTATCCTATAAACATGAACTAACTTTATTCTTGTCATTTGCTTTACAGCTCAGAAATTCCTTTTCGTTTCTGTTCTGCTAATGGCATTTCCACAGTTTTCTGGCATTGCTCTAAGTGCATTCTGATTCCCCCCCCCCTTTCATTTAATTTGGATTTTGAGTAAGAGGGAGGTGAAGGTTACTCTGACAGGTCCCAGGCTGTGACTGAAATTCCCCGTTGGCAGGGACTTTGCCTTTTTCCCCCCTGCTCTCCCAGCACGTGGCCCACAGTGGGTTCCCAGCAGACATTTGTGACCTAGTTGCTGGGTGGTCCCCAAAGTAACATAAGTAGTCGAGGTGAAATACTTCGAATCCTGGGACATTTTCAGGATTGGTGGCTACACATCCCCGCGCCAGCCCCGTACCTACCTACCGAGCGGTGGAGAAGCTGGTCCCGCTGAGCGGGAGCGGGTTTCCCGTTGCAGGAGTCTGTGACATTCAGGGACGTGGCCGTGCTCTTCAGCCAGGACGAGTGGCTGCGCCTGGACTCCGCGCAGAGAACCCTGTACCGGGAGGTGATGCTGGAGAACTACGGCACCCTCGTCTCGCTGGGTAAGGAGGCTTGTCTGTAAGGACGAATCTGCCGGGGGAGCCGCCTCTTTGGGGTTCAGAGTCCACAGCTTCTCCTCCGCCGTGCCCCTGGAAAAGATGAATCTCGTGGAGTAGAAAGTGTGTGTTTGAGTCAGGCCACCCTTCACGATGTGCTCTTCTCTTTCCTCAGCCTTCCTCCCATCCCGTCTCCTGACCAGTGGCCTTCTCTTCCAACCCCTGAGTCCCTGTTTAGAGTCTGAGAAACTTACAGGACTGCCATGTTAGAGGCATTCATAGCCGGGAGGCCCCTCACCGTTTCTGAGCTGAGCCCCGCCTCCTGCTCCATCCCCCGAGAGCCCGGCCCGCAGAAGCGCTGGTGCTGCCTGCTCTGCCTCCCCAGGCTCCCTTCTCTGCACCGTGGGTTCTGCTTTGTCAGCTCTGGGGTTGCCCTTCGAGCGCCCCCCGTTTAGACCCCGTTCCCTTCCTCACAAGCAGGGATTCCGTGCTCAACGCCGAAGGTGATCTGCCAGTTGCAACAAGGAGAAGATCCCTGCCTGGTGGACAGGGACCTCCCTCAGGACGCCTGTCTAGGTGAGTAAGTGGCTGGGAAACGGCCGCAGGGGCTTTTATACACAAGCCCACCGTGAGGAAGCAGTGCTGGGAGAACTTGCCTGGAAACTCGGAGCCGCGGCCTCCTGACTGGAGGCTCCGTGGTTGTGGTTTTCTTCGCGCAAGAAAGCCCTTGTGTAGACCTCTTTCTTCGCCTCCTTAACACTCCCCACATTCCCCACCTCTTTTCCTTTCCTGTGGCTTCCCTCACTCCCTTCCGCCATCTTGGCCTCTTGGCTTTCCTGGTTTTCTTCCCATCTGCCTTTCCACGCCTTCATGCCTGACAGATTTTAAATACTTCACACCTTGTCTTGTTTTGAATTCTTTGTAATTTCTTTCAGAGTATTTGTCAGAGTGTTGTCAACGCTCATATTTCAGAGTGTTGTCAACGCTCCCATGTCTCTGATTTCTTAGCTAGACATTTCCCTTTTATCTCCAGGGAGATTGGGCTGTCGTGTCCCACTGTTAGAGTCATCCAGCTCTCCTTGACCACTGTAGCCTTTCCAGCCCAGGGGTTGGCACACGTTTCCTACAGCGGGCCACATGGTAAATAGTTTGGCTTGGGGGCCATGGGGCCTCTACTGCAACCCTTTAACTCCCCATTCATGATGCAAATGCAGCCAGAGACAGTGGTACATGGATTGGTGTGGTCGCCTTCCAGCAGCAGCAGCGGGAGTTGGCCCCAAGATCGGTAGTGTGCATGCTCTTCTAGCCCCGGCTTATCCCGCTGGTCTTTATCCTAAAACCGTAGGTTGTTGGAGTTGGAGGATCGCTTGAAGACGGTCAAGTTTAGATACCCCTCTTTATATCAGAAGAAACAGCGCATCAGAGGTTGTAAAACACTTTGCTCACAGAGCCAGAGAGCTGAAGAGCAGTGACAGAAACCTAGATCACCTCTGTCATTTCTGTCCACCGTGTGACATGGATTTGCAATATTTTCCTTTTGTCTTTGTGGTTTGGCCTTTAACCTATGATTCTTGCCTTTATCGGCTTTTTTTGGTTCCACAGGTACTTTTCACCTTCATTAAAATACATTTTTCTCCAAAAAGTTAGTGAGTAGTACAGGATAGCACTTCAGATCACGGTTTGAATTTAGACATGCCTAAGCTCACGTCACCCATGCCACGGCTCATAAGTGCTCTGCGCTGCAGAAAAATTACCCACCCTCTCTGAGCCTATTCTCCTCTCCTACCCTCTGCTCCATCCACAGAGTGATTTTTTTCAAAACTCCGGTGTATTAATCCTGTGCCTTAGAAGACCTCGTTGTTTCTCGGTTACCCACAGAGGCATTCCTTCCTGCAACATTAAACCTACTTCATAGCCTGTTTCTATGTTGCTTTACAGGAATCAGTGACCCCTTCCATGCCAGCTCATGTTCCCACTAAACCTGCACACTCATTAAGTCTGTGTGTCTTCCCTTCTTGGATTACCACCTCCATCTTGTCCCCCGGAAACCCTCTTACCCTGCAAGACCCACCTGTCCACCTGACCTGTAGGTTTTCCTTATTTCTCCTACTTCCCAGTCACCATTCATTTCTCAGTCACTCGCGTTCATATGGCACTTTCTCCATTCCTCAAACGCATCCATGACAGCATCTGTCCTAGCGAATTATAGTTCCTTTCTTATTTTTTTTCCTAATTGGATTGTATATATTTAAGGAAGAGACCAGGTCTTTCTTTGAATTCTGTGCCTCTGGCATCAAATATGCTGCATTTGAATTTAATTGAGCTGCCTTTATGATGAACTCAGTGCTGATGAGGCTCAAAATTAAAAACTCGGTGCAGCCTTGGGGCACCTCGGAGGCTCAGTTGGTTAAGCAGCTGTCTCCGGCTCAGATCATGATCCCGGGGTCCTGAGATTGAGCCCCGCGTTGGACTCCCTGCTCAGTGGGGAGCCTGCTTCTCCCTGTCCCTCTGCCTGCCTCTCTCTCTCTGTCAAATAAATAAACAAAATCTTAAAAAAAAAAAAAAAAGACTATGGCAGCTGCATCACTGCTCGGCTTCCACTCTGTCCTCGCTCTGGTCCAAGCTGCCCATTTTGCCAAATGTGACCGCTTCATCTTATTATTACCTGCCAAAGCGCGTACAGCACCTGTATTATTCTTCTGAGTTCCTCAGCCCTTTGTTCAGGAACTCTGTGCTCGGCCTCATCCTGTTGAATCAAAATTTTAATGAGTTCCGGCCTGGATTTCCTTCTTTAGTCAATAAGCCTCCCCTAAATAGGTTTACTTTTCCCCCAGATGACTTTGCTCAGGCCTCCTTTCTGGTGCACAGGGTCCTCTTTTCTTGTTCTGCTGAAACCCATCCCCTCTTTATTATCCAGCTTCCTTCATAAAACCACTCCCCACTTATATCGTCGATGCTGGCATCTTGGTTCTCTGAGCCTCAGACCTGAATTGTACGCTTGAGGCTTCTCATGCTAAGGGGAAACAAGCTATTCCTGTCTAGTCATTTGTTTGTTTCATGTTATCCTTGCTGCTTATTCACTATTTGTTCAATAAATGACTGATTGGGTTTCAGGAATCCAGCATGAGAGGAGAGAATCTCTTCATTTTTGAGGTCACCTGCCCTTCTTAATTTTTCTAACTCACTCTGCCCGTTCATGCATTATATTTTTAGTGTGAGACATTCTAATTGTATACTTGTCACGTGCACAGTAGGGGATGAAGAAATAACTGTAAGACATATCCAGTGTTCTCCTTGAACAAATACTTGAATTATTTTCAGGTTTCATATACGTATATATTAGTTAAATGATAGAATATATAAGTAAAACATGTGAAATTCTAAGAAAGAGATAGATAATTTAGATAATTTAGATGGTTAAATTTCTTTAGAAAAACAAGATTAGAGTAGTCTGGTAAGTTTCTGGATGGGCAGGGCATGTCATATTGTGGCCAAAGTTGACAAGAGAGAAGGTACCCTGGTTAATCCTTTAAAATCCAAACTGCTGGGTTTCCCATTAACATCATGAAGAAAAATCTGTATTTTTATACAGATTTAGTGCCTTTATGTCTTCTTCCTCTTACTATTTGATTTTAATAAAATATATTTTATTACTAAAACTTGATGGGTTTTGTTAACATAAATAACCTCATTATACTTTATTTATTTTATTGTTTAAGTACATATAATTACCTCATTACAAAGACCTAGTTTTAATCTATTTTCAGTCATGGATTGATTAAAAGAGAGCCAGATTTTAACCCACACTTCCTTAGAATCAGCTCAAACTAAATCCTTTCACTTACCATCAGGTCTGAGCTTGGGTTTGGGTGTATTTCAGATTGCTGGGGCATATTGACTCATTTCTTGCAGACTTTCGTTCATCTAAAAAGATTCCTACAGAGGAGGTTAATCTTCTGGTTGCAGCTTACTAGAAGAGACAAATATATCTGTTTCTCTCGGGATCAAATAGGAAGGGGAAAAGTGATGGCAGGGTGGTACGAAGAACTCTTATTCCTCCAATCACCAGGGATAGATTGTTGCACGTGGCTGTTTTCCTCCTCTTTATAGACAGCATCTTGAATTTAGATCAGATATCCTCAACACAGCCCGGCTTCAGGGCCACTGTAAGTTTTACAAGCTGAACGTCCTCTTTTCAGACTATGAAATGAAATCGTATTCACATACAGATTCACAAAATTAAGGAAAACATTGCAGAGATTTTTAAATTAACGTGTATAGAGTTTCAGCGAGAGCATGGCGAAAAACATCATAAAGTTGCATGTGAATAGAAAGGAGAAAACGGGCGCCTGGCTAGCTCTGTCAGTGGAGCATGTGACTCTAGATCTCGGAGTTGAGAGCTTGAGCCCCACGTTAGGTGTAGACATTACTAAAAAAAAATAAGGAAACTTAAAAAAAAAAAAAAGAAAGACAAGTTACCTGCTTCATTGCTCCATATACAGAGTAGGAAATGATTAACTAAAGTATCCCACGGTATCCAGCTGGAGCTTACGAGCTGACATTTTTCTGTACCCTCATCCCTTCTGCTCCACCAGTTCTTGTTTCTGCATTTACTTCTCTCAAGTTGCAGTGTCTTCATTTCCAGCGTTCATTTGTCCGCTGTACTCTCCCACATCACTCCTTCCCCTCTTCACCTCTCTTTCCATCCCATCCGGTGTTTACCCAGATGCAAGTCCATATTTGTGATCAAAAGAGGTTTCAGAGCTCTTTTATATGTACTATGGCCAATTTTTTCATTCCACCGATGCATGCCTGTCTCTCCCGGTAGAGGTGCCATCATTCATGCTTCTGACTCATTCCAGGTCTCAAGACTCGGCCTGAAATGGAAGCCTTGCCTCCCAGACAGGGCATTTCTAGAGAAGAAAGATCTCAGAGAATAATAAAGAAGAGGTCCATTAAGTGTGGTCGCCGGGACACCAATTTTGGACAGACTTTCGAATTTGAGAGCAGGATGGGACAGGAGCAACAGAAGAAATCTCTTAGGCAAATGGTGACCTCCCACAAAAAAACCGTGAGTGGAGATGTAAAGCAGACAAGTCTTGAATTGGGGAAAGGCTTACTTATAAATACAATTCTTGTTACACAGCAGGGTGTTCCTATAGAAAGGATACCCAATATCTATTACACCTTTGGGAAAGATTTTAAACAGAATTTTGACCTAATGAGATGCTTCCAGATTTACCCAGGAGAAAAACCTCATATTTGTCATGAATGTGGGAAAAGCTTTGCCCAGAGTCTCCATCTGCTTGAACACCAGAGAATTCACGCCAGCGAGAAACCCTACAGATGTGACGAGTGCGGGAAAACTTTTAGCCACAGATCCTCCCTTCTTGCCCATCAGAGAATCCATACGGGCGAGAAACCTTACAAATGTAATGAATGTGAGAAAGCATTCAGCAGCAGTTCGACCCTGATCAAGCATCTGAGGGTACACACCGGAGAGAAACCCTATCGCTGCAAGGAATGTGGGAAAGCCTTCAGTCAGTGTTCAACCCTCACCGTGCATCAGAGAATTCACACCGGCGAGAAACTCTATAAATGTGCTGAATGTGAGAAGGCCTTCAATTGCAGAGCAAAACTTCATAGACACCAAAGAATCCATACAGGGGAGAAACCCTATAAATGCAGTGAATGTGGGAAAGGTTACAGCCAGTTTGCATCCCTGGCTGAACACCAGAGGCTTCATAGTGGGGAGCAGCTGTGTAAGTGCCTGGAATGCGGCAGAACCTTCACACGCATCTCGACCCTTCTCGAACACCAGCGAATTCATACCGGCCAGAAACCCTATCAATGTAACGAGTGTGGGAAAACCTTCAACCAGTATTCCTCCTTCAATGAACATCGTAAAATTCACACCGGGGAAAAGCTCTATACCTGCGGAGAATGTGGGAAAGCCTTTGGTTGCAAATCCAACCTGTACAGGCATCAGAGAATTCACACCGGAGAGAAGCCCTACCAGTGTAACCAATGTGGGAAGGCCTTCAGCCAGTACTCGTTCCTCACCGAACACGAGAGAATCCATACCGGGGAGAAACTCTACAAGTGTATGGAGTGCGGGAAGGCCTACAGTTACCGATCAAACCTGTGCAGACACAAGAAAGTTCACACGAAAGAAAAACTCTATAAGTGGAAGGACTATGGGAAGCCATTTATCTACAGTTCTTCCCTTACTCAGTATCAGAGATTCCTTAGAGCAGATAAGCTCTAAGAAGTTTAATTCTTCTCTCAAATAATTCAAGACTCCTCATTGAAGAATAATAAATAGGGCACAGACTCTGGATTAGATTCTTTTTTTTTTTTTTTACTTCTGGAGAAAATATGCTAGTTCCCCCTAAGTCATGGTGAAATTGATCAGTGAGATTACGAAGAGCACTGATTTGTCGAATTTTCTAAGAACAATTAAATGCTAATAAGGTTTCTAAGAACATAGAAAAAATTTTTTAATTTGTAGAAAAAAACATAAAAGGCCTAACTTAAAAAAAACATGAAAATAATGGAGTATACATTTTGTTTCTTTCTTTAGGGTTTATTCCCTTTCTAAGCGCAAGCTTTGATATGAATTTTCTTTTAAATTAGTCACTGAGTTAATGTGAATAAGTGTGAGGCCGTATTTGCTAAAATGGCAAGCAAGCATAGGACACGCTCTCTTCCATAAAGAGAAATTCAAGGTAAAAAGGAATTCTTTAAATTCAAATTTTCATGTGGAAATAATCATTTTTATGAGCTGTCTCAGCGGCAGGTTGTATATATAAATATATGTATGTGGACACAGGACATACAGACATATATATATACATATAGCTTTAGAATATATGTGTATTTTCTCCAAATGTCCCTGATGATTAAAAAATGTGGTTTCATTAATTTAGAACTTAGTTTGGGAAATTAAAAATTTGCCCAAATGAGATCTCTTTTCCTTTTCCTTATATATTTAATTTGACGTGATTTGACACTACCGAATAGAGTCCTAGGATAGTATTATAGAAGGTGCAGTGAACTAAAGCGAGGGAGACTGTCACGCAAATACCCTCTTACCTGTTGCAGAAGGTATGTATTTGCAGAATCTGACTATATGCCTGGTAGCTTATTACAGCCAAGAGGAATTTTCACTGTTTATGTATAGCTTTTCATTTTACTAACGAAATTGAGCTTATTGGGCAGAGTCAGGCTAGAATCTAAGTTTTCAGCTCTGGTTTTCTATGATAATTGTAGATATGAATTATAATCATTGGCTCCCAACCTCAAGTCCCGAGAGTACTAATCGCTATTTGTTTTGTAAACTGGTTGGGCACAATTGCAGTAATTGAATCAGTTTTATTTCTTTGTTTGCCAGGATCCCCCTAACTGCAATCTCACAGTCTTGTTCTTTCTTTTTCTTCTGTGTTCTTAATTATACCTGCTTTTATAATAACTGTACATGAATCCTCAGACTCAGCTGAGGTCCAGATGGTGAGATTGCTTTTGGGGTTTTCACATAGAAGACTGCCTTTTTATTTGTTTTTGTTATATTCATCTTCTAGGAATCCTTTTGTGTAAAGTGATATGTGAATATTTTATTGTTAAACATTCTAGTCATTTAAAATCGGCTTTCCAAACATTTTCTGTATTTTTAACATACATTGCATTTTCCCCTGGGCCCACTTCCCACAATTTTATATCTCACTTTCACCATTGGTATCCTTTAAAAAAGCGTTCTAATGGAAGGAGCTAGAACCTTTTGTCTGAGAAAGGTTTTAGAATTAAATGCAGGCATTCAGCATAGCATATTTCTTGACCTGCCTTAGCTCACCTGAAAATATCTTTTTATATATTTAAGTATATTTACAAGGAAATGAGCTTTTAAAAAGACTTCAGTGTTTAATACTGGACAGAGCCATTTGCAAGATATTCTAGAGAAAAACATGTTTGGTTACCCAATAGCAATGAGAATGCTTAGTACCCAGATTTTGGTTTCTAAATGCTGTTCCCCACTGAAAGGAACCTGGGCTTGTTGGAGAAATGGCTGATTCCATATCTGGAGCAGGGAAAGTAGATGTGTCTGGGGTATCTTTTATGAAACAAAACAAAAGATAGCATTTCAAGACTAAGCACTCAAAGGATAATGTCAGAAGGACATGGGAGCCAACTTGAAGGTGCTCTCATTGGTCAAATTGAAGATAATTTAAACATCAAAAATAACAGTCACTGTAATTAGGTATAACATGCTAAGTAAAAATGAGCCCATAATGAAAAAATGGTGGGGAAAGAAAAGGAAAGCTCTCTATAAACTAATCTGAAGAATGCCATCTTTTACCTGTGCATGGAATGAGAGATTCAGAAAAATCACCATTTTATAACCCTTCATGTAATTTAACTAGGCAAATTCAATGGATGATACATCCATTAGGTGAAAAAAAATTTAAGGAACATTATATGGCATCAGAGGTCACAGATACCAATTACAAAGAAAAGATACACCTTTCTAATAGATCTGGAGAAACCGAGTTTCACTACTAGTGGGACAATCTGACGTGATGTGGCTTCTGATGAGATGCCTTATGAGGCACACGTGATGATCTGTGATGCATTCTTGCCAAGAGTGTTTGATGAAAATCTAATTAAACCTCTTATCCAGATTTATGTTCCTGTTTACAAGAAAGACAAGAGATAGAGGAACAAGTTGAATTCCATGATGAGGAAATAAACAAACCCAAAGTTTGAGACTTTGTACAAGACAACTGGTCTGGACTCTTCAAAAAGCCAACATAGTAGAAGAAAAAAGAGACTTCTAGATTAAGGCACTCAAGAGTCATAAGCAAGGTGTGATCCTTAGTTGGCTTCTGATTCAGAAAAATTGGAGCAACTATAAAAGACATTTGGGAGGGAATACTTGGGGAAGTATGAGGATGGAATGGGTTTTAGATAATGTCATATGTTTAATTTTCCTAGAGGTGATGATGGTATTGAGGGATTTAGGATGATGCCCTTATTCTTAGGAGATGCATGTGAAAGTTTTCAAGTTTGAAAAGTCATAATGTCTGCAGCACATTTTCAGGTAAGTATGTAAAAAATTAGTCAACTGTTGTGAAAAATCAGTCAACTTCGTGGAGGATATAGAGATGTTCATTGGCCATCCTTTACATTTTTCCGTATGTTTATAATTTTAATAAAAAATCGAGGCAAAAAGTGATTGCATAATGTGATGAATATGAAGTTTCCAGTCAGAATTTTTCTTGTGTACTCACGTAAATTTCCTGTTTGAGAGTTTATCTCCTGGGGATGTACTCATTGAAAATAAAATAACTTTTGCTTCGTTCTGGTTCCACTTTATTTTTCAATGTGGGGCTTGAACTCATGACCCCGAGATCAAGACCTGAAATGAGATCAAGAGTTAGATGCTTAACCGACTGAGCCATCCCAGGCACCCTGTTCTTGTTCCAGTTTAAATGGAGTATGCATCTGCCACCTTGTCTCTGCCACCAAATATAAATAAAAACCCTAGAGAGAATGCATGGAGCATCCATCTGAGAACCCTGACTAGGATGGTAGAAGACAGATTTAAGAAGAAAACCAGAATTTGAAATAAGAGCACTCTGGTACTTCCAGACATTCCCGTGGTAAGGACAGTGGTGGTAAGCAGGCCTCTAAACCTTTGAGGGCGGGGAACCCTTATCTCTGTTCAGAGATACTACTTTCCTGCTACTTGGATCTGGAGGTAAGTAGCCCGTCCCCCCCCCGCCCCCCCAGGAGCTGGAATGTGTCAGGTTCACCACCTGAAAAAGAAACCCACTAGAGTTGTGTATGCAAGCCAAGACTCAGCCCTGATCTGGACTCAGAGTCTCATAATATTCAAAATGTCCAGGATATAATGCAGAATTGCACAAAATATTAAAGGTCAGAAAAATTCCTACATTCCTAGGAAAAGGACAACAGACACTAACCCAAGATAACATAGATTTTGGAATTATAGAGTAGGTATTACAACAGTGTTTCAAAAAGCATGATTATTCATTCTTTTTTTTTCTTTATTAACATATAAATATGTTAATAAATATTATTAACATATAACTATGTTAATAAATATTATTAACATATAACT
>CM052895.1:3539081-3559099 GCA_028534135.1 Potos flavus | reverse complement strand
CACTTAAAATCATCGACCTTATTCTTTAATTGACTACTGATATTGCTCACAATGTCCTCAACCCTCTGAATGACTCTTCCACTGGAAGGCGTAAGCAAGTCTATCTTCTCTGGACATACTTCTCTGGCTGTTGTGACTAAACATTTAATTAACTTACCATCAGTAAACCGATTTCCTTGCTAACAAATGATCCACTCAGAAACTTACTGTGGCTTGCAGCCTCATTTTCATATTTTAATTTTTGCAAAGAAATTACACTGTGATGAGATACTCCAGTTTGTATCTTCAAATATTCCCTCCATTATTTCCCTGAGAGCAGGAATGTTGGACCCTCTCTTTTTTTTTTTCTTGGTTAGCTTGGCTACAAGTTTATCAATTTTATTGATATTTTCAAAGAACCAGCTTTTGGTTTTGTTAATTTTCTTTGATTTCCTGCTTTCAATGGTATTGATTTCTGTTCCAGTTTTTATTATTTTTCATCTGCAATCTAAGCTTATATTACTCTTTCTCTAGTTTCCTTAGGTAAAACTTTAGATTGTTGATTTAGATCTTTCTTCTTTTCTAATTCATGGTATAATTTCCCCCATAATCACTTCTTTTACTGCATCCCACAGATTTTGGTAAGTTGTAATTTTATTTTCCCTTAGTTAAAAATACTTTCATTTTTTTTCTTGAGACTTTTTCTTTGATGCATGCGTTATTTAGAAGTGCATTTTTTGGGGCACCATTGAAAGTGATTATCGCTATAACTAGGTTAATATCTACCATGTCTGTAACAATCTGCCATTCATTGCACACATTCTTTATTTCTTATTTTATTTTCCCTTTCCTTTTCTGCATTCTCGTATTTTAACTGAGGATTTTGTATGATTCCACTCTCTCTTCTCTCTTATCATATTAGTTATACTTCTGTTTAAAACCATTTTGGTGGTTTCCCTAGAGTTTGCAATATCCATTTATGAGTAATGTATGTCCACTTGCAAATAATACTCTTCTGCTTCACACACAGTGCAGGAAACTTAAAACATCTTGCTTTCCCATCCCTTACGACTTTGCTGCCCATTATATCACTTATATTCATATGCTATAAACTCTCAACCCACTGCTGCTCTTACTACTTAGGACACACTGTTATCTATCAGATCAAGTAAGAATAGGAAAAACACAAGACTTTATTTTACCTTCACCTCTGCCATTCTTTTTGTTATGAAGATCTGAATTTCTGACCTTTATCATTTTCCTTCTGTCCAAAGAACTTTTTTTTTTTTTAACATTTTGTGTGAGGCAGGTCTACTGGTGACGAATTCCCCCAATATTTGTCTGCAAAAGTCTGTATTTCTCCTTCATTTTTAAAGGATAATTTCACTGAATACAGCATTCTAGATTGGTGGGGTTTCTTTTTTCTTTCAACACTTTAAATATTTCACTCCACTCTTCCTGTTTTCATGGTTTGTTGTGAGAAGCCAGATGTAAATTTTATTGTTCCTCTAGAAGTAAGGGATTTCTAGTTGGTGTCAAGATTTTTATCTTTTCTGTTTTTTTTTTTTTCAGTTCGAACAAGATATGCCTAGGTGTTAGATTTTGGGATATTGATCCTATTGTTATTCTCTGAACTAACTTTCTTTCTTTCTTTCTTTTTAAAGATTTTATTTATTTATTTGACAGAGAGAGAGAGATCACAAGTAGGCAGAGAGGCAGGCAGAGAGAGGGGGAAGCAGGCTCCCTGCTGAGCAGAGAGCCCGATGCGGGGCTCGATCTCAGGACCCTGAGATCATGACCTGAGCTGAAGGCAGAGGCTTTAACCCACTTAGCCACCCAGGCACCCCACTCTGAACTTTCTTGATCTGTGATTTGGTGTCTGTAATTTGATTTTGGAAAATTGAGAAGCCATTAGTGCTTCAAATATTTTTTCCATTTTTTTTCTTTCCTCTTCTGGTATTCCTATTATGCATATATTGTATCTTTGTCTTAGATCTTCTTGGTCTTAGATCTTCTGTTCCATTGATACGTATGTGCGTGTATTTAAAAAAATTTTTTTATTGGTTAAACCCCTAAGAACAGAATTGCTAGGTCGTGTGGAACATGAATTCTTAACTTTAGAGGAGGCTGTCAAACTGTTTGTCTAACCGGTGGTTCCATTTTGATTAACCAGGCACAGCAAATGTGGGCTCCCATTCCACCACGCCCTTACCAGCACTGGGTATCATCAGGGGTGGTTTGTTGGTTTTGCTTGTTTGTTTTCATTTTAATCATACGAACAGGTTGGTAATGTTTCATGGTGGTTTTAAGAAGCATTTCTCCAATGACTAATAATTTTGATCATCTTTCTTATGCTTATTTGCCATCATCCATTCATCTTTTTTAGTGAAGTGTCTGTTCAAATCTTTGCCCATTTTGGGGGTTTCTTTATTTAAAGCTAAGACTTGTGATTTTTTAAATAGACTTATTTATTTATTTGTTTTTAAAGAGAGAGCAAGCACAAGCAGGAGGGGTATAGGGAGAAGGAGAGAGAATCCCAAGCAGACTCTATGCTGAGTGCAGAGCTTGATGTGGGGGTCGATCTCAAGACCCCCAGATCATGACTGGAGCAGAAACCAAGAGCTAGGTGCCCAACGGACTGCACCACCCAGGTGCCCCAATACTCAAGAGTTTTTATAGAGTCTATAAATGTCTTATCGAATAAGTGATTTGCAAATATCTTACCGCAGTTATGTGGCTTCACTTTTTATTTTGTGTTTTCAGCAAAGCAAAACTAATCAACTGTATTCAGATATATATGTACACACCTCTCTAGGGTGGAGGCTTTGCCAATTTCTCCTTTAGGTTATGACAACTTCTGATATATTAACCTGATTAAGTGAACTGTTATAGCTTTATATCATTATCCTTCTCTAGCCAGTAATGGTTTTTTCCCTGAAAATCAAAGCTAACTATGTACGGAGAATTACAGCCCTTTATATTATAAACATTGTAGTTTAAATTGTTTTAGAAACAGGGAAGGAACTGTTATATTAGGGCACTTTGCCAGGAATTTAAAGGCTTTGAGTTCTATTCTCTTCTGCCGCTGAGTGCAAACCTTTGTTTAAAGTTTGCCACGTTATTAGAAATGATACCTCATCCAATTCCAACAGATAGAAATAGATACCTCTGAATTAAACATTGATAAATGGCATCCCAGAATTGTCAGATTGGATAATTCAGGCCAAACATCCTACTGAACATACCTGAACAGACTGAGTAAGAGAAACAAAACTCTTGAAAGCATCAAATAGCTAAGGAGATATTTAGAAAGCCTCAGCCATCAGCGGGCAGTGGATCAGAGTTCAGAGAGGTGAACCATAGCCACTAGGAGACTTACACATTATCCACCACCTCGACCTAACTAATATCTGCACAACATCCCACTCAGCAACAGTAGAATACGCACTATTGTCCAACATACAAGGCCATAAAAGTCTCTTGATACACTTAAAAGGATTGAAATAATGCAAAGTATGGGATTTTTGGCCACCGTAAAATTAAATTAGAACAATCAACAACAGAAGGAAAAAATTGGGAAGTACCCAAATATTGGAAAATTTAAAAAACATTTTTAAATAACCCATGGGGCAAAGAAGAACTTATGGGTGAAATTAGAAAAAATTTGAAATGAATGCAAGTGGAAATGCAATGTATCAGCTATTTTATGGAGTGTTGCTAAAATAGCACGTGGGGGCAAATGTATAGCTGCAAAGGCCTATATTAGAAAACAAGAAGGATCTCAAGTCAATAACCTAAGCTTTCATGTTGAGACACAGGAGGAGGAATCACTGCTTCCAGGTTACTGGATGACCTGGGGTTCTTAGGAGCAAGGTGGTGTTTCTCTGGGGTCTGCATGTTCTCTGTGATGCCCACAGAGGCAGAGCTCTGTTCCTTCTAAATCCAGTGGTCAGACCTGCTCATGTCTCGGCATATCTCCAGGACCAACCAACCCCAGGATGGTGTGGAGTGCAGCACATTCACCTGTCACCCAGTCACCATTGTGGTTCCAAGGATGCATCTTCCCTCTGGACTGGTGACGGGGTTGTCAGTATTTGCTCTTGAGCCTGCTTCTGAATCCTTGGTCTATGACAGACAGCTCCCCAGATGTAGTCCTCAGTCTCTGCAGTCACGGAGGCCTTGGACAAGTGGTGACCATGTGCATGGGGACACATTGCAGAAAATGAAAGAAAGGAAGAAGTTATATTGTGCAACCACTACGAAACGCTGACATAGCTATACTAACATGAGGGGGGAAAGTTTCAAGACAGAAATGAATGCTGGAAATACATCTCTTAATTCCTAAAGATGAGGGAAAATGTTACCAAGAAGAAATACAATTAAAAATTTGTATGCTCCCATTAATGTGGCCTCAAAATAGTAAAATGGCTTTTTCTTTTTCTTTTTTTTTAAAGAAGGGTAAAAATCAATAAAGAAAAATCCACAATTGGGGAGAGGTATTAAAACAACTTTCTATCACATTAATAGAACAAGACGACAAAAAAAAATCAAGATATAAAATATTTGAATAACAATTTGACACGACGGATATTTATAGAATACTATATCCAACAACTTCCAGTTACAAATTCTTCTCAAGTACAGGTGCAATGCTTAGAAAAACCACATCCTGGGCCATAAAGCCAGCTTCAACAAATTTCAGAGGGTTGAAATCTAGAAAACATTTTCTGACCACAATAAAATAGCTGGAAATCTATAACGATTCAAAACTAGAGTATCCCCTAATGTTTAGAAATTAAGCAACATTTTTAAAATAACTCTTAGGTCAGATAAGTCACAAAGGAAGTTAAAAAATATTTGGAATGGAATGATAATAAATGTGTGAAATATCAAAACTTGTAGGGTATAGCTAACGCTATGCTTAGAGGGAAATTGATAGCCATAAAATGCATAGAATTAAAAAAATAGAAAGATTGAAAGTCAGTGATCTAAGTGTTCACTTAAAGAAACTAGAAGAACCTTAGTTGAACCAAGGCAGTGGTCCCGCCGATGCACTGAGGCAGGGTGTTTGTGTATCTTCTATGTGTATTTGAGGCTAGTCCCTTCGGGGAGCCCTCACTGAGAACATTGTGGAAATCTCATTCTGAAAGGCAAACACTTCCTGGTCCCTGTCTGTCATCTCCACTTGCCATGAGTGGATGTGAAAGCTTCTGTGTAGGAGAGTGGAGAGTATAAGAAAAGACCCTTTAGGACATCTACATGACTCGGGGTGGGCATAGGAATATTTGGATATAAAATCATAAGAATATGGCTTAGGAGCATCCAAACTCAAGACAGTGAAGAAACAGTGTGGGGTCATAAAGTGCAGAGGGACTGGCCACATGGCCTCTTGATGGGGGTGTATTGTGTTCCCCTGGGCTAAGGATGCACAGTAGGGCATAAGCCATTGACTAAGACCATGCATGGCTGCTCGGTGCCTGGGAGTCAGGGGCTGACATGGTATGCAGAGAAGGGAGTGGTGGCCAATGTAATGTGATCATTTTCTCCTCTTAACCCATTAATCAGCATCCTTCAGAAAGCACAGACGGCCTGCCATTCCTTCTATACCTTCGCAAATACCTAGGTTCAGTCAATTCTGCTCACACAACTGTACCTTCTCCCCTCCTCCCCCCCCCCCCGCCACACACAGTCCTAATACACACACTCACACCCATCCCAAGTTCCTCTCCTCCACTATAAAGGACTAACTGCACTATAACAATGGAGTCAACACAAGTTACAGTGAAGAACAAGATGAGAAATCGTATGCATTCCAAAGCCACCTCCAACCTCAGGACAAATTCATGACTCCCCCCTCTCCCCAGTGCTGTGCACGCATGGTCTGTCTGCCTCCTCCGAGGCTGGGGGCATTAGGAGAAATCTCCTCTTTCAACCTCCCTCCCTCCCCCTAACACCTGTGAACATCAAAGGCCAGAGAGAATGGGCTTGTCTTTAAAAGTGGAATACTGATTATGGGGTCAGGGGAGGGGGTTTACTACATTTAGCGAATAAACACATAGGACTCTCAGTTAAAGTTGAACTCCAAAGAAACAACAAATAATTTTTTAGTATAAGTGTGTCCCTAATTTTTTTTTTTTTTTAAGAGAGATAATGAGAGTGAGTGGTGGAGAGGAGCAGAGGGAGAGGGAGAGAAAACCTCAAGCAGGCTCCATGCCCAGCATGGAGCCCCACACAGGGCTCGATCCCACGACCTTGAGATCATGACTTGAGCCAAAATCAAGAGTCGGATGCTCAACTGGCTGAGCCGCCTAGGTGCCCCAAGTGTCCTGATTTTATACTAAAACGTTATTTGTTGTTTCTCTGAAATTCAAATTTAACTCAGCATCTAGTAATTTTTCTGGGAACCCTAATTATAGGAGAAGGGGTCATAATCCGGGAGGCGTCAGAGTCAGGGGATTCTTCATCTTCTCCCAGAACTAAAGGTTTACTTGGAAGCTACGGGCTCAGTGGTGCCTCCTGGACAGGGGAATCCTTCTGGGCGCCCCTGGCCCTTCACAGGATCCCGACTTGAGCAGCCATGTCTCGGTGCCCCCTGGGGCCACCCATGCCCACCCCTTGGCCTCGTGAAGGCAGCACGTCCTTCCACCTGGCCCAGTTCAGGCTGCGGACGGGGCTAGCGTACTCAAGGTAACACACAAACACAGGCATGATGTGCGAAAACACAGATATTTTGACTTTAATAAGTTATAAAATCAGAAAGCCAATTTTTTCTATACAGAAAACAAATGTGTCGATGGCTGTGATCAGGAAGATAAAATGCTGTGATTTGAGTTCAGCACCATGATGATTCCTGTGGCGGCTGCCTGGCGTTTGGCGGAACAGAGTCCTCAGGCTTCATCTCAAAGGAGTATTACTGAGCACCATTATAGACGCCAAACAAACGAACAAACAAACAGAAGGCTTATACGCGAAATTCCATGGGTTTTCCAAAAGGAGCCGATCAGAGAGCCAGGTCCCCAACCCCAGCAGGAGTCTCCCCACAAACGCAATTTTCTGGAGCCGCAGACAAAGAGCTGAGTCTTGAGATGGTGATCCAGAACCTCAGCTAGAAAACCTCCTGGGCCTTCAGACTGCAGGGGCCTCCAGCCACGGATGCCGGCTCTGGAAGTTCAGGACTGTTGCTAAGCTGGCTCTCCCACCGGTCCCGAGCTCGGTGGGGACGAGGAGTCTCTCAGAGTCTGGTAAACCCTGTGTTCCTTAGATAGAGAGACCTCGGAGGACCGTCCGGTTCTAGAGAACTCTGTGGGTATATGGCCCCAGGCACTGAGTATGACCTATGGGACAGTGGCCATGCTGGCCTACAGTTCCCAGAGGGAATCTCTCTCCTTCCAGAAGAAGGCAGGAAACCCTGGGTATGTCCCACCTGGGGCCTCTCCCTGAAGCCCTCCAGCCCCCAAGACATGCAGCCCTGCTTCACTGGAATCTGGGAATGGAGTGTTCCCATCTTGAGGCCCCCAGGCTGGGTAAACTGAGTAATACTCTCTGGGTAGGGTCAGTCACCCTGAGCTTCCTCTGCATCCCAAGACAGACCCATGCAAGAACAGCCCATGAATAGCACCAGTGGCCACGGGTTCAACCAGTCGGGGAAAGGCGAGGCATCCATGTCCTGATCAGAGAGAGACAGGATTGTGAAAGTGCCGTAGACCACAACTGTTAAAGAAGTGATACTATGAGAGATATCCAAAAACCGTTTTCTCCAGTTTGCTTCTTCGGAGCCAGCGAGCTCACGTGAGACACCAGGACATGCATGAGTACGCGTGGGACACGGTGGCAGAGGGGAGGGAGGCCGCTGGGCCAGGCGGGGGTGCCAGGCATCTAGTTGTCACTCAGTGGGGAGGTTAAGCATCATCCCAGATAGCGTTCTCACTAGTTCCTACACCCTCACTTTGTCCCCTAGATCACACACAGACACACACCCACACGCACGCACGGAGGAGACAAACATACTTAGCACCTCAGACTCGGTATAAAGAAGCCATCATGGTATTATCCTGAATCTCAGTGTTCCCATCCATAGAATGGGAATTAAACAGGAGAGAGCCCTCTAAAAACCTATGACTGGTGAGAATACAAGGGCTCTAGAACTTTCCTAGACACGGAAAACTTAAGAATTACGTGTGAGGCCAGGCCCAGCTAAGCAGCTGAAGTGCCCCTGGGTCTTATAATTTGGGGAAGTTGAGGCTACATGTTCACAAAATACCCATGCAGGGAGGGGTAAAAATTGGCCACCGTCTTCCCATCCACCGCGACTCCCTTCCCGTTTCTCTCTCGTTCACATCTTGCTCACAAAATACCATTCTGCCGAAAATGGAAGTTGTAAAAGTTTGGGAATGGCCAAAGATAAAGCAGGTTCTCCCCCACCTCCCACCCTGTGCTTCTCATCAGAGGCCAGATCTCCACAAGTCCCTGCTGGGACTTCCAAGGCACAGAAGGGGGCTCCACAGGGCTAGACGGGGCAAGGCCACCCCACAAGCAAAGCTGGTCTTCAGGAGCCAACCTGAGCCCATAGAGCCCCATCTCAGAACCCCGAGCATGCTGACCATGGTGGCGGCACCCCCTCCCCCCAACCGGGAGAGTCATGGGCCTTGCACGTGGGCCAGGGTTCACGGAGATGAGAGAGGCCTGGGAGTGGCTGGAGTGCACCCTGCTGTCTTCTCCTCGTGGAGGAAACGTGGCCCACTGTTTAGATCTATCGAGTCCTAATACCTTCCCGGAGAGGAGTGGGCAGCTTCACAGCTCAGAATGGGCTGAGTCGAACACCGGGCATGAGCACCAAACGGGCCAGGTGGCTTTTCTGAAGTCCTTCCTCCGAGCGGCTGTATCCGGCCAGGGCTGGAGACCAGAGGCTGCAGCCTGGGGGCTCTAGACCCTAACAGACCTTCCAGATCCCCCTGACATACTCTGAGTTGAAGTTTAAGGATTGAGGATTTTCACACGCAAAGCTAGACTGCTACTGAAAGCACACTATCTGGCAGTGGGGGCCGGCTCCCCCAGAGGCAGCAACAGCCGGAGGCCGCAAGCAGCTCTAGTAGGGTATACCTCTCAGGTCTGTCGCGGTCCCCAGTGGGCCACCACGCTCATCCCCACCACCTGCCTGGCTCTTGGAAGTCATTGGCATTCAAGTTCATGGCCTCCACTTCATTGTGCTCATCTTAGTGATGGGTCGACTAGCAAATAAATCACTGTTCCTCTTAGGAGTCCCCGTGGGGCTCGTGCCTCGGTCTGGGGACAGGTAGGAAATGTCCCGCGGCTCCAGAAGGGTTGGTCACCGCCAAGGAAAGGAAGACGCTCAGTTACTGCTCAGGAACTCAGGGACATGTGTCTCCTCTCTCTGAGTTAGCCTCCTGCCCGCCCCCCACAGATGGCGCTTGTAGAACCTCTATATTCCTCTCCACCCCACTCCTGGCCCCAGCGCAGGACTTGGAACGTTCCGGAGCTGGGGAACAAACACACGCGCGAAGCTGGCTGCCACATGCTCACGACCATAGGCATAGATGTTTATGTCATTCTCCCTCTCCGTTTTCTCAAAACCCTTTTGGAATCAGAAATTTTTCCTTCATCTCCACGATTTGCCATCCCATGGAATATATCTATAAGCAAGGGGAAAAAAATGCTATGGATGCTATCTTTCCATTTTATTAGAACTTCCCGAGCATCTCTTTCTTCCTCATCTCATCAATGAGCTCTTGGATTCTCTGGTTTCTGGTCTTCTCGTACGGGCTCGGTCGTCGTGGGATCAGGTTGGGTGGCTGGACCTCCTCGTCCAGGCCGCCGATTTTGTAGGGCACGTCGACAGCGTTGGTGTCTGGGTGGTCCTCGGTGCTGTTGGTGCTGGAGGTATTGAGGGGCACCCGCGGGGGCGTGGCTGGCACAGGCTGCACCTCCATGATGAGGGTGGGCACCGGGAGGGTGGGCATGAGCTCGTCAATGTCGTTGAGCTTCCCGGGGGGCGGCTCGGCCCCGTTGTCGACTTCGGTGAGGTTGTCGTGCAGGTTACAAGACTGGCAGCACAGCTTTTGGTAGCCTGGGATGGAGCAATAGCGAGACAAGACTTCCATCCTACAGAACATTGACTTGTCACCTTGGCAGCGGCCCTCTGAAAGAGAAAAGTGGCACAAATAACCAAAGGACAGGGTAAGCGGCGGGGGAGGGGGGACCTGGTTCCCCCCCAGGAATCAGGAAGAGGCGTGTGGAAGAGCCCAGAGAGGGCACAGCGGCAAAGCGAGCTCACGCGGAAAGTCCATGTGGTTCTGATATCAGAGCAACCCCAGAGCACAGTGCTGCCACACAAGCTGTGAGCAATGCTTGCTGCCTCCAGGCAGGCCCCCAGGGTTTTCTGTCTCTCTCAAAGTCAGACAGACATGAGGCATATCTTCTCTTAGGGAATGTTTCCAACTTGTCTTAAAGAATGGGACTTCATCTGATTCCTATTTGATATCCCAGTGGTAACCCCCATGAAATCCTGTGGCGGAGTTCGGCCCTATAATAACCTATAAGCAGGAACGATAACAAAATTGAACCCGAGGAACTGATTTCTAAAACCCGATAGAACACATCCCAGAGCCTTGGTGGTGGCCTCACCACGTTCCCCCCCAGTACGTTTCCATCCTCACTTGAACTTCTCTAGGCTTGCTTCCCCTTGCCTCGACCTACCGCACAGCCGCACCACACTGAACTCCCGGCCAGCCCTCCACAAACTGCTCCCCAACCTGGTGCCTTCCGGGAGGCTCCTCTCCCTCCCCTCTCCTTCTGGTCCAAGAGGCTGGCCCCCCGCAGTCTAGCCTGCATGGCTCCCCAGGGAGGTTGGTGTCTCTGGCCACACAGCTGCCTTCCTCAGGGCCCAGCTCCAGCTCTGTCTGCGGCTGTATCAAAGCGGACCCTTGAACTCCATGGGGGTGAAGGCGCCAACCTCCCGCACAGTTGAAAAGCCACATCTAACTTTTGACTTCCTAACTGTTTAGGAACTGTTCCTAACAGTCCACTTTGCTGGGAAGCCCTACCCATCCCATAAACAGTCGGTTAACACAGATTTTGTGCGGTATATGTATTATGCACTGTATTCTTCTAATAAAGTGAGCTAGAGAAGAGAAAATGCTATTAAGAAAATCGTAAGGGAGCACCGTGCTGTACTTATCGAAAGAATCCCACGTGTAAGTGGGCCGGTGCAGTTCAGACTGGTGTGGTTCAAGGCCAACCACAGTCCCGCCCACCCGACCCTGTCTTGTTCTTGTTCTTATTCTCCTTCACTGTCTCCGTTCTGAGTTTCCTCCCCTCCTCCCTGACCCCCACCACCTCATCCCACGCACAACACAAAAACTGAGAGGACTTACAAGAATTCACTCGACAGGAGAGAGTAAGACGCGAACTAGACAACAGGGGATGTCGGATCCCTGGTAAATTCCCTATGGCCTCCCTCCCTGGGCGTCCCCTGCCTACTGTGTCTCTGCTCAGCCACCTTCTGCGGTCCCAGCGAGCATCTCAAACCTTTCCCTCCCTCTCCCTCTGTGACCTCCACTTCTCCTGAAGGGAAGGAAGGATTCAGGTGGGAAGGAAGGGGCAGCCAGGGCTGGAAGTCACCTCTGATGCCGTTACGCTGTGCGTCAGCATGGGGTGTGGTCCCCAGACTCGCCTGCAGCTCTGCTAGCCCACAGAAACTTCCCGCAGCAACGGACAGGCAGGTCCCTCCCATTCAGGAGGTTCTGACGGCGCCCGCTGCCTGCCCACCGCTCCGGGCTGCAAAGTGCCCTTCCAGGCTGGTGGCCCCCTTGGTTGGACACTGACCCCAACCCCTGGAGCTTCAGCCTCTCGGAGACAACTGCCTACTAGACAGACCCCTGACCCCTGTGGCCCCCAACGTGCCTGAGACTCCGCACATCCGGTGCAAGTCCAGGGCCTCTGCTGGACCACCTGTCTCGGAGAATGGGCTCTCCAGCACACAAGCCAAACCCCAGGCACCCCTCGAACCCTGTTTATTCACCCGTAAGTCCATCGTATCTCCTGCTAGACACTCTCGATATGTCTGTTTCCCTCTCTCGCCTCCGTGGGGTTAAACTGCTTTGCCTCTTGTCTACACCGTGCTGAGAGCCTCCTTTCTGCCTGCCTTTCTCAATTCTCTTTCTTGTCCACTATACTGCCCCAGTCAGAATGCTGTTTTTCAACTGAAGATATGACCATGTCACTGTCTTGATTGAAGCCCCTGTGTTGCCCCTTGTTGTTTTCAGGGTGAGGACCTGTCCCCTTCACCTCCCTAGGTTCACTCAAGCCTTAGACCCCCCTACTTTATACTGTGCTCCCTCCAGCCCCAGGGCCTTTGCACATACCACGCCCACTTCCTCTGTCTTTCTTTAGTTGCTCTCCTCTCCTTCTCTAGGCTCGGCTGAAACACATCTTCAGGCAAGCATTGCCTACCCTCCCATGGGAGGCCCTCCCGCTCCCAGCACTCTATCCCAGTTGGCAAGTTCATACTTTATTGTCAGATAAGATTTCCTCACCTACCAACCAGGTGGAGTGATCCTGTTTGAAGCTCGGGGGTGCTCAGAGCCCCACCTGCTCCCTTCCCCACTTCCTGGCCCTTCTCCCCTTCCTGGCAGCCTCCAGCTGAGCGGTGTGAAAACCACTGAGGCCCAGGCCTCGACAGGACAAGCACGGAGCCTGGGCTGGCGGTGCTGCGGGGAGTGGGACCACCCCTGCTACAGAACAGCAGCCTCCTGTCACCTGTGCCTTCTCCTTCAGACAAACACCGAGCTGCTGGTAAACCTCTCCCTCACTTCTCTCCCCCAGGCTGGGACCCTGGGAACCAGGCAGCCCATCAGTAGAGGGCAGGGGTTGGCCAACGGCATCCGCTGACTCTGCGCCTCCACCTGGTTTTGTAAAGAAGGTTTAACTGTTACCATCTGGCCCTTTACTGAAAGCTTGCGGACCTGCGGTCAGGTGCCCAGCGGTGTCCCAGTGCCCGCGTCAGAGCCTGACACAGAGAGCACTTGACAAATGTCCCTGAATACACAGGCGAGTCGGGGCAAAGAGTCCATCTTCCTGCCACAGGCAGGCGACGGCTGGGGGGCTGGGCCCAGGTTCCTTTGATCAGTGGCTACACTGCTTTACGTTCTTAAAAGTGAGAATGAATGAATGAATAATTAAGAAAGCCACGGGCCAAGAGCTTGGCTATGCTATTATCAGCCTAGACAAATTTCAGGGTCGTTATTCCCAACCATTCTTCAGGACACCAACGGTTGGGTATTTTAAGTTTTATCACCGAGCAGAGAGCCCTCCGAGAGGAAGAGAATTCCACCACCCAGAGGCCCATGACGTATCTGGAGGCAGTGGCTGGCGGAGGGTCCCTACACCCAGAGAAAAATCCCACTTTCCTAGTACTTGATCTTCAGCCATTCCCAGTAGCAATGACCGAGCAAGACCTCCTGCCTTCCAGCGAACAACAAACCACTGAGACCAAACCCATTCTCTTGAATGGAAGCCATTCCTGAGCCCTTCCTACCATCTTGGTTTCAGCCAAATACCACCTGGATTCTATTTTGCCCACTAGCTTCCTCCTTTAAGTGAACTCCTTTTTTTTTTTGAGCTTAAAGTTTATTTTAGAAGAAAGGGAAAGGAACGGCGGTCAATGAGGGCGACCCTAACCGGGAACGCAAGGACAAGTTTTAAGTCACCATTTAATCCCTCAAACTCCAGGGAGATCGCCTTGCCTGCAAGACTCCAAGCTGCAGAGAAGCTAGTGAGTGAGCATGAGGGAGATGGCGGCACCTCTGCCCAGTGGGGCATCCTCTCCAGGTGCCATGAAGGGGACAGGGGACTAGGGAGGGGCTGCTCGGGGGAGCTCAGACCATGTTTATTGCACCACCTAAAACCGCCCTGTCTCCCACGCTTTGGGAAAGGCTGGGATGGGGAGAACCTGGTTCTCTTTTTCCTCAGTCAGGCCCTCATGCAGCATTTCACCACCCAAAGGCTGGGCCACAGGGTAAGGAAGCGCGGGACCCCCATCGCCCCATGGCCTGGTACACCCCGGCTGGCCCCGGGAGTCAGGAGCCCCTTCAGCGGGCAGGGACACTGCATGGGTGCAGCTCTGTCAGGGGAAGCTGTCTGGGTCTCCTGTGTCTCCTTCCAATGACCAGAGCTCTGGGCTGGGTTCCGTGACCCCACACTTGCAGGCTGGCACCTAGGGCCTGGCCCTGTGCCCCGAAGCCTCTCTGTGACGCTCCTCCCTGGCACGGGACCCCCTTCATAGGAAAGGCAGGAGAGAGAAGCCCACTGTCGGGAGGGCCCTGTTGGCCCCTAGCCCACTGTCTGGTCCTGGTCAGCGAGGTGAGCAAACACGGCAGGCCCCATGGCTTCTGAGATGAGGCCTCAGGAGACACGGGCAGGTGTCACTGAGCACACACTCGCGTGAATGCACAGGCCAGGCGCCCACAGCCACTGCTGCTGTGCCCTCATCCTGACCCGGACCCCCAACCTGGACCAGGTGGGCACCTCTCCTTCCCAGAACAGGTCGCCGAAGGCTTACAGCTGTGTCAGCAGCCAGGGCGATGGACCGATGGTGGCTCATGGCGCGGTCACCTGGACCAGCACCATCGGGCTCCTGATCCCACATGCCCACTCCAGGGATCCCAGAGAGGGGGAGAGACTCACCCCGGGGGCCCCTTCCCTGACGGTGAAACCTCCATCCATGAGGAGAGAACCCAGACGGTCCCACGAGGGGCTCGTTTAGCAGGAGCGATTCAGAACTCAAGTCACGGTGGAGTGTCGCCACGGGCCGCTGTCACGTTTTGAAAAATACCTGGGGAGGGGGGTACATCCCGCAGTGGGGGAGGGGCCTACATATCCACATTGGGCAGGGGTGGGGGGGTGGCAGTCATTTGAAGTGGAAACCCAGCCCCTAATGCGACAGAAGGGTCCCCGCAGCAGCTCGGCAGCGCCGCTGGCCACAAGGTGAAGAGAAGGAGCCAGCCCGGGTCAGACCCGAGCACCCGGTTTCACGGAACTTTTATTGACTTTATTTGTGGGATGCATGACAGGAAGTCTTTCCATCGTTAGTGAGGAGAAAAGGTCATTTCCACAGTCACTTTGGCACACACTAATGTCTCATAAAAAAACCAGAAAAGCGACGACAATGGAACCTAAGTATTACGTCATTGGATACATACAAAACACTAATAAAATATCCCTGATAAACCAAAGTGCATATAGACAGAGAGCACGATGCCCAGGACCGTACCGCACCTTCCCAGAGGCAGAGTCACTCGCGTGGCCTCGTCAAAGTTGGAAGTTAACAGTCGTGAGAATGAGTACGCGTTACACACCGAGTATGTACATAACAGTAGTCAGAGCCGGGAGGAGGCGGCGGGTTGCGGTCAGCAGGTGGTGGGGTGGGGACGGGGGTGCGACGCGGGGACCCAGGAAACGCCGGGGGGCCGGCACGCTGCCCTCTGTGTAAGGCAGCGCCCGGGAGGGGGGTCAGCAAACAGTCAGCGCCGACTGGCTGCGCGGTCTCAAAGGGGGTCTCCTCTCGGCAGAGCAGAGCCGGCTGGAGCCAGCACGCCCAGGGCCCCCCCTGTACAGGCCCACCGCTGCGGGAAACCTCGGAGGAGCCGGGCGGCCTCCACCTGGGCCGGCGAGGCCTGCCTCCTACCTGGATCACGACCCCGCTCTGAAACTGGAGTTAGCAGCCAACTCTGTTACCTTTCAACTTTAAGGCATTTACTACATAGTTTTATCTAAGCAAAAAAAGCAATAAAAATTGAGGTAATTCTGTAGTTGTTCACACTGGTAGGTGGCCGCATCCACATCAGTCTCTCCCTCTCTCTCTCAATCTCTCTCTCTCACTCTCTCACCTCTATGGATGGGGTCATGTGCGCACGATGAGAAAAGGCCATTGGAGCTAATGGACAGAGAGTGAAGTGGCGGTGTGTCCCCATGTCCCACTGGAGGGACATGTCCCCTGCCACCTCTGTGTGACCCAGTTCCCCCCCCCCCGAGGGGACGGGGCACGGGGACCAAGGGCTGTGGAAGTTGGACGCAAAGGCCACAAGAAGCAGGCCACAGTCGCACGAGTCAGGAGGACACACTGAGCACAGGGTCAGCAGCAGCAGCAACAGCAAGGGCGGCCGGAGAGCCCCCGACGCACCCCTGGAATCTCGGGGCTCGGCCACCCGGCGCGGTGGCACAACACTGCGCGCCCCAGACCCCCTCTGGCCTCACGCCTCGCTGGTGGGCGGCGTCTGAAAGGGGACCGACGGGTTTCCCCCTTGACTTCCAACCTGCAGCTCCAGCTTGGAGAGATGTGGCCCCGAGAGGTGGTCACCAAGCGGTCACATATGCACTCTGGCCTCCGGCCCCTCCAGCACCAAGACAGATCTTTGCCCCTTTACACGCCATCATCAACCAGGTCCCGGCCCCCCACGAGAGGCCAGTGCCCCGGGGCCATGCCTCGGCGAGGCGGGCCCTCCTGGCCAGGCAGCCGGGGCAGCTCCAAAGGAGTCGGCCGAGCACAGAGGCCCGGGAGAAATCAGATTGAACCGAGAGCGCGCTCAGGAAGAGTCAAGGAAGTTTTCCATAGAAAGAGAGGAGGGGAGCCCACGGCAAGCTCCACAGGGCGCAGGGCATGCACTGGAGGGCAGAGGCAGAGTTATAAACGGGCCGGTTACTTGACGAGGTCTTCTGGACTGGTGAGTCGGGGTCTGGGCGGGACAGCCACTGAACCACGTAGCTCTTCTTGGAAGGATCGGAGATGTTTCCTAGAGGGGAGAGGAAGGGCTGTGGTGGCTGAGGCCCCACACTGGGCCGGCACCCACCACCCCAGGCATTCGGGGGCAGCAGGAGGGCTCTGACTCCCTGGTGTGGCGTTTGAGGGCCCTCGGGACAGAGGGGCCCGGTGGCCCAGGCCAAGCCCACCTCCTGCCTCTCCCGCACCCCCAGCAGGCCTCCTGGGTCTCAGCTACTCACTACCTAGCACCCCACCCCGCCTGCTTCCCAGCAACGTGGGGAGCAAGTGAATCCTGGCTCTATCCCCCTGCCCGGCTGGGTGGGCACATCTGACCTCCCTGAACTCCCTCCTTTGTAGGTGGGATTCACAGTGGGGTCCACATCTTGAGCTTTTTCCGGGACCAAAAGGTGTCCGCATGCAGACGGTGCTCTGGTGGCTCTCCTCAGAGGGCACTAGGCGTTCCCTCCTCGCATGGGTACCCCCAACTCTCACAGGCACCTCCTTCTTGCATGGACCTGGGGGCCCCATCTGGCAGAGCCCCACCATGCGGTCACCGTGAATCTGCTTCTGTCTCCCAGACCACCAGGGAGTGGCCAGGAAGGCGGTCAGGGCTGAGTTCCTTCCATTTCCGACTATGGAAAGATCCCAGCCCTCAGTGCCTCCCTTCAGGTCACAGATGCTGAGTCTGGACCAGCCCCCCTCACCCTGGGCCCGCTGTACACTGGGGTCTGGGCCCCGGGGGCAGCAGGAGGCTTACGGGGACAGGGGCCCAGCCTGCAGATCCTGGCTGTCTCGGGCCGCTCCTCCCGGCAGATCCCGAAGCTGTCATCCGCGGTTCGGCACAGCACAGGCCGTTCCTGGGTGCCATTGCCACAGGTCACCGAGCACTGCAGGTGGAGAGTCACCAGTCAGGGCTCACCTCCCGTGGTCAGCCGGGCCCGAAAGAGCTCCCCACGCACATGACCCGATAACACGTGGAAGGTGGTGAGGGGCAGAGGGTAGAGTACGTGCGGGAGGCTGGTACTGCCTTTCCCAGCCTTGAGCGGCCACCTCAGCCTCCTAAGGCTCTGAAGAGGGGATGCACGGGCCTATCTCTCCGAGTTACTACGACTTAGAGCAAATGTACAGAGCTTGACGCTTCCAGGTTCTCAACAGGCATCTCCCTTCTCCGGCTGAAGGAAGCCCACCCGCGACCCAGAGAACCTGCTGTGCCCTGGGGGCTGCTGGGAAAGCTCTGACCGAGCCCAGGAGGTTTGGGCAGAGGACCCCTGGACACAAGGCCCTATGCTGGCAGCCCCCTCACTGGCCCCTCCAGCCCGGTGCCCCCTCTGCCTCGCTGCATGGGGACAGGCCCAAAGCCGTCACACCCACACTCCTGGCTTGTCTCCCGGCTCAGCCCAGCCCCACCGGGATAATGCCCAAGTCCTTGCCTTACATAGTTCAGGAAAGGGCGGACTCGGCAGACCTGGGCTTCTCAAACCTTACAGAGCCCCAAGGGAGGCCTGCTTTCAGGACCGGGATTGGGGAAGCTCCTGGGGACCACGCCTGTGGGATGCTGTCTGGGGAGTGTTTCTGCATGCCCGAGGCCCCAAGTCACACCGCACCAGTCTGTCCGGTTAGCTTGTACCAACAGTGTGCTTGACGGTGAGCACCTGCTCTCCCCCCAGGGCCCTGGAGCTTTGGTAACTGGAGTCGGGCACACATGGAAGCCCCTGGACACCCAGGCTCACGGGGCTCCCCTGGCTGGCAGCATTTCATGCATGCCGTCCCACGCTGCTGCTGAGAGAACCGAGTGCGCCCCTGGGACCCTACAAGGAAGCTTGTGACTGGGTTCCTCTGGGCTTGGCCACACACCTTCCCCCTTTGCTGATTCTACCCTGTGCTTCTGCTGAAATGCACGGTAACTGTGGGTACAACAATGTCTGAGTCCTGTGAGTCCTTCCAGTGAATCACTGAGCCTGAGGCTGGTCTTGGGGACCCCGACCCACCAGGCCTGTGAGCTGGGTGTCAGTGCTCATGTCAGCTCAGCTCTGGCCCTGGACTGAGGCTCCAGCTCCTGAGACCAGCGTCACCATTCTTTCCCAGTCCAAGCTGTCCCTGGTGCGTGTTCCCTCCTGCCAGCTTGGCCGGCTTTCCAGACCACCCCTCTGCCCCCCGTCTCCCAGGACTCCGGGCTCCTGTAGCACACAGCAGCCTCTGCCCTGCAGGGCGAAGACCCATTCCAGTCGGACCATGTGGCCCAGACCGTGTGGCCCCCGCCATGCCCTGAGACCCACAGGACGTGGCCTGGGCCAGGAACTGCGTCCAGACCCAGGCGGAACGCTCTGACCACCTCGCTCTGCCCAAGCTGGGTGTGGGGGCTGAGGATGCGAGGCCAGGGGGCCCGCTCACCTGGGACCAGGGTCCAGCCCGCCACCGCCCGGGGCAGAGCTCACGGTTGCAGGCGCGGCGGCCCTCAGGCCGGGCGTCGTTGCAATGTTTGGTGTGCACGGAGCGGGTGGTGTTGTTGTGCAGAGGCTGTACGCAGCGCACCGAGCGGGTCTGCGTGCCTGTCCGCCCGCAGCTCTGACTGCAAGGCTCCCACTCACCGGTGACCCACCTGTGGGGGCAGAAGAATCGGTCAGCCCCCTGGAGAGCTGGCCGGGCTGGGGCCCAGGGGTGCAGAGAGAAGCCTGCCTGCCTCCCCGGGGCATCTTCCCTTTCTCAGAAAGACAGCCTAGAGCCTGGCGGAGGCTCCGTCCAAGGTCCTGCAGGTGACACTGCTGGAGGCCCTGTGGGGCCAGGTGGGGGCATGGAGAGCCCTGGCTATCTGTCCCTTCTCAGGCTCCTGGCTCTGCTTTCTGCCCTCCGTGGCTGCAGACATCACAGACCCTTCAGGTCCCTCAGCACCCGACCCCACTCAGCCCCCACGGGCCTACGTTCCAACCACCCTCTCCCCTCAGGGCCCTGCGAAAGGAACCTGGGCCTGGAAATGCAGCCCTGCTAAAGCACCGGACCAAAGGGTCAAGGCTGCGGCTGCTGCAATGAGCGGCCTGGGGAACATCTACCATAGGACCCGAAGCAGGCCAATCCCCGCTGAGCCTCAGTTCCTCAGTTTCCCCATCTGGGCACTAGCACATGTCGTCACCTCTCAGACACACATGACTGTCTCAGTGTAGCAGGTGCGAAGCAGGGGTGCACCGCACAGACTGTGGGGTCTTAGACCCCACGACACGTGCTGAGGGAGAAAGAACCCACCAAACATGGCAGGGGATGTGAGGCCCAG
>CM052895.1:3472725-3538581 GCA_028534135.1 Potos flavus | reverse complement strand
TGACACACACGGGGCCCGAGCTTAGGTGCCCAAACCCAACCACGGGGCTCTCGCCTTCACGGAGGAGCTAAAGGCCCCTGAGCCTTACCTGGAGTGTTTTGCATTTTTCCCAAATAAAACATCTTACTTATGCAATGCAAATTAACTTTCAAAAAAACGATTAGAAAATCAAGCCCCCAGGGCCCTGGCTGGCTTCATTGGTGGGATGGGTGACTCTTGATCTCGGGGCTGTGAGTTCAAGCCCCATGTTGGGTATAGGGTTTACTTAAAAATAAAATCTTGGGAAAAAAAAAAAAAAAAAGAAAATGAAGACCCCTCTGGATTCTCATCACCAGGAGCGAGTCTTGGACTCAGGAGAGTTGGGGGTTAGCCCTGCTTAGGGACAAAGTCCGGTGTGACCTGGGTCTGGGAGGCTAACCTCCTGAACCCCGTCAGTCACTCCTGGGGCATTGCAAGGTTTGGATGGGATGGTAGACGTGAGCAGACATGATGAAAGGTGCCGTGAATGCCATTTGGAGGGGGAAACCGAAACCCTTAGAAGGGAGGGTTTGCCTGCCACCTGCTGGGGCCCAATGCAGAGCCCAGGTCTCACGTCTCGAGGCTCCATGTCTGACACAGACGGAGACCCTTGGTCCAAAGGGCAGGCCGGGGGGGGCTGTTCTGAGAGGGGCCTGAAGGATGTAGGGAGGCCCAGGGTTCCCAGGCAGCCCCTCCATCTCTATCCCAGGAGGGCCTGACCCCTGTCACAACTTACCAGCACAGTGATGGTGCCGTGAAGGGGGCCCATGGTCTGCAGTGTCTCCCGGCCGTCCTCATCCCGGTACTCCCACTCCACGCCCATAGCAATGAAGGATTTGGAATTGGGATCCACGTCATTCTCTTCATTTAAAATGAACTTGCCCGTCTCCAGGTTCTTGACGGCTGAGAATGGCAGAAGACAGCGCCCCACCCCCCGCCATGATCACTCAGGGGCAGGAGCCAGGCGTGCTGGGGAGAGAGGCTGGCAGGGTCCGCAGGTCTGGACTGGTGAGGGGAGTGATGGAGAGCAGGTCCCCGGCTGCCCCGGCTACCCTCTGCTAGGGGCCTGCCCATGCCAGCAGCAGCCCAGATGGCCGTGGGAGTCAGCCTTGGCCTCTGCTGTTCAGCCAGAGCTACCCTGCCCAGGGCCCTTTCCTGGATCTGCCCCCACAGGCCCTGGGGGTGCGGGGGTTTCACGCAGGCGCTGTCAGTGTCACCTCTCTGCAGTCGACTCAGAGCCACTCTCCCCCACACCCCACCCCTGCCTCCTGGGTGCAGGGCATCTGCTGGACACTGGGGCTCAGGGCTGGGGTGAGGCTTCCTGCCATGGGGTGAGCATAGGTCCAGCTGAAAAGCAGAGTCTCCTCACCCCAATCTGGTGCCCCATGAGGTCCCCACACATCCTCAGAGGCCTGGCTTGACCAGGCGGTGGCATGGGCCACAGGGAATACCCCAGGATCAGCAGGTGTCTGGGAGCCAAGAACCGGCTGGTCAGGAAGCCCCACGCTTCCCACAGTGTGGAAGACAGCTACTGGGGGCCCCAGACAGGGATCCTAGAAGGAGGAAACTGTTCCCTGGACAAGTCTCCTGTAGTTCTCTGTCCACCCTATAAAGACAGCCTCAGCAGGGACCTGCAGGCCCTCAACTGGCCACCAACCCTAGCTCCTCTTACGCAGAGAGATCAGGCCTCAGACCTGGAGCCTGCAGCAGGAACGTGTCTAGATAGAAATGTCGGTCTCTCCCTTCAGGAATGAACTTTTAGATTTTACTTCCATGTAAGGCAAGTGGTACTGATTTTGCATTTTGGGTAGCAACATAAAGTTTCCTCTTAAAACAGGGAAGAGGGGCGCCTGGGTGGCTCAGTGGGTTAAAGCCTCTACCCGCGGCTCAGGTCATGATCTCAGGGTCCTGGGATCGAGCCCCGCATCGGGCTCTCTGCTCAGCAGGGAGCCTGCTTCTCCCTCTCCCTCTGCCTGCCTCTCTGCCTACTTGTGATCTCTCTCTCTCTCTGTATCAAATAAATAAAATCTTAAAAAAAAAAATAGGGAAGAAAGAACAATACGCACTAAACAGAGTGAGGTGTTTGCTGCGTGTTGGTGGGGGCGCCAGACAGTGGCACTTGGGGAGCCCCTGACCCAGGCCGGTCTCCAGGGCACAAGGAGGAAGGTGGGGCACAAACTGGGAGAAGGGACTTGTCCGGGATCTCCCCAGTGACCCCCAGCATCACTTGGGACTTCAGCCCATGACCACCCAGGAGGGAAGGCCCAGGTGCCTCTAGGGGGTGGGGGTGAGAACAGGTGAAGGCCTGCAAGGGGTCCCGGCAGTCTCGGAGGGCACGGTCCCACAGGAAGGCAGGGTCGCTCAGAGTGGTACGAACATCCACATTTGCAAGAGACACCAGAAAGCCCTATTCCAGGTAGAGCCTCTTGAGTTTAAAATCAAACTAATTGGAAATATGCAAATACAGGTTGTAATCCCATCTGCAGGCCAGCCCGGGCGCCTTCTCGTTGGTGTGGGGGCTGCTGCCCAGGACACTGCTTGGAGACTCTGCCTGCCTTCCAGTGGGTAGGGAGGGCCTTCCCCCTTGGCCTTGAGATGGAGGAGTCACCACTCTGTGGGCCGGGAGTATGGCATGCTTTAGACACACGTCCCTCCCTAGCTGCTGCCAGGAGCCCTCAGATCCCAGCCCCTGGCCTCCCCGCCGCGAGGTGACCCCAGGAAAGATCCCCCAGGTGGGCTGAGCCGGGCACAGGGGAGGGGGAGCTGTGGCTGGGCCTCCCCGCCTGACCTCTGGCCCCTGGGCTCTCTAGCCATCCCCAGAATGGCCGGGCTTCAGAGACTCACCCAGGTGGTGGCCGGTGCTGTCTGCCTCCTGGATCAGCAGGTGTCTGGCTCCTGCTGGGATCTCAAACATCTTGATGTAACCTTTGTTGGGATAAGGGGAGACAAGGCCAAATGAGCCAGAAGAGGCCACTGGAACGCAGACAATGCACGGAGGGGTCTGACCCTCGAAGGCCATTCCAGAGGGCCCCATGGTTCGTGGGCTTTGACGTCCTGCCCGGACAAGGGCTGACGGGAAAGGTACTGTGTCCCAGCTGCCCGAAGCCCTTCTGCTCCTCTTCAAATCCCAGGTGCTCCCTGGGCCTTTTCCACTGGAAAGTTGGCAGGAATCCTGCCAACTTGGACCCCGGAGCCATGCCTGGGCTTAAAGCTAAGATGCCATATCTGGGAGGGAGGCCCTCAGCGAACCACTTGGCCTCTTGGACCTCAGCCACTTAATCTGCAAACTGAAGACTGCTGGGCTTTCATGGGACCATGGAAAGTCAGCCTGAACCCTGGTGCTGGCTCTGAGTCAAGGCCATGGCCTTCTAAGAGGCAAACCAAAGCGGCTTCTCCCCGTTTCAGACAGAGGTATAGTCACTGCAGGCTCACCCACGGGGCTGTTTTCCCAGAGCTCAGCTCAGCCGGGGACCCCCAGTTCCCCAGCCCCATCGTGTGGTTCTGAGATCTGTGCTAAGCAACCCAGGGCAGTCCTGCTGACAGCCGACTGTCGGCAGGAGCCAGGAGCCGAGAGGCAGGGAGTAAGGGACCCAGAGGCTGGCTGGGCAGCTCTGGAGGGCAAGCCCTGGAACGCAGGCCCCAGCCCTCAAATAAAGACTGAGATCCGCCCTGTGCACCTGTATGTCGGCATTCTCTGCCCTGACCCCTGACACCCGGCTTCCCTATTCCCCACCCACTCTGGAGCCGGGGTCAGGCTGTACCTGACTTAGGCTCTTCCCTTCCCCTCACGGCCACCCCCCACCATCCTGCCAGATGCAGCAGATAATCAGACACCAGGGGCGGAGGGAGGGGCTTACTCACCCAGCTTCTTGGGGGAGCGCGTGAATGTGCCCTTGACCACTTTGCAGTGGGTGTTGTCCCCTCCACACACGCCGCACTTGTCCTCCTGCTTGCTGGAGCCAATCACTCCGTCGCAGCCCACCTTCTGCAGGGGGATGGGGTGCAGTGTGTACTCGAGAACCCTCCCCGCTTGAGGCCCCAGCCTGGTCTGTGCCTCCAGGGCCCTGTCCTCTGTTCCCCCTGCAGCTCAGGCCTGCGCTTCCCTTTGCAGTTCCCAGTGCAGAGGAAGGAGGCCGGGCTTTGGAGCAAGACAGACCCTGTGCGCCTACCCACGGGCCACCAATGCTGCTCCCTGCCCCTCCTCTGCTTATCTGGACAGTGTGACCTCAGAGGGCTCTGAATAGCCTGACCGGGGCCACCAGTTACCAGGTGCCACCAGGTGCTGAAACTGGTCTGGACTGGCGAGCTAGCCCCTGCACAGATGTCTCTGCCCCGATGGCTGTGAATCAGACCTGGCCTCTGCCCTTCTCCCAGGGGGCCACATAGTGTAGCCTGTCTGGAGCTCCCACCCAAAGCTCGGGCCCGCAGGCCCCAAGAACGCAATGCCCCCTTCAGTCTGTCTGTGCAGGAAGTGACAAGAGTTGGTGAGAACAACTAGCCCTCCATTCATTCAAGAAATCCTCTCAGTATCGCCCACTCCAGTGTCAAAATTGCGGGGTTGCTCGCTTGCCCTGGGCCACCTGGCCAATGTAGTACAAGTTCAGGTTCTACTCTCCACAGCTGTGGCAGCATACCATTCCCAGGGCCGGGGAAACTCCACGGAAGGAGCTCCTTCAGGATGGCCCAGAGCATGTCGCCTGAGGCCACTCTGTCCTAGCTCAGCCAAGGAAGACAGCCCATCCTCTGAGCTGGTCAGCACCCTCTGCCTGTCCTAGAGTGCACCAGAGCGTCACAGGTTTCCCTTTTTGCCGAGGCTGCCAGGAAGCTCAGAGCCAATTTTCCCTTCAAGGTCATCCCTACTACATTCCTCTGGAAAAACCCACTTCTCCCTCTGCTCTTTGATTTCTGACTTTTGTCTCATGAGGCCCTTGGAGGGCAGGGGCTCTGCGCCATGAAAGGGCTACAGAGGAGTGGTTCGTGAATCATGTTTGAAGGTGTGGCTAGATGTTGATGATCTTTGGTCTTACCCATCCATGTGTAATCATAAGCCCTTCGAATCATTTTTGAAAGTGAGAAGGGTGAAAAACCATCACTGAAATGAACATGCTGTTTATTTTAATGATTCCTGAGGGGGAAATAATTAGCCGAGGAAGACAACGCGATCTACCAGGGAAAAAAGAAGATGAAATGAAAACATCGGTCTTTAAAGGTGCAGAAGCCTGAACCGAATGTGCCCACCTGCTGTTTCTAGGTGGGTGGTCTCAGAGGGCACGCTGCTCCTACTGTCAGTTTGTTCAGAGCAGCCCAGCCTGCAGGGGCTCTTCCTGCTGGGGGAGGAGATGGGCCTCGGAAACAGTCACAGGCTCCCTTCCTCAGGGAAGGCTGGAGGTGGAGGTGATGTGGCGGGGGGGAAGGGGAGAACCCCCTTTCAGGCCAGGACAGTTACACTCCCTGCAAGAAGGGTTGCTCCAGCCTCTCACCTGAGAGGGATTCATGCTCACTTTCAGACAGAATAAACCAGAAGCAAAAAGCCTCCAAGCTGTAGAGGCAGGTGGGAGGCGCTGCCAGGGAGCAAAGCAGCATCCGGAAGGCGCTCTCCCAGAGTCCGGACTCCGGACTCCGAGGCCCACATCAGGTCATGTGCCTAACCGGAGGACCAGCTCTGTTCTAGAAACTCTTCGCTGGTTCATGTGTTCTTTCTAAAAAGGCTTGCAGCCCGTGTACAACCCAAAACACTAATTATAAATTCAGTCGGTTGGAACGGAAGGAGGGTATCTGGACAGATGGAAAACGAAGCAACAGGCTACATTTCAAGACACTTGTTCCAACGGAAATTTTTTCCCAAGAGTCACAGGAGTTAAGCAAAAGGGAAAACAGAATAAATTAGCTACTTGATCTGTCAAAACTCCAGAGATATTAAAATGGCCTGTCGCCCTTTTTCCTTACTTCTCAGGCACATTTTGTCACCTTTTGTTTTCTCTGGAATCAAGGTACGTCTAATAATCCCAGCGGACAGGACCCTGCCTGCCCTCGACAGGAGCGGTTTTGTCTGGGCAGCTGCTGGTTGGCTCCTCAGGCGGCGTGACCGCCCGGCGCAGGCAAGCACCATCCCCGGCCGGGGGAGCCTGCATCCCTGGCAAGTGTCCACAGACCTTCAGGCGACACCGTCCTGACATTCAGCGTCTGAACGAGGGGGAACATGCTCCTAAGATGTTAACTGAGTAGAAAAGGCTAATGAAGACCAGGATCCTTGCGTGGGTCCGAAATCTTGCTTATGGTCCAATGGGCGTTGACAGCTCAGGTTGTGGAGGGCTCGTGTCCCCGAGGGGCTTTGCATGGCTGCTGCCCGCTGGGGCCACGGCCAGAGAGGGCTGGCAGGTGGAATGTGCTGCGGTTCAAGCCAGGCTGGGGGACACTGGTGGAGGGGGCGGGCTCCCTGTCCCACGGGGAGGGGCCCACAGCTAACGAGCTGCTGCTTCCCTCCCCTCCCATCTGTTCTGAGATCCTGCAGGAGTCCTCAGATCAGCACAGATGCTAGCTTCTTTCAATCTCTGACTTTCTCAGTGCAATTTTCAGATGATATATCTGATAGCCCGCTACTGCTTTCTCAGGGCAGTGGACGGTGCCCTTTATGCCATCAGCCTCATTTAATTCTTGACACTCTTTTCATTCCCTGCTCTGTGTGAGCGTGTGTACGCGCACGTGAATCTCTGTTCTCCAGACGCATCTTCTGCTGTCATTTCACTCTTAACCTTCTTGAGCCGTCGTGTTTTGATATTCCCTAATTGACAGCGTCCACTTGGACATGACTTTTGACCCCAGCATGAGATACTGTTACAAGAAGGGCTGCACATCCCCAGGCATTGTGAGGACTCGGTGCCTTGCCTTAACTACTGCTCATGTCTTCGGTGCGGTCCCAACCTTTCTGCCTCCTTTGCTTTAGAACTTCTGCAATATGACCACATATAAACATAAATATTTCTATTTTCCAGTGATGCAAAAAGTCTCTCATCCTGCTGTCGTTCCTTCAAAATCACCATTAATTAATGAAATGCTTCATCTCCTCTACTTCAACTATCGGTGGGAGTGAAACTCTAGCCCCCGAGACGGTGAATGGGTGCTCTGGCTTCTCCACTATGCTTGCCGCCATATCGCAGTTGCTGCTCAAAGCCACTTCTACTACTAAATATTTCCCACGCTCACGGCTGGGGTTGGTCATGGTTCTAAAATTTTTCTGTGTCTTACAATGTTCTTTTTTTTTTTTTTTAAAGACTTTATTTTCTTTATGTTAGACAGACACAGAAAGAGCATGTGTGCACGAGCAGGGGGAAGGGAAGAGGGAGAGAGAATCCCAAACAGACTCCTGGCAGAGTGAGAGCCTGACATGGGGCTCAATCCCACGACCGTGAGATGATGAAATGAAACTGAAACCAAATCAGACACTCAACTGATGCCGCCACCCAGGCCCCCCATATTTTATTATGCTTTGACATCTTGAACTTGCTGGCTGGGGACCGGCGGCCCCTCCCTCATGCCTGCTCTTGCGGGTAGCAAAGGGCTGGTCTGGGAGCACGTTTCATACGTAAACCAACAATCCCCCATCACCCCCTTGATCTGCCTCTCACGCACAAGCTGATACTTCCCCTGCCCGGAATCATCCCCAGGCCAGGTACCGGGAAGCTGGGGGCCTCCCCTCCAGCCCGGAGCCCGCCTGCATTGTTCATACTCGCCCGTCCTCAGCTGTTTCCTGTGCCCGGCCTGCCTTTCCCGAGGAAACCCCCATAAAAGCTCTGTCCCCACCCCTTTCTTCCCCACCCCCCCGACCAAACCTGGGGCTTCCCCACGGGGCTCTGCATAGCGAGGTGAGCCCTTCCCTCGGGAAACCTAAGTAACCCACTCTTCCTTCAATGGCATTGAGCTCTCTGGGTCGTCACTCGGTCACCTCCATAAATTAAAACCCTGCAGGAACAAAGGCGACACTGCTGTCTCTGTTCCTCCATATGTGGTTTCACCACCTGAGCGGACTGTGCAGCCTGGCCTCCGTGCTGGACTCAAGCGGGGGGGCTCCCCCCGGCCCCCGGCTGCTGCATCTGGAGGAGCCTCCTTCGCTGCGGGCTGCAGGCTACCATCCTCCGTGAGCGGACAGAAGCTCTGAGCGCAAGTCCGGCAGCCGCGCACCCCACCTCCTCGCTCCCCTGGCCTCACTCTCCTTCTCCGGGGCGCCTGCTGCAATCTGCCAGCCTTTCTGCCTGAGGCCTCCTGAAGATCTCGTCTCTCAGGAGAACAAGACGGAAGTCAGCCTCTGTGACCCTACAATCAGCCCTGCCTCCTCAGACTCTAGGGAGGCCTCCAGCTGTTTCTAGGAGGCTGGCAGAGGGCAGGCCGGCAGAGGGCAGGCCTGTGCTCATGCCATGACTGTAATGCAAGGTAATCGCACCGTTGTTTCTTGTGGACAGCCTGAGATTGAAACCAAAGACGCAATAACGATGGAAAACCCAGCAGGGTGTTTCTACAAAGAGCTGAACCAGCGAGACCCATGATGGGCCACCCTGATCAAGAATGAGCTGTCTGGGCCCAGCAGAGTGCAAGGAGGCGGCAGTGCTTCGCAGCGGGTCGCCTGTGAACCACGTGTGGCAGAATCACCGGGGAAGCATGTAAAATGCACGCTCCCAGGCCCAACCTTGAGCTACAGAGTCAGAACCTCTGAGGTGCAGCCCTCAAGCTCCTCGGGGGCCCGCAGACACACTCAAATCTGAGGACCCTTCGCCCAGGGAGGAGCCCGTGCCTGCCCTGTTCCAGGCGCTGATTCCGACACTTTGCATGTTTAGGCTCCATGAGGCCACCCAATGACCCCAGGAAGCCGACACCCTGAGCTGTGGCCCCCACACCCCTGCAGCCCCCCCTATGGCACTCACCCTGCACTCCCCACGCACGCAGAGGCTGAAGGCGTCCTTATAAGAGCAGCGCGTCCCATCGTGCACCATGCGCTTCATGGACACCACCTCCCCGGTCTCCTTGGACTCGCAGTAGAGGTGGCATCTCTCCTTGGCTGGAAGGGAAGCGGCAGGGTATTGGCGAGGAAGGCCAGCTGCACGGCTCGCTAACTCCCCAAGTTTGCTCAAGAGAAGCACCATGCAAGGGAGAAGCTCTCCCGAGACTCTTCTTGGGAAACATCCGCCCTCCACAGGCCTGCCCTGGGCCTGGGACCCAAAGCAAAAGAGGGCAGGTCACTATAACCCGCTTCGTGTGTCTGCCTTGGGGCTTTTGGCCCTGGGCTACTGGATTTAGGAAGAGCTTTTCCCAACAGAGCCAGGCTGATGTTGGCGCAGATCCCAGAGGCTCTGACGGCCTTTCCCTCCAGACTGCAGCCCCTCTCCAAGACGGGGACCCTGTCTGCCCTGGCTCCCACTCCCAGAACTGCACAGGCTGGGCGTGTGGCAGGTGCTTGGCTAGTGTAATGCACGTGGGGGATGGAGAGAGCACAGCAGGCCTGCGTCTGGCGGCCTGCCCCTGCCCAGTGCCAGGAAGCAATGGGAACGGTATGTTTAAAAATTCTAGGACTGGGCCCCCGTGGGCTCTGCTGACAGCCCCCACCTGCCCACACCCCGGGGCACCGCCGCCGAGCACCCAGCCCACTCCGTCCCTGGGGGCTCACCGTCCCGGTGCTCGTGGGGCAGCCAGTGGTGCTGGGCATCGCCGTGCTCGAAGTACAAGTCCCACTGCCGGCACTGCTCCTCGCGGAAGTCAGCCAGGGCATCAGGGCAGTCCTGGGAGTTGCAGAGTTGGAAATCGTAGCCAAGGCCTGAGCAGGTGCGGCCCCCATTGGCCGGGCTGGAGGAGAAAGGGGAAGGCCTTGCAGCTCCGTGCCACGGGGAAGAGGCCCGCACGTGGGGTGCCACTTGTCCTGCATCTCAGATGTGCGAGGCAGCTGTGCGGAGTGAAGGGACCCAGCCCTGGCCAGTTCTAGCTGCAGGCCCCGGGCAATCCCCCACCGTCCATGAAGCATAAAGGGACCGGTAATCCCTCCCTCTGGGACCCCCGCGGGAAGGCAGCATCAGCTAGGCACTGTGCACCCCCACCCCCACCTCCCGTCGCTGTGACTGAACCAACAGTAGGCTGTGGCTGGCTGCTCCATTCATGCCCTTCCTGGGACATGAATCCCAAGATGGAGGAGGTGGGGGAGTCTCCTCCACATCTGGGCCTAGGCCTGTGCCTGACCCATGGTGGGAACTCAAAGCACAATTCCAAACCAGCAAAATCCCGCCGCACAAGTTCCCCACAAGAGTCAAGAATGCAGCAGACAGGATTCCCTGGCTTCCCCCCACCTCAGAGACCCGGGGCTGAGTTTCCCTAATTCCCTCACTTCTCTGAGAACAGCACTCATCCACAAAGCATTACCACACAGTAAAGGCCAGAAAAGGCGCCCGTTTGTCTGTGGCAGGCGGGGAGGTGGGGCGTGGCAGGACAGCACCCCGGGAGGAGCTGGGGGCCTCAGCGTCGCCACCTGCTGGCATGGCAGTGCCGAGCAGGACCTGAGGCCCCACAGGAGACTTGGGCAAGGGTCACACTGCACCCACGTGACAGGGGTGGTCAGTGCGGCTGCGAGCGGCACAGCAGAACGGACAAGGAACGGGGCTGGCATCCACGAGGCCCCTCCCCCAGGGCCGTGTTCTTGAGGGAAGGCGGTGGGGAAGAGTGATACAAGACATCTGCAGAGAAAGCAGCAGGAAGCGTCAGCGTTGGATGGGGTGGATGAAAAGAAGGAGCAGCTCTGAGATTTACACCAGGGCCACCACCCAGGGGTCACCGACAAGGGCGTCCCCTGGACAGCGTGCAGGTGTGGGGAGCAGCAGGAAGGAACCGTGCTGGTTCCGACGGAGAGCCATGCAAACTCCAAACTAGAAAGTGAGCTGGGGAATTCAGGGGAGGTGGGTGAGGAAGACCAAGTGTAGAGCCGGGGACTAGACCGCCCGTGGTTCTGCGGTCAGAGTGGGGAGCGCGGAGGACACAGGGGAGCCCGGGCCAGTGAGCCAGGGGCAGCTGGGAACTGCACAGCGTCTCCGCACTGGCCTCTGTGCTGCGGGAAAGGCTGCAGACAGACGCACAGGGAGCCGCAGCTCCAGATGGGATGGCGTGCGGCCTCACGGTCACCCCTGTCACCCCCGTCACCCCCGGGCAGGATGCACAAAAGGGGAGGCACGTGGGGCCCGCCTGGGTTGCTGACACAGAGGCTGCATGGAGCCCGGGAGCTCTGAAATGCTCTGGGCCCCGCAGCTGCCCAATGCTGGTGGGAACAGTTGTCACTGCTCCCTGACAGCGCTGTCTGACCGTCACTATTGCGGAGGGAACACCAGCACTGGGCCTGACGGCTGGCGCGAACACAGCTCCTGTCACGGCCTCGCCGGTCTCTTGCTGCCACCAAGGAGGCTGGGGCAGCCCGAGGAGTAGAAACTCCATAGAGCACACAGATGCAGAAGGACAGAAGAACATGGGGCCTGCCTCCCCAACCTCAAGCCTGGCCTGGCGATGAGTCCTCTGGACCCGAAGCGCCCAGATCAGGCACCAGGCTTCAGGGCCTAGATGCCAGGGGCGCTGGCCCAGATCTGCCCTCTTGACTGCGCAGCCTGGACCCAACTCACTCCATCGGCACATGAAGGAGCAGGAGAGACTCATCGCAGGTCCTGAGGCTTGCTGCATGCCAGGCACCGTGCCGCGGGTCGGGAACCCAGGTGGTCCTCACCCAGCACACCAGAGCCTCTGCGGTTCAAACGTCCTGTCTGATTGCTTTCATATGTCATCCCGAGGCAGGCATAATAGGCCCAGGGCTGCTTGAAAGGCGCAGGGATGGGGTACTTTGCACCTGACCAGGATGGAGCCTGGAGCCCTCGGGTAGGAACTGGTCAGAAGCAGGCGGAGAATTCTCCAGGCACGAGCTGGTGCCCTTGGGGTTTGGGCTTTCCCACTGTTGGACCCCAGGGCCTGGGTCCCTTCCCGACCAATGTGGACTCGACCTCTCTGCCCAGAGCCGAGACTGCTGACCCCCTCTGGCTCCCTGGGGGCCGGTTCAGGGCCTAGCCAAGCAGGGTGTGGGAACTGCTGCAGAGGCCGGAGCCCAGCCCGTCTGGAAGGGCCTCAGAGACCTGCAGGGCTTAAATTTTGGGGTCACGGGCTCCTTTGAGAAGTTGATATGAAACTAGAGACCTGCTCCCCCAGAGCACAGAGTTTGGGGCCCGCATGGGAGGTAGGAGGAGGAGCATGGCTGGGGGTGGGAGCCTGGCAGGCATGGGGGCAGCCTCCCTAGGCGACTCTATCGTACATGCCCAGGATGGCATGTTGCTGACCCTCCTTCTGGCCTGGCATCTGGAAGCCCAAGAGGGCCCTCTTCCTTATCCCCATTTCCTCGTTGCTGCTACATCTTCTGTCTTCCATGCCCTTGACCAAGAAGGGCTGAGTAAGTTGGTGTCTAGAGCAAGGTGCAGGCCAGGTTGGGGGGAATGTTCCCAGGCCGGCGGCCCGGACACAAGGTTTCTAAGCGTCCAGGGCTGGCTCTGCCCCAGCAGGCTATGTGACCTGAGGCAAGACCCTCCCCTCTCTGAGTCTCTGCTTCCTCCCAGGCATGGTGACGAGGAGCCCAGGCTGCCTGCCTTCACCCCCTCTCCAGAAGTGGTAGACAGTCACGGGGGCCTGCAGGGTAGGGCCGGCTGGAGAGGGGTCTCAGGGACCTCAGCTACCACACAGGAGGGTGGGAAACACCGGGGCCAACTCACTGTGGGTTGTCACACTGGCGGGTCCTGAACTTCACGCCTGTGCCACAGGTGCGTGAGCAGGAGCCGAACGGACTCCAGGCACCCCAGTTCCCATCCCGTTTGAGGATGTCAGGTGTCAGCCAGATGCAGTGTCCTTTAAAGCAGTGCTGAAAGACAGAAGGTCACTCCTATGACCCACAGTTCCGGGGCCACTCAGATGCCCCATACTCTTCAGCCTGCAGTTCCCTTGATGTCTGCTTGGCCCTGGAGGCACGGGGAGAGTGGACCCACGGCCCTCTAGAAGTTCAGAGCCCTATCAGGAGGCCCAGCGAGGTGCTGGCCCACCCTGCTCCCCCTGACTGCCGCCCCGGCCGCCCACCATCCTCCACGTCTTGTCCAGCCCGCTCTGTCCCCTCAGCCCGAGCCTGCCTCACATCCCACACCGTGTCTCCGGGTGAACCCAGAGGCGTGCCCATATGAGGGCATGTTCACAAAGAAGCAACCGGCAGGTCAGGCCAGTGACTCCAGAGACGTACAGGACCTACCTGCTTACGTTGAAAGGACATACAATGGAAATGAAGGTTGGGTGACAAGCTGACATGGTAAATGGTTCATGAATGCAGTGAGCACCAACACCAGCACTCAGGGAACATAGACCTATAGCTCGAATCTGGTCACACTGCTCCCCGGCCTCCCACGGGGAGGACACTTACACAACTTAGGGCCACTTGAGGAAGACGATTACAACATGTAAAAATACTGCATCAGATCTACAACGGAATACTGATGTAGAACAAGACATCACAAAGACATCACAAAAAGTTAAAAATTTAACAACGGACCAATACCACACACAACCAAAAGCGGAGAACAAGGATGTTTTTCAAATGAATCGACTGCCACAACTTTTCCTGCAGTTCCGACGGCGTACTACTCGCCCGTCCCCTCTTCCTCTGACCCCGGAGCCGCAGGTACAAGCGCAGGATGCGGACGGACTCCAGGCGCCCCGGCTGCTGTCTGGTTTCAGGATGTCATTTTGCGGGTCTGTCTTCCACACGGAGAATAGAAAGATTATGCCGCCATTCCTCAGCAAACTTTCTCCGTTAGGGCCGGCGGCTGTTTTGGCTACGTGATCTCAGTTGTAACTCTCAGCTCTGCCACCGGGGCATGAACGCAGCAACGGACAACACATGTGAATGGACATGGCTGTGTCCTGATGAAATCTGATTTACAAAAACAGGCAGCAAGTGGGAACGTCTACGGGGGACCTATAAGGAGGCTGGTGAACTCCCTCCTCAGTAAGATAACCGTTGAACGGGTGAGAATTATTTTTAAAAAACCACTTAAAGTATCTGGAAATTGTCCTGAGGTCGATACAACAAAGGGAGAAACATTTATTCAAGAGCATCTATGAAATCTTGGTAAGAACAGTGGAAGTCTGTGGCATTTGGCCACAACCATTGCCCACACCTTCCCCAGCTCAGGGGGCCGGAAGCTTTACTGCCTAGAAGACGGAACTATCTATCCTCCCTGCTTCCAGTCTGGGGCGATGGTTTGACCCTGGGAACGGCAGGCCACTGGCACCTCCCAGTTCATACCTCTGTGTTGCAGAAAGTTGACTCCAGGCAGTAGAGGCCAAGAGGACTGGGGCTCCCAGTGCTGGGTGAAGACTCTATCCAGAGATGTCAGGTCAAGTATATTGGACCCTGACAGCCCCTTTCCCAGCTTGCTTATAGGGCAGAGGTCCCATTCTAAAAAGAAAAAGCCAAGAAGAGTAGGGGCTGCCATCCCAATCCAGTGACCCACTCGTAGGCCAGGATGTCACTCTGGGAGAAGTGGGCCACCTAGCCCCTCGTTCGAGTGCAGTGGTGCAGTGGTCTTCCCAGAGGGAGAGGAAGAATGGCCAGCTCCACAGTTCTCCCTAAAGGGATTGACCTTATTTGGAACACAGCATGTGGAAGTTCATACCTATAGGCTTTGTCTAAAACAACAGAAATCTTGGTACTGAGTTGAGCAATTAAGAGGAGGCCAGGAGCTCCATGATGCTAGGAGCAGTAAGTAAAATGGTAAAACAACCAAAAGCGTAACAGAAAGAACCAAGGAAAGACAACTAAGAGCCCTCCTGGGATCTGAGCAAGGCTCAAAGACTGGCAACATCCTGCTTTTGTGAAAGGCTCAGAATTTCACTGGGTCATACTGTGGACAAGTTGTACTTGAGGGTATTCTCAAAACCACACGGGAACCAGTTAGCTGCTAGTGAAACCTAACTGGGTGACACCAGTAGAGACAGAACAGCCAGAAGCTTACCAGGAAAATCAGAGAAGGAGACAGAGAGAACCTGGCTAATACCACTGTCCTGGGGTGAGAGTGGGGGGGCTGTCTGGTCAGGGTGACCGATGCACAGGCCCAAGACTGAGGCGTCTGGGTGGGGGGCAGTATCAGTGGCTGGACACTGCAGGGCAAACAAAGTTTATGGAAACAGTGCGGCTGAGTCGCTAAACAAATAAACAAGCAAACAACAGCACAACAAGGTCCAGGAGCATCATCAATATCCAGGGTCTCTTCGATGTATTATCTACAACGTCCAGTTTCCACCAAAATTTCTGAGACATGAAAAGAAACAGAAGAGTGTGATCCACACACAGGAAAGTAAGCAGGTGACAGAAACTACCTTTGAGGAGGGCCAGATGTTGGACTTAGCAGGCAGATTTCAAAACAGCTCCAAGAACAAAAGGGAAGCATGTCTAAAGAACTGAAGGAGAGGAAAGGACAATGTTTCACCAAAGAGAGGACATCAGGAAAGAGGTAGAAAATACTACAAAAATGTAAACAGAAATTCTGGAGTTGAAAGGTCAAAAACTGAAGTGGTAAATTCACCAAGGGCTCAGCAGTAGATCTGAGCTGACAGAAGACAGAGGCCATGAACTTGAATACAGATGAGTAGCAATTCTGCAATCTGAAGAGTGGAGAGAAAAAAGAACAAAGAAAAATGAACAGAGCCTCTGAGAAACATGGGGGGATCACTGAGGTGCCAGAAGGAGAGGAGACAAAAAGGAGCGGAAAATATCCAAAGACATGAAGGCTGAAAACTTCTAACATTTGATGGGGTAAAAAAATTAACCTATACACCCAAGAAATTTAACAAATTCCAAGTAGAAGAAATGCAAAAAGAGCCATACCCCAACACATTATATTCAAGTTGGTGAAAGACAAAGAAAATGTCAAAAGCACCAAGAGGAAAAAGACTCATCGTGTGTAAGGAAAGCCCAATAAAATCAAGAGCTGACATTTACTCGGAAATAATGGAGGTCAAGGCAGTGGTGTTAACCAAGGATAACCAATAAAACTGCCACTCAACAAAGAAGGGGAAATAAAAATATTCCCACACGAACAAAAACACATGGCTAGCATGAATACTAAAGGAAATTATTCAGGCTGGAAGCAAGTGACACCAAAAAATAATTGAAATCCACATGAAAAAAAAAGGAGTGCTGGAAATGGACAATTTTCTAGAAAAACACAGACTACCAAAACCGATTTAATAAGATACAGAAAACCAGAATAGACCTATAATAAGTAAAGAGATTATATGAGTGATTTAAAACTTCCCAGAAATAATAGCCCAATCCCAGATGGCTTTGATGGTGAATTCTACCAAATGTTTAAAGAAAAATTAACACCACTCCTTTGTGAACTCTTCCAAGATGCAGAAGAAAAAAGAAATTCCCCAATTCATTCTATGACACTAGCATTACCCTGATACCAAGATCAGACAAAGGCACCACAAGAAAAAAACTATAGACCAATATCTCTTATGAAAATAGATACAAAAATCCTCAACAAAATCCTAGCAAACGAATCTAACAGCATATTAAAAGTTTATACACCACGATCAAGTGAAGTTTATCCTAGGAGTGCAGGGTTTAATATCTGAAAATCAATCAACGTAATAAGCTGTATTAACAGAATAAGGAACACACTGTATGATTGCCTCAAGACTCAAAAAAGAAATCTGGCAATAGCCAACATCCTTTCTTGAAAACACACATACACACACCCCAGACGAGGAACAGAAGAAAATTTCCTCAATCTGATAAAGAACATCGAGGAACTACCCATAGCTCACATCACGCTTAATGATGAAGGAATGAACAATTTCCCCCTATGATCAGGACCAAGACTTCCAGTTAACATTGTACTGGAAGTTCTAGCCAGGATAAGTAGCCTGAGAAAAAGAAATAAAAGGCATCCAGATTAGAAAAGAAGAAGTTACACTATCTCTATTTGCAAATGACATAATCTCACATATAAAACTTCTAAAGAATCCACTAAAAAACGATTAGATCTAACAAAGATATTCAGTGAGATTGCAGGGCACAAGATCAATATAGAAAAATCAATTGTATTTCTATGAACAGTTTATCCTATGAATGAACTGGAAGTTAAGAATCTATCTACAATAGCATCAAAAGAAGAAGAAAAAGCCTTAGTAATAAATAGAACAAAAGAAGTATAAAACATGCACAATGAAAACTACAAAACATTGTTGAAATAAAGATCCAAATAAACAGAAAGACATCCCATGTTTATGGATCAGATTGTTAGTATGTCGATACTCTAGAATCAATGGAATCCTATCAAAATTCCTGCTGCAGTTTTGCAGAAATTGAAAAACTCCTCCTAAAATTGATATGGACATCCTCACCAACACTTGGTATTTCTTGTCTTTGGGGTTTTAGCCATTCTGACAGGTCAAAAGACAGGAAACAGCCAAAACAATCTTGAAAAAGAACAAAGTGGGGCAACTCGCATTTTCCTACTTCAAAGTTTAATACAAAACTACAGTGGTCAAGAGAGTGTGGCTCTGCCATTAGGATAGACAAATCTACCAATGGAACAGAATGCAGAGTCTAGAAATGAACCGTTAAATGTGGTCAGTTGGTTTCCAACAAGGGTAACAAGATGATTCAACAGAAAGGGAACAATCTCTCCAGCAATGATGACTGGATATCCGCATGCAGAAGGATGAAGCTGGACCCCTACCTCACAGCCTGCACAAAAGTCAACTGAAAATGGATCACAAACATAAAAGCTATCCTCAGAATGCAACACAGAAATAGATCTTCCTGACCTAATGGTAATGGTTTCTTACCTACAACACCAAAAGCACAGGCAACAAAAGGAAAAAAAATAGATAAACTGGACCTCACCAAAATGCACATTTTGTGCATCAAATGATACTGTCGTGAAACTGACAAGACAATTCACAAAACGGGGGGGGGGGAAGTATATGCAAACCATATATCTGATACCCCAATAAGGGACTTGTATCCAGTATATATAAAGAACATTGATAACTCAAAAATAAAAATATTAATAACTCAATTAAAAAATTAACAAAGGATATAAATACATTTACCTCCCAAGACATATACATATGAATTGCCACTAAGCACATGATGAAGAGATGCTCAACATCATAGGTCACTAGGAAAACACACATCGAAACCACGACGAGATGACACTTCACATCCCCAGGGATGGTTACAATAAAAACACAGACGATAACAAGTTTGGGCGAGGATGTGGAGAAATCAGAACCCTTGCGCATTGCTAGTTGGAATGTAAAAAAGGTGCAGCTGCTTTGGGAACCAGTCTGGCAGTTTCTCAAAATGTGCAACAGACCTACCATAAGATTTAGCAATTCCACTCCTAGGTACATATCCAAGAAAAGTGACGCATTCCACCTATAACTTGCACAGGAATGTTCACAGCAGCATTTCTCATAATAGCTTTAAAGTAGGAACAATTCAGATGTCCGTCAACTGATAAATGGGTAAATAAAACAGTGGGTATCCATACAATGGATGAAAATCCAGCCACTAAAAGGAATGGAGTACTGACCCGTGCTACAACATGGATGAATCTTGAAAACATTATGCTAATCAAAGCTAGACACAAAGAACATACATTATTTGCTTCCATTGATAAGAAATGAGGCAAATCTACAGAGACAGAAAGTAGATTAGTGATTGCTCAGGACTTGGGTGGGGGCTGAGGGGAGACGATGAACCACAGAGACTGCTAATGGGGATGGTGCTTCTTTTTGGAGCGGCAACAATGTTCTAAAATTTGATTGTTGTGATAGTTGCACAACTCTGTGCATATTTATTTATTTACTTATTTATTTTTATTTGAGAGAGAGAAAGAGAGTGCACAAGAGGGGTGGGGGTCAGAGGGAGAAGCAGACTCCCCATTGAGCAGGGAGCCTGATGCGGGACTCCATCCTGGGACTTCGGGATCATGAACTGAGCGGAAGGCAGTCGCTTAACCAACTGAGCCACCCAGGCGCCCCTCTGTGCATATTCTGAAAGCCACAGAATTGTACACGTCAAAATGGGCAATTTTGTTTTATTTTATTTTTTAGAAGTGATTTATTTATTTGAGAGAGAGAAAGAGAGAGAGAACAAGCAGGGGGAGCAGCAGGCAGAGGGAGAAGCAGGCTCCCCACTGAGCAGAGAGCCCGACGTGAGACTCAATCCCAGGACTCTGAGATCATGACCTGAACCAAAGTCAAATGCTTAACTGACTGAGCCACCCAGGCAGCCCCAAGTGGACAATTTTAAATGTGAATTGCATCTTAATAAAGCTGGTGGTGGTGGGGGGGGACCAGGTGGCAGATGGCATTGGTCTATGTGTGACAGCTTGCCAACTCTGGCTCTAGCATGTTGAGGAACATATTCTCTTTTTAAAATTATTGGTAATTTAGAGAAGTTATTGGTGGTGTCATGGGAAAATTTAGAGGAACGAATCTAGAGACACTGCTCTCCACTTTGTTTCCTGATGTGGATTTCAGGGCATTTCGAGTTTTCTGGGTGGAGGCTGTTTGTAAAGGTAGCACTCAGTAACTGTTGCTGTTGACTTTGTTACTGTCAACGCTATCAACATTTCATGTCAAGTCAGAAAGAAGTTTAAATACTTCTCCAATGTGTTCATCAGATTCACTCCCCTTCATTAACTGGATTGTCAAACGTTTCAAGAACCTGTCTGTTACTTCCCTATGATATTTATCTCTTCCGCCAAATGACTGGCTGCTTTGGGTTTGATCCCAATCCTTTTCTTGTAACAATTAAATTTCTGACGTCGGAATTACCTCTCCTGATTTCTTTACTCCCTTTCCCCTTTTGTTTTCTATTAATTTTTATCCGAATTTTTTTAAATACATAAATTTGAAAATGACAAAAGAAGGTCCTTTTAGCCATCTATCCAAATCGGGAGCTTGTCACTTCTCCCTTATTTTATTGGAGCATTCCAGAACAACTTTTCAAAATTGCAGGGCAACTGGCACATTCAAGCTTCATCAACGTTTCGAATAAACTTTTTGCATCCCATTTGCACTCCGATTTCTCTCCTGGTCTTTGAGGTTTTATTTTAGCACCCCTTACACTTTGTAATACATATGCTGTGAGGCGTGGGCAGCTTTTCAAGAAGCAAATCATCTGGTTACACTTAGCCTTTTTCAAGACACATCCAAGTCGGATCTGTGTTTCAGGGAGCCCATCTGCAAGATAGACCCCAAAGCAAACATAAACTCCCGTCGATATGGAAGCCGTCGTGACCTCAGGTCCAGCTGAGGCTCCTTTTGTCCAATGGTCTGAGGAGGATGAGTCCCACACACCACATGTGTTCCATAGGGACCCTGAGTGAGTGGAGCAGTGTCTCTGGATGTTACTCCTGCACCTTGACAGCTGCAATAACTTAACTGTACAAGAAAGAAACTGAGGCCACGTAAATGAGCCAACCAACAGACCTCGAATGCAATTTCTCCTTAGCCAAAGCCACAAAGCACCCGTTGCCACTCTAAAGCCAGTGACAGAAGCATACTGGAGGGAAAGGGGGAGTGAAAAGAAAAGTGAACTTAACTGATTATGGTTAAACTATCTTACTTTTGCAAAACTTATGAAAACACACGACCTTGTGAACACATGGCGAGGCCCCTCCTGGGGCTCATAAGGGGCCCAGTGGAAGCGAGAGGCCCCGGAGCTCATGTGTCCTAAGTTTCACGGTAAATTCACCTCTGCTCCTCTCTCAAAACCTTCCCGGGCTGCAGGACTCAGACCAGCTCTTCAGCCTGGCATCAAAGGCCCTGCATGACCGGCTCCTACTCACCCCTCCTGCTTCATCTCCCGCCACCATGCCAGGTGCCTGGCACTTACTGCTCTCTGAGAAGACCACACTGTCTTTCCTCCATGCCTCCAGGAATGCCTCTGCTCAAGAGGCCCATCATCACTCCACTTCCTTCCCCCACATCCAGGGCAGCGGACGCCGGAAGAGATAACCCCTTCCAGGCTCGTGCTCACAGTTGAGTCCCTCTCTAGGATAGGCCCACAGCCAACATGTGCTTCCTCACCCAGAGTCATGCCTCTTTCATGGGGACAGCCACAGCCAACCGCTGGTTAAGCCGACTCTGAAGCTATGCCAGCCCAGAGCTTTGGGTCGGGTCTACTGAGCTCCATATTGTGGCAATATTGCCATTTGATGCCTCATTCTCCCCACAGATATTGATCCTGCCAGCACTCCCTAGGAAGATAGCTGCAGCTGCCATCTCCATGCCCAAGTCACTGCCTGGCATCCCTTCCGGATCTCATCTCTCAGATGGGCCTTTCTCTGCCTCCCCTACCTCTTTGCACCTCTCTACTTGGGAGGCTACCTCACCCCTTCTTTCCTTCCTCCCTTCCTGACACAGGCCTCTTAGCCTTCCTAACCTACCCAAGGAGTCCCAGACCTGCCTTCACACCAGTGTGAGCCCTTGTGAGGTGTGACAGAGGCTGCCACCCTCTGGATTCCCCTTTCTGGGCTCTGGGCAAGTGGTCAATGGCTCCACCATCATAAGGCTGGCACAGGATTGGAGAGCCTGGGGTCAGGCCGGCCTGGCTGCAGGCCACTGGTGATGCTGGTCATGCCCTTCCGGGCCATAGTTACCCCTTCTCTCACCCCAAAGTGCCCCTCACTTAACCACGGAAGGGAAGGGAAGAGCCCACAGAAACGCTGGCTGGTGGCCCTTCATGGGTGGTGCAGGGGGTGGGGGTGGGGGCGAGAGACAAGGAACAGAGCCCAGGTAAGGGGATGCGGCAGAATGAATGTTTGTGTCCTCCCCAAATTCATATGTGAAAGCCTAAAGCACCAATGTGATGGTATTAGAAGGTGGGGGCCTTTGGGAGGTGACTGGGTCACAAGGGTAAAGCCCCTTCTAAGATTGGTGCCTTTATAAGAAGACATGAGAAAGATTATACTGCAACCTTTACCAGAACCCAACCATGCTGGCACCCTGACCTTGGACTCCAGGCTCCAGAACTGTAAGAAATACGAATCTGCTGTTTAAGCCCCTAGTCTCCGGCATTTTTGTGACAGCAGCCTGAGCAGACTAGGACACAGAGGGAGTGAATGCTCCTGGCATCTCTGAAGGCTGGGACTGGGACCCAACCTCTAAGCCACTGCTGGTCGAGGGAACCAAGGACGAGGAGGATGGAGGAAGCCATAGGGTGGTCTCCTTGTCCCTCTTGGACAAATCAGTCCCAAGTCTGGAAATAGGGAGCTGGGCCCAGGACAACTCAGAACATCAGGACAACTCAGAAGAGGCCTGCAGCGTGAGGGACCACCTCCTCCACAGACTCAGCTCCAAACGCAGAGGCAACACTTATGCATTGTAGAATATATGAAGCAAGACAGAAAGGAGGGAAAATCACCCTTCATTCCACCACTCAGAAGCTATCCTTCCAATATTTTGGTTTATTTCCTCCTGGATGACTGCGAGCATTTAACATTACCCCAACGAACAATTTCATACTCTGATATCTCAGCACTATTATTTTAAATAAACACATTTAACGTTCTTAAAATGCTCTATAAACATACGTTTAAATGCCTACAAATATTTCATGCAATGTAGACAGAGGCTTGAACGTGTAAAAGCACAAAGTCGCTTGTCCTGAGTGAATTCTGAGCCCAGGACAAGCTGACGGGGCTACCTCGCAGGCAGGTAAGTACCATGGAGAGCGCTGGGCAGGCTCTGGGAATTCTGCTGGGTTGCTCTGAAAGCCTGCCAGGCAGGACTGCTCTGCTTCAGGAAAGTGCCTGTTTAGCGTTTCCCCAGCAGGGACCACGGGCCAAAAGCCTGAGCTGTGAGGACCAGTGAGCTGGACACTCAGGTGACTTGCTGGAGGGAGAAAGGATGGCTCAAGGTCCCACATGAGGAAGGAGACCCAGGGCTCCAACTCCCAGGCCCAGATCCCGGGCTGTCCTTCTCACTATGCCTGCCCGCCTGCTCTCAACTCTGCAGGGAAACAGGAAGCTTGACATAGGAGCATCTCGGGGCCCTTCCATGGGGCACAAGTCTCAAAACGGAATTCGTGAAGACTGGGGATGGGGGTGTCATTTCCCCAAGATGCTGCATGTGAATGTGAGCGCACACGGAGGACTCTTTCCTGCCCACAGACATACTGAGGAGGAGCCATCTTAGACCCCCACCCCCGGGCCTGCATGCCGCCCTCTGCCCTGACCCTGGCTCACGCAGGGAGGGCAAGGTGAGCCCACCAGCCTGGCCTGCAGGGCAGAGGCACCTGGGAGCACTGTCTGTGCTAGGCCTGACCCTGCTCTAGCCTACCCAGGGCATGCCTGTTGCCAGGGCCCTGAACAGGGCGGGACAGGAGCGGGCTATCACCACCACCTCCTAGGGAGCCCTGTGCAGTCACTGTGTCTTTTGTTTCCTGGATTTGGACCCTAAAGGGACTGCCCCTCCCAGGATAAGCCAATTTCTAGAGACAATAAACAACTCATGCAATTGTGTGGTTTTTAAATGCAAACCAACCAATCCAGGGGATACAATCCAAACACATCCTCTTGTCACCCCAGGGGCAGGTACCAGACGACTAAGGGCTCGGACCCAGAGCCCACTGACATCATTCACACTGGACAATCCAAAACCTGCTTACCCCGCCTCGCCTGTCCCTTTCTACAGAAACCACCGTTGCCCCCCCACTTTGCCTCCTGACCCACCCCGGTGCTTCCATGCACGGCTTCCTGCGGTCCTTCCTTCTGGGATCTGTGAGGAACAAACTTTTTTTCCACTGGTAATCATCTTCTAGTCTGTTGGCCTCACTCTGCTAATTATACTAATATGCTGTATTTTAAAACATCACCCCTCCCCATCTCATCTGCCCTCCCTGGCCTTCCTCACCAGGCTCCTGCTCTGTGTGATCTCCCACCTGGATTGCTCGGCTCATTTACCCCTACTGCTGGGCTTCAGTGGGGGTCAGCGACAGGGAAGCCTCTCTGAGCTTCCCGACAGGCCGCTCCTGGCCTGGGCCCTGTCCTCACTGCCTGTCACGGCCACCTCTTCTGGCTCATGGCTGATCCCCACCGATGGTGAGGTCTGAAGGAGGCAGAGGGGGCCGACACATGCAATGGATGCGAATGAATGAATAAACGTGGACCTGGGGTGACCGGGCAGCCGGATGTGCAGGCCCACTGCCCATTTCTTTGTCCAAGGGAAACACGCTCACCTCTCCCCTCTCGGCCAAGCCCACCTCTTGATTCTGTGGGAGAGCTGCGCACCACTGGCTCTGATTCCTCTGCTTCATCTCTCTGAGGCCTGGGGCCCGGGGCCCTGAACCCCGAGGGTTCCCCAACCTACTTGGCCCCCGCAGTGTCCAAATCCAGGGCAGACTGTGAACGAGCCATGAAACCGAAAGGTGGAGGGTGGGTGGCTCTTTTGTATGCTCTCTCCAAGTCATCCCTGTGTGCGGAATATAGATCCGGATTGTTCTATCTCTGGGAAGTGGTGGGTACGTACAACCTGAGTAAGCAGGGGCACAATCTGGCTGTGGAGGCCAAGACGGGACAATGTGCTTGGGATGAGCTGCTGGACAGTGTGCACAGGGAGGATCCCAGGCAGCCGCACTGCGTCCCGAGCCTGAGCTCTGGCACCCCCTGCCCAGGGCTGGAGCCCCCAGAAGGACAGCTGAACTCTTCATCACCCTCATCCCTGAGATGTCCTGCTGTTTCTCCAACCCAGAGAACCTCCCCCTGCTCCCTCCTCACTCCCTTCGCCCCTGTGGCTTTTCTCGTAGGAAAGGGAAAGATAGGGAGGGCTGCCTTCCAAATATAAAATTGCACACAGTAATGAGTAACATATTGAAAAATACAAACACACACAGGCAGAAGAGCCTGATAGGCCCCCCAGGAGGCGCCCCTGCCTCTCCCTTTGCCCCTCCACCCACAGCCTCACACACCAAGAATTCCTGATGTGGGTCAGTTTGTGCCCTGTGCTCTGGCGAATGAGGCAGGCTGAGCCCAGCCCCCTAGCTCTGCCCCCAACACACCCAGCACAGCTCTGTTTTTTTTTAAACAAATCAAATGTAATCGTCTTTATTGGGCTAAATGAACAAAGGATCCCACCACCACAATGAATGAAGGGCAATGGCCAGGTCAGTGGTTTCTGTGAGGAGAAGCACTTGGGCCACATCTGTGTACCTTCCTCACCAAACCCTGCCCCTGCCCCACGAGAGAAAGGGGGCCAACCTGCCGGAAGTGCAAGCATTCCCTGGCCCACCTTCTCCCAGCGGCTGGGGTTCCTGTGGGGGTAGAAGCCAGCCCTGCAACCCTGGCCGGTACGCCTGTGCAGGGCTGGCTCCCACTCAGGATGGAACTGGGATGGAAGAAAGTGATGACGCGGGAGGGGTAGGAAGCCACGCAGAGCTGGTCTCAGCCCCCAGCTCAGTGTTTACTGAGCTCATCACAGGGGTTGTGGCAAATGCCTCCAGGCCCCTGTTCCCTCCACCGAGCTCCTGTGGGGAGGAGGGCTACATGGTCAGTTCTGGCTTCACGAGGTCCCTGGCATATTATTAAAACAACATCCCACCTCCAACTCTAACAGTTCATGGAGTCGCGAGGCATGGCTCAATCACCTGGGTGCACCCTTAAAAATACCTGTTCCCAGATCTTCCAACAAAAATCTGTACACAAATGTGCACAGCAGCACTATTCACAATACCAAAGGTGGAAACAATCCAAATGTCCGATAGATGAGCGGATAAACAAATTGCGGTCTAGCCCTACAGTGGAGTATTATTTAGCCATAAAAACGAACAAAACACCGATGCGTGCTACAATATGATGAACCTTAAAAACCTTCACTGAAAGCAGCCAGACATAAAAGGCCACGTAGTGTATGATTCTGCTTTTATGAGATTTCAGAATGGGCAAATCCACAGAGACGGAAGGCAGACTAGCAGTTACCAGAGGCTGGAAACAGGAGGGGAATGGGAAGTCACTGCTTAATGGGGTCTCCTTTTGGGGTGATGAAGAAGTTCTGCAACTACAGAATAATGGCTGCAGGGCACTGCGAACGTACTAAAAAGCCACTTAATTGTATAACGTGGCTAAAATGGCAAATATTGGGTCATGTGAATTTTGCCATAATTTAAAAAACAAAAACAAAACAAAAACCAACACAATCCCCAATCCTCACCTCAAATCAAAACCTGCAGCAGTAAGCCTGGGATTCTGTATCTTTAAGAAGGTGTACCAGGAACTAAAATAGCCAGAATTTAAGAGCTACATAGAAAAACGTCAGGTGCAGCTGTCTTGGGGGCCTTTGTAGGCCTGATGTTGGGGCCTGTGAGCTGGTGCGCCTGCCCCACTCCCCACCCTGCCAGGTCTGCGAGGCTGGCCTGTCACCCAGGCTTAGGCTCATCTGCAAAAGCCAGCCCCCAGCAGGTGACTGGCTGAAGAGCAGGCATGCGCTCTCATCTGAGCCTATGAAAATCAAGCCCAGAGTTCTGGCTAAAGGACAGCGTGAGAAAAGCGCGCCTTCTCTCAAATTGCTGGGCGGTGGGAAGTGGGTCTGGGTGGCTGGCAGGTGCCCGGAGCAGCCACGGAGCTGCCTCAAGGGACAAAGTATGCTCTCCAGGGGGCACACACGGAGGCCCCAAGGATGAGGCTAAGCCTGATGCTGAGCATCGGGACCCAGTGGCCAACAGCCCCCAATTCTGGCCTTAAAGTGAGGTGACCCAGTCACCCACAGTGTCCGTGGGGGGACAGAAGGCTGCTACTCAGAGGAGGAGATTCCCGAGTTGCAGGGGGGCGGGGCGGTGTTTGAAGCACAGAGGCATCAGATCTTTGGGACATCAGGTTTGTTGGAAGTAGAGGGGGCAGAAACTCTGGAGTGTCACGCGGCAAGAGTTACTAGAAAGGAGGCAGGGGTCCCCCCCACTCGTGCACCAGTGCTCTTCCCCGGAGATCTGTGCATATCACACTGCCTGCCCTCTGCTCCCACTCACCTTGCCGGGCGCACACATGGTCCCATCCAGGGGGGGCCCCTTCTTGGTCTTGCAAAAGTAGGGGTTGTCAGGGTGGCTACACCACAACTGCTTGCAGGGGTCGAAGGTCCGGAACTGGAAAAGAGCACTGCAGCTCGCCCAGTTGCCTCCCACTGCGGGGACCCTCCAGGGGCCCGCCCTGTCCCCCAGGGTCCTCTTGGACAGGGTGGAGTCAGGCACAGCTTGGCTGCCCCGGACAGGCCTGTGTGGTGCCCTGAGCCCCGTGTGATTCTGAGGCCATGACGACCTCCAGCACGCAGTGGCTGCTTCCTGCCCCCGCGGCAGCTGCCACCCCCCACCCCCCAGCCTCCAGGCTTTGTCCCGCCTGGACAGACAGCTGGGAGCCAGTGTACCTGGCAGGAAGGCTGGGTGGGCATCCCTCTGGCCCAGGTAGGAGTGGCTGGGAGGGGCTGTCACTGCAGGGCCCCGCAGGCACCTACTGTCCCCCTGCTGAGGACTCTACCTCTTGAAGCCCTCCCCTCTGCCCTTCTCTTGCTTCAGCCTTGGCCTCTGCTCCCTGGACCCCACAGGCACCTCTTCTCTGGCCTTTTTGCTTGCTGTCCCCATAGCCCTTCCTCCAGGATGTCCCTGAGGGATCCAGCTGAAACTCAGACCTGGCCGTGCCACTCCCCTCTTGAAACATTTCTAGAGCTCCCGGTTGCAATGAGAATCAAGCCCACCAAGCTCTTTAGGCAGCCATGCAAGAGCTTAGACCACCTGCATTAGTACCCGAGTCCACACCCTGCTCGCTCTGTGGCCTTAAGGCATGTTACCGAAGGGCCCAGTTTCCTCATCTGTAAAATGGGAATACCTTGCTTGCTTCCTTCCTATAGCTGAGAGGAGCATTAGGTCAGACGCTAACGGACACTAATGCTCTTGCCACACCGCCTTGGACAGGGTGGGCCCTGATCGGCAGATACAGTCCATTCTGATGAGTGGGGTTCCTGCTGCTGGCTCTTCCCTGGCGCCAGACCCCAGTAACAACTGGTTGCTCCTCTGTCTGCTATGCGCCCTTACCTCTAGGTCTCTACACGTGATTCCTGCCTTCTGGAAGGTCCTCTCCGCCCACTTAGCCTTTACACCTCACTTTTCTCAGGGAAGCCCTCCGAACGCTGCAGGCAACACAGGGGCCTCATCAGCTCACCGGATCCCCTGATCACAGCCCTTGTCACCAGGACCATGTCTGGGCTGGCTGGGTGGGCACTGGGTGCCGAGCAGGTGAGGGCCAGTGGGTGCAGAGGGAGAGGCTGCTGCTCTGGAGGCCGGCTCCGCCCTGCCCTCAGGAGCCACCCCAACACCAGTCACCTCCTAAGAAGCTAGCCGGATGGGGCAGGAGCACCCAGGGGTGCCCGGACACTCACCGCCGTGCACATCATGTAGCCCAGGCCGAAGTCAAAGCGGCACTGCTCGTTCATGGAGTAGTGCAGCCCCGGGAGCTGGGGCAGCGCCGGCCAATCGTGGGCAAAGGGGTCGTCCCGCAGGCAGTCATAGGAGCTGTGAGGGGACACGCGGCCGCCACAAGCAGCCTTCAGCGGGGAGCGGCCAGACTGCGAGGCAGCTGCAGCCCCTTCTGGAGCCATGGTGGGGGGCCTGTCTGCACCTCCAGCCCTCAGCCGAGCTGCCTCAGTGTCCCTGCTGCATCTGTTCTCCTTGATGTAAGCTCTCCGGGCATCCCGTTAAAGGTGCAGCTGCTGTGCCCACTTTCCATTCAAGGCCGTGGCCCCAGACAGCGGGACCTCCCCCCCTCCACGTACACACTGAACTGTGCTGCCCTCCTTTCCCTCCCCTGCACCTCAGGCTGCAGGACTGAAGTCTGAGGCCTAGGGCTGGGCCCAGGCCCATGGGAGGCTTGGGGCATCCATCCTCCTAGAGCTAAGCCCAGGGCTGTGGGGTCGTGCTGCTGGCACCGGCAGGGCTGGGGGGATACTCACTGCAGGTAGCGGCTCAGCTCCTGCTGGCTGCAGCGGGACCAGTGGAAGCGGTGGAAGGCGGCCTGCACCAGCGGCGCCATGATGCTGCCCAGCCGCACCTCATCGCCACAGCGGTTGCCCTGCCCATCGTGCTCCATGCCCAGCCTGTGCGGGGATGCAAGGCCCGCACTGACTAGGCAGCCGGGGGGAGGCCGCCCCAGCCTCCCCCAGCGGCTCCCTGGGGCTTTCACTGGTCTGCCCTGAGCCAGGTTTCCCACCAGCTCGATTCTTAAAGCCAGGGGCCCCTGGGAGACTGTGTGCAGAGGCCGCCCCTCGGCATCCTGCCCGCCAGAAGGCACTGTTTCACGAGCAGATGGCAGAGGCGTGGGCATCCGCAGCCGGAGCCTCCACACACACAAGCAGTGTGGGCTCACATCCCTGCACAGACCCAGTGGCCCCGCGAAGTTTCCCCAAATTCAGAGGGTGCCTGTGGGCTGCACACCTGGGGAGTCGTAGCTTCCCCGCCTCTGGCTCTCTAATTCTGGGCAGGGCTCCCTCAGAACCCCAGTTACTGATGTGTAAAATGGGGAAAAGAGGCCCCCTGCCTAGGGGCTTGCATGGCATGATGCCTGGAAGGCCCCCAGCACCTGCTTGGCCCTTTGATTTGTTCCCTCAGCAGAACGTGGGCCTCAGGCCTGCCCTGTGCCATGCTGGGGTCGGGACTTTACTGCCCAGGTGCTTTGTACACAGGGCATTCCCCCCACCCTCCCGCCCCAGGACGCAGAGCGCCCCGATCTTCCCCACGCAACAAAGACAGCAAAGCCACTTACACGTGGCCGGTCTCGTGGGCCACCACGAATGCTGAGGAGAAGCCATCCTCGTGGTTCAGAGTGCAGCTGCGGACGGGGTGGCACATCCCAGTGACAGGAGCATAGCCTGGGAGGAGACAAAGGGCGGCTCTAGCTCCGAGCCTGAATCAGAGGGGCCCTGGCCCCAATGCCCCCCACCATCCCCAGAGCAAATGAGCCAAACCAACTGCCCCCTGCTGGCACAGCTCAGGTGATAATGCACCCCAGGCAGCCGGCCTTGGCCCTGCCCCTCAATGTCCACACTGCAGCTGGGGTCAGTTTCCTGGGTACGGGTTTCGGGTGCTAGAACTCCCTGCCACCTTGGCAGCTTCCTGCCTGCTGTTCTCTTTCCTGCCCCCTCCCATCTTCCCACCTTGCTGAGTGACCTTCTGTCTCCCGAGAAACATGTAACTTCTACACCCCCTCCCACTGCTGTAGGAACCCTGCTCTTTGAGCCCACTCCCCCTCGGGAGGGTTGTCCCTGGGTCCCCTGTGGCTTCTCCGGGTCCTGTGAGACCCCAGCTAGACCCATTTCCATAGCACACACAGGGAGCAGTGAGGGCAGAGCCCCGAAGCTGCTCAAGGGCAGAGCCCAGGGCCGAGAGCCAGCAGGCCACGCTGCCCCGCTGTCACGCAGCCAGGACTGGCTGAGAGGACTGAGGAGTAGACCAGCTGCAGACGACAAGGCCCTCTGAGCTCTCGGCCAATGAACCTGCACTCTGGCTGAGGAGAGTCTGAGCCACGTTCCTTCTGAAGGGTTCTCCTCTTCCAGGGGTCTGTGGGGAAGGAGCCGGACACAGCAAGGTGCCCCCAGCGGTGGAGGGTGGGGAGCAGGAGTGGGGAGAGGTGGCTAAGGCAGGCCACATCCCCCTGACATAGATGCCCAAGGACTTCCCTGCCCTCAGCCAGCCCAGCCTCATTCCCACTCACGTGGCTTAGAAAGAGCCACTGAATTTACAGGTAATAGTGAGGGGACACAGTGTGTTTTGCCAACCTACTTACATTGTGCGGCCCAAAGAAACAGTCAGAAGCACACAGGGACCAAGGGGAGGACTGAGGAACGAGCTAGAACAGCCCAAGCAGGGGGGAGAAGGCCTGCAGGTGGTCGGCCTGTGGAACAGGTGAATCCCCTGGGTGGGCTGAATCTGATGGGAGGGTGGGGTTGTTCTTCAGAGAGCTCCAGGGAAGCCTTAGAGGACAGCATTCCCATGGGTGAGGAGGGAGAGGAGGGAGGGGGGCATGATCCTGAGACCACGCCTACCACTGAGGAAAACCAGGGAATGGGGCCTAGCCACTTGCCCCTGGACAAGATAAAGAAGTGCGTACAGAGCTGTGTGTGCAGAGTGGGGGCTCTGCTGAGACACCGCCTAGAGGCCCACCAAGCAAGGAGCCTCTGCCCTTGGAACCCTGACCTAGCCTCACTCCTCGCAGACCCCAGGGGGAGATCCCAAGGCAATTTGTTAAAGAGTCGAGAAGAAAGGAAGGAGGGCCTGGTGACCTGGGGTGTGCTGGTATTAGACTGGTCTGTAAAATCATCTTTTTTTTTTTTTTTAAAGATTTTATTTATTTATTCGACAGAGAGAGAGAGACCACAAGTAGGCAGAGAGGCAGGCAGAGAGAGGGGGGGAAGCAGGCTCCCTGCTGAGCAGAGAGCCCGATGCGGGGCTCGATCCCAGGACCCTGAGATCATGACCTGAGCTGAAGGCAGAGGCTTTAACCCGCTGAGCCAGCCAGGCGCCCCTGTAAAGTAATTCCCTGTAATGGAACCACTGTCTTTTCCCCTTGTCATAAACAGGAAAATCTGTCTGTTAAAGTATTTTTTGCTCTGCAGATTTTAAGACGATTGCTCTGGAATCAGTGTCCCAGAGCCAAACTTTGAGATCTTTTCCTTGTTCGTTATATGCAAAGCCTGCACGTACCTATGCATACTCCCCAGCATATTACATGGGTCTTTACGATCTGAAGGTTTGCAAAAGCGTCTTTATGTTTTTCTTCATACCCTTCCTGCTTATTTTATTTTGCTATTGCTCTTTTTTTCTGGAAATCTTATTAGATAGATATTGTACCTCCTGGGTTGAGCCTCTTTGTCTTTGTTCTCCTACTTTAGTCTTTTCGGATGCCCTTGACTTATTTTTTTTAAGATTTTATTTTTATTTATTTATTTGTTTGTTTGTTTATTTATTTATTTTATTTATTTATTTAGAAAGCATGCACAAGCCGGGGAGGAACAAAAGGAGAGGGAGAGAGAGAGTCTCAAGCAGACTCCGTGCTGAACACAGAGCCCAAAGTGGGCTCGATCTCACAACCCTGAGATCATGACCTGAGCTGAAATCCAGAGTCGGACACTTAACCAAGTGAGCCACCAGGTGCCCCTGCCCTTGACTTTTTTTTTTTTTAAAGATTTTATTTATTTATTTGACAAAGAGAGAGAGATCACAAGTAGGCAGAGAGGCAGGCGGGGGGGTGGGGGGAAGCAGGCCCCCCGCTGAGCAGAGAGCCCCGTGCGGGGCTCGACCCCGGGACCCTGAGATCATGACCTGAGCCGAAGGCAGAGGCTTTAACCCACTGAGCCACCCAGGCGCCCTTGACTTTTTATTTCAGCTTCTGAATTTTCTATTTTACCCATTATATCTTTAGTTTCATAAAAATTCTTTGCTATTCTCTAATTCTTCCTAGCAACCCGTGCTGGGTTTATGGAATGTATTTTCTCAAACATTCTGGGAACTATTACTTTTTTAAAAAAGGTCTTCCCCAGAGTCTGAATTATCTCTGTCTCCTCCAGAGTCAGTTCTCCAACTTTGTTCTGGATCTTGGTCTGACTTTTTCATGGTGTGAGTTTAAAAAAAAAACATATCCACCCTTAGCTGTGCTTTCACATTTTGAACCAGAGGAGGAAGTCACCTGCTATAGAGGTTACAGTGGTTTCTCTCCTTGTGGAAGTTCTGCTCCCCATTGGAGCTCTCACCTGGACAAAAGTGCTGACGGAGAGCACTATTCGTCACCTGGCTTCCTGCTGTGACAGGGAGATAGCAGCCCCTCCAAATGAAGAGGCACCAACACCAACCAGGAGCCTTACTCTGAGCTTGGTGGGATCTGGAGTCCCACTCTGTGTTCCCACCTGGACCCTATTCTGGTGCCAATCTGTGTGGCAAAGGGGGCAGCTGCAGTGCCAGGGAGATGTTTTGTTATCATAAACTCATCTGGGCTCTGGTCAGGGTCACTTGGGAAGTCTCCCTAGTTACGCAGATATGAGCAAGTGGGTAGCAGAAAGAAGCTAAAGGCCAAATGAGTGGAGTAAGATGCAGGCCAGTAAGTATAAAAATTCATGGAAGGAAGGTGGATGTAATGAGCATGTACATTATATAAGTATACTTATTTTTATAAAAAGGATCACAAGAATGATCAACCAGAAACTAATAAATATGACTGTCTATAGAAAATGGGAATGGGGTAAAATGGGTCCACTTTTCTGAATATATATTTTATACGGTTTTTTAAAGCTCTTTCTTTTGAAGTGTGATATACATCCATAAAAATGCACAAGTCCTAGGATACAACCAATGAATCATCACAAAAGGATCACACCTGTGCAACTGTATCAGCACTGCAGAAGTCCCTTCTTGTTTCCTCCAACCATGACATCCTCTCTCAAAATAGAGGAGAAAATATTTGCAAATTGTCTATCTGATAAGAGGTTAATATCCAAAATATATAAGGAACTCCAAGAACTCAATACCAATACCGAACAACCAACCCCGTTTAAAAATGGGTAGAGGACCTGAATAGACATTCTTCCAAAGAAGACACCCAGATGGCCAACAGGTACAGGAAAAGATGTTCAACATCACTCACCATCAGGGAAATGCAATCAAAAACACAATGAGGTATCCCTCCACACCTGTTAGAATGGCTAGTATCAAAAAGACTAAGAAACAACAAGTGTTAGTGCAGATGTGGAGGAAAGGGAACGCTTGTGCATTGTTGGTGGGAATGTAAATTGGTGCAGCCACTGTGGAAAAAAGTCTGGAGATTCCTTGAAAAATTTAAAAATAGAACTATCTATGATCCAGCAATTCTACTTTGGGGTATTTATCTGAAGGAAACACAAACACTAACTCAAAAAGCTATCTACAGCCCCCATGTTCACTGTAGCATTATTTACGATATCCAAGACAGGGAAACAACCTAAGTGTCCATCAGTGGATGAATGGATAAAGAAAATATGGAGTATACACACACTGGAATATTATTCAGCCATAAAAAGGAAATTCTGCCATTCTCGGCAACATGGATAGACCCTGAAGGCATTATGCTAATTGAAATAAGTCAGGTAGAGAACGACAAACACCCTGTGATCTCACTTATATGTGGAATCCAAAAAATAAATAAATAAAAGCCAAACTCACAGATACAGAGGCAGTGGGTAGGGGGTGGGCAAAATGAGTGAAGGGGGTCAAAAGATACAAACCTCTGGTTATGAGATCTGAGGATGTAATGTACAGCATGGAAACAATAGCTCATAATACTATATTGTGTATTTGAAAGTTGCTAGGAGAGTAGGTCTTAAAAGTTCTCATCACAAGAAAAAATCATAACAATGTGTGGTGATGGATATTAACTAGGACTACTCTGGTGATCATTTCACAATATATACATATATTCTATCATGTTGTACACCTGAAACTAATATGACATGTCGGTTATATCTCAATAAAAAAATTAAATCAAAAAAAGAAGGGGTGTCAAGCTTCATTTCTTCCCCCAATTTGGGTATTTGCCTGACCTGACACCTTTTGTTGAAAAGACCATCTTTCCCCTCCACTTCACAATAAATCAAGCATCCATCCATGGGTGAGTTCAAGTCTGGACTCCGTGTTCTGTCCTCATGATTCATTTGTCAACCCTTGCATCAAAAGACACTCTTCAACTACTGTATTTTGGGGAGCACTGAATACTTTGCTCATCTTCTCCAATGGTTCTTGACTGCTTTTGGCCCACTGCATTTCTGGATGAACATTAGAATCAACTTGTTGATATCTCCAACTATTCTGCTGGATCTGAGCTTGCTCTGGAGTGCATTTGCATTCTCTTGCAGGTCAGTTTGGAGAAAATTGATTTCTTTATGATAGCAAGCCTCCCTATCCATTAGCATGGCACACCCCTTCATTGATTTTGTCTTTTATGACTTCCGTACATGTGTTTTATAGTTTTGGGGTCTAGATCTCGGACATCTTTTGTTAAACTTATTCCTAGGTGTTTGTATTTTTTATTCTTTTATTATTCTAAGTGGTGCTAGTTTTCAAATTTTAATTTTTTGCTGTTAAAATACAGAAATTCAATTGATTTTTTTAAAAGATTTTATTTATTTATCTGACAGAGAGAGAGAGGCAGTGAGAGAGGGAACAGAAGCAGAGGGAGTAGGAGAGGGAGAAGCAGGCTTCCTGCCAAGCAGGGAGCCCGATGCGGGGCTCAACCCCAGGACCCTCGCATCATGACCTGAGCCGAAGGCAGACGCTTAATGACTGAGCCACCCAGGCGCCCCTCAATTGATTTTTATATATTGACATTATATCTATGAAATTACTCAATAATGCTAATGACTTATTTGTAGATTCTTTTGGGTTTTCTATGTACACAGCATATTAGTTTCAAATGAGAGTTTGATTTCTTCCTTTCTGACCCTTATAACTTTTCTTTTTCTTGCCTTATTTCACTGGCTGGGACCTCCGCTACAATGTTGAATCCAAGTCGTGATAGCAAGTATTCTTGACCCATTCTCAGGTCTAGAAGGAATCCTTTCAACATTTCACCATTACATATGATGTTTGCTAGAGATTTTTTTTTTCTGGTAAGTATCCTTTATTACATTATTACATTTAGAACATTTTCTTCTATTCCTAGTTTAATAAGATATTTGATCATAAATGGATATTGATTTTTGTCAAATACTTTTTCTTGATCAATTGAGATGATTTCATAAGCTTTTCTTTGTTCTATTATACGGTGAATTACAATGATTGATTTTCATATGTTAAACCTTGCATTCCTAGGATAAGCCCAAATTCATTGTCATATAGTACTTTTTATACGTAGCATTGGATTTGATTTGCTAGTATTTTGTTTGGGATTTGGTATATATATTCATGGGAGAGATTGGCCTATAACTTTGTTTTTGTAATGTCAGTCTCAGATTTTGATATTAATGTTAGCAGGCCTCATAAAATCAGTTGGAAAAATGTTCCTCTCTTCATTCTGTGAGAGGTTGTATATGATTGATACTATTCTTCCTTAAAAATAAGGAAAAATTATCTGGTGAAGTGATCAAGTCCTGGAGTTTTCTTTGAAAGGAGGTTTCTAATCATAAAGTCAATATCTTTAGTTGATATGAGACTATTCAGATTTTCCTTTTTTTCTCAGATTTTATGTTTTGTCAAAGAATTTACACCTTTCATCTAAATTAACGAATTTTTCAACATAATGATGTTCAAAATACCTTCTCATTATCTTATTACCTTTACCTTTTTTAAAGTAACATTTGTAATTATATCCCTTTTATATATCTAACCTTAGTAAATCTGTATTTTCTTCCTTTCTTTTTTAAACTAGCATAGCTGGGGGCATTCCGGTTCCAATTGATGTCTTTCAAAGAACCAAATTTTTATTTTATTGATTTTCTTTACAACCATTTTCCATTTCAACAATCCTGCTCTTACATTTATAATTTCCTTCCTTCCACTTTTGTTGAGTTTAGTTAGCTGTTCTTTTTTGAATCTCTTGAGATAGATGTTTCTACGATTGACTCTTCAGCCCTTTTGGTAGGTTGATTGATTTGATTTAGCCATTTTGGTTGATGTGGTTGACTAGTAAATTGATAAGGTTATAAATACAATTTAATCATCATGTTAGCTACATCCACAATTTTTGATAGGTCGTATTGTCATTATCATTTTTGTTAAAAGATATATTCTAATTTCTACTGTGACTTCTTTGAACCACAGGTTACTGATGAGCATACTGTTTAATTCAAGCCTTCATAATTTTTCGAGTTATCTTTCTCTTCCAGTGTGTGGTTTCAATCTTCTGTATTTTGTTGAGATTTCCCTGTGGCCCCGCATAGTCTGCTTTGGTATGGTTTCACGTTGCAATCATCAAGAGTGTGTATTCCTCAGTTGTTTGGTGTAGTATTCTATAATTCATTAGGTCGTTTCTTCATTCAAGTCTTCTGTATCCTTACCAATGTTTTTATCTGTTGTTCTATCAGTTACTAAGACTATGTTAAAATCTTCAATTATAATTGTAGGCCTTGTCAATTTCTCCTTTTAGATCCTTCAGTTTTATATAGTTTGAATTTTTAAGTGAAATCCTTTAACTTCTAAAGATGGAAAACGTACTCAGATTTGTTTTTTAAAAACGGGGGAAGCAAACAACTCTGCCTTGGATCCCATCTGGTCTTTGGGCTGCCAGCCCCAGGCTCGACCTTTCACCACCTTTGACCTTTGCTGTACCCCTGAGGGATACAGTTTCCTGGCAGAAATGGCAGAGGCCCCAGTGGTTTTTGATGAGCCAAGAGGTCACTAGAGCTTATGCAGCCCCTCACTGGCTAAGGCGGCCACAGCCTCTCTCTGCCCTGACACCCTTCCCAGCCTGGATCAAGGCTGCCAGGGACCCTCGCAAGGGCCAGTGGCTCATGCCCAGCCTCCCTCCTTTCTGGGTCCCTGCAGAGCTGAGGCTCACCTTGCATCCCCGAAGGCCCGAAGTCCTGCCGCGTGAGGAAGATAGCATGATCGTGGTATTCATCGTGACCTGTGTCCGGCTTCTGCTGGAGGTAAGCCCAACGGCAGACGTTCTCCAGGCTCTGGGAGGGGTTCCCGATCTCAATGAGGCTCATGGACTGCAGGGGGGCGGGAGAGACGGAAGTGAGGGGTTAACATCAGGTAGAAGGGATGGGAGCTGAGCAGGTGGTAGGGCTCACAGACCCCCCTCTGCTGGGGCCCTGGGCCACGTGGAGCTGAGTCTGGTCCCCATCAGGACCCACTTCCCACTTGGCTCCACTCTTCTGAGTGGAGGGAAGGCTCCCCAGTCACACACGCCTACGTGAGTTTCCACACAAAACCACTGTCCACTTCTCAGGTAAGACATGGAAGCCAAGCTCTGAGGCCATCTGAGGCCTCACACAGTCCATCCCGCCTCACCCACTTCCAGGGGCCCCCATGGTGGTCTATCAGGCTCCTGTTCTGTGTGGGCCCTGGGCAGGAGGCCAGTGCAAGGCAGACCTCATGCTGAAGAGCTCGCATTTCTGACAGAGTCCCGGCAGGGGAGATTGAACTCCCACCGTGGTATGCAAGCCCAGAGAAGGGGATGGGAGGCCCTACGTTGCCCCTGTTTGAAGGTCTTACAGAAAACAGGATAAACACCGTAGAGGAGAAAAACTGCAGCAGATCTAGCAAAGGAGCCACATATAGAACAGGGGCAGAGCGATAATTCCCTCAGGAACCACGGACAGGAAGCCCCACATCCCACTGATGCATACCCAAGAGCCAGGGCTGGCTATGGGACGGGCAGCACGGCAGCCTGCTCTGCACCATGGCGTTGGCATTCCCTCTCTCATTCAGTTCTCACAACCACCCTGAGAGGCAGCAAAATGAGGCTCTGAGAGGTCAAGTAACTTGCCCTTAGCCACACAGCTGGGAAGCCTAACACCCATGTCTAGATTCAAAGCCCTGTCCTAAACTGCCTCCCCAAACAAAACATACACCATATTGTCCCCAAAGCAAGGCTCCCCTGTGCGGCACGCTTCCCTTTTCTCTCTGCTGTCCTCACACCAGGCAGTGTGTCTGCTCCTCTCACTATGAACTCCCACCACCGAATAGTTCCCTCCACGCAAAGTCCTGAGCGTGTGCTTCTTCTCTTTCAGGATCCATGTGTCCATAAAGCAGAGATATGCATTCCCTAGTAGACACGCTTGCAGGTGTTCTGTTTCTTCCCTGGCATAAATACATCCATCAAGAATAGCCACATGCTCCTTTTCATGTATGGAAGTAGTGAAGAGTAGATATAGGGTATTGTTGGGAAACCATGCTGTTCCAGAAGAAGGAAGAATGATTCAAGGCCGGGGAGGACCGTTCGCTGCCAGGGTTCTCATGCATTAGCCAAGTCAATGATTTACAAGATGGCGCACCAGTTCCCAAGTCCCAGGCACAGAGCGCCTAGGAGATAAGAGTGCTTGTTATAAGGAGACTTAGTGAGTCCCAGTGAAGGAAGTCACAGACTGGAATGAGAGGGGTGGTGACCAGGACCTGCTGGACACAGGCACAGAGACAGATAGCCCACAGGAAGCTGCAGCAGGGAGAGGGAGGTGCGTGACTGCCCCAATCATGACTGGGAAGAGAGTGTGACTACCTCTGGCCAGTGAGCTGTGAGCAGAAGTGGCCTGTGCCTCTGCCTGGCCGGAGTATTTAACTGCCCACAGGAGACCCTGCAGAGATCTCTCTTCGCTGGCTTGTCAACCAGCAGTGTCGAGATGGTGGCTGCTCTGTCACCCAGGCCCTGAGTGACAGAGACATGGAACACATAACAGGAGCAGGAACTAAATATCTGTATTTATAAGGCCGTAGCACAACCCTGCCCACCCTGACCGACCCAGGAGGGGCACGGGGAGTGTGGCATCTGTGTCCCATCTAAGCCAGATGCCTGCAGGTCAGCCCGAGTCCCTGCCAGGTGGTAGCTGCCTCCAGAAAACCTTGAGAGGTCGCAGCTCTGAAGAAGGAATCAGGTGGGAGGATCTCCTTTCTAAGGAATGAGCTCTGGGTGGAAGGAGAAGGAAAAGACTCTTGTGGGAGGATGTGAGTTAGTGCTAGAAATTGGAGCCTGTGCTTGTCCCCACTGAGCTCAAGATTGCCAGCCCGAGTCCAGATCAGAGGGAGATCACACCGGGCTGCCAATGAGCACTCAATCTAGGATGGCCACAGAGCCCCCACTGGGGTGTGACCTCCCACTCACCAAGCCCACAGAGCAGCTGAGTAGCCTTGCCAGGCCACCTCCCACGAAAAGGGCTCTGTTTCCTCCAGGGCCATGTCTACCAGCCCACATGTCAGGAGGTTATTGCCCCTGATGGGCTGGCCGGCCCTCAGGGTTCTTAGGGTTCCACATGTTGGGCTAATTCTAGTCAGGTTCCCTCCAAGGCCCTGGTGGGCTGCAGTTACTTGTGCCTAGACTTGTCTGACAACAGCAGCCCAGGCCCCGTTCGGCAAAACGTCACCTCTGTTCATCTGGGTCTGACCCCCGGCTCAGCAGCGGGAGGGCTCAAGGCCTGGCTAATCCCAGTACCACATCTTCCTGGCACCATGATGGCTTGGAGTGAGCACATAACCAGAGTGGGCCAAGGAGCTGGAAAGGTGTGAGACCGTGCGTCCGGAGCTGCTGGCGCTCCCTTGCCACCACGGGAGGAGACCCCGCCTGAGGAAGAAGCCAACATGGAGAGAGCAGGGCCCGGGATGGAGAAGGGTCAACTCCTGGTGTCCTCACACGACCACCTGGCTCACCCAGGCCTGAGGCCACCCCGCTGTGGATCTTTTATGTCACTATGTAACAGGTGATTCCAAAAATGTATGGCCTGAAAACCTCCAAACATTTATTTCTGCGGGTCAGGAATCCAAAAGCAACTTAGCTGGGAACTCTGGCTCAGGCTCTCTCCTGAGATTGCTGACAAGCAGAGGCAGGGGCTGTGGTCTCATCTGAAGGCTCCCCTGGGGGAGGACCAGCTCCCGTGCTTGCTCATGCGGCTGCAGACAGGACTGAGCTCTTTGTGGGCTGCTGTACCAAGGGTTACCACCACACCCCAGAACAGTCACCTACCACAGCCTGCTTCCCCCAGCATGAGTGACCCGAGAGACAGCAAGACGGTGCACACCCAAGACAGGAACCACAGTCTACTCAGAAGGGAATCTCGGTCCTGCCCGCGCTCAAGGGGAGGGGACTATGCCAGGGTGTGAATACCAAGAGGTGGGGTCGCAGGGGCCCTCCTAGAGGCTGCCTGTCGCAGAGATGCGTTGCGTTCTTGTGTATCAGGCAACCTCTCCCGTGAAAGTCAATTTGAGTTGTGTTACCGTCACTTGCTATGAGAGTCTTGAGCAATGCGCTTTTCCCTTGGGGGAACCACGGGAACTCCAGTCAATGGCAGTGGCTGGTCTCCGGGGTCCAGCTGGTGTGTCCCACACCAGTGGGAGAAGAGCTCTGGCCACATCTTTGAGGAGGAGTCCAAAGTCCAGCCAGAAAGACACACCCATTTCAGGGCCAGAGAGCAGGAAAAGGACCACGCGGTCATAGACAGAACCAGAGGCAGGAACTAGGCTGAAAGAGGCTAAGAGCAGGTTGGAGGTAGGGAGGGAAGGGGCCAGAGTGCTCAGGAGGTGGGCTTGTGGGAAGTACTGGGAGGGTGTTGAACCCCCAAATGCCAACAGGGGCAAGGCGGGTGATGTAACTCAGTGAGGCAGGTTGGTTCTAAGAAAAACAAATCTATCTTTTGTGTTGCCCATTGAGAAGGGGTAAGGGTGGGCAGAAATATTTCCTCGCCATGATAAAGAAGGTGAGGGTTGGTCAGTGGTGAGCGAGGACAGTAGCAAAGCCAGGGTGAGAGCACCCATACCCATACTGTGGGTATGCAGAAATGGGGGGGGGGGCGAGCTGCCAGATTGGATTTCTCAGGCTAATCTTTGAATCTGAATCTTCCAAAGGAAATCCACCTCCTAGTAAATGTTGACCCCACTTGAAGTCAGTTATGTGGACAAAACAAAACACATACCCTGGGCCACCAGGTTGAGAACCATGGAATACAGGTCCTCAGGCAGACAGCCCCCACAAGGCGCCCTTCTCCACTGCCCCGCACCGGGGAGTGCCTCCTTCCTCCCAGAGTTCCTATAGTCCAGCCCAGCCGCCCAGCCCCTCTGGCAGCCGGCATGATTTTGCTGCTGCGGCAGGATAATTTATTAAAATATTGATTTGCGTTTTGTTCTCGCCTTGTCTTTGCCCATTTCGAGAAGGCAGCCTGCCATGTGCATTCTTGGGCCCCACGAGGGCCTGGGCTGCAGGGTCCAGAGTAGAGGTTGTCTGAGACCTCCTCCCGGCTTTTGGATTCTGAGGACACTCTCTGGGGGGAGAGGGGCAGAGAGAGGGGCTGGGAAAGGGCTGCACCAGGACGGAGTGGTCCTAGGAAGGCAGATCTCAGAAAACGCTGGCCATGTGCTGGGCTCTGGGAGTGAGCGGCCCAGATGGGACTCTGAGAGATGGAGGAGGAGGGTGACGTCAGCTTTCAGGCACCCAAGAGGCAGATGCTCGCATGTCCTATCTCTCTGCCCGTGTCCCAACTTTCTCAGGGCTCTGGCCCATCTAAGATGCGCACAAAGGAACCTAGGACAGGGATCCTCATCCTTGCCGGGTCTGGAGCATGCAGGAGGGTGTGGGTATGCAGGGGCCAGCCTGAGACTTGATAGTGACCTGTGCCCCGTGGCAGGCACAGGGCCTCCGGGTCACTGAGGAGAGGGGGGACAAGGGAGGGGGACAGTGTGAAATGGGAGCGTTGCTGGTGCCCTATCAGCAGAATCAGGATCACAGCATGGCAGATGAGCAGGAGAGGTGTGGGGGCTGCCAGGTGGGGAAGGAGGAGGCCTCTGGCTTTGGTGGAAGGTGGCAAGGGGGCCAACACAGGATGCATGAGGAGAGGACTGCAAACTTACAGGGTAAGTGTGGGGTCCACAGCACCTGGGGACACCATCAAGGGACTGTCTTCTCCTGCCTGGCTTGCTTGTTTGGTAAGAGCTTGGCAGTTCTGCTTTGGGATGCTCTCCCGTTTATCTGGGTGCAGACCCTGGGGGATCAGTCCAAGTGCTCTGTCCACCCCTTAGCACGGCTGGGCCCGGGAAGAGTGAGGCCAGAGGAGTAGAGGTTCAAAAGAACTAAACAGGTTGAAGCAGGTTTTTCCTGGAGACCCCCCCCAAAACATGTCTCCAGCACCCCAGATTTAGCCTTTCCTCCACCTGCTCCTCCCACTTCCTGAGAGCCACCAGGCCTTCCCACAGGTTCCTGGCGCTTCAGATTATCCAAGATTATCCAAGCAGAGGAGAGGGGAGACCCAAGGAGAGGGGTCTGAGCCAGCCCACGTGGCTCACTTGGACTCTGATGGTTCCTCCTGCTGCAATCCCCCATCTCGGCATCCAGCCACATACACGCAGCCCTCTGATGGGCCCCACTCTCCAGGGCCCCACGGACCCTGCCCTATCTTTGCCATGGACTTGCAAAGTGGCCCATGGCACACATGGTTTGTGAGCTTGACTCTCCTCCCAAGAGGAGAGGAAACCTCTATTTCTCCCAACTAGATCTCCTTCCAAAGTGCCAGAGAGAGTTGTCTGTTTCAATTAAGAAAGATTCTCAGAACCCAGCTGGCTTAGATCACCTGCGTTCCTCCCAGCCCTCAAGGCACCTTGTCTCTTGGCTGCCTGCTCACCTCTGCACGGGTTTCTCTAGGAAAACTTGTTTGTACAGCTTGCCTGTTCCCACCTGTGCAGGGATGGGGACCATGCGTGAGCCCAGCAAGTGGGTGGCTGCAGCACCGGCTGAGGACCTCGCAGATGGGACGCTCCTCCCCCGGGGGAATGCATGGGCGCACAAAGCAAACTGCAGTGGAGTGGTGGTCGTGCCGTGTCCACCGTGGAAGGGTCATTTCTACACCCTGGGGGGGGGGGGAGGGGGCCTGGGTAGTAGCTCTAGGTTTAGAGGTAGCACCTAATTTAAGCTGTAAAATTACCCGAAGATATAGGCACTGCTATTATCTGAAGGAGGAACCGCATCAAGGCCAACTGAAGTAAACGGCCCCAAGTCTCCCTGCTACACCGAGTTGGAGGTGGGTCTGGAAGCCACGCTGTAACCCGAAATGTTCTATCCCGGAGCAGAGGGAACCAGAGAGACTGGAAAGGAAGGGCGGGGCCCCAAGGGGGCCACCAGGTGGCGCTGCTACCACAGGAATGGCAGGGCCCGGCCGGCAGGCTGCGGGGAGGCTGGATGCCAGGCTGCACCTCTGAGCACCCGCAGGCACAGGGCAAAGGGGACCCTGAAGGCCAGAGACAACCTCCAGGGTCCCACCCTACATATGCCAATTAAGACCTGGTCAGAAGTTCTGTTCCAGTCATTGCTCTCTGACATTTCCAGTCCGCCCTTGAATGAACTGAATGATTAATGTTCTTCCCTCCTTCTGTCAAGGACCGGTAGCCCGGAAGCCAGTCTAGCGGCCTGGAATAGCACCCAGCTGTGGGGCGGCTATACTCGTGCTGCCACATGTCAGGGGGCCCCCCGGACCCCAAAGCTGTCCAGCAGCTCGCCAGGGCACGCAGAGGTGACGGGTGGGGCTCACCTGGGCGGTATGAGAGTCCCGGCGTCGGAGACCTGCTCATCTCTCCTCTGAGTGTGTTCTCAGGCAAGTTACCTCACTGTGCTGAGCTCCTCATCTGCAGAATGGGTACAACCACTGGGCAGAGCCAGGAGCACAGGGGCTCTGTTGGTGACAGCACCAACAAATGTTCCTTGTCCCTGTCACCGTGGTGGCAATGATGATAAAGGTGCAGGCTTGACGCCAGTCCCTTGGAGAGCCAGCCCACCTTTAGGGGCTGCCTGCAGCTCATGTTCCAGGGGATCAGGCTTCAACCCACCAAAGCCTTCTCAACTGCTCTGGACAACGGGCCCAGAGCCCAGACCTGCAAAAGGGCAGGGCCCACTGGGTTCAGGTGAGCAGAGCATGCTTCTTGACCTTGGCACTGTGGACACTGGGAGCCAGGTACTTCTGTTGTGGAGGCTGTCACGCGCACTGTAGGATGGTCAGCAGCATCCCAGTCTCCACTGTTTGATGCCACTGGCATCCCACGGGGGTAATGGCAAAGTCACCCTCCACGGGGAAGCACCCGAGGGGAGCAAAGGGCAAGGAGCCTGGGGCTTGCACGCCCCAGCCAGTGGAATAACAGCATCACAGCCCCCTCAAAGCAAAGCAGCTCCCCACTGCCTGATGTCCGCAGGCCACCCGCCCCCTGGAGCCGGCATCCCCACTGTCGGCTGGGGGTGGCCATGCGCCTGCCCCCTGGATGCTCTGTGCGGGTGAAGTGAGCTCACCAGGATGGGCATCTCGGATGGGCAACGGGCCTGAGGCCAGACAGGCAAGCCCCTTCTTTCTGTGTCCGGGACTCCCATACCATGAAGGCCTGCTCCGGACATCTTCCCAGAGGCTGGGAAGCTATTTCCAGAGAAAGCCAAGCTGCCTGCCAGCTTGGGATTCTCGGCATGAACCTTCCCATGGCAGGCCTCCGAGGGACAGGGCCCAGTCCCTGAGAATCCTCGTGCTTCTCTGGAACCTGGGACGTCTGGCTCGGGAGGTAGACCGGGATGACAGAGGCCAACCACCATTAGGTTGGGGCATGGGACCCATACTCTGGGGAGACTGGGGACTGTCCCTGAGGTGCTCCAAATCCCCTCATATCAATAGGGCAGCCGAGGTCTAGCACGGATGGCCAAGGACACACAGTAAGAGGGACGGTGGCACTAGGCCCTGGGACACAGACCCCTCGCCCCCAGCACTCTCTTCTCTCGTCTCTCACTAAGGGATCCACAGCCTGAATTTCTTAGACTTTCCCCTCCAACACTGAAAAATTCCTACAGGCACTCCATACTTGGTCTTGGCTTGGGTCTTTCATGACCAGATATCTTATGTTCTTCTCTGATTGTCCCCAAGTCTCTGATTTCCCTTTGCTTTGATTTCCATCATCCTAGGAAATATTTAAAATGAGAACAGTTCAGTAGCTTTGGTGCCTTCTCAAAAAAATCAATTGAAAAGCCAGTTGCTATGCAACCCTCAAGTGTTGCTGATGTTCTGCTCCCTGGCTGATGGCATATTGTATAAAATAAGATAATCTCTTTTCTTCTGTCTTTTTTTTTTTAAGAAATGGAGAAAAATGTTGTTTTAGGAAAAACTTGAGATAACTCAGAGGCGTCTCATAAGCTGGAAGACAAACAACATGTCACTCGTGTAAATGCTACCGATTTTATCCCCTCTGGAGCTTCGTGGGGTCTAGGGACAGGCTTGGGGCAGATGGTCTATTCCCATCACAATTTGGAATGAAGAACAGGATCTGAATACGTGGGCCACTTTCTGCCCCGAGTCTGCCTTGGCCCCATAGCCCTGGCTGAGAACCCCCAGATCTTGGGGGGCACCGCTCAGTCCCCTCTCCTCACAGGGGTCCCGGCTACGGTCACCTTGGCTTGCCTGATGCTTAAGCCCGCCCAGGGATAGGGTTCTCCCTCCCTGCCGGGAACAGGAGATCCCTGAAGAGCCGCTCACCGGAACGCCACCTGCAGATGAGCCAAACCCCATCTCCAGACCCCCAGTCTAGAAGCCCTGCCTGGTTTCTCCCTGAACAAGGAGACCTCATTCCCTCCGACACAAATGCAGGGCCTCTCGTTCCTCAGACCCCTGCTGGGAGGTCATTGGCCCGGCCACTCGATTTCCTTCGAGACTCTGAAACGACACTGTTTCGTTTGTGACTTCACAGGGAACTCACGCTCCGCTCCTGGAAAGCACGCGGGGCCCCAGATCGACCTGCTCCTCCTGTTCCCACAACGCCCCGCGGAGACCTCCAAACTGGGCCTGGCCCCCAAGAGGCCGTGCAGAGCGGGGTCTGCGACCAGCAGACACACCCCGTTAACTGTCCCCAACGAGATAAGTGCCCAAACGAGAAACTTTTCTAGCAATCTGATGGTGTGCTTTTATGTGGACGGAATTTAATAATACAAAGTCTGGGCTGGGTCTTTTTGTAGATCTTGGTTTTGTCACAGTTTCCTTTTCTGAGAATTCCTTTGAAATGTATTTTCCAGGAGTATCGGTCAGTGATGGGCCTTCAGGGCTGGGGCGTTCTGTGTGTCTGGCTCAGCGACCTTGGCCCTACAGCTGCTCTTCACAGATGGTCACTTTCCTGTGTTGGCCGATGGCTCCAGGTCAGTGGGATGGAACCTGCTTTCCCGTAGCCGCTGCTCCTGAGTCCTGTGGCCCGCGACTGTGCTCACTTCAGTCAACCGGAGCCCGTAGCCAGGCATGCTGCGTGGTCCCTGGGTCCCTAATGCTCTGTGTCCAGGGCCAAACACCCTGTTCCAGCAACACTGGACCAGAAGCTGGGGCCTCCCCCGAGTCCCTTCACGTCACGGTACCTGTGCAGCGCCAGCCCACCTGTGGTTGGCCAGCTGTGTCCTCCTAACTCTGTCTCCCTGCCTGCCGTGCTGCAGGGTGTCCTCGCTCAGGAAATCGAGAGCCACATCGTGGAAGCTGAAGGAGGACCGAGCATCAGTTGGGCCCCGTAACTTTCTGGAATCCCCCAGGGCACACGATGGGCACCGGCCTCTCCCAGAGACCTCCACCACAGGTTCAGGGGCCTGACCTGGGCCCACGGGCTTCCAGGGGACAGGCAGGGTGGGGCAGGACAAGGTGGGCAGAGCATGGGGTGAGCTTGGCTTACAGGAGATCGGTCAGCCCAGCTGGATCCCCAGGGGCCCGCAGAGGGCCAGGCTGAGGAGACTGCGGATGGGCAATCCCCCACATCCTGTAATGTTCTCTATCCTGACTCCTCCAAAGTCATCGTCAGAGGTCTGAGACTAGTCTGCTGAGCCCGTGGCTGGGACACAGTGGGCGCTCTCTGGATCTCACACTGAAAGCATGCAGCCCACTCCACATTCTCCCTTCTAATTCATAAACTCCTTCCCACATGAAGTCAGGGGGGCTGGGAGGGGCACTGGTCCCCCTGTGCCCCTCTCAGTTTCCACTACTAGTCCTGGTCTCACTGAGGCTGCCCTACTGCCCAGGTGAGCTCCAGCCACCCCTCTAGCCAGTTGTGGCCTGCCCACCTCCCCATACGTCCCTGGGAAGAGCAGGCTGCAGCCTGACACTGGGGTCTGTGCCCACACCCCTTACTCCCCACTCTGCCAATGAGAGACTCGGCTGTGGGGGTACCCACGTCACCTTGGCAAGGAAGAACCCCTTCCCATGAGGCAGCACGTGAGGGGCAGGGCCAGACTGGCCTTGGCCATGAGGTGATTTGGCCTCACCAGCAGGTTAGGCCGAGCATCTGTGGCAGCCGGCATTCCAGCCCAGATGGCTTGCTCAGAGGTCCCCTAAGCATGCAGGGGGCAGAGTCCCTGGGCCCAACCATAGGAAAGGGAAGACAGTGACCCTGAGGGCAGAAGGACAGAGACCCCTCCCCACCTGCCCCCAAGCCACCACGGGGAGGCAGTGCCGAGTGAAAGCAGGAAGTCCCTTCTATGCTCTCCTTCAAATCGGGAGTAAAATGTTGGACATGTCAGAGCCCTGTAGCATACTACTAGAGACCCTAATCAGGCTCACTTCAGCAGGATTACTTGGACTCTACCAGTTTTAAATGCCTTTCTAAAAAAATGTAAACCATCTTTTCATAACTAAAAATGCACTATTTTAAAGGAAACATGCTTATCATGATATATCAAGAAAATTCAGTAAAGTGCAAAGAGGAAAATAAAAATCCATGGCCCAATGCCCAGAGAGAAGAATTAGTTACCTTTGATATATTCCTTCTAGTCCCTTCTGTATAGATACTTGTACACAAAACTAAGATCTTACTATAAGTTATAGGCTCCTTTTTTTCAAAAAGCAAACAAAGTTAACTTTAGGCTGTAACCACTCCCCAGTGCTCTTTAGGGTGCTTTGAGATTTCCTGGCAGCCCCATATTCTACCAGATGTATTAGAGTTTATTTCATTAGACCCCTATGAGTGGACAGTTTAGATTTTCTCCTGTTGTTTACACTCAGAAATAAGGCCATGGCCTTTGTCTTCTTCCTAAACCGTTGTCCACAGCTCTCATAACTGCTTTGGGATAGAGTCATAAAAAGGAATGAATGGGGGCAGACACAAAGAACTTTGTAAGGGCAGTGTTGAGTACTGTCACATTTTCTTCTAGAAATATGTATGCATTTATATGCATCGGAAAAGTGTATTGCTTCATCCGCCCAAACCAGCATTTAAATCCTTCTTTCTAATCTTAACACATTGATGCTTTAAAAATGGTAAACAGTTTTATTTATTTTATAGCACAGTTAAATATTTTCTCCCTTAATTTTTGGCCATTTGTATTTTTCTTCTGTGTACTGTGATATCCACTGACAATTCTGTTTCTCCTATGATTTGTAAGAGGCCTTCACATATTAGGATATCTTTGCCATATTGCAAATGTTTTTCATGCCCGGGCTTTGTCTTTTAATTGTTTCTTGACAGAAGCTTTATATTTTCAGCATTCAAATATATCTGGCTTCCACTTTACAGTTCCTTCTCTTGTACTTATGCTTAGGGAGCCCTTCGCAACCAATGTTTTCTTCTTGATCTTTGCGGTTTGTGTCATGGAATGTGTTATTGGCCTCTATTTATCATATGTTATATTTAACTTACTATATATGAAATGTGTATCAGTCCTATATTGATTTAGGACACTTAATAGCCATTTCGCTTACATTTATCCCACAGTGTCTACAGGAAGTGTGTTTTCAGAGCTAAGGAGCTCATTCGATTGATCAGCTCGTGCTTATGCAGATACGGTAGGATTTTATTTATTTTTTTCACTTCACAAGATGTCTGGAGTAAATCTCTCTCTATTTACTTAGCTTTCAAGGTTTTCCCAGCCAGTCTTGACTGGCTTCTTAGGCTTCCAGACGAATCTTAGAATCATTTCATCCAAGTTCCAATTATTAATTTGGGAAAAATAGATATCTCTACTGTCCCCAGTCTTCTTGCAGGGAGCTCTCCTTTCTCTTTCTTTCCTTCCGGTAACAATGTGCAATTATCTTCCAATAGGTCCTACATGCATCTTGTTAGGACCAGGCCAGGTAGTTTATATTTTTGGTTACTTTTGTCAAGGGAATTTTTCTTTCCTTATTATGCCTACTATTGGGGCCTTGTGGGTTCATGCCAAAATTAGTGATTTTTATAGAATTATGTTCTATTTGGCCGATTCACTAAACTTCTTTATTACTTCTGAAAGCTTTTCAGTGGATCCTTCTGGGTTTTCCAGGTACACGATCATCAGCAAACAATCTTTACAGTTTTATCTGTTCTTTTCCCATGTTGGCTCCATGTCATAAAGACCTTGTCTAGAATTTTCAGAACCTCAGTAACAAAGTCACCTTCCTGTTGCCGACTTAACTGTGACTGCCTCAGGACAGGCGGCATTTCCCAAAGTGAGTTCTCTAGAACACGGACTCCAGGAGAAGGGTTCCAATGAAAAACAGGTTTGAGAAACTATGTGTCCTCTTGAGATTCACTGGGCATGTTTCTTTTTTTTTTTTTTTTAAAGATTTTTATTTATTTATTTATTTGACAGAGAGACAAAGCAAGAGAGGGAACACAGCAGGGGGAGGGGGAGAGGGAGAAGCAGGCTTCCCGTCGAGGAGGGAGCCCTACGAGGGGGCTCAATCCCAGGACCCTGGGATCATGACCTGAGCCGAAGGCAGATGCTTAACCGACTGAGCCACCCGGGTGCCCCATTTTATGTTCTTTTATAAGCCTTTCCTATACTCATTCAACTGTGGAACCCCTCTATCTTCCTGTGTGAAATCTATGAACATCCTAAGAATTAGCCACGCAGAAAGCTTTTGGGCACATGTGCTTCTTTCTCCACCTTTAAATAAAATTTTGGTTGTCATGTCACCATCTGTTTTCATAGATTTTTGAGTATCAGGAGATCCTCTCCCAGCTCCTGTCCAGCAGATCACGCCCCTTGCCCTAGCGGTGCCTTCGGTGTCAGGGGCTCCTGGGCTCTTTCCTAGCTGCCCCCCACTCGGCACACTTCCCTGTGCCCCAACCCCCCACTGGTGCCTTTGCGAGCCATGCTCAGCTCTTCTCTCGAAGCTTCAGACCTCCATGCCAGCCTCTCCCTGGCTGTCTCTACTGGGATGGCAACAGGCACCTCAAACTCAATACATCTCAACTGAACTCATTGCCTTTCTCCCCAGCACCCTCTTCTCCTGTGTTCTCCATCTCAGGGGTCAGCATCATGATGCACCTGGCTGCCCAAGACCTGGGCCCAGTGTCTCTCCACCTTCATGCAACCACTCAGCACCCATCCCCTCCAGACTTGGCCTCCTACCAAAGTTCTTTCTTTTCTTTTCTCTCTCTTATTTTATTTTTTAAAAGGATTTTATTTATTTACTTGACAGAGAGATATAAAGAGCACAAGTAGGCAGAGCGGCAGGCAGAGGGAGAGGGAGAAGCAGGCTCTCTGCGGAGCAGGGAGCCCAATGCAGGACTCGATCCAGGACCCTGGGATCATGACCGGAGCTGAAGGCAGATGCTTAACCCTCAGAGTCACCCAGGCACCCCCCAAAGTTCTCTTTCGTCAGCCTTCCTTACTCTAGCCCGTGGTCATGGTCTCAGTATAGCCCACAGCTGTCCTCCCTTCAATGGTGCCTGCACCCTCCCCAGCCAGGCTCCCACACCCCATTCTGCACATAAGAGTCCAGAGACTGTCTTAGAAATGCACATCAGGTCCTGGAAACATCCCTGTGCTGGTTCTTCTCCCTTTTACTCCCTTCCAGTAGCTTGGTCTGACCCCATGAGGCCTGCCTGCCCCACCTATCCCTCCAGGAGTCTCTGACCCCCATTATAATCGTTTCCTTGTCTGTACCTCTGCTCTAGATGCAGGCCTGGAGGTCGGGGACCACCTCAGTGGTCCAGCACGGAGCATGGCATGGAAACCCTCCGTGAAGTATGTGTTAGATGAGGAAATTTTGTCATTCGGCAAACTGATGTGGTAAACTATATGAACAGACTTCCTGATAAGTCAACGATCACCTTATTCCCAGGATAAGCCCTATTTTATCGTGGTGGGAGTTTCGTTTTATGCATTATTGAATTAAGCTCTTAAAGCCTCGGGGTTTTTTACATCTATTTTTAGAAGGAAGACAGGTCTGTACATTGTCTTGGACATGCTACCTTTGGCAGCTCTGAGTATAGGAATCACACTGGCTATAAAAATAAATTGGGTGGATGTCAGAATATATATATGTATATGCTCTGAGACGATTTCTATGGTGTTCTATTATCCTTGCTTAATAATTCCTTAGAAATGAATAAGAATGCACTGGCAAAAATAGACAATATGACTCTCGATTTAGAGGTAATTTTCAGAGAACTTTGAAAATGCTGGAGAACTTGAGCTCCCGCCATGGTTATGGGACTTATTATCGTGGTTTATACATATTTGGGAGTCAGCTTTGAAATATTCTCATTTCCCAAGAAATCCATGACTTGCCAGCATCTCTGTCCACCTTCAGGTTCTGACTCTTCTGCAAATGGCAGACCGGAGTCACGAGTATCTGCTGGCCTACAGCAGTGAGGGGAGAAGAAGAACCACAAGAAGAAATGGCTTTGGGTGGGGACAGTTTAGGACAGAGCCCGCCAGGGTGTAGTTAAAATAAACCAGGCTTTGCTTCCTTGGGAGATGAACACTTTTTAGGCTACATGAGACCCAAGGCTTTGCCAGCACCGGTAAGCAATTAACCATGCACTATTTCCAAATCTTTCGGCCCGGCAGCAACCGGGGGGCAGAGGGGATGCAAGCTGCCACCTGGTGCCCAGACAATCTGCGGCTGTCCTCTTTCTCCTCCAGGGCCGACCTAAGTTTCCCATTTCCCTCCTCCAGCAGGAAAGGGAAGGGGTGGGGGATATAACTGTGCCCACACCTCCCCAAACTCTCCTATAGCCGGAGGAGGGTGTGCGCGTCCCCTCCTCCACTGAGGGGAGTGGGCCCGAGTAGAGGTCTAGCAGCTGCCTAGTGTGGCAACTTCTGTAAATGCCTCCTCTTCTGCCCAGATGAGCTCCCTGGGGTAGGTTCCATTATGCACGCCCTTTCTAATCTTTTAGTTTGTGCTTCCTCTCTCTTTCTCTCTCTTTTCTAGATTCATATGCCAGAGGTTTGCTTGGGCCAAAGCTCTCTTCTTGATTGGTTCGATTATTTCTATGTCCTAATTTCTTAATTTTTGCTTTTCTGAAACTTATTTCCTTATTTTTGTTCTCCCCAGGTTTTTGGTTTGTGGTTCCTGTTGACATTTGTGTTAACCTTATTGAGTTCAATGCAATAGGTTAGTGTGTATTCATTCTCTCTTGTGCAATCTGGGAAGCACCTGCAAGTTTGCCTCTGAATACAGCTTTGGCCACACCTCATCGGTTTTGATCTCTAGTACTATTATTTTCATTAGTGTTCCAAGTAATTGCAGCTCTCATAGTCTCCCTCCAGGCTGGTTGTTTTTCAAATGTTTAAAGACATTGGATTTGGGGCGCCTGAGTGGCTTAATTGGTTAAGGGTCTGCCCTCGGCTCAGGTCATGATATCAGGGTCCTGGGATCAAGCCCCGCATCAGGGGGTCTCTCTGCTCAGCGGGGAGTCTGCTTCTCCTTCTCCCTCTGCCTCTCCCCACTGCTTGTGCTCTCTCTCACTCTCTCTCTCTCAGATAAAAAAACAAAATCTTTAAAAAAAAAATAAAGACATTGGATTTTTTTTTTCCAGTTAATATATCCCTTCCCTCCACCCTACTTTAGAGTACTGAGTTAGAGAATATAGCCCAAACAGCTTTAGCTGTATAAAACTCCAATTTTCTTTACAACCTAAAGCACTTTTGTAATTTTCAAGCGTTCTATGATTCCTCAAAAAGAAGGTACATATTTCTGTAGGGCAAAGAAAAAAATGATAAAACTGCTAATTTAACTTCATACATTATTATTATTCGAAACTTCTATGCCTTTCAAAATGTAATCTGCTAAAGGTCTTGAAAAGAGTATAGAAGATTCCTGCAGTTAGGTTTTCATCAATTTCTCCCTTGTCCTCACAGTCTGCTTTGATATATTTTATGTTCTCTGTGGGGAGCACGAAGGACCATGACTGGTGTCCTCACTGTGGCCGCTTCTACTTTGAAATGACAGGCTTCCTGGGTTAAGACAGTGGGCTCAAGGTCCACTATTCCTGGAATTCACCCAGCCATATGGGCCCTTCATTGTAATTTTTTATGCCACAGGCCTTGTAAGTTGTGCAGTTGGATTTTATTTTTGGAGATTGAGACCCTCTGACTTTGAGCAGAGGAGTTTAAGCCTGCACCTAATTACCATATCTGACGACTGATTTTGTACATACTCAGTGAAGTCAGACCGTGGGTTCTGGAATTCAGCTGTGAGGGAAGAAGCCCAACTCCCAAGGAGCCAAATGACACTGCCCACTCACCCAGAACACCAGCAAGCCGCTTTAAGCCTCGGTGTTCTTATCTGTGAAATGGGGATCATCCTAGCTCCAGCTCCCCATCTGCCCTTGGACTCAGTGACTTAACATGGGTAAGGTCCTTCTGAGCTGCCCAGCACAGGGCTCCTTCCTTCTTTACCATCTCTCCTTTCTCTGAACCCTCTTACCTTTCCGTGTCAGGTCACCGTCTCTAGGGTCTTTCTACCCCTGCTGCACAGACCCCACACACTGCTAGGAAAGACGGCTCCCAGTTTGACAGCAAGTGGGGGTAGGAAGGACAAGAGAGCCCAGTTATGGCAGACGCTATGCAGAGGAGGACAAAGAAGCTAGGAAGGGGAGGAGGACACAGGGAGAAGAGGTGGGCGGGAGGTGAGGGGCCAAGTAACCTCATGTTTCTGATGCTTCGAAGTCTGGGGCCACGCTGACCCTGGACGGATTGCCCCTCCTGGGGTCATTCAATTCCTAGAGATACTAAGCAACTGGCTCTGGAGAATGCTTTTCAAATGCAAACCAACGAATTCAGAGTCTACCCCCAGCCACCTCCCTCAGGGGACTCTCACACTCCTACCGCCCCGGGCAGGTACTAGCCAACTAGGGCCCAGAGCCCGCCGGAGTTAATTATGCCGGCCAGTCCTATGCCCACTCGCCCTGTCACCCTGCCCATGTGGCCCCATGTCGGTGACAAACCATCTTTTCCACGGCAGTCATCTCTTGATAGTTTGGCCTCCCCACACCTGAATAGTAACAAAACCTATGTTTTAAAACAAGGAGTTGAAAGGGGGTCAGGAATATGGGGGTGGCTCACACGTTTCTTATTTCTTTCAGGTACCACAGGGCAGCTGGGGACAGGCCCCGAGGTTTTGGCCTTCAGAGGAGGCCCGTGCCTCACTGGAGGGCCCCCTCATCCCACAGCAAACGGGGGGCTCTGCAGTGTCAGGAAGACACCGGGGGCTCACTCACCTTCCCGTAGCTCAGCAGGATTATCCGTACCAGGACAACATTGATGTGGGCCCCCAAGGACTCGTCATGATAGATTTCATTGACCTGAAAGACAACGGGGAGGTGTCAGCAGGAACCACAGGCCCAAGGACCACCTGCCACTGACAAGGGAGGGCTCAGGGGAGGCCATGCCGACTCACCCATGCTGTGCCGTGCCCTCCATAAAACAGGCTTAACAGTCCCTGTCTTACGAAGCTTTGTGAGCACTGAATTTCCCCATGTGTGCAAAGGAATGGTATCAGTGAGAACGGTTAAGATGCCATATTTGTCACCATGCTAAATCACAGCCCCTCGTGAAGTCATGGGGAGGGGCCAGGGGGCAAACCCCTACACACAGACGCCCTTGCCCAGCTTTGAGGGTCAAACTCGATTTTTTAGTCCACAGTGAGACAGCAGCCCTAAAAGCCAGTTTTTCTTAAGAGAAAGGATTTCTCTCTGTCGAATAAATAAATAAAATCTTTTAAAAAGGGGGGGGGGGCCTGGGTGACTCAGACAGTTAAGTGTCTGCCTTCAGCTCAGGTCATGATCTCAGGGTCCTGGGATGGAGCCCTGTGTCGGACTCCCTGTTCAGCGGGGAGCCTACTTCTCCCTCTCCCTGCTCCTCTTGCTCATGCTCTCTTTCTCTCAAATAAAATCTTTAAAATATTTAAAAAAGAGAGAGAGAAAAAAGGTTTTATCTCCAAAGTATTGCTTTATCTCTCACGGGCAAGCCCAGCCAATTTGGCTCATGGCCTTTGACTGAAAGTCATGGTGTAGAAGCAAAGAAGGCAGTGACACTGGGAGGTCCTGCTGCAGCTGGAGGGGGCAGGAGGGAGCAGGGGCAGAGCAGGCTGGGTGGAATGGCTACGTTTCACTGTACTCCTTCCACCCCTGACCCCAGCCTATGTTTCGAGTTAGGGGGACAGAGTGGGGAGGGTAAAAACAGCCCCGATATTTGGGAAGAAGCCGAAACTAGAGAGAGCTTGGTTCTGCTGTCTGGGACCTGGGAGGGGATGGGTTCATATCGAGAAGGGGTGGTTTCAGAGGGCCCGAATGGAATGCTGCTCCCAGCTACATTTAGGGGATCTAGGTACAGTGGGCAGGATAGTTGGGGGCTGGCTTGTAGGCTGGGGGCTACAGCCTGGGGCTGGCAGGGGAGGGGGGGTGCCGGCCTGCAGGAGAGGAGGTCAGATGTTGCTTGGCTACAGAAGACAGAATACACCCCAACTGACCCCAACTACAGGGCCTCAGCCTGGAGGGTCACAGCCCAGGGCCGAGCATGCTGGGACAGATGTGTGCAGATGCAGGGTGGCTACCCCAGGGGAGGAGGGGCAGGGGATGAACAGCCCTGCCATGGACTGAATCGTGTCCTCCCCAACTCATCACTCCCAACAGAATGCAATTCAGAGGTGGGGCATTTGAGAGGCAGACAGGGTTACATGATGTCATGAGGGTGGGGGTCCCTGTGATGAGATCAGTGCCCCTATGGGAAGAGACACCAGAGAGCTCCCTCGCGCTCTCACTACCATGTGAGAACACAGCAAGAAAGAGGATGTCTGCGAGCCGGGAAGAGAGCCCTCACCAGGAACCAAATCGGCTCACACCTTGGTCTTAGACTTCCAGCCTCCAGAACGGGGAGACATTAATGTGCTGTTTAAGCGACCCAGCCTGCGCTATTTTGTTAGAGCAGCCTGAGCTCTAAGACAAGCCCGGAGTCAGGGCTTACCCTTCGACCTGACTATTCCCCCTAAAGCCTTCTGCACGGGAAAAGCCTGAGCCATCTCTCATGGGCTGGGTCACAATTTCCCTTCTATCCTGGAGTGAAGGTGGCATCAGATATAAGAACTGAAGAAAGCTGCCTTTTCCCCCAGGTTTGAGCTTTGGTGTGTAGATGCCTATCCAGCCAGCAATGAGCCCCTTATAGATTCGCAATGGGACTTCTCCAACTGAGCCCCCCCAGCCTTTCCTGGAGCCCACAAGCCCCTGGGGGCCAGAATTGCCTGGCCTGGCCTCTCCTTCTCCACAGACCTCGGCAGGCACCCAGCAGACCCAGGAGAAACCTACTGGCCCCACTGCACGTCCAGCACTATGCTAGCATTTGGGATTTGGCAGTGAACCAGCCCAGAGCTGGCCCTCTGTCAGGAGGTAGAGACGCTCAGAAGTCACAAAAACAGCTTCATGATCATGACGATGCTGAAGAAGACCCTGAGGGGCTGGCAGGGAACCCAGACAGCATATTCATGGTGAATTGATTGGTGAGCCCCCTAAGGATGTGGCATTTCATCTCAGAGATAAGAAATGAGAAGGAGTTAGCTCAGCAAAGCTGGATAGTGCTCCTGGCAAAGAAAGCAGCATGTGCAAACATCCTGGGGTCAGAGGCAGTGACGTGTGTTCCAAGGACTGGGCAGGGGGAGAGGGCCGCTGAGGCCAGACCACACAGCTATTCAGGTAGTGAGGAGGATTCCAGTTCTAGTCAAAGAGCAGTGGAGGATATGGAGTCATGATAGAAAGATAATGACACTGCATTTTACAAAGATGACTCTGGCTCCTTTATGGAAAGCAGAGAGTCTCCTATAGCAGTCCAGGTGTCAACTGTGGGGCTCAGATTTGGGGGTGAGTGGAGAGAAGGAACAGATGTGAGCGGTGATATGAACTGGAATGGGGGGCACCTCCTACACATCCCTGGGACACTCTGGGCCAGCTTAGCCCCATCCCCTTGCTGGTAGAGGGAAGCAGTCCGTCTTTGCTCTGCACAAGCTGGGGAAGGAAAAATGTCTCGGGGTGCTCTCTCAGAGCCTCCCCAGAAAACGAGGGGCTCGAGGCTCTCTTGACACCCTGACTGTGCCTCTCCACGGCCCACGCTCTAACGGCACTTCTCAGAGCTGGCCCCCCTGCATGCCCAGTGAGGTTCTAAGTCCACGATGTGACAAGCTTTGGGAAGACAGGAAACCTGCCTTGATATTCGGAAAGGATTCAGGGCGGAGTTCACAGAATTAGCTCATTTTATGCTCCCAACAGCCCTTGGACGTCAGAATGACTGACTACCTAAGCAATGGGGAAGCTGAGGCTCTGAGTGAGGGGGTGCTTGCTGGTCCCCTCAGGGAGGAAGGAGACGCAGGGTTGGTCCCCTTCCCACTTCCTGGCCCAGACCTTGCCCACCAGGGCCCAGGATCCTCCTGTTCCCCTGACCCCTGCTACTCTGCCCAAAGGTAGTCGCTTTCATCTCAAGTAAGGGGTCTTAGGTCCTTGGATACTGAGCAGCTCTGACCTTGACTCCTGATTCGGGACCGGGGATGACCAGAACCCCAGGAACCCCACCACTCAGCGCTAAGCTCCATGAGGCAGAGGCCGTCTGGAGTGTCAGGCCACTGAGCGGGGGCTGGGCAGGGAAGCCCCGCCTTCGGAGCTGCCCGCCCGTTGGCTGAGCTTGCGTGGGCTGGGCTGGGCTGCAGAGGAGTGTGCCCAGCAGAGCGCCTGCGCGGAGGCCAGGCTGTGGGTCAGGCTGGCAGCCAGGCCTACTCTGGAGACCCCCAGCCCCACCTCCCTGGTCACTTCCAACTTTCGTGGCTCTGTCCCCGAGGAAGCCTCTGTCCCTTCCAGAGGGGCCGCAGCTCCCCGCGGCTTACTCCTCTCGGGGTGTTGGCGGGTTGTGCCCTGGCCTCCCTCTGTGACGCCCTCCGAGAACACAGGGCAGGGCTGAGGACAGGGGCCCCGCTGCCCTTTGCCCCCGCTGGCCTGAGGAGGGGGCTGTGCCCTGCCCCCAGGGGAACATGAGCCTTTAAGGGACCTGTACTACTGCCACCGCCCTTGAGCCCACGGGATGCTGCTCAGATACCGCTCGGCTGCTAGAAGCTGGCGGGGCCCACCTGGCACAGAGACCGCTGGGAACGATGAGTACGATTTCCAGTGAAACACTTGCATCCTTAATAGGAACATAGCTACAACGCTTCTGCCGAGCAGAGAGCTGACAGACGTGGCAGAGAGTCACTGAAGATGGGAGGCAGCCTCCAAACATCTCCCGCATGTCTCCCCTGTCCTCCCTCGACCCCGACCCCATCTCCCAGACAAGCAGGCAGGGGCGGGGGCTCCCCAGCGCCTTTCTGCCTCTTGTCCTGCCCTTTGTCCTGCCCACACTCTGCCCTCCCATGCACCCTTCTTCACCACTTAGTAGATCTGGCCTCCTCTTCCTCAGCCTGAAACCCTCAGTGCCGCCCACTCCCTGACCCATGCCTTCAGGAGCAGCCCCAGCCCCTCAGGCTGGCACTCGGGGCCCTCTCAAAACTGGCCCTGGCTGGCTTCTCTGTGCTCTGCTTCCGCTACTTTGCTCTGGGAGCCCCCAGTCTCGACAGCTCCGCCTTCTGCAAAGCCTGGCTGCCTTCTCCAGCTGCTTGTGCAGTGGCTCATCCCTGGAATTCCCTCTCCCCCTCTCCAGCCCCAGAATTCTTGAAATGTCTGAAGAGCATTTGCAAAAACAAAGTCATGGTAATAAACGTGTTTCAAAGAAGGGGGGGTAGTTACGCTTGGGCTTAGTTCTCATCCACTCCGAGGCCTTCCCACTGCAACTAGAATAAAATACAACCCCTGCTGCCTCTTTTCAGGCTGCCCTGGCCTTGCTCACTGTGTTTCATCCAGCCACTGGCCTCTGCGCACCTAGCACAGAGAGCCCATCCCAACCTCAGGGCCTTTGCACTTGCTGTGCCCTCTTGTCTTCACATGCTTTCCCCCCAACACAACTGTCCCTGCTCACCCCAAAAGTACCCCCTAAAGTAGTTGCTCCCAAACTGGACTATGCACTTGATATGAGAGACGCCTTTCCTCCTTGTTCACTGCTGTGTCCCCAGCAGTGTCTAGCACCTAATAAAGGCTTAGTAGAGTTTTGAATGAATAGATGAATAAGTAACTTTGGAGAATGTGAAATGATTGGAAATGGGCAAACTGTGTGACAGCGGCGGTGTCAGTACCCTGCAATAACTGAGACCCCAGCTAAGTGCCCAAGTGTGTTCCCCACCCCAGCCCACCTCCCCCGAGACCTGTGTGCTGGGGAGAAGCTGCTCTCCTCTGCCCTAGACCACAGGGGGAGGGGAAGCCGGGACAATGTCCTTGAGCCCTGTCTTCAGAAATTGATCCTGGAATCTTTAAACCTTGGGGGATAATGTTCAAAGCCACAGCCCTTCTCCGTGCAGAGAGAGGCCAAGGGCTCTCTTGTTTGGGGAAATACATTGTAATGCACCTTTTGCTTATGCAAAGATGCGGCCAGGCTTCTGTTCTGGAATAGACAATAAGGAAGGACACGGGCTCTGCATGATAATGTAAAAGTTTGCCTTCTTTGTGGCAGAGTTCCACCCTGGCCACCAGTGAGCCCTGGCAGGTGGCCGAAGGCTGCTGGGCAGAGGTGACTTTCTCCTCTGCCGGGAGGATGGGGGGCAAAGGGAGGACTGGGCCGGGGCCGGGGCTCCCCACCGGGGCAGGCAGTGGCAGAGCCACCGGCTGGGTTCCCATCCCATATGCCCAACCTTCAGGGAACTTATCACCTCTTCCCCAGAGCTGAACTTGGGCAACTAAGAAGCAGTGTGAGCGGTACCCGCCACCACAGCGGGGAACAGTCCAAACCCGGAAAAGTCTGTCGTGAGGCCTCAGGAAGCGGGCTCATAAGGTGCTCTGTGGCTTCTCTGGGAACCGCTGAAATAACTGGGAAGAAGTCTGGTCTCTCTGAGGACCCTCAGGAGCAGGCATGGAGCTTCACGGAGACAGTGCTGTGGGCAGCCGGGGCAGAGGGGTCTGCGGGCTTCCGGGGAGGAAGACGTTCCTTGGGGCGCGTCTCCTGACCCACAAACGGGGCAGCCAAAGCCTGGTCTTAGTGCGAGAACAAGTGTGGCCTTTGCAGATCTCTCAGCCGATCTGAGGCAACACAGGTCCAAACACAGCCCAAGCCTCTCTGCTCAAAATATCAAACAGCCACGAAATGCAAATGGGCAGGACTAGTTGTCCCATACAACAAACGCGGGAGGAGGGCAGAGCCCTCCTTCAACACGGGGCCCAAGCACACGGCCCCAAGACCCCAACCGTTCCTGTCCCCCATCCCACACCAGGCCACGCTCTGCTGGGACTGGGGACATCTCTGCAGGTCCTCGGGGTGGAGACAGGGCTCCTCCACCCCCAGGCCAGCAGCTCGAGGCCCAGAATCCAGTGGAGGCTCGACAAATGATCACCAGGCAAACAAAAAGCAAAGCTACCTTAGGAAACAGTCCCTGTAGGTGCTGATTACTGCTAGAGCTGCCCCTTCCCTGTCTGTCAGGCCGCATGGGGTCCAGGCTGGGCTTGGCCACCCTCCCGCCCCTGTGATGCGGGCCTGGCACGTGGCCTGCTTGCGGCTCAGTGTCCTGACCGGTGAAATGGTGGTGATGCCGGACCTCACCCCTCAGGCTGTCACCAGGACCGGCCTCAACACTGTATTTAAAGCATCCCTGGCTTCACTCCTAGGCCCACTGGGGGCTCTCCTCGGGGCCACCCAGAAGGGCCTTGTCGGACAGCAGTGCATGCCAGGCATTTTCCAAAGTCCAAGCTGCTGCCCACCAGGTGTGCATGTGTGTGTGTGTGTGTGTGTGTGTCCCAGACCGGGGGTTGTAGGTAAGGGACAGCCACCCCACCACGTGGGACCGGATGTTCCTGCTCACCAACAACTCATCTGAAAGGGGGTCATGCTACAGAACAGGGAAGGACAGACTGCTGAGGCTGCAGGCCAGAGCCTGGTGTCCCCCTGAGGCCACTGGCAGGGAAGGAGCAGAGGGAAGGCGGGGGTCTTGATTCTTTCTGGCAGCAACCCCAGCCCCTGAGAGCCCAGCGGCGCTGCCTCTCTGTCTGATGTTCCCCGGAGCTCCTTGGCACTACCTGACCACAGAGTTCCCGGGGACCCGACGTGGCATCTCATCTAGAAGCAGCTTTTGGGGGAGGGGACCCTCAGGGCAAGACCTCGTGGCATCCTCACCTCCCCCCTACCAGTCTGAGTTTGAACATGACCTTCACCCCTGTGCTGTGATCTCTGTCACCTGTGTTCAACTGGGCACCTTGATGTCATTTGAAAACAATGCTTTTTCCTTCCTTCTGATTCATGTTTTTCGCTGCTCTATCACTGTTCTGAGCCAAAGAAAGAGAGAGGGAAGATGCCATCGTGAAGAGGTGTGGCCATGGCACCCAGGAAATCCCTGGGGACAGCAACGGGGGAGTAGAAAGTGTCCTGGTTGATGAAGGAGGTCAGGGGAGGGGGCTGAGGAGAAGTAGGATGTCAGACCCAGGGTTAGGGCACCCCATCCCTGCCACTGCCCCCGACACACCTTCTGGGTTAAACAGATAGATTCCGACGGCCATGGGCCCTGCTCCCTGCTTGGACTGTGAGGGCAGAGTCCGCTCCCAATGTGACACTAAGTGCCAGGTGAGAAATGGGAGCTGGTGTGAGTGATCCGGTCCAAGCAGCAGCCCGGCTCCCCGCAGCCCCAGAGGGGTGTGCGTGGGCTCCTGTCTTATCCTGGCTGTGGACCAGGAGAGGCTGCAGAGGGGACAAGGCATCACAGTAGCTGACCGGACCAGGTGGGGCCCAGCACACCTGGGCAGTCCAGGTAAAGGGTCCCAGGGGCAGACCTGACCTCCCCCCCTCACTGCAAAGGTGGCCAGGGCTCAGGCCAGCATCTCCACTGCTGCCAGGGCCCCCAGGGGTCTCCACGTGATGACGGGGAAGGGAGGGACCCTGCCAAACAGGCGCTGACCCAGAAAAGCCTGAGAAAACCAGGACAGTTTAGACTGTCATCTGTGTCCCCGACACAGGCAGGGCTCACGAGGAATTCAGAGCTCCCAGCAAAATTCAGAAGCTTCGCTCCAAGCCTTCTCCCTGCATTCGACTCACTGCCAGGCTCATGTGCTGCGAACACAGCCCTCCGTCAGAGTGATTCCCTTGCCTTTAGCCGCCCTTCCTAACATCCAGGGCATAAAGAGCCTCCCTGAACGCAACAGGAAGCTTTTTGTCCTTGCGTGCGGCACGTGACCCTTCCCATGCCCCAGAGTCTGAGTCACAGAGCTCCCCTGTCATTCCTTCCTTAACCCACCTGGGGTTAGACCAAACTCCCCGAAGTGTGGAGCAAGGGAACCACCTGGCAGACGAGAAGGCAGAGAATGCCCTCTGCTACACAGGGAACCTGGGTGTCCCCAGGGGACACTTCCTGGAGGCACAAATTCTCGTTCCCAGACTCGGGCAGGGAGGGGGTGCATGCACCGCCCCGCCCCCACACCTGGCTGTCTCCTGCTCCCCACGCCTGTGTCCCACGTTCGCTGGGTGCCTGCTCTGCTAACTTGGATGCTGCTCCCCTGCACGCTGTTTCCCCTGCCACCATCACCACCTTGAATACCCTCATGAGTCTATTAGATTATTAGCTGCCCTCTCCTTCCACTGGACCTGCGCCCTGAGAACTGGGGGGCTTTGGAACCTGCAGCTCTCAAAGCTTTGGGATGAAGACCAAGCTCATCTGGCCAGCTCCACCCCCCTGAGGCCTCTCAGCCTGAACCCCCAAGCCTGCCTCACCCACCAGTCCCATTCCTGGGACAAGCCAAGGGTGTGGCTCCCTCTCCAGGGAATGGAACCAACTCCAGGCTCCCCCCCACTGGGACCTTCTCCCCAGCCAGGCAGAGGGCGCTAGCTGGGCCCTTGCCCACCTTACTGACCTAGAGCAGGTGAGTGTGTCCCTACAACAGCCAAGCTTCTCGAGGACATGAGCTGGGCTGGTTTGGCAGATGTCACAGACAAAGGAACGACTGTGGCACCTCGTCGGTAAGCTGTGACCTTCCAAAGCCTGCGCCGATGCTCCTCACGTCATCACTTTACCTCCCACACCCTGCCCAGTGGGCTTTACTACCCCTGTTTTACCAGTGGGAAAGCGGAGGCTCAGAGACATTGAGAAACTCACCCACTGAAACACAAGTGGGAACGGGGGCAAAGGCTTTCGAGAGCCCAATTTGGCAAATCTGAAATTAAAGCCACGTGTCCCTATGAGCCGATGATTCAAGCTTCTAGCGCCTACGGTGGAGAAAAAGCTTTGGTCATAAGGACATGAGGGACAAGGACACTTAGCCTACTGGGACATCTCTTCCACGGACAGGAAGAGTCTATATTTTTTAATGGGGATCTGTGGGACCATAGTCACTTTAAGAGAATTCTCTCTCTCGCTTGTTTATTCAAAAGGCGTTTACTCAACACCTACTATGTGCTGGGCCCTTTGCTAGGTGCTAAACATGCAAATCAGGTAAGCAGACCCCTAAATTTGATGTTAAATGTGTGACACACCTTTCTATGAACTCCTAATCCTCCTGAGACCCACCACCAAGCATCCCTCCGGCAGGGTAGGCAGACCCCCTGAGATCACTCCAAGGGAACCTGGCACCGAGGGAGCAGGCTGGCAGCGACAGCCCAGGCTGGCCCAGACCGGGAGCCCAGTGTGGTGCCCACTCTCTGCTTCTCCAGCTCAGCTATCACCTCCTTCCTGGAGTCTGCAGAGACAAGGTCCGCAGCTGCCTCTAGCTGTCACCGAGGAGTGACGCTGCCTGGCCCTCCCTGTCCATGGGGACTCTTAACTCCCGCGTTGACAACCATCAGCTCCCCCAGGGAGGCCAAGGGCAAGCTGCTCCCAGATTTCCACATCAGCTGTCAGGCGGCCTCCTGGAGAGGGGAGGCGGGCGGAGAATCCTGGGGGTGGGGGTGGGGGACCACACGCTTCAGGGAAAAAGAGGCACCATGGTACATCCCCCACTGGAACTTTCTCCACCTACGTCATCATCACTGCGGGGGGATGAGGTGGGGGTGGGGGAGGTGTCTACTGTCTTACTGTCCACCCCGGCCCACTGGAACGTGAGCTCCATGCAGGCAGCCCCCGCCCCCCCCGGGGCTTCCTCTGCAGCACATTCTAGCACTACTGCGTCTGGCACAGGCAGGTGCTCTGTGAACACCCACTGGATGGGTGGATGAGTGAGCGAGCAAGTCTTAGAACAGGAAGGCACAATAAATGGAAAAGCCAGGGGAAAAACCAGGAGAGTCACAAAGTGGATGGAAAACAGTCTGGGGCAAGGGCAAGTTACGTCAAACGCTGCTGGCAGATCCAAGAGAGCCAAGGTGAAAATGTACCTAGGCTCTCCCTCAAAGATTCGGGAGCACTCGCTCTTCAGGCCACAACAGCAGGGAGGGGACAGGCACCTAGGCCAGGTCCCCAGGGAGGGCCCGTCTTCCCCCACGCATGTAAATGCCACCTGCCATGCCCCGGCTGCGCCACCCAACCTCTCTGAGCCTCGGTGAGCTTATCCGGGAGTGGCACTCACGGGGGCACTGGGACGAGGCAGAGACATCAGTGCCTCCTCACACGGAGCTGCCAGGCATAAAGCCTCAGTCTCCTCAGGCTACGGGGGGAGGCGCTTCTGATAACAGAAGGCATAAGCCCCACGCTCTCAAAGAGGGAAGTTTCTCTTTTTAGACCCCAAGCCAACCTCATCACTTCCCTGTCACGCACGGTACAGCCAGGGATCCCGGGCATCAACCCCCTTTGGTGCCCCTCAGCCTGACACAAAAGGCTTTGCCAACCTCATGTCCTGCCTCACTCCAACAGCCTACACCCCAC
>CM052895.1:3456824-3472225 GCA_028534135.1 Potos flavus | reverse complement strand
GGGCAGACCATCGTGGCTTTGGTGGTCTCCGTGGCCTCTGGCGGATGTTCCCAGAGGCAAAGAGAGGATCGTGGGCCACCTTCCAGGGCAGGCCATCACCCACCGTGATAGTCTGCCTCACACCTACAAAGAGGGCAATGGGACCAGCAGCTCCCTAGGCAGTTCTAGGTCTTTGTGGATACTGAGATCCCAAGGCTTCTGGTTTCTCGGGGAAGAGCAGGATTAGCCTTTCAGCTAAAGGCTATAAGCCACATAAGCAGCACTGGTTTTAGGCCCAGACTATAGATTTCTTGAAGTCTTGGCACACACTGTGCTTTTCAAAATGCACATGTGAACATGTTCCTTTAATCAGGGCTCTAGTCCTCCCCTAAGATATTTGTCACCTGAGCCAGGAGAATAGCCACCCTCTGTGCCTGCAAGGGAACTGGAGGGGCCACAAACACGGAGGTGGCATCCTAGCACAGCTCCTGGGGCCGCTGGGCATACATGGCCACAGCACCAAGTTTGGAAGCAGAGACTAGCTCAGGGGCTGGCAGAGCAGGTCTGTGGAAAGGCCCAATATACCCAGCAGGTGTGTTCAGGTGTGGTGACCATAGCCCAGCCTGGGAACACGTTTCTAAGGAGAAAGGGTCAAACAGCACGGCAGGTCCCAGTGCACTGAGAGAGCCCATGGAAGAGGGGAGTCCGGGGCAGAGGGAGGCTCCTCACTCCCAGGGCTGGGTCCAGTGGAGGTCACAGCATGAGTCGGGGTTGAAGGCGGGGAGGAGCAGGAACAGGAATGGGATGGCCGCAGAGGGAGGCCAGCCGTGGAGAGCCACGGCGAAGCAGGGAGCCCAGGTGGGGCTCAGCGGTGCGGGAATGGGGCCTGGAGGAGCCAGCGTGGCTAGACAGGCCACACAGCTCCACCCTCACAGCCATCCCAGTGCTGGGAGGGAGACCGTTCCTCCCTCGAGCAGTGGATAGAGGCTCTCAGATGGGCTTCCCAGCCTCTCTGACTAGGCTAAGGACCCCTGGGCCAAGGGGACGGGGCCTCATCCTGGGTTTGCCAGCAACCTTTGAGGTTCTGGAGTTTGAGAGCTAAAAATCAGTGTGAGGGCCCCAGAGGATGAGGCCACCGCCCACAGCCTGATCCCAGTGCTCAGAAGGCCCCAGCTCCCTTTTAGGCACAGACGTCTTCATCAGGGCAGAAAGCTGAGAGTGGGTATAGCTTTGGGCTGAGCCTCTGGACAAGCAGAGGATGGAAAAGGGCCATGGAGAATGGGGCCCTGAAGCAGGAAGCATAGGCCACATCAGGTATCTGGGGATGGGCTGGGCTGCAGGGTCTCAACACAGGGCTCATGTTCCTAAGTTCGTGGGCCAGTGACCAGGGCCCATACCTTCACTTTGCCCTGGGCCCCAGGAGTTTGGTAATAGGAGACATTCCGGGTATGGGGCTTCTGTGGCTGAACTCAGCAAGAAAGGCCAGGTGGTCAATGCAAGGCCATGGGGTTGGGAAATGCTGCTGCTGACAACAAGCCATGGGAGTCTGCCAGGGTGACTGGAGTGAAACTCCAGATTAACTTCTGGGGGAGGATATGAAGTACCAAACACAGCACCCAAGGGAAAAACCTAAGGAGAGAAAGATCTCAGGACAACACTACACACAAAACCGTAAACCATCGCAAACTGCCTCCAAACAAAACAAAGGGCAAAGAACCAAACTGTGGAGAATATTTCTCACCCACATAACAAATAAAAAAGTTAGCCTATTCTAATATATTCTTCAAATTAATAAGAAAGAGACTAATATTCCAATAGAATAAAGGACACGGATAGGCCCATCCTAAACATAGAAGATGGTTGCTGTTTTAAAGTATATACATGTTTTTTTTCAGATGCAACCTCATTACCACCAAATAAATACAACTTAATGACAAAAGGCATATTCCAGCTATAGCTTTCAAATTACCATAGCTGAAAAGGATTCAGTGGTAGGAGGAAGGGAGACAGGCATTTGCTCCATGGAATGTGAATAGGTGAAAACCTAACAGAGAACATTCTGGCATAGAAAGCTTTAGAATGCACATACTTGTTGACCAGGCACTGCACTTTAAGGGACACAGTTTAAGGAACAGTAGTAAAGGACGAGTGATAGATTGGGCTGTAAGGATGTTCATTACAGCTTAGTGGCCGATCTGACCTCTAATAGAGAAATTAATTTTGCTATATGAATATGTCATATCAATAATCAGTTACATAAAAAGTATGCTGTATGATTTGATATGATGCCACCATTAAAATGAGGTAGTAGGAGAAAATATTCACATACCTACAGGAACATATTTTCCATCATAAATAACGTGTTGTCTGTGTTAGATATAGTATCTTTTACTAAACAAAGAATGTTACTTTCTAGACTTAGGGAGGAAAAGAAGGAAATGGGACCTGGCAGGAGGTGCTGTAATGGGTTGGAGAGGGTGGGGAGTCTGAATGCTGTGAGACCTTTTCTGCACCCAAGGTGGCTCTCGTGATGCTCAGCAAACATTTCCAACTCTTCTCACCTTCCAGAGAGTCCAAGATGGAAAGAGGGACAGACTGATTAACTCCCATTTCCCTATGAAAAAAAGGGAATAAAATGTCTTGCCCATAAATGCAGGAAGGGAGTGGCACCTCTAGTGGTTTCCCACTGCCCTTAAGGTCACATCCAAGTCCCTCTCCACATCCAGTGACTGGCCCCGCTCACCTGCAACATCTCTTCCTACCTGGGCCCCTTGTTCCCCACATAAGCCCTTTCTCATTTTCAAATGTGCTGAACTCATTCCTGCCTCAGGGCCTTGGCACCACCTGTTTCCTCTGAACATTTTCTCCTGACCCTTCCCACAGTCATCTACTATCAGTCAAGTCTTAACTCCAATGTTACTTTCTGTATATGTCCTTGCTGACCACCTGTATAAAGTGGCCCACCTTTCCCAGCCCTTCTCTACCTCACTATTTTATTTCTTTCATTGTCTTTATCTGCAATGATCTCTTTTGCTTTTCACTTGAATATTGTCTGTGTCCCCCACCAGAATGCAAGCTACGGCTATGTCCTATCTTGCTCGCGGCTATACCCCTTGCCTGACATACAAAAGATGCCCCAATGAACATTTGTTGACTAAATGGTCAGGGGCCAGGTGTATTAGTCAGCCCAGGATGAGCTATGCTGCATAACAAAGTTTCCACCCCATTAGGAGCTCAACACAATAAAGCTGGTATGTGTTTCCTTATACACATCATAGTTCAGTGCAGGCTGAATGGTCCTGCCCCATTTTGTACCTGTGCTTACTGGGACGTATGGCTCCCAAGATCACTGTGTTAGGGAAACAAAGGAGGGAGGGGACACACTGGCTCTTAATTGCCTTGGCCAAGAGGTGACACACATCACTTCCTTACACAGAGGCCATTAGATAAAACTACCCACACAGCCCCAGATTAGGTGCAAGGGAGGAGAGCACATGGATGTTCGAGGAACCTGAAATGTCTATGTCATACCAGAACCCACGTATCCCAGCCCAGACTCTGTCACAAAGAGACCCCGAAGGGAGCCCTACAGGCAAATTCACCCTGAACAATGAGGGGAAACCAGCCCACCTGTGAGCTGCTAGGGTCCAACCACACCTGCCTCCCACCCACCTTGGCCTCTGCTCCTCCTCAGAGCCCGCATTCCCTAGGTCTCTGCCATCAGAACCCCCACCAGACCCTCCTCCCATGGCCTTTATGGTCTTCCTCAGGGGACAGGCTGTGTCCATCCAGGACTGATCCCCAAGCCTCGGACGCTGGAAGTGTTTCCACACTGGCCCCGGATGACCTCACAGCTGACCAAATGCCTCACTTGGAGTACAGTCCGGGCCAGCGGCCGCCACATCTGTCCTCCACGTTGCTGGCTTGGCTCTGGGCTGGGAAGCCCCATAACCAGCTGTGTACTTCTAGAGGGAGGGAGACCTGCCCTGGCCAGGCCTTCCAGGGCCACTCAGGGCTCTGGCTGCAGCTCCAAGTGAGCCAGCACCCTAGGGTCTCAAGGCCACAAGATGGGAGCCACTGGCCACAATGGTGATCTAAATCCAAATGTTAATTAATTACAAAGAAATTCAATTACCCATTGAATGGCTACCAGCCAAAATAACAAGTGTTGGTGAGGATGTGGAGAAACTGGAACCTCAGGCCCTGTTGGGAGGGAATGGAAAATGCTGCGGCCACTGTGGAAAACAGTACGGAGGTTCCTCACAAAATAAAAAGTAGAACTACCCTATAATTCTGAAGTTCCACTCCTGGGAATATTCCCAAAAGAACTGAGGGCAGGGACATGAAGAGATATTTATACACCCATGTGCACAGCCACATCATTCACAATAACCAAGAAGTGGAAGCAACTCCAGTGCCCCTTGACAGGGGAATGAAGAACCACAACGTGGTAGAGACACACAACGGGCTATTCTTCAGCTCTAAAAAGATGGACATTCTGGCACATGCCACCACTAGGATGAACCTTGAGGACGTTCTGCTAAGTGAAATAAGCCGGTCACAAAAGGGGTACCTAAAGTAGTCACCATCACAGAGACAGAAAGTAGAATGGTGCTTGCTGGGGCTGGAGGAGGGGACAGTGGGGGTTATTAGTGTTTAATGGGGACAGTTGCTGCTCTGCAAGATGAAAGACTTTGGGGATGGACGGTGGTGATGGTTGCACAGCAGTGGGAACATAGTTCACACCACTGAACTGTATGCTTAAACATGGGGAAGGGGGTCAATTTTACATATATTTTACCACAGTCAAAAAATTGTTTAAAATTTTAAAATTGTATTGAGACTAAAATGAGATAAAAATTCAGTTCTCCTACCACCTCACACCAGTCAGAATGGCTAAAATAAGCAGGTCAGGAAACGACAGATGTTGGCAAGGATGCGGAGAAAGGGGAACCCTCCTGCCCTGTTGGTGGGAATGCAAGCTGGTGCAGCCACTCTGGAAAACAGTATGGAGGTTCCTCAGAAAGTTGAAAATAGAGCTACCCTACAACCCAGCAATTGCACTACTAGGTATTTACCCTAAAGATACAAATGTAGTGATCCAAAGGGGCACGTGCACCCAAATGTTTATAGCAACAATGTCCACAATAGCCAAACTATGGAAAGAAACTAGATGTCCTCAACAGATGAATAGATAAAGAAGATGTGGTACATATATACAATGGAATATTATGTAGCCATCAAAAAACCAAAACGATGTGAACGGAACTAGAAGCAATTATGCTAAGCAAAATAAGTCAATCAGAGAAAGATAACTATCGTATGATCTCACTGATATGAGGAATTTGAGAAACAAGACAGAGGATCACAGGAGAAGGGAGGGTAAAATGAAACAAGATGAAACCTGAGAGGGAGATAAACCATAAGAGACTCTTAATCTCAGGAAACAAACTGAGGGTTGCTGGGGGGTTATCGGGGAGGGATGGGGTGGCCAGGTGAGGGACATTGGGGAGGGTATGTGCTATGGTGAGGGCTGTGAATTGTGTAAGCCTGATGATTCACAGACCTGTATCCCTGAAGCAAATAATACATTAGATGTTAATTTAAAAAATTACTCAAAAAGAAGAAATACACACATGAATAGCTGTCTACCTATTTATCCATCTCTAAATGTATACTTACAAAAGTGGGGTTAAACACATACTATTTGTGTATTTATAAAAGCCAATTAAGACCAATTTTGCTGAATAAAGCTCTTCCATCTTTCCATCTCAAAAAAAAAAAAATTTCAGTTCTCCCACCACGTCCGCCACATTTGTTTTTTGTTTTGTTTTGTTTTTGTTTTTGTTTTCCGTCCGCCACATTCGAAGTGCTCGAGGGCTAGCTAGTGGTTGCTGCACTGGACAGCGCAGAATTTTGAGCATTTCCAGCACTGAAGAATGTTCTGTTGGACAGCGATGCTCTGGGAGGTCATCCTTTCTCACATACTCACGATTCCTCAATCTCCCTCTTCCCCAAGACCAAGGGGGGTGTGACTTCCATCAGCCCCCGGGGACTCGCTCCCAGGAGTACACGGCCCTGAATGAGGACACAGGGCTTTCCAGGGTATTACTTGTCAGGAGGACACATGCTCAGGCAGGGCGCCTCATCTCCCCACCACACTGGGAGGCGGAGCTCAGGTTAGAGGGGCAGACATCCCCCCTTCTCCCTGAGCCCCTTGGCTGGCTGCCATGCCCTAGGACAAGCATATGTCCAATAAACACTTGCTGGATGCCGCAGGGAAAAAACACTTGACCCAATTACTTTTCCTCAGCTCCTCCAATTTATCTCCTAAAATCTCTCTTTTTTGGGGTATGCTATGATAAAATATGTTAAATATGATAAAATACGATAAATACTTAAATATATATTTAAATATAATAAAATATGATAAAATATCAAACATATGATAAAATATGTTTCAATTTAAGAATGTTTGCATTTCTGAGGCTTTTCAAGAAATTAACCAAACCCTCCTATTATCCAAAGGGGTACAGTCGGAGCCTGAGGGTGTACATGAAAAAACTGAAGTTAACTATCAAAAAGCAAGAGGAAGTTCGAGACTTCCACTTCCTGGCTCACGCAGCACTAGGCATGTGTGACAGAGGGACCCTCCACACCAGGTAACAGTGGGGCCAGGAGACAATTCATGTGTGACATAATAATAAATACATACTGGTCTCTGCCCCCCAACCCCCCCGTTCCTGACACAGATCTCCTAAACCCTGTAATGTCTGAGGGACAGGGGTGACAGGAGCAGCCCTTTCAACCGTACCTGAGTTTATCTGATGAGGTGACTCTTGCTGGGCTCTAGATAGCTTCGGGATGGGGGGCCGGCAGCCAGAGGAACCCACCCGGGGATCAGAAGGTAGGAACTTCCAGCACTGCCCCCCGCCCCCACTCTGCGGTATCCAGGGAGAAAGAGGAGCTGGGAATTGAGTTCAGTTACCCACGGCCAATCAAACCTCCAGAAAAGCCCCACGAGCTTCTGGCTGGGTGAGCACATGGAGGTGCTGGGAAGCTGGGGCGCCTGGAGAGGGCATGGAAGCTCTCAATCCCTTCTCCCTGCCTTGCCCCAGGCATCTCTGCCATCTGCCTGTTCCACAGATGCATCCTTTAGAATATACAGTAGTAGTGAGAAGGGTTTTCCTGAGTTCTGTGAAGTATGCTGACAAATATGTGAACCTGAGGAGGCGGGCATGGGAACCCTTGATTTATGGCTGGTTGGGTCTTCCGACCAGGTCGTATGGGTGATAATGTGGGACTTGTGAGGGGTGTCGGAAGTGGGGCCAATCCAGCAGGCCTGAGCCCTTGGCCCATGGGGCCCGTGCTAACCCTGGGTAGTTAGTGTGGGAAGTACTTGGTGCAGAAAACCCACACATCTAGTGTCAGAGGAGTTGGTGTGAGTAGAGAAAACAGTTCTCCTTCAGCAGGCCCTCGGCTGCGCTGGAAGGCAGGGTAATGCTTGGGAAGAGCGCATGTTTTCAGGGCAGGCAAGATTTTATATTACCAGTGTCGTAGAGTTAGTGTGAAGATTGCCCACAATGATGCAGAGTAAATGCCCAGCACGGGCCTGGCACATAGTCACTCATGACTGTAGGCACTGTGGTTTTTTCATTATTATCACATGAGAGGTACTTTTCAAAATGAGATGAGATTAAGTGTGACAACACTCTCCAAAACAGAACATACTCTGCAAACCTATCGGACCACGGCCCCACTCTGTGGATGAGAGGGCAGAGTTCTGGAACGTCAACGACTCACCTAAGGCTGGTGGAGAGGAAGGTGGGCAGGCGGGCAGGGGTCTCTCGGCCCAGCCATTGGCTCATTCACATCCTCTTGTCCCTGACCTACCTCTCCACTGCGGCCCCCCGGGGGGGGGTCTTGCCCATGGATTTGGTTACCTCTCCGTCAGCCCCACCATTCCAGCCCCGCCACCGGCCCCCACTTACAATGTTCATGAGTGTGAGCAGGTACTTCTGCACGTGCTCCTTCCCGTGGAACTGGACCACAGAGTCGTCCACACCCAGCAGGACCTCGATGTTGTAGTCACCGTCGGTGGCATGCCTTCGCGCCCTGCGCCTCGAGCCATTGACATGCTCCTCCAGGACACCCAGGGCACGGCTCAAGTTATCCAGGCTGCTCGGCGGAGCCCCTGGAAGGACAGAGGACACAGTCTGCAGTAGCAGCCCAGGCTCACCACGATGATATCCGAACAGGGCAAAACCCTATGTGGGTACAGCTCGGCGCCAGCATGGCCATCACCTTGGCGAAAACTCACACAGTACCTGAACAATCCGCATTTTACAGAACGAACTGAGATTCTGGGAGGGCAGAGTGCATGCCAAGTGGGCTCAGACCCAGAAGCATGCAAACCAAGTCTGCAGCCATCACCAAGCCCAGGCCTGGCACCCCAGAGATGAATGGAGAGGCTGAGAGTGCCGCCTGGAGCGGGCATGGCCAGCGTGAGCTCTTTTCACCCATTCACACACTCGAATGCCCGAGAACGGCTGCCCAGTTCCCAAAGGGCTGGTCTCCCCAATGTGGCCACCACATTATAATCAGGGAGACCGAGGCCCAGCCATGGTGGTGTGTGTCCCATGGTGTCTCCCTAGGCAGCTCCTCTTCTGGAACTTTCCTCCACTGAAGCAAGGCCTCTCATCTGTTGGCCAGGCCCACTTGCCCCCCTCCAGAGTCAAGACCTACCATGGGCACCCCTCCCCAGGTGAACCGTGCCTACCCCTGGCCATAAGCCGGGGAGACGGGTGGTTACCCGACTGAATTATACAGGGGACCAGGGCCCTCTACTGACAGCTCCCTCACAGTCTGCCTGCGTGGGGGAGGGGGCCCAAGGGGCCTCAGTGAAGGGCCGCAGAAGGTCGTCTCGATGTCTGCACAGCTGTGGTGTCTGCCTTGGCTTTCTTCTCCTCCCTCCCCCCCGCCCCACCAGACCTGGAGCCCACCCTGGACCAGAGCTCAGGCTCCCAGCCCTTCCCTGGCCCACCTCTTAGGGTGGCAGCTGAACTGACCGGGCTGACCTTTGTCACTGCCGGCAGCCCCAGACCACACCGCCTGCTAAGTCCCAGTGCCAAAGCCTTCTGGAAGCCCCCTGCGTCCCTGTACTGGTCTCCATGTCTGTGCTGGGGCCCTGATCCCAGGGTCCCGCTTCTCCTTGGCATTCCCAGACACCTGCCCTGGGAAGGGCCTAGGATCTCAGGTCTTCATGCCATCGCCCACCCAGGGTGTGGTGTCTGCTCCCTGAGGCCCCTGCAACTGGAGGTGGGGTCGATGCCCCCTGCAGCACCACCTCTCTACAGAGTCTTCCAGAATAATTCTCCCTTGTCCCTGAAGTCTCTTGTCTGCTGCCTCCTCCAGATGGGAGCAGGGACTCTCTCTGTGTCCCAGTGGCACAAGGCAGATGCTGGAGGCAGAACAGGGCCTCTGAAGGCAGTGTGGCAGCTCAAAGTCAGGCCAGGCAGCCTGCCCTCTGGTCCCGCCCCACCACTCAGTGCACAGGTCTCCGCAGCCAGGCCTGACAAACGGGCCTCTGTGGTGTGCACAACTGTGCCCACTTTACAGACAGAAAGACTAATGGAACTCCAGCCCAGGTGACTCTCAGCCAGGAGCTCTCGCCTCTGCACCTGCTGTTGGTTAGGTTTGAGACCCAGAGCTGCCACGTGGCCACTGGACAGGCACCGAGAAGGGAAAGTGGGGGTGAAGGAGGTGAAGGAGATGAAACAGAAGCAGAGGGGGAGGGCTCTGACAGAACTAAGCTGGGCCAGGGCTGAGCAGCTGCTTGCATTCCAGTACTTCCTGGGGGTCCTCGTGCCCCCTGACCCGGGCCCGCCGCCCTCCTGGGGCACGCTGACACGCAAACGCCCGGGAGCCCTCCAGGGGCAGGGACGGGGACTGGGATGGCCAGTGTGCAGGCAGCACCCGTGCAGAGCTGCTCATTCTGCCGGCTGCCTGGCGATGATTCAGGACCATCCGTGCCGCTCCCAGAGGAGACACCAGCTACTTAAACCTGACAGGGGGTTTGAGGAATTGCTACTCTATTTTTACACATTTATTTCTTCGCATTTCCAACAAGCAGGGACAGCTCACCTTCAGAACCACCTTGGGAAGCAGAAAAATGGTAATTTCCATTTAAAAAAAACCCTTCCCTGGGGAAGAGGCTAGACATTCCCCTCTGCCCCTGTCAAGACAGGGGTCACTGATGGGTGCTCCCCAGGGCAAAACCAGACCACTGAGGCACCTATCAGGGCCATGTGGTGTTTTAAAAATATCTTATTCGGTTGACAGTATTTCAAAATCGGAAGAGTTCATGTTGAACAAAATCTGGAATAGCCATCTTCTGTTGAGGAATCAGGACATGGGGTCGTGGGGTTGGGGGGAGGTGACGGGCAGATAACACCGGGCTATGGATTGGCACGACACACGGGGCCCACGTCCCCAGGAGACCTGGCCTGCTGCCCTCGCTGCCCTCCTGGCCCCCAAAGGCATCAGTGTGTGCCCCAGACCCTAACCCTGGGAGCTGCCATGTGGTGCCCCCCTTCCATTGTTCCCTTTGGGGGGGTGGAGGGGTGGTGAAGGGGCTGCCACGGAGCCAGAGCTGGCTGGGACGCATCCTGTAGCTGTTTCTGCCAAGCAAGCACAGCGTTTAGCTCAATTTATGTTACGGGTCCATTAAAAACAGCAACGTGTCCTAAAGATGCGACAGAAATGACAATTTCACCCCAAGCATAATTATCACTGCTTGAGTTGTTACTTTAATCATGATGATTTAGGGGCATGACTTGGACATGACGTTCTAAAACACCTTCCCCCAAGACCCAAGCCCTGTAGAGATGCCCCAAAGTCAAAGTGCAGACGAGGAAAGGGGCGGGTGACAGCCCTGCAGTGCAGCAGCTGGAAGCCTTAGCCCTGCTCAGGCCTGGCAGGACATGGGAGCAGCCCCACGATCAGTGGGGTCTGCCAAGTCCCCAGGCCCAGGGCCACGTGAGCAGCCAGGCTAACATTCCTTCTACCCTGTCAATCTTGGACGTCTCTTCCATTTCCCAACAATGGGCTTAGTCCTGGAGCCCAGGTCAGGCAGAGACCCCGACCACACCCCGGTCCTAGCAGGCCAGTCCCTCACGCCAAGTACCGCTGCTGGGAGCTCCAGCTTCTGTCTGGTCCTGAGTCAGCTAAGAATTCCCTGACACCAATGCTGCTCACCAGGCCTAAGGGCCTCTGCTCCTCTCAGTCCCTCAGGGTCGGAGGGGGGGCACTTTGCCACCCTCCCCTCCTCCCCCTGGAGCTCCTACATGCCTACAGCCCGAGTGCTAAGCCATGGTGACACAGAACTCACCCCACCCTCCACTCCATCCCTCACTACTGGCTCAGGCCAGGATAACAAGCTGCCAGCACTGCCTGTCTCCTGCTGAGGTGGGACACCAGCCCCGCCCTAGCCTCTGTTGCCCTCTCTACACCGACCCCACCATGAGAAGCTTCTGGTCCCCATGGGTGGCTGCTCCATGAGAGACAGAAGACTAGATCCCGGCAAGCCGGGTCTTCCCCCCTGACTGGAGGATTCTGTGTCAGGACCCATCTTTCCAATGGGTAACAACAGGGATTTTAGTTCCCGGCATTCCCTGTGCCGGGGGGGACCCTTTTGCCTGGGAGCTGGGGCTTTTGTCGCTCATGTCGCAGGCGGAGGATGACAAGGCAAGAAGCTTCCAAGAGCCGTCCCCAGTTTTTGAGTCTCTAGAGGGGATCAATCAGGATGCCTCAGAGAATCAAGGAAAGGACAGGATAAGGGGAAACAGAATTGGATCCAAGGAATCCCAAAGCACCTGTCCTCCATGGGAATCAGTGGGTCACAGTGGCCAAGCTCATCCAAGGGCTTTGGAGCACAGGGTGCGGCCTGCTCCAAGCCCTGCATCGGGGGGTGGCCTCAGGGACAAACCTCTGCCACCCCAGCAGCCCTCTGATCCCTACCGTGAGGAGAAGGCTCCTCACTGTCCTCCTTTCTGTCCCCATTTTAGCAACAAGGAACCCCAGGAGCAGAAAGATTAAGTGACTGAGACAAGCCACACAGCCAAGGAGGAGCTGGGGCCCAGCCTGGGCCATGGGATCCTACGTAGTTAACAGGCCCCGGACCCGTCCCCACACTCACCAGCCCTGAGGGATGGCTTGGGGAAACTGAAACTGGTAGAAATGTTTAGCCTGGAGAAGAGAGCCCCCCGGGGCCTAAGTCGGCAAAGGCCTTAGGAGCATTGTGTGGGAGGCGCCGATTCTGTAGGTTCAAGGGCACCTGTGTGTTTGCAAATCCCACAGCCAGGACTGTGCCACACCGACCTCTTCATCTGAACCGCCCTTCCTGCAGCTGCAGCTGCTCCCCAAAGTGAGCACTCCCCACCAGGCCCAGCAGGAGCCCCTCAAAAGGCCTAGAGGGAAGGAGGTCTGCGGCCCTCCTGCACTGGCCTCAGGGACACGTGTAGTCCCCATCTGCCTCCCGCAGTTTGCACATCTCCAGGGGGATGGGGCACACAGAGCCTTGAGAAGACACTTCTCAGTGACAAGAGAAGACTGCTGTCCCCTACCCAAAGAATCATCATCCCTTCATTTCTCACCGGACCTGCTCCCTCTCATCCTTCAGGTGTCAATTGAAATGTCACCTCCTCAGGGGAACGAGGCATATTTCATCCTAGTTAAACTAGGCTCTCCCCTCCCCCAATGTCTCCCTGACAGCATCTTGTTTTTCCCTTCACAAAACACCCCACCACTTGCGGTTCTAATCTCATTTGTGAATCTGCTTGGGTGTTAAGGGCCTCTCCTACCTCGGAGAGAGGCCCCCTGGCAGACAGGGGCCATGGGGTCTTGTGTGCCTCAGTTTCCCAAGTGCCCGACAAGTCGTGGCAGGGCTGGAAGGGAAAGGAGCCAGGGCAGAGAAGCAATGGGAGGGAGCCCAGTGCCCCGCTGCGGGGCTCAAAGGAGAGGCAGGTGCAGCAGGACCAGGGAGGCCAGCCCGGGCGGGGGCAGCAAGAGCAAAGGTGAGGTGACGGGCAGAGGGGCAGGAGCTGATGCAAAATCCAGCCGTAAATTACTTACACTCAGCAAAGCTAAGATAAAACGACTCGGGAGAGTTAAGACGAAGGGGGCAATGAAGGGGTACCGTGTAACTGCCAACAAAAACAATAACAAAAACGCAGGCCTAACGATATTTATGAGATAAAATATAATCCAAGGCATTAACGGGACAAACCGATCAACGATGCACAGAGAAGATATAAAAGATAGGAAACTTTATGCACCTAACAAAGCTTCAACCTGTTTCCTAAGGAAAAAGAGACAAACCGCAGTTCTGTGTGCATTTTTATACATTTATTCCAGAAAACAACAGATGAATTAGAGTAAACACGAGGTAGGGCTGTCGGGGATCTGCATGACTGAGACAGCCTCGTGCTTAAGCCCAGCAACCCGAAAACGTGCCCTTTCCAAGCACACACGGGACAAGTCCCAAATGTGACTATGTGTTAGGACAGCAAGAAAACTCAAAAATCAAGTCCACGGTCACCACCACCAGACAAAATTGGAGAGAACAAGAAGAGGAAGTGCCCTCAAACACCAAACACCATAAATTAAAGATAGAGTTTTAATAAGCCTAGGGTACACAAAGGATAGAAATTCTAATCACTGGCTCAGTTTAGGAAACCGGAATAAATCTTAGAAAAAAATTGAGAAAGTAGTCGAAGAAAAGCCCAGAAGGCTTTTTAAGAGAGTTTTTACCAAGCCTACAAGGAAGAGATGCTTCTCATCTGATGTACAATAGGTATGCGAAGGCCCAATACCTTCTTTCTAGCTAGGAAACAGAATGGGGAAAAGGGCTTACCAACTATAGCAACAAACCCCATGAAATACCTAGGAATAAACAAAAAGAACAAATGTATAAAGACCACACAAAGAGCAGCATGACATAGTCTACGACTCTCCAAGTCGTAGGAGAAAGGAAGGAAGACCTCAATAAATGGAGAAACAACAATGCAATGCTGGATGGCAAGTTGATTCTCCTCCAAATTCTTGTACAAATTCAACACAATCTCCATCAAAGGATTATGAAAACCCATCAAAATAACCAAGGTGATTCTCCTCCACTTGATCTTAGCCAAAAGGCTGAGAAGCGATGGTGATTCTCCTCCAAATCAATTTATAAATTCAACATGATCTCCACCAAGGAATTATGAAAATCCAACGATATAACTCTAAGATGTAACTGGAAGACTATATGTGAGAGAAGAGCCAGAAAAATCTTGAAGGTCTTGAAAAATAATAATAATGGGGATGTACTTACCTTTCAAATTAACTGAACACATTACAAAGTACGTTCACATTGTTTCTATGTTTAATATGTTAACATGTTTATAATACTACAAGACATTAGTTAGTACATAGTGACACTGGTGTCAGGAGAGATAGATCAATGGTATTGAATGCATAGGATGCCTGGATGGCTCAGTTGGTTAAGTATCTGCCTTTGGCTCAGGGCATGATCCCAGGGTCCTGGGATCGAGCCCCATGCCAGGCTCCCTGCTTAGTGGGGAGCCTGCTTCTCCCTCTCCCTCTGTCCCTCCTCCCACTCGTGCTCACTCTCTCTCTCTCTCTCAAATGAATAAAAATCTGTTTTAAAAATGGTACTGAATACAAAGTCCCAACACAGATCCAAGCATAGGAGGGACTTCTGGGTAAGATGAGAGATTGAAAATATGCATCTAGTTTAGCTCCTTCCTAGAAGCCCATTACAACTTTGGTGGATTTTTTTTTTTTTTTTTTTTTTTAATCACAAGGCTACAAAGACAAGGAGAACAGCTGAGGAAAAACTAACAGAACTGTCGGAGGCTGGAAAGCAGATGGTCTCGTAGTAATGGACTTTGTATATCTGAGAAAGCTGAATCCCAAGCTGGCAATGAGGAGAACCAAGAGACTCTCCCAGTCTGTGTCGTAAAATCTACCACAGGCACCAAGTGCTTCTGGACGTGGGAGTGAAGGGCGGATTGAAATAAGTAGGACTAGTTAGTGGCTGATGCCAAATCCCCTGCCCATACACTATGCCCAAGGAACAGCCCCAATAACTAACACTGGCATTGGTCTGGAAGCTCGTTCTCTCTCAGAAAGGTGGAGAAGAAGCTGTCTCTGGGCTGCAGGCCCCAGGTGTGGTTGAGAGCAGAGGCACCAAACTAAAACCAGGAGGACCAAATCAATGTTGAAGCACTAGCCCCCTTCCACAATTCACCCCCAGAATGCTGGAGGTCAGGCCATTCCCCCCCAACCAGGACATTGGGAGGGTTCTTCTCTAGGGAATCTGGTCAACCAAAAACCAAAAGGTAGTATCACGGTCCATGGTT
>CM052895.1:3350141-3456324 GCA_028534135.1 Potos flavus | reverse complement strand
GGGACCATGCGTGGGCCGGCAGACACCTACCCCTCTGCAGCCTGCATCATCCTCCAGGCTGCCCACAACTCTCCTCGGGGTGTCCAGGGAAACTTCTGTGCCAATGGCCCCAGACAAGCTCCTCACTTTTCCCTTCCCCAATCCTGGAAGATATCAACGACCCGCCTATTTCCCCCCACATCCTGGGAGTTATCAAATGCTAGCACTTCCTACCCTGTTTCCTAAAATCTAACCCCTCTCCACGGTCCGTGGAGAGGTCAGACCTCATCACCTCCAACCAGCCAGCGGCAGCCTCCTTACACACCCCAGCACATTGGACCCTGCAGCAGAGCCCGAACCCAGGCCTCCCCCGGAGTGTGATCTCACCAGTCAGGGCCCGCTGAGAGGCCTGTCACCCTACACATTAGTGTCCTGTCCAGGAGATCCACCGATGTCCCTGCACTGCAGCTACAGCTGTGGGTCCCAGAAAATGCTGCTTGCTTTGCCCCTGCCTGCTCTTTCTGGCACACTCCCAAACTCAGCTCCATACCCTCGCTCTGCACCCCTGCACACAGAGCAAGTTACTCTCTTTTCTAGACTCTCATAGCAGCCTGTACTTTGTTAAAACACAGACCGTGGGGATTATAAAGTCATGAGCTCCTGAAAGAAAAACATGTGTTGGATTCGTCCTTGGGCCATCGGTCTGGCTGAGGGTGAAGGTCTGTGAGTGCTGGAGTGAGGGAATAACCGAAGAGCCAAAAAAACAAGCCTACCCCACCTCGCAGGACACCATGAGGTGCTCGGGGTGTGCGAAACTGAGACAACATCCTTTGTGCCCATGGAACCAAGTGCCCACCTATTTGTGTCTGAGTTTTGCCAAGTGCGCCAGGCCTAGGCCCAGTGGAAATCAGCTGGATGCCAAAGAGAACCAGCTGGTGGGCCTTAAAGACACCTACCTGGCCCCTTGGTCTCAGGTTCTAGGGACTGGCACTGCAGACAGTTCTAGGTCACAGGGGAAGGGCCTTGTTCTCCTGGGGCCAGTGAAAGGGTTCCTGTGCAGGGCCTTGCCTTGGAAGTGGAAGGGAGTGCGGAGGGAGGCAGGATGGAGGGTAGACCACTTCTTCCCAGACCGAAGTTAGAATCTAGTACTGACACCAATTTGCTCCTCTGTATTGCAAGGCCCCCACCTGAACTGCTGAGCCCCTTACAGAGCTCCTAGCAGGCCCCATCGGTTCCCCCCTGCATAAGGATTGCTCCAACAGTCCTCATCACCCGCCAGGGTGTGGGTCCTCCCCTCACCTGGCTCAGCCCCTTCTCAGAACTCTTCGAGCCTCAGGCCTGCTCCTGTCACCTCCGTGTCCACCCGGCCCCAGTTCTGGTCCCGGCTGCCTTCTTGTTGCAGCTGCACTGAGAAGTGCCCCCTGCCACTCCCTAGCATCCCCTCTCTGAGTAAGTTCCGGGTTATCCCTCCCCCACCAAGCCTGCAGACTCTGGACCCAGGAGCTACATTCCCTCCCTCCTCTGCGAGCACAGAAAGGGCAAACACTTTCCCCAGGTGCTGGGGGAAGAGAGACACCAGTCCCAATAGTCCTGGTGACCCCTACGAGGACAGAAAGGGAATCTAAGTACCAAATCTGCCAGGAAACCCCCACCTCTAGGCCATGACTGAGGTCCTAAGATCCCAACGAAAAATATGGAGACAAAGCCAGAGATCTTAAGCCAGGGACATGGACAGGCCATCAAGACCTCTGATACAGGGCTTTTCACAAAGGCTTTCCCTCTCTGAGATCCCTTTAGTTCCTCTGAACCCAATCATGTCAGTTAAGTGATGCTTCCCAACGGGAGGGCAGTGTGGTCGCTGCTGTCCGAACTCAGCTGATGGATGATTACCGGAGCCACCGTGTGACAGTGCCTGGAAGAGTTTCCTGCTTGGGGCCTCTTCTGGAACTCTCTCTGTGTTCCTGGGGGAGGGGGGGGCTTGCTTCAACAGCAAAATCTCAAGGAAAGGAGCAAGTATGTCCCCTGGTCTTGCCTTCATCCCTGAAATCACCGGGACACAAGAGCCCAGTGCTTCCCGTCCCGCAAAGTACCGACAGAGGAAGAAAAAAGCTACAAAGCTAAAGAAGCCAAGACCTCTCTCTCTCCCGAAACGTGCTGGAGCACGGGCTGCTCTCGTGAGTGTCCACGTGGAAGGAGCACCAGCGAGTTACCCAGAGCAGGGAACAGCCCCTACGAAAGCCATGGCCATCCTACAAGACACACGCCGAGCCCTGTTCTTAGACTAGACCTTTGAAGCCACAGGCTCTGGAAAGAGCAGGGCTGCCCCGTGGCCTAGAAGCAGCTGAGGCAGTTCCATCTACTCGGGAGGCATGGATGTGCCTCCTAAGCTCTGAAGGAGGCCACAGATGAGTTGCAGGGGGTAGCTCTAGTTCCCCAGAACGTGCCAACACCTCTCCACAGAGCAGGATCCCAGAGTTGCCCGCTGGTGTGCACGGATCATCCCCTTGCCACTGACTGAGGGCCTCCTACGGCCCCGGAGTGCTCCTGGGGCACACCCGCCAGATGCATGCCACCCCCTGCCTAGGGGGCTCCTGTTCTAGCAGAAGAGTAACGTGCAGAGTATGCAGGTGACCGCAAGTGCTGTGGGGAGCAAGAAAGGAAGAGCAGGGAGACTGGGAATGCTGCAGCCACTGCAAAATACTCCAGTGGTTGGGGTACGTCTCACTGAAATGGGCCGCGTGAGCAGAGCCTTGAAAGAGGTGAGGGAGGAGCCACGGGAGCATCGGGGGCGGGAGGCCAGGAGGGCAGAGTGAGCGGGACAGTGGGAAAACAGCAGGTACAGGGTGGCAAAGGGCCAGATGGCGTGGCGCCTCAGAGACTGCAAGGATGCTGTCTCCTACGATGAATGACATGGGGCCACTGTGGGGTGCTGAGCAGAGGACAGACATGATCTGAGTGAAGACATCGAAGAATCACTGATGGAGAACCACATAGTGCGGGATTCCATCTCTCTGAGATGCCAAGGAAACAGGCAAATCCAGGGACGGGAAGGAGGTTCGTGGTTGCCTAGGGCTGGGGAAGGGAGGAATGGAGGGTGACACTGGAGGAGTGAGAGGTCTTCTAGGGGTGATGAAAATGTCCTGTGCTGATTGTGGTAATGGTTGCACAACTCTGAGAATGTATTAAAAGCCACCGACTGTACACGTTAAGTGGGTGACTTGTATGGTATGTGAATCATATGCCAATAAAGCTGTTTGAGAAGAAGAATCCCACTACTACACTGGAGACAGACCAGGGGCACTGGGGGTGCAAAGAGACCCAAGAGGAGACCACTGCAGCCATTGGGCAGAGGAAGGTGGCTTGGCCGGCGCTGGGCACGCAGTGGCCAGTTCTAGTGGATTTTGAAGGGAAGCCAGCAGATCTCCCGACAGGTTGCCCATGGCATGTGAGAGGGAGAGAAGAATCAGTGAGAACTCGAGACCTCCGCTGTGCCAAGGTTCGCCATCCACAGAGGTGGTGGGTGCAGCAGCGGTGGGGGTAATGCTTTGGGGCATGCTGAGTTCAATATCTGTGTTAGGCATCCCAGGGTCAAGGAGGCAGTGGGACTAGGAGTCGGGGGGAAGGGAGAAAAGTCTGGGCTGGAAGTACAAATCTGGGAGCCACCGGCATTCTGACGGTGCCTAAAGCAACAAGATGGATGAGATCACCAAGGTGGGGTGTGCGAGGAGACAAGAAGAGTGCCAAGGATGACAGAGCCCTGGGGGACGCCAATACTCAGGGCACGGAGAGAAGGGAGAGGAGCAGCAAACACTAGTAAGGGGGTCAGAGTCCAGGAAAACAGGGTATCCTGCAAGCCACGTCAGGAGCAGAAGGGACCCACCCTGGCACAGGCCACCAAGGGGTACTGAGCACTAGCCAGTAGATGTGGCAACACGGCAGTCACCAGTGACCTCAAGGAGGGCAGGTTTGGAGGAAAGATGAGGGCAGAAGACCAATTAAGTGGGGGTAACAGAGAATCTCCCACTCTCCTAGGAGGAACTGGAGATGGGTGATTCCTCTTGAGGGCGTTTTTTCCATAAAGGGAGCCAAGAAGGGGACAGGAGCTGGTGGGAGAGGAGAGGGGTCAGGTGTGCATGAGGAAGGGGACGCTGGGGGTGTGTCAGGCTGGTACAATTTCTCATAGGTTATATTTTAAGCAGTACGTTGTTTTGAGGGACGATTACAGGGGCGTGCTCCACCCTGTCAGACATAGCCATGACAGGCCCTCACACAAGTCCTGGTCACTGTTATGGACCCATAAACGTTCTCAGATTCAGAGCTGGAGTTCCCCCTCTCCTGAGGGTTTTGTCCCAAAAGGGAAGTGGAACGTGGAGTTGAGCTCTCCTGGCAGAACTCGATGGACCTCATGGAGGGCAACCTTGATGAGCCTGTCCCAATCCGGGAGGGGGTATCAGGTTTGGTGAAATAAAAGCAAACCCAACCCTTGGGAGAACTTCAGGAGAGGAGCTGGCCTGAGCCTTGGTTTTGCTGGCAGATGGGCGTAGCTACATGGATGAGGTAAAGCCAAGCCCTTCGTGAAAGCTGCTGAAGAACAGTGGAAGCCTTTGGCCAAGAAGACACTGGAATGTGGAATGAGGAAGAGAGGAGAGAACCATCCAGAGCTGGAGGCCAGGTTGCTGTGGGCTGGGCTGAGCAGCAGAGTCGGGTCACCGTATCTGCCAGGACTGTGTGCAAACACCTGGGGACCCCGCAGGACAGTCTGGGCACTTCCCTTATCCCCTGGTCTGTGTGACCCTGGACGGGCGGCTGGGGCTTGTTGCCCCAGACAACCTCCAGGAGGCACACACTGCCAGAGATGACCTCACGCTGGTGGAAAACCAACCCAGCGAGGCCCCTCTCATCCAGCAAAGCTAGGCAAGATCAGTTTGTTAATCCTGCACTTTCGTGAGTCAGAGTTTTCAGCCTCATTGCCATCAAAACAGAGTCAAAATCAATTTGATGTCCAAAATGACGTGAAAATTGCCATGTCAAAGGCCATTCTGTAATTTCAATTTATTAAAGCCAAGCAACTGCAGCCCTTTGGAGAAGTTTACCTCTGGGTAGGATTCAAGTCTGCTCTTTGTTTCACTTGCGCAACTTGAATTCATTTCAGCGTTTCAGGAACTGGCCATTCATTTTTGCAGGAAGAGTGTATGTAGTTAAAAGAGATGCAACTCTCACAAAGTCTTTTTTTTTTAAGTTCTGAATACGTGAAAGAGACTTACAGCGCATGAAAAATAGGCTGTATGCAAAACTGTGTGTGTCTGTAAGCACGTTTTAAAAGGGGCGAGTAGAGGCCATTGGTTAACTTCCCAAACCAGCACCCCTCTTTCTGCTGGGAAGAGCCCTGCCTCACCCTATGTGGCTCTGGGGTGTGTAGATCACGCCCCACCCACCTCAGCTGGCTCATAACCCGCACCTGGTGCTTGGTTGCAGGGACTGGTACAGAAGGAGGTACGTGACTGCCCTCTGAGATTTGGACACTGGGAGAAAGAAACCTTCCCTTCCTGGATCGGGAGCCCACAGGATGAGCCTGGGGCCGTTTATGCAGAGAGCCAATCTAAGGAGGAAGTCTCCGCAGAAGAGGCCAAGTTGAAAAAAGAGGGAGAGACAGAGCCTTGGCAGCTTCTTGTGGGCCAGTTGTGCCTCCAACCACGTGTGCATTTCCTTTTTTGGCATAATTAGATTTGTGTCTCCATCACTTACACTGACAGATACGGAGTCCTCTCCCTTTCTCACTGCTCTGGTCCCAAGCTAGGTGAAGAATAACCTGTCTCAAGAGTTCCACTTCTGGAACAGTGGCAAGACGAGCCCCATGGACCCGTTTCCCAGCACAACAGCCATAACTGATGAAAATAATTAAAAGGAAAACCAACAATAACAATTTCAAGTCTCCGGAAATTGTCCTAAGGGCATACAGTAAATAAATATCATTTATTCAAGAACAACCACTTAATTCGGTGGTGGGGGAGGGGGGACCAATTGAGTAAGAACAACAAGAGTCTATGGCACTTGAACCATAAATTACTCCGTCCTTCCCCCCAACTCCACCAGTTCAATCTAAGGGAAGCTCTACACTGGGTGGGTGTGCCCAAGAAGATGGGGCTCCCTCTGCCCTTGGCTCCCAATCAAGGGATATAGTCTCTCAGTGGGGACAGGCTAGCTGCCAACATTTCTCATCCCTTCCAACTCTGAGTTGCAGGAGTAAAATTCCTGGTGAGTGTGGCTGAGAGGTCAGTGGCTCCCTTCCTCCACCCAGCTCCCACCCAACAGGCAGAGGCTCCACCCCAGGTGCAACAACATAAGAATATTGGGGTACCATCACCTTTGCCACAGCTTGTTTATAGAAAAGTGGTTCCATGCTAGAAAAGGCAAGCCAAGAAAACCAGAGGCTCCTCCCCTGCTCAGAGCTTAGTACAGTGGCTCAGAGATTTTTTGCCTATGGAGAATGGCAGTCCAGAACAGACTGCTCCAAAATTCTCCCCCACAAAACTGACTTTATTTGAATCAGGGTATGGACAAGTTCAAGCCTGGGCATGCTCTCAAAAACAATAGAGATTTTGGTGGATGCATTTAAGAGGGGGCTGTTAGCTCTAGGAGAGCAACAGGCTAACCCTGGGCCAGGTAGTTTACTAGAGAGAACCAAGAAAATACCCAGTTATGAAGACTCCTTTGAGGGGTAGAACACATCTCAAAGACGGGCCTTAAAAACTAGCCCTACCCAAGTTCCCAAGTGGGAATGGACTATGTAGCAACTTTGCTGAAAATAATAGAGCCATCAGCCGCCAATTAGTGAAGCCTAAAAGCTGGGTGTGATGCCAAATGAGGGAGACAGCTTAACAGATTAGGGAGAAACAAAGAGCCCCCACTAAAGCCACTGTTGCCCCAGGGTGACTGTGCACCCGCCCAGGTCTCTGTATGCCCTCTGAGGACCAAGATCAGAGGCCTCTCACTGCTAGGGACACAGACTTTACTAAAATAGTCAAGCTAGGCCAAGAAACAAATAAATAAGCAAACAACAAAATCAAGCCCCAGAGTAGGGAAGGGGAATCTCTATCCAGAGTTGCTACATTACCTAAAATGTACAGTTTCCAATAACAAAAAAGTGAGATAGGCAAAGAGAGAAGAAAGTGTAACCCATACACAGGGTGGGGAGGTGGGGAAGCAGGCAACATAAATTGCCCGTGAACAGGCCTGGATGTCAGATTTGACGAAGATTTCAAAGGAGTCATTTTAAATATAATCAATGAACTACAGGAAGCCATGTCTGAAGAAGTGAAGGAGCTATGATGACAATGTCTCATCAAATAAAGAATGCCAATAAATACACTGAAATTATTAAAAAAAAAAACAAAAACACCAAATGGAAATTCTGGAGTTGAAAAATACAATAAGCAAGAGGGCACAACAGTAGATTTAAACTGGCAGAAGAAAGAATCTTGAAAACAGATCAACAAATGTTATGTGATTTGAGGGACAGAGAGGAAAAGAATGAAAAAAAAAAAAAAAATGAACAGAGTCCCAGAGAAAGGAAGAACACCATTAAGGGCATGAATATATATACATAACAGGAGTACCAGAAGGAGAAGATAGGAAGGAGCAGAAGAAAATAGAAAGGTGGCTGAAAAGTTCTAGATTCGATTAAAAACATTAGTCTTTGTATCCAGAATTGTGACAAACTCCAAGTAGGATAAATACAAGAGATCAACATCCAGAGATATCACAGCCAAAAACAATGAGAAAATTTTGAAAGCAGCACCTGAAATGACTTGCCATATATAAGGGAGCCCCACTGGGACTCATAATTGACCTGTCATCAGAACTACTGGAAACCAGAAGGCAGGGTAATGGCATATTCAAAATGCTGAGAGAAAAACACCTGTCGATCAAGAATCTTATACCTAACACAACTATCTTTCAAAAATGACGGTGAAATATAGGCAGTCCCAGAAAAACAAAAATGTTGTAAGCATCTTACAAGACATCCTAAAGGACATTCTTCAGGTTGAGAGCAAGTGACCCCAGATGTTAACTCAAATTCACACACACATGCATACACATACACAAAGAGCACCAGTACAATTAAGTACATAATTATAAAAGAGCATATATGCATGTCCGTTCTCCTTTCTTCCTTTAACTGACTTAAAAAGCAATGCTATAAAGAGCACATGTATATAATTGTATTGTTGGGCCTGTATCATATAGAAATATAATATATTTGCCAATAACAGCACAAAGGAGGTGGGTGGGAACAAAGCTGTGCTGGCACAAGGAAATGATACCAGATGGTAACCTGAATCCACAGGAACAAAATGAAGAGAACAAGAAATGGTAAATAAGATGGTTAATATAACTATAAATATATACTTGTTCTCTTTTCTTTTCTCAGCTTCTTCAAACATAAAGTTATATAAAATAATAATTACAACGACATGTTGCTGGGTTTATAAAATACACATATGTATGATACACAAAATTATACCCCTTGAAAGATGTCCATGTCCTAATCCAGATCCTATGAATATTTAAGATTACACTGTAAAGAGAAATTAAGGTTGCAAAGTATCATATTTTATGACAGCAAAATTATCCTAGGTTAGCCAGGTAGGCCCAATGTAATCCCAAGGATCCTTAAAAGTGGAAGACGGCAGCAAAAGAAAAAGAACCAGAGAGATAGTAGATGACAAGTACTTGCCCTGATGTTACTGGCTTTGAAGTTGGAGGAAAGGGACCATGAGCCAAGGGATGAAGGTGGCTTCCAGAAGCTGGAAAGTACAAGTGAACAGATTCTCCCCTAGAGCCTCCAGAAAAAACAAAGCCATGCCAATAGCTTGATTTTAGCCCAGTGAAAACCATTTCAGGACTCTGACTTTCATAACTGTAAGATAATTAAATTGTTTTATTTAAGCCACTAAATTTGTGTTAATGTGTCACAGCATCAATAAAGAACCAATGTAAGATGTAAGCAATAATAACTCAAAGAGGGAGAGAAGAAAGTTACATAGGAGTAACAATTCTATAGTTTACTATAGAATAGTAACTAGTCTGTATAAATGTGAAGTAGATCTGATTAAGATATAATGGTAAGAAAGAGGACATCGCCAAAATATACAGTAAAAAAACCCTCCAACACTCTGTCCCTTCACCAAAGCAACAAACAAGCTGGTAAAATGTGTCAGAATCAGCTTCCTTGGAGCTCCATAATTTAATTTCAAAAAACTTACAACGACCAGGGAAATGCCTAATGAAGAAAGAAGCGCTGTGGCATTTTAACTGACCTGCTTAGCCTTCCCCACTCCCAGCTCAGAGGCAGCCAGCCAGGACAAGTGGGAGCAATATGAACCTTAGTCCCAAAGAATTGTGGTTTGTGTTTTGACCTGCCTGGTGGATCCCTGAAGGACCAGCTCTAGAGTTTACCTTTGTTTCACCTGCCTTAGAACTTCCCCAGGGCTGAAGTGAGGCAGTTTGTTGAAAGGCAAATGTATTCACTACACCCACCTGGGGCAAGGGATGACAGTTGGGGCAATGCAAGCCATACACAAATCAAAAACCCTAGGAAGGAAGAGGCTGGGAAGGAGATAACTTGGAGAGTCAGGTCTTTGGGAAAATCTCACATACACCAGGGAATCTGGAAGGCCACACACACCGAGTGTGGGGCACATGCTCAGAAAAGACCTGAGGAGACCCAAAGCTTTCGTCTTTGGCTGACATTTATGTTCTATGCGAATAGTACATGAACAATAACACAGAGTTGGAAACTGACTAAACATTGGAGGAGTGCCCTAACACAGAGTCAGTCTGCAAAGACTGGGAAAGTATTTTTTCCTTTGGCCCTAAGCATTTAAGGGAATCTCTGCCAAAACACTAGCTGACCACTAAGCTAACAAAAGTCTGAAATTGCCCTACACAATAAAGAACACAGATTTTACCAAAGGAGTTTTAATAAGTCACCAAACAAACAACAACCCACAACAAGCAGCAGCAACAAACCCTGAAGAGAAGGGAACATCTGATTTCTAGAGTTGCCACGTTATAATATTCAAAATGTCCAGTTTCAAGCAAAAAAATATGAAGCATGCAAAGACACAAGACAGTACGGTCTATTCACAGGGGGAAAAAGAAATTTAAAAAAACTTTCCCTGGAGAAGTTCAGACATTGGATTGAGTAAACAAAGACTGAGTTGACTGTCTTAAATATGCTCAAACAGCTAAAAGAAACCATGAACAAAGACCTAAAGCAAAATAGGAGGAAGACGTCTCACCAAATAGAGAATGTTAATAAAAAGATAAAAATTATCAAAAAGTACCAAAAGAAATTTTGAAGCTGAAAGTATAGTAATTGAAATGAAAAATTCACTGGATGGGTTCATCAGCAGATGTGAGCTACTCACCAAACATAAAGATAGTTCAATTACCTAGTATGCGGAGAAGAAGGAAAAAAGAATGAAGAAAATGAACAGAGTCTAGGAGACCTGTGGGAAACCATCATGTGCACCAACATACACATAATGGGAGTCCCATAAAGAGGGGAGAGGAGAAAGGGCAGAAAGAATGAAGAAAAAATCCCCAAACTGGATAAAATGTGAATCTACACATCAAGAAGCTCTAAGTTGGATAAACTCAAAGAACTACGAACGGAGACACTTTATAGTCAAATTGTCAAAAAATCATTATCAAAAAGACAAAGAGAATCTTGAAAGCTTCAAGAGAGAAGTAACTCCGCACTTATAAGGGAGCTTCAATGAGATTAAAAGCTGATTTCTCATCGGAAACTATGGAGGTTTCTACACAGTGGGATGACATATTTAAGGTACTGAAAGAAAAATACTGTCAAGCAAGAATTCTATATCCAGCAAATCTATTCCTCAAAAAATGAAGGAACTATTAAGATATTCCCAGAAAAACAAAAACGGAGTTTGTTGCTAGTCAACCTATCATGCAGGAAATGCTCAAGGAAGTCCTTTAGGTTGAAATAAAAGGACACTAGACAGCAACTCAAATTCATGTGAAGAAATAAAGAACACAACTAAAGGTAACTATACGTCCTTGCACTGTAAATCCTCTTTTCTCTTGTACAATTTAAAAGACAAATTCATACAACAATAATTATTAATCTTTGTTAATGGGCATGCAATGTACTAAGATATAATTTATGACGGTATAATAAAGGTGAGGGAGACCGAGCTGTACAGGGACATAGTTTTTGCATACTATTAAAACTAAGTTGACATTAATTCAAATTAGGTTGCCATACATTTAAGAAAATAATTATAATCCCCTGGGTAGTCACTAATAAAATGACTTTAAAATATACAAAGACATAAGAAGAGAATTAAAATAATACACAAGAAAAATTAAACACAAAAGAAAGGCAACAATGGAGAAATAGAGGAAAAAGATATGACATGTGGAAAATAAACAGCAAGTGGCAGATGTAAATCCTTCCTTGTCAGTAACTGCTTTAAATGTAAATGGATTAAACACTTCAATTAAAAGATGTAGATTGGCAGAATGGATTTTTTTAAAACCACGGTCCAACTGTATACTGTCTCTAGAGTCCCAATTTAGATCCAAAAACACAAATGGGTTGAAAAGGAAAGGATGAAACAGAAATTCCATTCAAATAGTAAACAAAATAATACTGTACTATAATCACATGATGTGATAAATACTGCTTCAGTGGCAATCATATTATTGTATATAAATGTTTCAAAGTAACACATTCCATACCTTAAATCTACAAATTGTAACATGCCTAATTTATCAAATAAAAAAATGTTTAATAGTAAGGAAACCATTAAAACAAACTGTGATGGCTATACTAATATCAGACAAAATAGACCTTAAGAAAAATATTTTATAACATGGGGTGCCTGGGTGGCCCAGTTGGTTAAGCATCTGCTTAACTTGATCCTAGAGTCCCAGGATCGAGCCCTGCATCAGGCTCCCTGCTCAGCAGGGAGTCTGCTTTTCCCTCTCCCTCTGAGCTCTCTCTCTCTCTCTCTCTCTCAAATAAATAAAATCTTTTTAAAAAATATTTTATAACAAAGAGATACACTATATATTGATGAAAGGGCCAGTCCATTAAGAAAATATAATAATTATAAATATATATGCATCTAAAAATAGAGTCCCAAAATACATGAAACAAAATCTGACAGAATTGAAGGGAGAAATAGTTGGAGAGGGACACCTGGGTGGCTCAGTTGGTTAAGCGGCTGCCTTCGGCTCAGGTCATGATCCCAGGGTCCTGGGATCGAGTCCCACATCGGGCTCCTTGCTCGGCGGGGAGCCTGCTTCTCCCTCTGCCTCTGCCTGCCTCTCTGCCTACTTGTGATCTCTCTCTCACTCTCTCTCTGACAAATAAATAAATAAAATCTTAAAAAAAAAAAAAAAGAAATAGTTGGAGACTTCAATACTTCACTTTCAATAATAAATAGGATAACCATCCAGAAAGTCAATAAGGAAATAGAGGATTTGAACAACACTATAACCCAACTAAACCTAACAGCCATACATAAAACACCTCAGCCAAAAACAGCTGAATATACATTCTTCTGATATTCAGTGGACATTCTCCAGGAGGCCATGTGTTAGGCCACAAAACAAGTCTCAATAAAGTTTGGAATACTGAAATTAAATGAAGTACCTTCTCTAACCATAATGAGATAAAACTAGAAATCAACAAGAGCAGAAAAACCGGAAAATCGATAAGAATGTGAAAATTAAACAACATATTCTGAAACAATCAATGGATCAAAGAAGAAATTATAATTTCTTAGAATTAGAAAATGTCTTGAAAGAAATGAAAATTAAAACATGAAATATTGGGCGCCTGGGTGGCTCAGTCATTAAGTGTCTGCCTTCGGCTCAGGCCATGATCCCGGGTCCTGGGATCGAGCCCCGCGTCGGGCTTTCTGCTCAGCAGGGAAGCCTGCTTCTCCCCTCCCACTCCCCCTGCTTGTGTTTCCTCTCTTGCTGTGTGTCTCTCTGTCAAATAAAAAAATAAAATCTTAAAAAAAACACAAAACCATGAAATATTCAAAACTCAAGGGATATAGCAAAAGCAGTACTCAAAGGGAAATTTATAGCTATAAACCCTGATGTTAAAAGATCTCAAATCAATAACCTGATTTATACCTTAAAGAATGAGAAGAAAACTAAACCTAACATTAGAAGAAAGGAAATAATAAATATCAGAACACAAATAAAATAGAAGAAAATAGGAGGACTGATGACACCAGAGGTGGTTCTTTGTGAAGTTTAACAAAATTAACAAACATTTAGCCAGACTGACCAAACTAAAAAGAGAGATGTCTCAAGTTACTAAAATTGTTGGGGTGAGGGGAATGGGGACATTATTACTGACCTTATGGAAATTTAAAAAAAGGATTATAACAGAATACTGTGAACAATTTTACAGTACATTAGATAAACTAGATGAAATGAAAAAGTTCCTGGAAACATACAAACTTCCAACTGGGTTAAGGACTCATAGAAAATTTGAACAGACCTATGACAAGTAAAGAGGCTGAATCAGTACTCAGAAACCCCCAACGAAGAAAAGCTCAGGACCAGATGGCTTCACAAGTGAATTTTACCAAACATTTAAAGAATTAACACCAATCTTTCTCAAGTTCTTCCAATAAAACTGAAGAGAACACTTCCTAGCTTATTTTATGGGGCCAGCATTACCCTAATATGAAAACCAGACACAGACGCCATAAGAAGACTTCAGACCACTATTCCTTATGAAGGTAGAGGCAAAAATCCTCAACAGTACACTAGCAAACCAAATTCAGCAGCATATTAAAAGAATTATACATGTGACCAAGTGAGATTTGTTCCAGGAATGCAGGATAATCAATCAATATGATACCATGTTAACAGAACGGAGGAAAATCAACCACATGATCATGTCAAGTGATGCAGAAAAAGCACACAGCAAAATCCAACATCCTTCCTGACAAACCACTCAATAGACTAGGAGTGGGCGGGAACTTCCTCAACATGATCAAGGGCATTTAGGAATAGCCCACATCTGACATCGTGCTCAATGATCTGGAATAAGACAAGGCTGCCTACTTTTGCCACTGCTATTCAACACAGTACTGGAAGTTCTGGCCGCAGCAATTAGACAAGAAAAAGAAATAAAAGGCATCTAAACTGGAAAGGAAGAAGTACACTTCTTGAGGACAAATGGAAAATGGATGCTAACGGGTATGATGAAAATGTTCAGAAGTTGATTGTGGGGATGGCTGCACAACTCTGGGACTATACTTACCAGACCACAGAATTGTGCACTCTGAATGGGTGGCGTGAATTATAGCATATGAATTCTATCTCAATGAACCTATTATAAAGAAAAAATAAAAGAATGACCTGCCCCTTGACCTCTGACTTCTCAGAAACATTCCCATGAGGTCCAGGCCCCAGGTGACATTTGATGGTGACTGGTCACACATTAGGCACCAGCGAATGGGGCCTCTCGGTCCTGCTCTGTGGCTGTCCAGTGTTCCGTAGTGCGAGGTCCTAGAAGGACACTGGGTTACCTGTCTTCTCACCAGGAAGGAGAGCGTGAACTGCTGGTGAGAGACAAGTGCACTCTTCCTTACTGCACTAACTCCCTCAAAGAGACGGTCTCTGCTAGTATCTGGACAGCTGTAGAGTCAGCACCCAGGCACCTTCCATTCTGTCCCCCTCCCCGGTGGCTTCTGCCAGTGCGGCCCTAGCTGACTGGACAGGAAAGCCCTGGAGGCATCCAGGGTTCCCCAAGGGAAGAAGCAAAGACCTCATCTGCTTGTCCTCTTGTTCATCCCTCACAGATGTTCAGGAAGCACCTGAGGCTAGTGTAGCAGAAAGAGCCCACGTTCCGCCTCACACTGGTGTAGGTTCAAGTCCCAGCTCCTCCAGCTGCTCATTGTGCCATCTCTGAGCCTTCCGTTTTCCCACCCATAAATGGGGTTCGTCTCTCCGGGTCCTTGAGAGAGAGCGTATGTGAAAATGACAGCCACGTGATACTGGAAGAAAAGCTTGAAGAGACTTGCCAACTGGGGAGGGTTTGAGCTTCTTACCCCCAAAAAGCCTCAGAAATTACATTTCTGCCACTGAGAGATCCACTCCAGCAGAGAACCAATGTGGAAACTATTCTCTAGCCAAAAGAAGCAGGGTTCAAATCCCCTCCCCTGCCTCCCTAATTTCTGGATGAAATATAGAGGCTGGGGTTTGAGAACATTTAGTCCTGAGCTGGGAAAGAAACAGGAGACAGAGAGGCTGGTCTCTGCTGATGGGGAACAACCAGAAAGGCCGGTCTCTGCTGATGGGGAACAAGCAGAAAGGCCTTCTCGGGTGTCTGCACCGGAGCCCTGGGGAGGCAGTTTGAGAACTCACAGCGAGCTGACCACAATACATACGCAGACCTCAGACTGCTCTGTGGATGGTAACCAGCCCTGACCCTCCCGGGTGGCTGGTCGGGGGTGGGGGTGGGGGGGCAGTGCATCATGTCTAGGACACTTTGCAAAACAGACGGGCACTTCCTCAAGAGGTTAAACAGAGCTACCATAGGATCCAGCAATTCTCTTTGGTTTGTAGCCAGTAATGGAAACAGCCATCCACACATAAGCAGGAACACAAGTGTTCGTGGGGGAGAAGACAGCCCAGGGACAGACAGCGTGTGTGGAGGTGACCCCAGGTCCCACGAGCCAGACCTGGGACTGAGACTCAGTTCCCGCCCAGAACCAGGGCGGTCCTTCTCACTGAGTCACCTCTGCCACTCTGTTAAATTGAGGGGAACAGCCCCTCCCAGTGCTATTTAAGAGAAGGCCCATGAAAGACATGTTTCGTACGGCCTACATCATATTTTTCTTAACACAGAAATTCCTTGCGAAATTACAAATTTTTGACTTCTCCTGAGAAACCAAAAGATCTGGCAACGCTGAGCCGGCAACCCCGTAAGAGCAACAATCATCAGAACTGAGAGGTTTTCTGCTTCATTGATTACAGATCTCATTCTGTATTACTTTTTTCCCTTCTACTTTCCTTTGGGTAAATTTGCCTTTTTCTCTCTTCTTACACTGGAGATTTATTTCTTTAATTTGCAGCCTTTCTCTTTTTGAATATAAATTTCCATCCAAGTTTTGATATTTAGGGCTTTTTTTAATCACTCAGATTTAAATGTTTTTATAGTTTCATTATTATTTCTTGTTGGATCTACAAACTGCTTCAAAGTTTTATTTTTCAAAAATTTCCCAGTGATGGAGGTTTTTGTCGGGGAGGCTGCTAATTTCCAGCTGAAAGGCATGACGGTGAGGGAATGGGACCTACGTTAGAACTACTCTTTTAACGTTTGTGAGACTTGTACTTACTGATCAATATCTGTGTTGTAAATGTGCTCGGGAAGAATGAGGTCCCTCTACTTATCAGACGCAGAATTTATTTATGTCCCTCAAATCAAGTTCATTGGTTGTGTTATTCAGAAACTTCTTTGTCTTTGCTGAGTTTTGTCTACTTAATCCAACACTAATTGGAAAAAATGGCTGAAATCTCACAAAATGATGATAGATTTGTTGGTTTCTCTACTTCTAACAAAGTTTACATCAAATACGTTGAGGCTGTTACACTGAATGAACGAATGACCCCTTTGGAGATGCTCTGTCATCCTAGGGAAATGAAGCCGTTCTCATTAGATGGTGACCTGACACCTTGAGTGTGCGGGGTCTGAGACTGATGTCCGGGTGATGGTTTGCCTTTGGCTGGCTGCTCGATATTTCTGGTTTCCATACTTTTCCTGTCAAACTTTTCTTGCATTTATGCTTTTAGTTGTACCTCTGGTGACAGTACACGGTTGGCTTGTGCTTTTGGGTCTGGTTTGGCTGATCTACTATGACAACATCTGTCTTTGAACTGGGGAGTTCAATCCATTCACATTTGCTCTATTGATATAAATTTGGACTTGATTCTCCTATCTTAATCTATTATTTCAATTTCTCTATCTCTCTTATTTTTTGTTTCCCTGTTCTCCTTTTTAACTTTTCTTATAAAAATGGCATCTCTTTTCTCTAACCTGTGCTCTCATGGCTGTGCCTGCAGCCTGTGGACACATGCACACCCATGAATACACACACATACACATACACACACACACACACACACACGCACGCAAGCCCACACAAGTTCCAAATCTGAACATGAGCAACAGTTCAGTCTCTGCAAGGGGTTCTCATGTTTTGTTTTGTTATTTTCTCTCTTGGGGTGAGGGGTTGTGTTGTTATTTCTCAGATTCTAACATTTCCCTGTTTAGAGCTTCTCTGGAGAGAAGCTAGCGTGCCATCTTGGAGGGAACCCCGAGTAACACTTCAGTGTCAACCCCATCAAGCCCCCTTCAGGAGCGTGGGGGAGGCCACCTGTCACTGGAAGCTTGTGCTGGAATTGTGTTGCCAACTTTAGTTTCTTTTATTAATTTTATTTTTTTCATCATACTATGTGGACTCCTTAATCCCCATTACCTATTTCACCCATTCCCCCATCCACTTCCCTTCTAATAACCATCACTTTGTTCTCTACAGTTAAGAGTTTGTGTCTTGGTTTGTCTCTCTCTTTTTCCCTTTGCTCATTTGTTTTGTTTGCTAAATTCCACACATGAGTGAAATCATACGGTATTTGTCTTCCTCTGACTTATTTTGCTTAGCACGACACTCTCTAGCTCCATCCTTGCTGCAAATGGCAAGACTCCATTCTTTTTTTTAAGATTTTATTTACTTGAGATAGAACGAGAGAGAGCGCACGCACAAGCACGGGGAGCAGCACGTAGAGGGAGAAGCAGACTCCCCGCTGAGCAGGGAGCCTGATTCGGGGCTTGATCCCAGGACTCCAAGATCATGACCTGAGCCGAAGGCAGACGCCTAACTGACTGAGCCACTCAGGCGCCCCAAGACTCCATTCTTTTTGATGGCTAATATTTCATTATATACATATACCCCTTCTTCCTTATTCATTCATCAGTTGATGGACACTTGGGCTGGTTTCCATAATTTGGCTATTGTAAATAATGCTGCTATAAACATAGGGGTGCCCATGTCCCTTTGAATGAGTGCTTTTGTATTTTTGCATTTTGCATTTTCATATTCTGTATTTTGTAGTGCAATTACTGGATTGTAGGGGTAGTTCTGTTTTTATGTACTAGATTTTTTTTTTTTACCATAGTCCCCACTGTTCCCTATTGTGTTATGCCCCTGGGGTTCACAAAGGCACACCGTTGCCTATTCTAGGCATGTGAGATGCAGCCGCTGTCACATGATTCCAGGCCCACCTCTGTATCTGGTGACAGGAGCGAACAGAGGAGATGCAGCTGCCTCTGAACTCAGCCAGCCCCAGCAGGGCCCTCCCTCTGCCACTGAGGGCTACTTCACAGACTTGTAGCAGTCACAGCACTTGTACTGTTCAGCAATACTATTAGAATTTTATATTCACTTCTCCAGGGACATTCTGCTCCCACACACACGGACACTGCACACCCTCCCTGACGCCCTTTGGAGGGACAGGTCTACGGAGTGCATGTGACAGGACCTCAAACTAAAAGTTTTCCGAAGAAATGAATAAAGCCCCTTCATCTCTGCTTCCGGAAGGGACCTGGAACCAAGACAGAAGTGGTCATGGCCACAGACAAGTCAGCAGGAGGAGGTAGGAGGCCTGAGCCAGGAGTCTGAAGAGTGCGGTCAGCAGCATAGGCATGTGGCACAGGCTCTAGAAGATGCGGCATGGTCCTGCAGAGCTAGGGGGGCCCGGGGAAAGAGCCTCAGAGACCCGGTGAGGGGGTCAGGCCTGCCAACGGGGAAGTAGAGAACCACTCAACGTAGCCACATGTGTGAACTGTGAGCCTGCATGCCAGCAAGACAGCTTATTTTAAAAGACCAGGGGTAAAGCCAGACCCCGAAGGCCACAGACTATGTGATTCCATTTATACGGAGTGTCCACAACAGGCAGATCCACAGGGACAGGAAGCGGATTTGTGGCTGCCAGGGGCTGAGGGGAGGGTGAATGGGGAGTGACTGATACAACGAGTACAGACCGGGTTTCTGTTTGGGGGGGGGGGGGGGAAGGGTTGAAAATGTTCTGGAACTAAATCGTGCTGATGGTAATACCACATTGTAAATATTCTAAAAACCACTAGATTATAGGTTTTAAAGAGGTTTAAATGGTGAATCTTATGTTATGTGAATTACATGTCAGGAAAAACAATAAAAGGCCAGGGGCAGCACCTCACATGCTTATAGGAACCCAGGGGTAACGGAAATGAGGGAAGCCAGCTTGGGGGGGTGCAAATGAAGAATACCCTCTAAGCCACCAGGTTGCACAAACTCTCCCTGTCACAGACCCTCTCTGCCTAGCTGTCCTAGATCAACTTGCCATAGCACCAAGAACGCAGAGAAATAGATTTTGGCTCAAAGAAAGACAACAGGGCACGATGATGAAGGATCCCAAGCCCCAGGCTCCAGGCTGAGGAGTCAGTTCAGATGGTGGGGACTGGAAGAGAAGCACATGTCCTTCAACTCAGGGCCCATCCACCCACTGGGGCCACAAGGAGAACAGCACAGGCCAGGTGCCACCAAGGGTGCTGCCTGACTTCTCAGGGCAGGCTGAATATCCATACTTGTGTACAAATCCTCTTAAATATTAGCACACGACGGGGTCCAACAAGGCGTGGGACAGGCAGTTCTCGCCATCTGCCCAGCTCTAGAAGGCCCTGAGTGCACAGAGCCGGCTCTAAGGAGAGGTTCTACAGCCTTGTCTCTCAGGACCACCCCATACCGCCTCCTCCAGGATGCCTGCCCCGGTGCAGCAGGCAGAATTGATGACTACCCCCAAGACCTCACTGGCCCCCTCTACTTCAAGACCCACTGCCCCATGCTGCATCTGCTTCCCACGCCTGACCTGGCGAGGCAAGAGGGCAAAGTGGTCTGGTCCCGGGCTGCCCCACCGAGAGTCCAGGGCACCGGGGAGCAGTCCAGCAAACATCTGCTGAATAAATGTGGTGTGAGCAGCAACCGCTGGGAAGGAGCCGGAAATGCACATGCCCTGAGGATTCTCTCAGGAAGCCTTCTCTTCCACACCATGTGGCCCAGCAGCAATCAGGAGACTGAAGGGCAGCTGCAGTGTCTCTAGGCTGTGGCCCCTGGGAGTTTCCGTGGAGGAGCCGCTGGGATAGGAGCAGTCATGGGGAGACCCAAGGCAGGACTTCATTCACTCACGACAGTACCTCATTATTGAGCACACGCCAGGTCCACACAGGGCTCTTCAGTTTTGATGGGGTCTAATCTGCTCCAGAACTCTACCAGATGGAAACTCCTTATCTCTGCTTTTCTGTTAAGGACATGGGCTCAGAGAGGCAGAGGGAGAAGCCAGGATTTATCCAGGTAGCAGGACCTCAGAGTCTGTGCTCTGAGCCAGGACGCCCTGACTTTGTCCCTGGAGCCCCAGAGCAGCTACTGGGCCTTGGGGCCTGGCTACAGCAGTCCTACTCTGGAGAGTTTCTCGGAGCTCACCCAACCAGGGCAACATCAGCTGCCCACGTCCCAGGCCTGTCCAGTGGGTTAGGAGCACTTGTCATGGTTCATCCTCTTGTCTGCCTCTCCCCACAGTAGGGACTCCTCAGGGTCAGAGACCAAAATGGGCATGCTCAATGCCCAGCACAGGGCTGGCAACAGGGCACGGGATGGATGGATGGATGGATGGATGGATGGATGGATGGATGGACAGACAGATGGACAGACAGATGGGTGAATGAGTGAATGAATCAACTCTGACACTGGAAAGTGAATCCTTGCATCCATGGCAACTAAGCTGGCAACAAAGTCAGGGGTGGGGGTGGTGGCAGTGGCATTTCTAGGCATTTTAAGGGTAGAATTAGTTGGGCTTGTCCTCAGATCAGCTCTAGATAGGTGAGGGGAAGCTGAAGATAACAGCCCAGTACACCCTCTTTCAGGGACCAGCAATGCCGAGGCCAGTTACTGAAGTGGGGCAGGAGTGGGAGCCTGTCGGGGAGGGGGAGGTTCAAACTTGAACTGAGCTGGTGTGCCCCCAGTCTCTGCCAGGCCTGCAGGACCCCCTCCCTGATCTAGAATCCGCAGTAACTGAGAGAGACGAGGCAGGCCACCACAAGAGCCTGAAGAGGGAGCAGGAATCTGTTCTCTGCCTCAGAGTCGGGGCCTAGATTTGGGCCTAGGGGTGTCTAACCCGAGACCTGAGCACCACAGCCACCGGTTCCTCCAGGGGGCAGCTCCGGGTGTGGGTCTGAAGCTGGGGAGAGGGAACAGGGCTGATGCGGCTGATGTGGCCTTTGTGCCTGTGAGCAGACTGGATTTAGATCAGCCTTATCCTCCATCTTCCTTGGCTCAGACCCTTCTGCCATTCAGCCTAAGAATCCCCCCACTTTTGTCCCTCTTCTGAGATCGAGCTCGGGGCCTGGCTCAGAAGGAGGTCAACAAAGCCCTGAGGCCATCCCCTAAGACTGTGGAAGTAGGGCCCACCCCACCTCCTCTCCAGGGGCAATAGTTGAGCCCCTTCAGGTGGGAGCACAGGTGCCTCGTACCCAAGTCGAAGGCCCAAGCAGCCATCTTGGCCCAGAGCACAGCAAACCCCGAGGTCCCACATTGTCTGGCCTTGTGACTCCTCTCTTGGACTATAGGTACCCAAAGGGTCCTGGGACCCACCGAAAAGGGCCACAGCGTCAGGGTGACCCACGGAGCGCTATGAGCCTGAGGCCACCCCCAGGCCCAGGGGAGTAGGACTTGTCCAGGACTCAGCCAAAGACAACCCAGACACTGGTGCCTGACACCCAACCCAGGGAAACTCTTCAACATCCCATGGCTCATTCCATGAAGACACAGATGTGTCTGCTCTGTGCTCATGTGTACACATGTGTGTGTGCACTGTGTGTGTATGTGTGTGTGAAAGAGAGAGAAACAAAAAGAGTGTGTACAGGTGTAACCACCCACCAGACCCGGAGCCTCACCCCACTGCCAACCAGGCCAGGCAGGGCCGGAATGCGTGGGCGGGCCAGACGGGAAACAGTGGGGAGAGGGGACTGTGTGCCCCCTCACCCACTAAATACTGGCTGTAAGGAACAGGTCCAAGGTGCCCAGTCCTTCTGATTTTTCTGAGAAACTGGAAACAGATTTTAATGCGAAACCTCCTGACTTCCAAGCATGCAGTCACAGTTTCTGAAGACACCCTGTGAGTGAAATAAAGCACGGGGTGAGGGGTGGGGACACAGCCCGGGAGCCTCTGCAGGAGGCCTGGCTTTAGTCTAGTGCCCTCGATTTTACAAATAAGGAAACCGAGGCTGGGCCAGAGCAGGGACCAGCAAGCCAGGGTCACACTGAGTCCCCTGGCTCCCTTGCTCCCTGGGCAGCCACAGCCCTTGGGGAGTACCCACACGTTCCACGCAAGAGATACCAACGAAGAGGGGCTCAGGCCTTCCTCGCCAAGGCTCTAACTGAGTTTTCTGAGGTGACTCAAAGAGGGTCCTGCAGTGCTGGCCTCTTCTGGGCATGAAGACCCTGAGCCCTAAGACCCTGAGCCCCTCTCTGTCTAAGGCCCCGAGACAAATCCAGGTCTTGTCTTGTCCTACCGGTGATGAAAGCCAAGAATGTAAGTAGCTTTTGGGATATCGCCCAGAACAAAGGAACACGGTCATCTGACCACAAGCCTCTTGCACCTACAATTGATCATTTGCTTCCCAAGCTGCAAGGGCCTTAAGGATGGACCATCACACCAGAGAAGCAGAACCTCAGGCCCCTGGGACTCAGGGCGAGACGTGACAACCACGGGGTCTGTCCACCCAGCCCGGTCCAGCCTGACCAGTGGGTCAGGCTGCCCCAGTGCTGGGTGGGGAGGGAGGCCACTTCTGGGAGTTTGGGGGCTGATTCCAACCAAACGGCCACCCCGCCCAAGTTCTGTCTGAAGGCCTAGATGGAGCCTCCCCCCCTAATGCTCTGCAGATGGGCTCCCCCAAAGGCCTCCAAGAAAAACACGACAACCGCAGATCTCTCCTCACAGAAACGGAACCGCTGGAATAGTCTCTTGTGACGTTCCCGAAATGAAAATAAAAATTCCTCTGAAGTGCATTTCAACTCTGAGGCAGCACTAGCTGCATTGGGAGCTCGGTCCCAGTCACCATGGGAACACTATGGGCTCGGGTTCCCGCGTACCGAAGCCACCCCGTGACCCTCTCACACCCACTGCCACCAGGGACCTGCTTGGCCCATACACAGTCTTTGAAAATTTTGACTTAGTTGTCAACACTGGAAAAATTAAGAGGTTTTACATAAAATCACAGTTTCTGGCTTCTCCTGAGAAATCGGAAGTCCTCCTACAGCTGACCCCAAATTGGCCTGTGCCCCCATGCCAGCCCACCCCTGCCTAGGCTGCCCATCCAGCCCCACCCTGCAGAGATGCACCCTTCATTGCCCTCAGTGGACACCTGACCCCCAGGATCTAGGCAAGGTTGCAGGGACACGAGCTCCTGTCCTAGGGGGCTAAGACCCATCTAGGGGTCCAAGCCTCTACACCTCCTGAGCCTAGGGCCTGGGCACAGATTCCTACATCCCATACGCAAGCTCCAGCCTACGGCTCCGAGCTGCATAGGTGGGGTCTAGCAGGCCACCACTCCCCTTGTCTATAACCTGAACCCTTTTGAGCCCCCAACCCAAACCACCTTAACTGAACTTCGCTCAACTCGAATCCCTGTGTCTCACTGGGGACTCAGGCTTGTGCTCTGGGGTCTCAGGGCAGCCCTTGGTCCTTTGCCCACCCAGACTGGCCCAGTGTCCCAGCTCTTTGTTCTCCTGATTCCTTCACCTGCCCAGAGCACTGTCCTCCCACACCTGACCGGTGCTGCCCCATCCTGTAAACTGTCAAAGCACTAAGGATCAGGGGGGAACACCAGCCCCCACGGCACACGCCGGAGTGTCTGGAGTCACCAAAGAAACTTCCAGCTAGGAATCTGCAGATGGCGTTTTAACCTGTCCGAAACATGAGTCCGGCGAGCTCCGGGTAGAAGCCTTAAAATAAAAAGCCCAAACACACAAATACCTCCCAGGCCTGGGCCCCAGAGAAGAGAGGATTCTGGCAAGCACCAGCTGGCTGGCTGTGCAGGCCAGGGTGGGGGCAGAGGGAGCATGCTAGGAGCAGCATGCTGGCTCCTCCCTGACCTGGGGGCAAGCCTGGATAGGAATATAGTTCTTTCCAGGGGGCAGTGTTCCCCTCTGACCACCACAGTGATGACCTGCCAGGACCCCCAATATCCCTACAGCTCTATGACTCCACACTGCATCCCCTCCATCCCCCTGCCACCTGGGGCCAGGCCACAGTCTCCCCCTGGGCCACACTAGTGGCCTCCGCCAAAGAACCAGGCCACACTGTTTCTCCACTTAGAGCAGGGCACCGCCCCTCCCTCCAAGACCAAGCCACAAGACCCACCTCCATCTACCCCTCGGGCCCTTCCTGCCACACCCCCCCCAAATGGGCCACATCCACTCCCCTCAGGACACTCCGCCCTGCCGCCTCCACCCTTCTTCTCCCCCAGTGAACTGCAACCCACACGTTCAGATGTGGTTCCAACCCCCAGTTACTGTGGTCAGTTCACTGCGTTTCCCAACATTTCTAACTTGCGCAGGCCTTTGGGGACTGACCGGGTCACCACAAGCTGCAGGAGGGCGAGGGAAGGGGTTGGGAGGGGGCTAGGTCTGTCTGGTTCCCAGCGTCGCAGAGCCAGGCCCAGTGCCGGGCTCTGTGTGGGCCGTCTGTAGAGATCTGGCGAATGAATTGAACGAATGAGTACGTGAACAAGGGATATGGTTTCCATGGGGCACTTGATGTGCAAAGACAGTGGCACAGGGAACGGCAGCTAGAGCTTGCTGAGGGCAGCGAGGCCTGAGGGCACTGCTGCACCCCCCCAGCGAGTCTCCCCAGGACAGCAGGAAAGGCCCATCCCAGAGGGCCCTTGGCCCCAGCAACATTCCAGTTCCATCGGCACAACACCGAGAACCCGCCGCCAGGAGTGTAAGTTCCGTGCAAGCCCTCAGACATCAACAAGGTGCAACTGCTTCCCCAGGAATGAGGACGGTGTGGTCAGGCTTCCAAGACCATATTCCTTCCTTCTTTTCACGGACACATAAGCACCAACCGTGGGCCAGGCACTCCTCCTGATGATGGGAATTCCACAGCAAGCCAAAGATTCTCCCCACAGCGAGTATGTGGAGTGACCCGAGATGCTGCTGCACGCCCTTGCTGGGACCTCCGTTGTTGCATATGTGTCCCCAGAAGGGCCCGCTTGCAGGTGGAAAGCTCTGGGGGATGGAGAGGAGACACTGCATAGGGAGCCAGGCAGCCCTAGGGCCGAGCCTACTCCTCCCGGCCACACACGGCGTTCTACAACTTAGCAGCGTGGCCACCACTGCCTCAGTTCCTCAGCTAAAATGGGTACAGCAGGGTCGTTACACAGATCCCTGAGATGCTGTGCCTGCAGTCCTCTGGGGAACACCTGCACAGGTTAGCCCGTCCTCCCGGAGGCCCTAGAGAAACGCGTGTCCCTGAGCCACCGGCACAGCTCCGGGGGCAGGAGAAGAATCACTCCCAGACTTGGGCTCTGGTGAGACTGGCTTTTGTGTAACAGACACACGTAGCACTGAATAGAAAGGGGGAACCGGAGCCTGGGGAAAAGGCTTGTATCAAACGTGACAGGAAGTCGATAAGCAGACAGAGGGCTTATCTCGATATGTAAGACCCCAGGAGATGAACAGGCCAAGGATTTAAACAGGAAGAGGAGACATACCAAGTAATCAAACGCAGGGCGATCACCCATCCTTGCTGGCGATCAGAGAAGCGCAAAGTAGGGCCAAAAGTAAGGCTTCCCTGCTGGATCAGCGAAATATCAATGGGCAAAGCCCCCTGTACTAGTGAGGAACTGGAGACACTGGGGGCTCCGTGGGAAACCAGCCTGGCTCTCCCCCGACAGCCGTGACACAGTTGTATGCTTGGATTCCATGATTATTTCAGCCACTCAGCCAGTACTTGCTGACAGCTGCTCAGAGCGAGGGCTCTGGGTGTCTGGGCTGGCTCGGGTTGTGGCCTGCAGGGTCAGCAACAGGAAAGGACTCCGAGGCCCCCTGCCAGGAGATCCCTAAACCCAAATAACAAGAGAGGTTGCACTAAGGGCACGCACTTCCTTCTTTTCACGGACATGTAAGCACCGACCGTGGGCCAGGCATTCCTCCCGATGATGGGAATTCCACAGCAAGCCAAAGATTCTCCCCACAGCGAGTATGCAGAGTGACCCGAGATGCTGCTGCACGCCTTTGCTGGGACCTCCGTTGCTGCATATGTGTCCCCAGAAGGGCCAGCTTGCAGGTGGAAAGCATGTTACAGCCGCCTCGAAACGCCACTGGGCGCACAGCCTGCCCCGCACACCCTCACAAGCTCCCACCCACCCCAGCAGGTCCATGGCCCCTCCCCACAATGGCAGAGTGGGAAAGAAACGCCTGCCCTGTCAGAGGGGCAACGACACATGAACGTCCACAGGGACCCTGGGCTGCACGCCATGTCCCGCAATCCTGTCCCACAGAGCAGGGCCTCTGCGTCCAGGAGAGGAGCTTTCAGGGCAACCCAGAGTCTGCCCACCTGTGCGGCTGTGTCTGGGGTCCCTGCCCCCATCTCAAGAGTCTGGAAGCCAAATGGGCTTGGCCTGTGTCCGGCACCATCTGTTTTGGGAAACCCCCTTGCTCTGAAGGGCGGGGCTCAGAAGTCAGAAGAACGGGCCCCAATTCTGGCTTCTGCACTTGGCCGGGCCTCCTGAGCTGCCTCTCCTCCCCGGGAATCCCCACTTCAGTTGTGTCCCCACCATCCCTCACCGTCCTGGAGCCGTCCTTTCAAGAGCCAGGAGCTGTCCCTGATCTCTGCCCTCACACCCACGTTCTGTGAGCTCTACCTCCAAGGTGCATCCTGATCGCATCTGCCCGCCATCTGTCATTGGCCACTAGGCCACCCACGGTGCCACACAGGCCTCCCTGCTCCCACTCTCTCCTCTGAGAGCCCTCCAAAGACTTCCCACTGCTGGGAGAACAAGGCCCACCCCGCACCACAACTCCCCTGACCCGGCCCTCCCCACCTCCCCGGACCCAATGTCAAGTGCCTCTGTACCTGCTGCCCTGTCTATCTGGAGCCGCCTTCCCAAAGGCAGCCAGGTCAGCCTCGCCTCCGACCTGGAGCAGCTCCCACCCTTACCTGCCCTCTCTCACATCACCCTGGCCCCAGATTTTACCTCGTGCACAGATTTACCCCTCTGCTCACTGTGTGTCCTCCCCTTGCTGGTGAGCTCATTCGCTGATGTATCCCCAGCACCCAACCCAGCCCCAGACACAAAGTGGGTACACCGTAAGAATGTGAATGAATGAATGAATGAATGAATGAATGAATAAGAGAACAAAGGTACCCCCTCTAAGCCTCAGTGTCCCATCTCAGCAGTACTGCTGTCATTCCTGTTGCTCCCCCATGACTAGGGAGCATCATCGGGTGCCTGGTCCATCCCCAGCCCAAGCCATTGCCAACCACCTCCCTGTGCCGGCCCCGTTCCAAGGCCATCTCCTCCACCTGGTCCTGGCCCCGGACTCCTCCAAACCCTGTGCAACTCTTGCCTGGACCCTGACCTTGTCCCAGATGTGCACCTCACCCTGCCTGGACATCCCCAGGAGGCAGTCTAGCCACACAGCTCCGGATGAAGCCCGCACCCCAGCACTGAGCCCAGACCCCAGAAGGCAGTCCACATTCCAAACACAGGTGAGCATGTGTGCACGTGCAAGGGAGAGGGGGAGCCTGAGCTTGGGAGGGGGAGAGAGCCAGACACCAACATTTCCCCCTAATTGGGTGACCTTTTCCCAGCTCTGAGTTCCTTCAGGGCCAAGTGCACAGCGCTGCTTGGTATTAATTTCAAAGAGAAATGGGTCAAGGAAAATTGGACATTTTTCTAGAAAACACTTCAGGCGTGGAGCTGGCTGAAGTGTCTGCCGCCCTTTGGAGATTTCTGAGAGGACACGGGGCCTGTGATCAGGGGTCTCTAGCTGATACAAAGCGGTGGAGTTCAGACCCCAGGCCCAGACCCGGTTTCTACTTCTGGGGCAGGGCCTTCTGTCCCCTTCAGACATTGCTGGCGTTATCTCTGTAGCCCCATCCCCTCCATGCTGGGAGCCAGCACTTCTCACTGGCCGTGGGGCCCCTTTGCATCCTCAAGAGGCCTGTGTCCTAGGACTCTGTCCCTCTGCCCCTCATTGTGTGGACACAGTACACAGGAATGTCTTCTTCGCAATTGTCCCAGGGGGTACCTGAGGTGTAGACAAAGGCTCGTCAGGGTCCTCAGGGACACTCAGGCCCACCTGCTCCCACCCCTGGCAGGCCAGCTGGTACACCGGAAACACAAACACCACAGACATGTTAAGTTGCCACTGGAGACATCACGTCTCTTCCAGAAACATCCCAGTTTGCTGTGCTGAGGATCTGCAGAGAGCAGGCCACGCAGAGCCCAAGGCCGAGGCGACAACCAGATGCACTGCTCTTGCTAATTAAACTCCAGACGCAGCCGGAGCAGACGCGGCTTCACTCCCCAGCCGCGCGTTCTCTGGAAAGCAGGCATGGTTACTGCATGCCAAGGAAAAGCTCTTTGGGGGACACTGGCAACGCAAACATAAGGGAAGGAAAGAAGGAGCATCAGTTGATTGTGTCTGTGGAAGAGAGAGCCACGGAGCAGGGGTGACGAGGGCAGAGGATCTCAGAGCCCACATCGCAAGGATGGCTAATTAGGTAACAGCAAGCATGGACCAGGAGCCTCGTAGGGGACAAGATGAGGATGGGTTTGTCCAATCCCGACCACCCCCTCTCCCCGTGCCATTACACCCGTTTTACAGATGAGTAAACTGAGGCACCACAGAGTTTGGTACGCTGCCCAGGCAGGTACACTTGACCTCTACACCAAGCCGCCTGGCTCCTCTGAGAACTGTCCCTTGCATCTGAGTGAAGGCCACGCCCAGGCCAGAGCCAAGCTGCTGTCCCCAGGCAGCACTCATAATCTGTTCCTGGTACCCCTGCGAAGATTAGGTCTCGCCTGGGCCACATTCGCTTGGCTGGCTCCACCCCTGAACAAGATCCCGCAGCAACTCAGGAGGAGACAGCGAGGGAGGAGGGCAGGCCAGAGACACAGAGACAGCTATATTTATGTCTGAGGAGAGCAGCTGAGCACATGGGCTGTCCTCGGGGGGGTGGAGGGGGGCGGCGGTGGGGAGCAAGTCTGGCAAGTCTTCACCGCGGTAATGCCTCTGCCCTCATAACCCACTGGACAGGGCCCCCATCTGTGGACTCCAAGCAGAAAGCGCCCCTGCTCGCCGACAGCTCTGGGGCACCCTCCCAAGTCTGACCCGAGACAACTCCAGGCCTCGGAGAATGTGCAGCCTCGGCTGTCCCAGCGCCAGCCCCCGCCCACCCCTCCAGCATGAGGCCACGTCACCGCACTGGCATCTCCTCCAGCCGTCCAGGGGGCCGGCCACGAAGCGGTGGGAGTGCTGAGGCCTCTGCCAAGGGTGCGCTCAGCTCTGAAACACGCCTCCCAGAGCCCAGAGCTGGGGCAGCTGCCTTGGGTTTCACAACCAAGCGCTTGTCCTTGGGTTTCCTCTGGTCCCCAAACTGTAGGCACAGCCCAGGGGCGGAATGAGGAAGAGGAACTGACAGGACCCCAGGACTGGAGCACTGAGGCGCCCAGACTTTTGCTGCACCTCTGAGCTGGCTGGGTGGGGCATGGAGCCAAATCCGGCATGAGAGCCCCCAGGTCACCACCTGAGAGGGCCAGGCCCAGCTACAGGGCTCCAGCGAGTGGCTCAGGGACACAGAAAGAAGCCCCCAGACACCAGCCAGGCCTGGGGCTCAGGGTGCAAAGCCTCCCCACTTGGACAGAACCCCAGGCTTCAACACTTAGATACTGTGTAGGCTGAATCACGGCCCCCAGGATGTGCACAGCCTCATCCCCAGACCCTACGAGTGTTGCTTTTATGGCTCAAAGGACTCAACCTATCGTTAACTTAATCACATTAAAGATCTTGAAATGGGTAGACTCTCCTGGATTACCCCAGTGGGCCAAACGTCACTATAGGTGTCCTTGTAAGAAGGACACAGAGAGAGACTGGACTACAGAAGAGGAAACTGTGACCGTGGCAACAGAGACCAGAGCAATGTGGTCACCAGCCAAGGGATGTTGGCAACCACCAGAAGCTGGGAGAGGCCAGGAAGAGATCCTCCCTCCCACTGAGCCTCCAGAGGGAACCAACCTTGCTGACACCTTGATTTTAGCCCCTTCAGATCAATTTTGGATTTCTGGCCTCCAGAACTGTAAGAGAACAAATCTGTGTTTTTTTAAGCCACTCTGTTCATGGTAACGTGTCTCGGTTGTCCCAGGAAACTGAGGCGGACATCAACGACTGTGGAGAGGAAAGCCTCCCCAAGCTGGCCTCCACACCCTCTGCAGGCCTCAGCCTCTCCCTTATACCTCACACCTGCTGCATCACCAAGGTAGGCCTGGTGATCTACCTGCCATTAAGTGGAGCATTGCCCACCTCCCGTCCGTGGCCTATCCTGACAGGACTCCACTCTCCCCAACCCCTTGGACTCCCTGCCTCCAGCCTAGACCACAGTGGGCTGGCTGTGACACAGAACTCCCTCTCAGGCCCGTTTCTGACCAGGGCTGCCCACCGCCTGCAGGACACCATCCACACTCTGGTACATTCCAGGCTGTAGGTCCCAGCAACAGCTCTAGCCCCCGGGCCCCTGGCCCTGCATGCCTACCTCCAGCTTCACCCCTGAGACAGCCCCTTCCTGACTCCTCAGAAGCCCGGAAAACTCCTACCTGGCTCAAGCCAATGTCACGGGATGGATAGAAATGTGCAGTGGGTCAGCAGAGGAAGGACTATGGGCCGCCGGATATAGAGACTGCGGGCCAGCTACGTGGAGGAACCACACGGAGCAGCAGACAGCGCCAGGACCCAGTCTCTCTCACCAGCTTCCCCTGGCAGTGGCAGGGCAGAGCGCTCCCGGGGGCAACATGCCTCCTCCGCCCACCAGGGAAGGATGCCGCAGCCTGACAGCAGCGGGCAGAGGCTTGGCATGGGCTGCTTCCGAGGAGGAGGAAGCCAAGGTCACGGGCACTGAGCTGTCTGACTTCTCTTCCTTCAGCCGGGGCCCAGTGCAAGGCAGGGCGAGAGGGCACAGTGGCCCATCGGGCGGTTCTGTGGGACGGGAACCACCCCCCTAGCAGGCACACAGAGCCCCCCCCCCCACAGCCATGCCCTGGGGCTGCAGGGGACCTAGAAGAGCAGGCCCAACTAGAGCACTTCCGCCTCTGCCACTCACAAGCACAGGTGGCCAATGGGGGCCATGTTTTATTTGGCTCATATGGTACTTTTTAGAAATGTAAAGCAACATTTTAAAACCATGAGGGTTCCCATAAAAGTTCTCATGTCTGGATGCTCTTGACCATGAGAGGATCGCTGCCCCAGGCCCACACTCTCACCAGGTCATGGTCAGGGGAGTGCAGGAGGGGCTGCCTCCATGGACAAGGCCTCTGGCCGGCCCTGTGCCCACCACGCTCCCGCTGTTTTCCTTTCAGTAGAGACACATTCTCTGCGCCCATCATTTATGTCAAAAGGAGGAAGGTGAAAGTCAGGCCAAGCACTTAGCCTTGCCATCGTCCTCGCTGGCATCGCCAGCTGCGTCCTGCCAGCCTCGGAGTTTGTGGCTCTTAACTTGGGATGGCAGGACTGTCTTCTAGTGGCACCACATGTCTAGCAGGGAGATCATGTGCCCAGCTCACCATGGGGAACTTCAGCCTCCTGCACACCGCCAGGCCCTTCGTGTCTGCAGCCAGGCCAGCTTTGTGCATGTGGTCTTGGGCCCAGCCACATCATGGCCCAGCCTCACCAGGCCCCGCAGTCTGGCTGAGACTGGACGAGGGTCCAGCAGAGGCAGAGGGAAGGGGCTCTGCCTGAGCTGCACCTGAGCCCTGTCCCCGGAAGAGGAGCGAGGGGCACCCACGCCTTCACAGATGTGCATCCCATTCACAGCACAGCCAGTCACACACGAGAGGGCTGGGTCACTTCCGAGCTGAGCTGAATGGTGACTCCCAAAGATGCCAGGTCCTTCCTGGGACCTGTGAATGCTACCTTATGGGACCAAAAAAGGACTCTGCGGATGTGAATAGATCACAGATCTTGAGATGGGGGGAGATCATTCTGGATTATCTGGATGGGCCCTGGATGCAATCACACGCATTCTTGTGAGTAAGAGGCCGAGAGAGGGTCACACACGAGGAAGATGCAGTGTGACCAAGAGGCAGAGACTGGAGTGATGTGGCCACGAGCAGCCACCAGAAGCTGGGAGAAGCCAGAACAGATTCCCCTGCAGCCTCCAGAAGGAGCACGGCCCTGCCCACACTTGACCTCTGCCCAGTGATACTCATTTCAGACTCCTGCCTTCCAGAACTGTGACAGAATAATACACTGCAGCTGTCTTCAGTGAGCCGGCTGGTGGTAAGATGTCGCGGTAGCCAGAGAGTAGGAGGCAGTGACATGCCAGGGTTCCCAGCACAAGTACGAGGCAGGCCTTCTGGCCCAGACTGGGGCTCCTCTCCCCACGCCAGCCGGCCCTGGCTCCCCCTCAACCACCCCAGACAGGGTTGACAGATGGCAGCCAGGCCAGGGCTCAGGCACAGGCCCAGCACTCCAAGCGGGACCCTGTCCATGTATGTGCGCAAGTGCAAACACACACGTGTGCACACATGCACACACACACCAGGGAGGCTGATGGTACTCAGTCCCCCGGCACCATATTCTCCTGGAGACAGGGCTGGCTCCAAGTGGGGACAGACAACGGGACCAGGTGTACCTGAGAGAGGCCTGGCACAGAGGAGGTCTGGAAATGCCTCAACCACCTGTCCCCAAAAGGCCACCTTGGTCCCCTGGCCTCAGCTCTGCCCTCCTGCCCCAGCCGGGCTCCTGGGTCCAGCAGAGTGGAGCAGAGACACTTCTGCCACGTCTGCAGGGCCACGAGGAGAGAAAAGGTGCCCCCTCCTCTCCTTCAACCCTTCGCCCACCTTGAGACCTTCCTCTGGAGCCCAAGGGCGACACTGTTATATGCTACGCTGCTCTGTGCACACACTGGACCCAGGCCTGAGTCTGTGAAGACATGTGAACAACTTTGTTTCCCATCCATTTCCCTGGGGCAGTCTGCAACCCAGCAACTGACCTCCGATGATGGAGACTATGAGTAATAACAATTCTCTGAGGCTGGATGGACCCCCAAGATCACTCCAGGAAGGCTGTTGGTTGCTCAGGGAAAACAAGACAATGTGTCTTGGAGGAGCCATGTGGGACACATCCACCAACCCCCACCAGGCACCCCAACCCCCAACCCCACGCCCAGCCAGATGCCCACCTCCCAGCCCAGAAGGCCCAAAACAGATGTTTCCCCTTCCCAGAGGACCCATCCTACCCACTGCCCATAACAAGGGTTTCAAACCCACTTCCAGGAGTTGTCTTTGGGGAGGGAGGAGGAAGCCTCAAGTCCATGCCTCCTGCTCACTTCAGCCACAGCCACAGTGATCTATCGGGGTCCCCATCAGAATTCACTATAAGAAAAGGACCCTCTGGCTTACACACACACACACACACACACACACACACACACACACACACACACACGTCCTAGGGTTCTGTGCCCAGCACAGAGCAAACAGGCCCGGCCAAGGACACTGCTTCTACATATCTCCTGGCTGCACTCTGGGCCCTAACAAGGCCCAGGCTAATGGAAAGCTGGACCATCTGAGGTCACCGTGGGCCCTCAGCCCAGCCCCAGCATAACATGTGTTTGGACCCCCTCCGACCAGCGAGTAGGCCTCAGCCCAGGGCTGGGTGTGAAGGGACATCCAGGAAGAAATGTACTCTTGGGTGACCAAATCACCTACACAGGGTCATGCTGACACTGGGCACAGACACCATGGAAAGGGGCCTTGGCCCCAAACCCTGGGCCAGTGGCCTGGCCCTACCACTCACAGCCCACAGCGTGGTGCCTACACACCCATGGCCCAGGCCTGAGGCCCAGAGACCAGCCTGGAATACCTTCACCGCACCTCACCACCTCCCAGCACCTCGGTCTCCAACCTGTGCGGCATCTACTTTTTTTAATTCAAAGTAGGCTCCACACTCAGCATGGAGCCCAACACGGGGCTTAAACCCACAACCCTGAGATCAAGACCTGAGCAGAGATCAAGAGTCAGACACTTAACCGACTGAACCAGTATCCTTTAAGGCACCTCTCCCCAGTATCCTTTAAGGCCACTGGTTTCTGAGGTTATTCTGAGTCTGAAGCTCCTTTACTGCATTCTGAGTTCCAAGCTCTCAGCAGCAATAGGGTGGATGGCAGGGGGAGGGAAGAACGGATTTAATAGAAGGTCCCAAAAGACCAACAAAAGCCCAGAAAATAAGACAAGGCCAGCACAGCCACGGGGGAGGGCTGCCATGTTCAGGAGACAGCACCGCATGGAATCTGGGATCAGAGACAGCCCCGGGCACCTGGCAGCCCCTCTTGACAGATGCCACCTCACCTGGCCTAAGCGGAACCCAGAAGCACCAAGCCCAAGGCCCAAGGTGGCAAGCCCTCAGCTGAGACACAGGCCTTTCTAATCCCACCAGACAGAGAAAGCAGAAGCCAGAGGCCCAAACGTGCCCGAGGGCAGCCAGCCAGTGTGGCCCTGACCCCTGGTCTGGGGCACTTCCGCTGTCCCACTTTCACCCCTATCCTCACCCTACTTGGTAACTCTCCATTCCTCCCCCTGCGGAGAAGCCCAAGGGTAGGAAAGAGGCAGGAAGGCTGAGGCTGGGGAAGGCCTGGCAGATGGGCAATTTATCACCTGGGAAAAAGGGTCCGCCCAAAGTATTGATCGGCTCTAGACAGCGCCGGGCTTCCTGACAGGACAATTTCTGTGCAAAAGTATCTGACACCACTCCTTGAAATTAGAATGGTGCCCTGCTGGCCTGTACCCAATTTATCTGTCAAGCTGGGAAGTCAGACCGAGAGACCTAAAATAAATGAGCCAGGGCTGTATGGCGTGATGGGAGTGCCCCAGCAAATCACAGCATGGCTCGGCTGGCCCGAGGGGGCCTCCGGGGTTCTCGGCCAACATGCAGGTGAGCCTGACCTAAGACCCAGGCCTCCGGGCCCCGCTGCTGCCACCTGCCCTGGCCATCTGCAGCCAGGGGGCCAGGACCAGAGGCTGAGGGCTGAGCTCAGCCCTTAATGACCGGGCACAGGCAAGGCAGCCTCATCTGGTCCCTGGGGCTCTGAGGACCGTGAGGCCGGCTAGGACCATAGTCTGACCCCAACCTGGCCTCCCTGCAGCCTGGAACCCAAGATCCCAAGAATGCAGGGGAGGTTTGGGCTTGAGGTCTGAGAGGCTGCAGCCAGGGGCTATCACCAGGCCCACCCAGAAGCTCCTTCCACGCTCCTGGGCCCAGAGGGCACTTTGGTTCTACGGCACAAAAGAAAAACAAAAACAAAAACCATGTGAATCCGTGCATAGGCTGCAGAGGCCATGAGGGCACCTCCGGGCCTTTGTCATGCACTTCCCTCCCCTTCTTCCCTCTGACACGCACACGTCTCCCAGAGCAAGCAGGGTCTGAACAGGGCCAGAGGAGAGCTCGGGGCCTTTCTCTGTGAGCAGCCAGGGAGGGGCGGTCAGTCGTGATTGCAGGGAAGGTGGTCTGCACAGAGGAAGACGGAGGCAGTCTGAGGCTAGCAGACATCTTTAGAAGCACAGGCTCAGAGACGTGGGCATGGGACTCAGGCCCAGGTGCAGGCCTGCTCTGTGCTTCCCCTGCTCCCCGACACTGGCTGAACCTCAAGCAGCAGAATGGGGGCCCCTGGGCAGCCTCCACTGCCGGCTATGGAGGTCCCAGACCCGCCAGCTTGCGGCGCACGTGCAGCAAGAGCACACGCCCCCACCCCGGCTCCGCAGCACCCCCACCATGCCACGTGGTCTGTGAGAGCAGGGCTCAGGCTCGGCCTGGGACCAGGCCTGCAAAAGGGTCCCTGGGTCCCCCAGGGGGACAACTGGGGCTCACCAAGCAGCCTTACCTGTGTCCAGGGCCTGTGGCCCCCCCAGAGGAGGGGGCCTTGGGGTGGGTGGCCGGCGATACACCACATGCACACGGCCCTGCTCAGCCTCCTTGGCCGCCAGCCCCTTCTCCAGAGGTTCAATGAAGAACTCCTCCTCCTCCATACGGATCAGGCCAGCCTGCAGGGCAAAAACGAAATGGTTCAAATTCCCAGAGCACAGCAGACCAAGGATGGGCAGCAGCGAGGAGTGTCCCAGGGGGACCTCCCATCAGACTGACAGGACCAGAAGGATCCTGCCCGGCACCCCAGCCAGGCACCAGGCTTGAACCCCAGGCCAGGGAGGGCACAGACAGGGGATCCCAAAGGTCCCATCTGCCCAGAGCACTTCTAGTCACTAAGGCCTGAGCCCTGGATGGTGGTGAGCCCCATCGGGGGAAGAAGCTCTATCTGAGCCAGACCCAACCCCACCCCCCAGAAGCCCAAAATCCAAGACAAAGGCCCAAACTGCCAACTGGGGACTGAATCTGCCACAGACATGTTCAGGTCCTTCCCACAGTATTTTCAAAGTTCTGAACCCAACACTCAAAATGATGAGATTTCATGTTTCAGAACTGGAATTCCAGTTTCCCTTGCAAAACACAGGCTGACTGGGACGCCTGGGTGGCTCAGTCGGTTTAAACAGCAATAAAAATAACTGCATAGAGGTCACAAAAGATTAAAAAAAAAAAAACAACAAAAAACACAGGCTGACCACAGTGCATACTGCCCAGTGGTGGATGCCCCGGATGGAGCACGCACCCCTGCAGCTGACCACAGTCCCCATGCCCCCAGCATCTATCCCTTCCTCCACACTGGTCACCTGCCCAGACTCTTCAGCAACTGACCTGCTGCCCACCCCCCAAGACGGGCCATAGACTTCCCCTGCTGGACAGCCCTCACTGGACCCCTGTCCCTGACATCTGCTCTGTACGTACTCTGGCAGCCGGGGCCCTCAGCCTGCCACTGCCCTCCCAGCCCCTGGCTCACACACCTCACGCCCGTGGCTGAGACAGTCCCATTCTGCCAATACAGCCCTCGTGACTGGCCCTCCTCACCTTGGCCATCTGGTAAACTCCCATTCTCTCTTCGGCACCTGATGCAGATACCCCAACTGCCACCGGCCCCAACCGCAGGCCCACAGCCCTACCCTCCCTTTGGACCTCCAGCCATCACTGCCCCGTCCAGCTCCCAAGCTTTTGATTTTCCATCTATTACCCATAAACCAATGGTCCCACACTGGGGGTCCCCACTGTGTCAACCCACAGATGTATTTCCTTGAGATCACACATTTATGACCCACTCAGGGTTTTTTACCCATTTTATTGAGATATGATTGGCATGTAATGAGATGTGTATAGTTACTATGCACAACTCGATGAGTCTGGGAATGAGCACACACTCATGAAACCACCACCGCTGTCAAGGGCATAAACATATCCACCTCTCAAAGTATCCTCTTACCCCCTCTACCACCATTTTTTTCCTGGTCAAGACACTTTATATAATATTGGCCCTCTCGGAAAATTTTAAGTATATGATAGACTATTGTTAGCTATAGGCACCGTGCTGTATAACACAGCTCTAAAACGTACCTTGCATAACTGAAATTCTGTACCCTTTGACCATTACCTCCCATTCTCCCCTCCCCCCAGCCCCCAGCAACCACCATTCTATTCTCCACCTGCTAGGAGTTTGAGCATTTTTTTTAAAGATTTATTTATTTATTTGAGAGAGAGAGAGAGAGAGAGAGAGAGAGAGAGAACATGGTGGGGGCAAGGGCAGAAGGAGAGAGAGAGAGAATCCCAAGCAGACTCCCCACTGAGTGGGGAGCCCTACGAGGGGCTCGAGCCCACAACCAGGTTATGACCTGAGCCAAAATCAAGAGTCAAAGGCTTAACCAACTGAGCCACCCAGGTGCCCCGAGTCTGAGTATTTTCGATTCTATATTGTCTTTCTGTGGCTAGCGTATCTCACTTAGTATGATATCCTCCAGTTTCATCCATGTTGTCCCAAATGGCTGGATCTCTTTCCTTAAAAAGGCTGAGTAATATTCCACTGTATATACGAATCACATTTATCAATTTGTCATCTACAGATGGACATTTAGGTTGCTTTCATGCCTACTGTGAATAACACCGTAATGAGTACAGGAGTGCAGATAGCTTTTCAATATTCTGTTTGCATTTCCTTTGGGTATATATGCAGAAATGGGACTGCTGGATCATAGGGTAGCACTATTTTTAATTTTTTGAGGAATCTCCTTAGTGACATAAGTGACAGAACCAATTCACATTCCCACCATCAGCACGCAAGGATTCCTTATCTCCACATCCTTGCCAACACTTGTTATTTTGTATTTTTCATAATTATTCTAACAGATGTGAGATGATACGGTTCGCTTTGATTTGCATTTCCCTGATGTTGAGCACCTTTTATATGTTTATTGATCATCTGTACATCTTCTTTAAAAAATGTCTAATTCAGGCTCTTGGCCCATTTTAATCAGGTTATTTATTTTTCTGCTTTGAGTTGTATAACTTCTTTGTGTATCTTGGATATTAACCTCTTAACTGATTATGGTTTGCAATATGCTCTCTAATTCCACAGGTTGCCTTTTCATTTTGTTGATGGTTTCCTTTGCTGCACAAAAACTTTTTAGTTTGATGTAGTCCCACTTACTGATTTTTGCTTTGGTTGCTTATGCCGCTGGTGTCATATCCAAAAAACCATTGCCGAGACCAATGTCAAGGAGTTTTTTCCCTGTATTTTCTTCTATTTTTAAAGGTTTAGGTCTTACACTGAAGTCTTCAGTCCATTTAGGATTAACTTTTGTGAGTGGTATAGGACTGGGATCTTGTTTCATTCTTTGGCATGTGACTATCCAGTTTGCCCAACATCATTTATTGAAGAGATTCTTTCCCCATTGAGTATTCTTGGCTCCCTGGTCAAACATAAACTGACGGTATATGCGTGGGATTATTTCTAGGCTCTCAATTGTGTTCTATTGGTCTATGTGTCAAAATCATACTGTTTTGACTACTGTAGCTTTGAGATCTAGTCTGAAATCAAAAAGAATGATGCCTCTACCTTTGTTCTTTCTTAAGATTGCTTTGACTATTCGGGCTCTTTGGTGGTTCCATGCAAATTTTAGGGTTGGTTTTCTATTGGAATTTGGAATTTTGATAGTGTTCCACTGAATCTATAGATGGCTCTGAATAGTACAGATATTTTAACATTATTAACTCTTCTGATCCATGAACACAGTATATCTTTCCATTTATTTGTGTCTTCTTTAATTTCTTTCATCAATATCTTTTTTTGTGTGTGTGCATAGATCTTTCACTTCCTTGGGTAAATTTATCCCTAATACTTTAACATTTTAGATGCTATTATAAATGAAATTGTTTTCTTTCTTTTTCAGATAGCTCAGTTAGTGTATAGAAATTTAATTGATTTTTGTATGTTGATTCTTGTATCCTGAAACTTTAATAAATTTGGTGATTAATTCTAACAGATTTTGGTGGAATCTTTAGGAGTTTCTATATATATGAGACCATGTAACCAGGAAACACAGACAATTTTATTTCTTCCTTTCCTATTTGGGTGCCTTTTCATTATCTTGATTGACGGTTCTGGTTCTTTTTCTTGCCTGAAGTTCCAGTACTGGGGCACCTGGCTGGATCAGTCAGAAGAGTGTGCGACTCTCAATCTTAGGGTCATAATTTCAAACCCCACACTGGGGATAGAGATTACTAAAAAAATTAATAAACTTTAAAAAAAGAAGAAGAAATTCCAACACTAAGTTGAATACGACCAGTAAGAGTGAGCACCCTTGTCTCTCTCATGATCTTAGCAACAAAGCTTTTAACCTTTCACTATTCAGCATGATGGCAGCTGCGGGCTTGTCACATACAACTTTTATTATGTTGAGCTACTTTCCTTCTATAACCAATTTGTTGAGAGTTTCATCACGAAAGGAGGCTGAATTTTATCAAATGCTTCTTCTGCATCTATTGAAATGATCCTATGAGTTTTATTTTTCATTCTGTTAAGGTGGTGTATCATATTTCTCGATTTGCATATGTTGAGACAATCCTGAATCCCAGGGATGAACCCTACTTGATCATATGCATGATCCTTTCAATGTGCTGTTGAATTTGGCTTGCTAGTAGCTTGTTGGGAATTTTTGCATCTATATTCACCTGGGATATTGGCCTGTAGTTTCCTTTTCTTGTAGCATCCTTATATGACTTTGGTATCAGGGTAATGCTGGCCTCATAAAATTAGTTTGGAAGTATTCCTTCCCCTTGGGTTTTTTGGAAGAGTTTGAGAAGGACTGGCACTAATTCTTCTTGAAATGTTTAGTAGAATTCACCTGTGAAATCATCTACGTCAGGGCTTTTCTTTGTTTGGAAATATTTTTGATTACTAGTTCAATCTCCTTACTCATTATCTATCTGTTTAGATTTTCTATTTCTTCCTGATTCGGTCTTGGTAGGTTGTATGTTTCTAGGAATTTATTCGTTTCTTCCAGGTTGTCCAATCTGTTGTTGTATACTTATTCATAGTATTCTCTTACGATCCTTTATATTTCTGTGATGTCAGTTATAATGTTTTTTTTAAATTCTATTTACATCTTAATTTTACTTGGCTTTGTTGATTCTTCTTACTGTTTTTCTCTTCTCTCCTTCATTTATTTCTGCCATGACCTTTGTTATCTCCTTCCTTCAGCTAACTGGGCTTGGTTTGTTCTTTTCCAAGTTCCTTGAGATATAAAGTTAGGTTGTTTATTTGAGATCTTTCTTTTTTATTGTAGGTATTTACCACTATACACTTCCTTCTTAGAACTGCTTCTGCAGTATTACAGAAGTTCTGGTATGCTGTGTTTCCACTTTTGTTTGTTTCAAGATATTTTCCCAATTTCCCTTTTGATTTCTTCTTTGACCCACTGGTTGTTCAAGAATGTGTTAATTTCCACATATTTGTGAATTTTCCAGTTTTCCTCCTGTTGTTGATTTCTAGTTTCATACCACTGTAATCAGAAAAGTTACTTGGTATGATTTCAGTGTTTTGAGAGAGAGCAAAAGAATGAGAGAGCAAGAGCACGCACACAAAGGAAGGCAGAGGCAGACTCTTTGCTGAGGAGAGAGCCTGATGTGGGACTTGATCCCAGGACCCTGAGATCATGATCTGAGCCGAAGGAAGACGCTTAACTGACTGAGCCATCCAGGTCCCCCTTCACATGTTCTTATGTTACTAATTAGCGCCCACTTGTTTCAGCTTAAAGAACTCTCAGTATTTCTTATAAGGTGGGTCTAACGTGATGAGCTCTCCTCAGCTTTTGTTTGGCTGGTAAAGTCTTTATCGTGCCTTCATTTCCGAAGGACAACTCTGCAAGATAAAAGTATTCTTTGTTGATAGTTTCTTTTTTTTCTTTCAGCACTCTGAATATATCCTCCCAGTTTCTGTTGTCCAGCAAAATGCCTGCTGAGAAATCCAGTGAGAGCTTTATGGGGATTTTCTTGTAGGAGAGAAATTTTTTCTCTTGCTGCTTTTGAAAATATCTTTTTGTCTTTGATTTTAAACAGTTTTATTATGTGTCTTGGAGAAGATCTTTTTATATTACAATTTTGGGGTGATCTTCATGAACTTGGATGTCCAAATCTCTTCCCAGGTTTGGGAAGTTCTCAGCCATTATTTCTTTAAATAAACTCTCTGCCCCTTTCTCCTCTCTTCTCTTTCTGGGACTCCAATAATGTGTAGATTGTTTCTCTTAATGGTGTCTCTTAAGCCCCACAGGCTTTCCTCATTTCTTCTCATTCTCTGGCTCCTCTGACTGGATAATTTAAAATGATCTGCCTTCCAGCTCACTGACTGTTTCTTCTACATGGTCCAGTCTTCTACTGACACATTCTATTGAATTCTTCAGTTCCATCATTGTATTTTTAAGCTCCAATTTTTCTGTTTGGTTCTTTTTTATGTTTTCTCTTTGTTCAACTTTCCATTTTGTTATTGTATTGTTTTCTTGGTTTTTGTTAAATTGTGCTCTCTTTAAAGCAACTTTCAACAATTATTTTGAATTCTTTATTAGGCAATTCATGTATCCCCGTCCCTTTCGATCAGTTACTAGGAGTCTACTGTGTTCCTTTGATGGTGTCACATTTTTCTGATTCTTGCAAAGATTTCTGTGCATTTTCCGACTTTATGAACTGATTTCAGTAAGGAAAGACCTTCACCTGCAGGTTGGAGCATGCTGGGACCTCAGATCTAGTGGGCAAAAGCAGGGCACCAACAGCAGCAGGTGTGTGGTGGCTCTGAGTTGAGGGGGAGGCAGGCTGGGTAGGGAGAACATGATGTCTCATTGGTTTAGGCTGCTAGAATCCATGATATCGACAGCTGCATGGTCTTTGGTGAGCACTGCAGGGGTCTACAATGGCTACAGGCACTCTTGGGGTCTTCGGTGGCACCTCCGAGGTGGCTCGGGACCAGGGCAGGCAGTGGTGCTGGCCAGAGCTAGTGGTATGCACACACTCAGCTGTGGGAACCAGCTGCAGGTGTCTGTGGAGTGGTGGGGTCTGGTTACAGATATACACGTGACCAGCACCAGGACCAGCAGCAAGAACCAGAAGCAACTACAGTCACACTAGCAGTTACCAACGACCTGGCTGTCTGTGTGCATTCCCATGGCTGCAGGGTCTCACCAGGGGTCCACACATGGCAGTGGAGGTTGATGACACGAGTCAGGTCAGTGGCACGCATGTGCACAGCTGGAGGGGCTAGCCCTGTGTGTACCTAGCCGTGGGGGGTCAGCCATAGTTTGGTGTGTTGCACTCATGCAGCCACAGAGGCCCGGGCTGCTGATGCAGACCCCATGCTTAAGGGGATGGGAGGAGGGAGCCGGAGGGATTCAAGCAGCTAGTTTCTATGAACGTGAAAGCCTGCGGGGTGAAAGCTCAGTGGGAAAATCTGCAGGGGTCCACAGCAGCTGTTGTGGCCATCGGTTTTCTCAGCAGCAAAAGCTGCTGGTGTCCCCTGCACAGCAGACGACTGGGAACCACAGTCACCCCTCATGCTGGTAACCCCCGCCCTTCTTGTGCCTAGCTGTCTCTATACATCTCAGTACATCCCTATACATCTTCACGGTTTCCAGTCCTTTGTTCAACACCCAGTCAGAGGCTGGGGAAGCTGCTTGCTCATCCCACTCTCCCTTTCCCGGTGTGGGAAACTCTTCCGCTCTGTGGAGTTCCCTCTTGGCACCAAGCAGTGCTGGCCTGGGGGACGGGATGACGTAAACAACATGAAGCTGCTTTCCTTCTCGTCTTGCGCCGTTTTTCTCAGGCTTTTTGCTCTACTGTGTTGCTGAAGTTTCTTAAGTGGACTCCAGGGCTCTCCCAGAGATGTTGTTTGTGGATAGCTGCCTAATTATTCATCTTTGTTGGGGGATGGAGGCTGAATCCCCTACTCTGCCAACTTGGTGACCTCACGCAGGGCTTTTTAAAAGCTTAAATTAGTGGCTCTAACTTAAGAATCAGAGGATTTCACATAAACAACCAGATTTTCAAATTCTCTCAAAACATCGGAAAAGCTGGCAGCTCCTGTTACCCATCTGACACACTGGCTGAGCTGGTACTGGCCAGGAGTTCCCTCAGGTTCTCCTCTCGAGCCTCTAGAGAGAACACAGCCCTGCCAACACTTTGACTTTGGCCTCCAGACATGTAAGAGAATAAGTTTCTCTTGTTTTCAGTAATGTGTTACATCAGCTGTAGGAAACTAATACAGGGTCCCAGTGGGCAGTGGGAGGAAGGGGGTGGCCGTTCTCTGAGGGGCACAAGATAAGAGAAGCAGGAACGGCAGCCCCCCTGAAGACATGGGTTTGCAGCATCTTGGGCTTCTAGAGAAGGGGTCCAAAATGCAGAGGAAGGGTAGGAGCCAGAGCTATGGGGGCCAAGATTGGGGTGCCAAGGTCACTAGTCCGTGGGAGGAGAGAAAGGAGGTCAGGGCCATAGGAACTCTGCAGGCCCCCACACTCTGATTCATGCCTAGATCACAGGGTCCCGCCAGGCCACGTGGGGAGTGAGTGAGTGCTTGCAGATGAGTGAATAAATGACCCCCAAACAATGGGACATGTCCTCTGAGACACAGACAGGAAGGGCTGGGACACCATGGGCCATCCCCTTCCACTGCCATGTGGGTGAGGATGGACAACAGCATCAGTTACTTCCTCTCTAGTGCCACTGACATCTCCCATGTTTGTGGTTTGGGGGCAGACTGGTGTCTCAAACCATCTTATTAATGGAACCCATTCAAGTACATGTGGGAACGGACCACGGCATTCTGGGTTCCCAGCACCGTTTCTATCTGGCCAGGTGACCTCAGCCAAGGTGCGAAGGCTTCCTGGGCCTATAAACGGAGTTGGTCATCCCTCCGCCTCATGTGGCTGCTGCAGGAGCACATGCAGCCTGGGCCGCAGAACAAGGGCACAGGTTGATGGTGCTCTGCAACCCACGTGATGTCACCCTCCTGGCTGCTCTCCAAATGAGAAAACAGACCGAGGGGTGCCGGGGACACACAGGGTCTAGGAATCAGACCCCAGCCCCAGGTGGAAAGAGCATCTCCTGGGTGGGCCCCTGGGCCAGACCAGGCCTACTATGGCAATTAGGGCAGGACAACAGGACATCAGCAAACAGCAAGGCAACCCCCTTCATCTGGAGGGACCCTTGCACCCCAGGCTGGGGGCCATCTATGCCACAGGCCTACACCCCGGGGTTATTCCGGAGGGACTCAATGAGACAATGATACAGAACTCAATCTGGTGAGGAGAAGCCCTCTCTGGCCTCCGAGATCCCAGGACAGTTAGAGGTCTCCCTCGACGCCAGGGCTCAGGCTCTCCTCCCTGGCTGGCCTCCAGGTGGGCTGACCCAAGGACACTGAATCTATTGGATGCTGTCCTGGGCTTTGCCAGAGTCAGGAAACCAGGGCCCCAATTGGCCCAGCTGCCTGGCAGGGACCCTCCTAAATGCCCATCTGAAGGGCACTAGAGCTCACTGAGATCAATCTGAAGTATGATGCCAGGTTACTCAGATTTCCTCATGAAACCAGAGACCTCTAACTGACAGGACTCACAAATGGATAAGTCAGACATTTCTCACTGGCAGCAACCCAACCTTTTCAGGTACGGTGGAATGCAAACACGGATGTCAGACTGATAACCATGGGTGGCCCCTGCCCTAAGACCAGTGGCTGACCACACTGAGTCCAGAGGCTGCCCACCTGAGACCGCACAGGCTGCCCACCTCGAGACCAGTGCTGCTGGCCCAGGACCAGTGCATGACCACCTGAGACCAGCACTGGGTCACCCCTCCAGACCGCTGGCCAGAATAAGCCTGGTGAGCAGCTCTTCAGAAAGAAAGTGGGGTTCGTTTCACGGCCTGATTTTCAAGCATCTTAGTATGCATCCCAGGGATGATCTGTCTCAAAATCTGCAAAAGACAATTGACAAGAGAGCAAGGAATGGAACATGGGCTCTGTTTTGTGGAGTTTTTTCCAGGACTTTGATTTTCCTGCTGCCAGTAGTGAGTGTATCTGTTTCTACATGTAATTTTTATTAGTAAGAATCTGCTTCCTCTCCCCATTTAATAAATATGAAAGAAGTCCCTGAGGCATGCTGGTCTGAAGGGCATTCCGTCAGGAGCCCACCTGTGTCTGTCCAGCCTGGTGTCCCCTGGCAGGGCGGGCACCCCGATGTTGGCTCTTACCCTAAACCCACTCTGCTCTTAAACTCTGTGACCGTCTGCCCAACCCAGCCAGGAGGGAGGCTCACAGGGAGGACTCAGGTGCTACTGCAGGGGCCTGGAACCTGGCTCTTCGGTCATCAGATCAACTCACTAGTTCTCTGAACCAGGTGAATTATCAGATGCCTGCCTTATTCCTTCCTTCTAAACCCTACGTTCTGTTCTTTTGCTGTTTGGTTTATGACAAAGTAGTCGCTAGAAAGGAAAATGAAGAGTTAAAAAAATTTGTAAGAATCTAGAGGCTTAACAGATTTCCTCTGTTACTTTGAATTTTAAAGTGTTCCCAACACTGACATTCTGAGAGCCGGGGTCTCACTGGGAAGCAAGTGTGCCTCCTGTTCCCCTCCACAGGGCAGCCAGGTCACTGTCCTCACCGGCTCCTTCAGTGGGAGCCGCCGGCTGGGGCATTCAGCAGGATCCCATGTGTGTGTGACAGGGACCAAGGCTGTCGCTCAATCTTGTCATTCTTGTAACCTCCCGTACCAAGACTGTTGAGTGCCTGTCAAGGTTGCAGCAGTGACAATTGAGAATAGAAAAAAAGAAAGCAGCTGGCCCAAACACAGAAGGTTCCAGACTCTGACAGAGGACGAGGCAGCACACGTCTGCATCAGCTTGCTGTCACCCAAAACTCGACTTTGCTTGGAAACACACACACACACACACACACACACACACACACACACACGTGCACTTGCCACAGGAATCCCCCAAAATGCTGGCATGTGGTAAGGTTTCCATTCCTGGAGCTATTTTAGCTCTGACAGAACCAAATCCCTTCCTCTCTCCTCCCTTTTTGTAATGATGGTCTAGTGGGTGGACTGCCAAAATGGGATCCACCACCTCTGGGACATCCTTCCCCTCCCAGCCACCTGGGGAAGACAAGGGTGGTCCTGAAGCTTTACGGGGGAGAGGGGGCGCTGGACCCCAACCGCCATAGTGAGAACTAAAGCCGCATGGGGTTCGAGCCACTCTGTCCCAACCAGCAGGGGCTCCTTCACAGTTCAGCCCCACAGAGGATGCTCTACAGACTCATTTTTCCACTTTTCCAAAAGGGGCACCAGCCATCTGTGGGGGGCACTGGCCACCAGCAAGCGCAAGCAAGCCCGTTGGAAACATTTGTCCTCTCCCCTGCACCTCCATCCGCTGTGGCTCTGCACCTTCCAGAACAGTCCCTTCTGGAGGAGTCCGTCTGTGACGCCCTTGGGGCAGAGTCTTTTTTTTAAAAGAAATTTAAATTTCTTTTTTTTTTGAAAGAATTTAAAATTTTCTTTTTAAAAATAAATTTCTTTTAAATTTTTTAAATTTCTTTTTAAAATTTCCATTCTGAAAGAATTTTTAAAAGAAATTTCTCTCTGCCTCATTTGGTGGCCTCATGTCGGGCCCTTGCCATATGCCATCCACCCCTCCTTCCTTGTGGGGAGCCATCCCTCCCCCATCACGGTGTGCAGGCTAGAGTTTGCCCGCCCCCCAGGTTGGAGGGGAGGCTGTCGCTGGAGTTTTCCCCAGCCAAGTGACCGCAGACAGGTCACTGAGTGCCCCAGTCCTGAGCCCGCGTGCCACAGAGCCTTGGTATGTTCACCCGGCAGGCCCTGCCCTTTCTTGGGCCTGGTTTCAGGCCCCTCAAAATAACCTTGCTCCAGGAAAATCCCTCTTTATTCCAAAGCTGCCCAAGGTCAGTTTCCGATGCTCAAAACCATGAAGTCCCAACAGACATGTGCCCCCAATGCCAAACTCCACACCCAGCCAGGTGCTAAGGAAAGCTGAACCCCACTTTGAAGGACAGGAAGGAGGGAGAGACCAGCAAGGAGAGCAAACGCTGGATGCAGAGCCAGAGGAGCTGCCTTCAAATTCTGGTCTGAGGCCAGTCCTGTGCCCTCTGCAACCCCTAGTTCCCTCGTTGGCAAAGCGAGGAGCTGGGCCAGGTGACTTGTGAATTAGGCACTGGTCATCCTTCCGTAATTCCAATAGGACCTAGGAGAGCTCCAGTACAAAGAGCCGAAACAAACCGCTAAGAGCAGAACACGGTCTTCTCCCCTGGAGCACTGCCTCTGCCTACAAAAGAAAGGCCACAGCCTCCCTGGGGGCCACAGCAGCTCACTCTCCATCCCTGAGCAGACCTCCACATGCCCCGCTCCTTGCCTGGGATCCCTGCTCTGTGCCTCAAAGTAGCAAGCCTCGGCCCTTCATTCCTAAGGGGCGTGCTGGTACCTGAGTGACCCCTGGGCTTGAGTCCCACTGTACACGAGGTATTCTACAGAGGTCTTCAAATATGATGCCACTTCAAACCTCCCTAAAATTCTATAAGGTGGAACACTCCATTTCCAGGAGACTCTAAGGCCTAAGGCTCAAGGAAATTAAACTACTAGATCAGATCTCCTAGTGGGGCAGAAGGAGGCTTGGGAACACAGGCCTGCCTCCCAACACCAGCCCACAGGAGATCCAGTGGTGGGGGGACACCAAGCTCCCACATTCGCTTCACCACCATCACAACTCCTGCCTTAACCAGTTTTGTTAAATTCTAGCTGGATAATCCTGTAGGGAAGACTCTGAACCTGAATCCTGATCTCTCTGTTCCAGAAAAACTGAAGAGGTATTAAAGACCTGTTAGCATCAAACTGAGACTCTCTTTGACTCAATCTGAAAGTTTAAAATAGAATTGAGAGAATAACTTTCTCACTGTGAGACTTGTGCTTTTTTAATACATAACAGCTTTACTGAGCTATAATTCACATATCATACAATTCACCCACTTATACAGCGTATAATTCAACCATCACCGTGATCAATTTTAGAATATTTTTATCACCCCCCCCGAAAAAAAAACCCGTATATATTAGCAGTCACTCCCATATTCCCCCAATATCTCCCCCACACATGCACAAGCCAGCCCCCGGAAACCACTGATCTATTTTTTGTCTCCACGGATTTGCTTATTCTGGACATTTCCTATAAACGGAATTATACAGTATGTGATCTTCTGTGGCTGGCTTCATTCACCTAACATGTTTTCAAGATTCCCATGCTGCAAAACATGTCAAGACTTAAATTCCTGTCTTATTATCAACTAATATTCTGTTGTACAGATATGCCACATTTTATTTATCCATTTGCTGGTTTATAGACCTTTGTGTTGTTTCGACTTTTTGTGAATCATGCTCCTTTGAACATTTACGCACAAGCTTTGTGTGTGGACAGAGGTTCTCATTTCTCGTGGGGATAGACCTAGAATTGGAATTGCTAGGTCATAGGGTAACCCTATGTCACAGTTTCCTGAAAGCAGCCGGACCGTTTTACATTCCCACCAGCAGGGAGTGAGGAAGCAGCAGCAAGTGACTTCTCCACCTCCTCATCCAACACTTGTTACCACCTATCTTGTTTCCTCTAGCCAACCTTGTGTGCATGGAGTGGCATCCCACTAGGGTTCTGATGTGAATTTCCCTGATGACGGAAGATGTGATGAATCTACTTATTTGGCCATGTTTCTCTTCTCTGGAAAAATGACTACTCAGACCCACTGCTCATTTTGCAATCGGATTATTTTCATTTTTTCACTGACTAGTAAGAGTTCTTCGCATACGCTAGATACAAGTCCCTATTGGATTTGCAAACATTTCCTCTCATTTTGTAAGTTGTCTTTTCACTTTCTTGATGACATTCTTTGAAGTTATAAAGGATGTTTGTTAAATCCAACTTATTTTTCTTTTGTTATTTATGATTTTGGTGTCCTATCTAAGGCTTTGCCTAACCCAAAAGAATGAAGACCTACTCCTCTATTCGTTAAGAGGTTTAGCTCTTACCTTTAGATCTATAATCCATTTTGAGTTAATTTTTTATAGGGTATGAGGCAGGAATCCAGAGTCATTCTCTTGCATGTGGATGTCCAATTGCCTCAGCACCATTTGTCGATGAGACTATTTTTTCCTCCATTGAATCGTCTTGGCACCCTTGTCAAAAATCAATGTGAGGATATATTTCTGGACCCTCAGTTCTGCTTCGTTGATCTGTACATCTATCCCTCTGCCAGTACCACACAGTATTGATTACTGTAGTTTTGTAGTAAGTATGGAAATCAGAGAGTGTTGAGTCCTCTAACTCTGTTCTTTTTCAATGTTGTTTTGACTATTCTGGGTCTCTTATATTTCCATATAAATTTTACAGATCACCTTGTCAGCTTCTGCCAAGAAGCCAGCTGGGATTTTGATAGGATCCAGCGTTTTTCTAATGTCTTGTTTTGGGCCACATTAATCCATCTCTCCTAATGCTTAGGGAACAATGGCCTAGAGAGAACACTGCCTTAGACAGCAAGAGATTGGGATGGGAACCAGAAGTCTGCAAACTAACCAGGTGCATGACCTTGAGCAAGTCAGAGCCTCCAGGAGCAGGGGACATGGAGGCACTGTGCCCCACTTCTGCTGCTAGAGAGAGTCCTCTCCATAGCATCTGTCTCAGCTGTGCTTTACACCCCTCCCCATCATTCCTCACCTGCTGCTTTATGCAACCTAGGCTTGATTCCAAAATCAAGTTCCCACAAATGGGGAAATCACAGATTGAAAGTACCAGAACTGGCCTCCGCATCCATTCCACTGTGATAAGTATGATTACAAACCAGTGTTGTTTTACCGTACACTCTGGAAAGAAAAACTATGCAACGTAAAAATAATTCCTAATTCAACTTTAATAAGTTGGGGCAAAAACTGTCAAACAAGTCAATAAAAATGAAAGAGAGGGCACAGGAGGGATGAAAGAAGTAGCTTAATCGCAATAAATTTCTTAATCTTCCATAGAAAGATCAACAGTTATTGATAAGCTGCTACAGTTGATAAATACTAGTTTTAAGAGTCCTATTTGAAGTTATAAAAGCCACAACCTATAAAACTAATATATACCCTCCAAATACCTGGAAATGAAGGATACTAGATTATATAGTAAATTCATAAGACTAGAAAATCAACACAAGAACAGAAAAACAGAAAATGTAAAAAAGATGATCAAAGTAACAACAAATATATCTGTTATAACAATAAACGTAAATGGTTGGATTGCTTTCAAAAATATCTTTGACTCGCAAAAAAGTTACAGATTTTACAACTTCATGCTAGGTCTAAAGAGTTTTGCAGACCAGACTTTCTACCACTTAAGGAACAAATACATCCGTGATGTACTGTTGACTAAGAAAGGCCGGCCCAGTGCCAGAATGATGCTCTTAGGTAAAGTCACATATATCTCTGTGCCAAATGTTAGCTGTGCCTAACAAACAAGAGCATGACCGCCAAGTCACTCTGCTTCAACTCCAATGCTGACCTCGGCGCTGGCTGTGTGGACTCTCAGCTTCAGTGCTGCAAAATGAGGGTAATGGTATTTGCGTTGGCGTGAGGGTTAAAAGAGATACAGCACTCAGCACAGTGCCTAGCACACTAGCCAGTTATTATCATTATCATTAACATGAAATGAGAAGGGTCTGGAAATGTGTGACAAAGAGTTAACAGTGTTAAGGTTTGGGTGGGTTCTGCTTTTTTATTAGTATTTTTTGTATTTTTTGAGATGTTTACCAAGGACTTGTATCAGCGGGTTCAAAGAAAGGAGGAGGGAAGGAGTGGGGGCAGGAAGAGAAAGCTAAGGGAGTAAAATAGGATAGACAAGATGCCGGAAGCCAGTGCAGGGGCTGGCCTGACAGTGTTCCCACTAAATGAGGCAGCACCAGGATGGCTCCCATGGGAGCTGGCCTGCCCAGCCTGTGAGAGTCCAGACTGTCCCATACTTGGCCTCTGAGCACATCAGCACCACAGACGGCCTCCAGGAAATGGAACTCCCAGCCTGGCGAAGGCAGAAAGGTCAGTAGGTCAGGTTCAGACCCTGGGAGCACGACAGGCCTTCCCATCTATCACAAGAACTGACACCCGTCCCTGACAGATGCTCCAGCTGACATTTCCCAGGTCTCGCTCAGCACGAAGACCACTTCGGGGAATGTCCCCAGTCACAAATTAACATTCACATAAATAACAGGGCACTCTCCACTAAAAAAGAAAAATGATTCTTGCTGCAGGAACATTTGCCAAAATATCGAAAAGTGGAATTTTTCTTTCTGAGCTCCCATGTCTCACCAGCTGGGCCCCAGCAGATTGTGGCCTTGAGACATGAAGTGGAGGAGAGCTCACAGAATAAGATCCAAGTTCCTTGTTCAAGGTCCTGCTGACAGCCCCTTCTCTCGGCTGGCATCTGCCCTAGGGCAGCCCAATCCACACAACACACATATCAGCTGGAATCCAACATCTTTGCCCATCAGGCCTCCCTGCCTCCTCGAAGGCCATGCACACCCACCCTTCCCCCCATCCTGACTTGGCTGGGGGCCAGCACTTATGAGCTCCTCCACTGCCAGCTTGGTCCTGACAGAACCTGCATGGGTGGGTCAAGGCGCTAGGGGGCAGGGGCACTTGTCTAGCAGCACCGATGTATGATTTCTTCCTAAATATGTGTTATTTGGGGTGTGAGGATCATTGTGAGGGGGCTAACAACCCCATAAGTGATATTAACCAGTGACAGGGACCTTGGGCCAAGGTGTCCCCAGCCATGTGCACCCAGAGAACCCCAGGACCCACAGACACTGCCACCCAGCCACCCCAGACCCCCAGAAGACTCCCCCTGGTGAGTAAAGCCCACAAAGTCCTACTGCAGGGTCCACGGGCCTGAGGACCCCAGGACCATTCCTCAGCATTCACCTAGGCTTACTCTGCATCTGCCAACTCCAGTGCTCTGAGAAAGCTGCCAACATATCTTCCCTCAAGACAGCAGGGCCAATGCTACCTCCAGCACCTCTGTCTCAGTCTGCTCGGGCTGCCACACCTAAGTACCACAGTCTGGGCTGCTTCAGCAACAGAAATGTACGTCTCACAGTCCTGGAGGCTAGAAGCCCAAGATCAAGGTGTTTCTTCTGAGCCCTCCTCTCCTTGGCCACTTTTTCCTTGTGTCCTCACATGGTCACTCCTTTGTGCATGTCTGTGCCCAAACTTCCTCTTCTTAAAAGGACACCAGTCACACTGAACTCAATGTGACCTCATTTTAACTTAATTAATCTCTGGAAAAACCCTATCTCCAAATGCAGTCACATTCTGAGGTGTCCAGGGCTAGGACTTCGATATACGAATAGGGGGTGGGGACACAATTCAGCCCGTAACAGCCTCCATGCTCCAATGTCACCTGGATGTGGTGTTGGCTGCTGGCAGGGATTTGGGTGGTCCCTGGGTCCTGAAATGACAGAGCTGAGTGGGGCTGCTACTCAAAGAGCACTCCAGACAGCAGGAAAGAGGGGTACAACCTAGGCAGGTCACCACCTGAATCAGGTAAGGAGAAAGATAGGACTCCAGCAAAGTCAGAGCATGCCCAAGGCCGGCCATGTGGGGCTCCCAACACTCCCCCTCCTGGAGTGGACATTCCAGCCCGTGACACAGAGCAGGGGGTGCAGGCCCAGGGGCATGGGAATGCGGCACAACTAGTGCAAGAGGAATAGGCAGGAGGACCCCACCTTCTAAACCCCCTCTCTGGGGACCAGTAGGAGCCCCGCTCCAGAGACCCACTGGGGGCAGCTCCAGGCAGTCATCTCTCCTCCATTCCTGCAGAGAGCCTGGTTTTATCCCCAGAGGCTAGCTAGGGCTCCTGACACAGGGCTCTTCACATGCCCCAGCACCCCAGAATTTCCTGGGAATCCCAAGGCTCAGCCTGCACAGCTGCCAGAAGGGAATACAATTCTAGATGCGCAGCATGATCCAAGAGGAAGCCCCAAGTCTCAGGGGTCCAGAAGGCCGTGTCCTGCTCCTCCAGGAGGGTCCACCTGGCCAGAGGGAAGACACAGGCTCACCAAGGGTCCAGTGACCTGGTTGGTGGCTGAAGACTCGTTTCGTGGGCAGGGCTTCTCCCCAGGGAGCTATGGGGCAGCTGGCCCCCACAGGAACTGGGCAGCCTCAACCTGGAACCTGCTTCACACAGGTGGCTAGGGTGGGGGTGGGGGGAGGGCCAGTCATGGCCACAGCAGGAAGCAGGGACACTAGACCACGCTCAGAACGGTGAAGGACAGATGCACTGCCTGGCGGATGTGCCCCTCTGAGGTAGAGCAGACATAGAAGCCCTGACGGGGAAAATGCAGGCCTCGCTGGGCAATGCTTGCTCATTCCTCTCCCTAAGCCTGTTTCTCCCAGAGGTCACAGGAAGGATTGAGAGGGTGAGACTGGGAACGGAAGGGACCTGACCTCTGTACCCACATGTGCCAGGTCCCAGGTCTGGAAGTTTTCCGGGCAAAAGAGACTGGCTTACACTTTTCACTACAGGCCACCCCTTCCCTAGGTCCCTGGGCCACCAGCCCCTTTCTGGACATCTCCGTCCTCACAGGCACAGAGAGCCTGGCACCCTGCCTGACTCTGGTTTCCTTCAAATCCGGCTTCTCCTCCTGCTTGGATCTCTGGGGCCTGCCTCGATATCCAGGGCAGGGTGACCGCCGACCGTCCTCTGCCCGCCTGCCCAGCTGCTGCTCCCGGGGCCGGCAGCCTTCCCTGGGCCTGAGGCTCTCTGCTGCCCCTTCGAGTCCAGATTTCCCAAAACAAAAATCAGGCCACGCCATCTGACGAAGGATCTTGTCTGGTTTATTTCTGGGAAGAGCCGGGGCTATAAGGGCCAGGATCTCTGGGCCGTGGCCAGGATGCTCTGCGGGCCTTCAGACGCTCCCCATGCTGTGTCCTCACTTGCCGAGTGTTCTCCAGAGTGAAGCGCTGGGTTCCAGCACCAGCAACCTCGGGGTGTTCATTAATTCCAGAGCCAGGACGGTAGCTCACATGGCCCTGGGCCGCTCTGTGGGCTGCAGGAGCCCAGACGCAGAGCCAGAGCAGCAAGGCCAGCAATAACCAAGAGCACCACATCCAGGATAAAGGCAGGCTCAGTGGGCCTAACTGTCACTGGACGGCACTGCAGGGGACTCAGGGAACGAGGACATGTGGGATCGGGCACCCCATGGGATCCTACTCCCCAGAAGGGACCCGGCCACCAGGCCTCACACCAGGAGATGAGGGCAGAGTCCCAGGGGAAGAAAGGTGACGGCAGGCAAATGTCCAGTACCCCTCCCTCCTCCAAATCCCTGCCCCACAGACACCCCTGGCACTGCCTGGCATCTGTGCAAGGCAGCACAGCCCACCCACCAGCAGTGACGAGCCTGGGCTCTCGGAGCCTCCACTGGAGGCTGGGCAGGTGAGCTGGTGGCAGCTCCAGACCAGGGAGCTTCAGACCGCACGCACCCCAGGCTGTCCCCAAGAGAAGGCTGCTGCCCTTCCTCCTCCAGGGCTCCACCCACAGAGATGCCCCCTCCTCAGGGCCAGCTCACCTCACCGGCCCAGATGACATGGAGCAGCCGCTGTGGAAAACAGTATGGTGGTCCCTCAAACAGGTAAAAATAAAATTACCATATGGCCCAGCAATTCCACTTCCAGGTATATGCCCAAAGAACGGGAAGCGGGGTGTCAAAGGGATATCTGTACACCCACATTCTCAGCAGCAGTATTCACAGTAGGGGAGAAGTGGAAGCAACTCAAGTGTCTGTCGACGAATGAGTAAATAAGCAGAACATAGTATGTACACTCTGCAATGAAATACTATTCACCCTGCAAAATAAAGGGAATTCTACAGTATGCCACGACACAGACGATCCTGGGGGGCACTGTGCTAAGGGAAGAAGCCAGTCACAGATGCCGCGTGAGTCCACTCATGTGAGGTACTTGGAGTCGTCAAACTTCTAGAGACAGAAAGGGGAGTGGCGGTTGCCAAGGGCTGGGGACAGGGTTCGGGGAGTTAGTGTTTCACGGGGACAGAGTTTCAGTTTCACAAGATGGAAAGAGTTCTGGGGATGAACGGGGGTGGTGGTTGCACAACAGTGTGAATGTGCTTAACACCACTAAACTGTACGCATAAAAAGGGTTAAGATGGTAAATGTTAAGTGTAATTTACCACAGTGAAAAAAAGTTTTTTTTTAAATCACACCCAAGCGTGGCTGAAGGCCAGAGGATCCCATCTCACTTGCCAAATCTGAGATAACTTGACCAAGACAATAAATAACAATAGGAATGGGTTATAACCCGCAGAATAAAATAAATGTCCATGAGTCCACACTGGTATAAATAAATAATGGAATAGTAAGTGGAGTGGGAGGAACAGCTCATCCTCACAGTGGATTCAATCAACCGACACAGAAGAAACGATGGAGATACAAGATCACTACGGTAAACACCACAGTAAGACTCGCCACAGATAAGGACCATCCACGGATGCTAAGAATCAGTGTGAGAAAGTATGCTGATAAACAGAATGTTTGCATAATCTCAAACTATCTCCCCAGGAGATGTTTATGAATTAGGAAGGGAAAAACAGTACATTTACAGGGGAGAAGCCCTGCAGACGAGGCCACTTCTGCCAACAGCAGAACAATTCGCCATCGCGTACCCCAACGTGGCACGCTGTGGAGTGCACATGCCTTCTGGGACGTTCCTGCCCCAAATGCATAAACTCAGTCTGACCTGAGGACACATCAGACAAACCCACATGGAGGCCCGCTCCACAGAATAACTGACCCATTCCCTTCAAAAGTGCCCAGGTCAGGAAAGACAGACGGAGCAACGATCCCACACCGGAGAACGCGAAGGAAACGCAACAATTAAACACCACATGGAATCCTGCATGGGCTCCTGAGCCAGAAAAAGGACAGGAGTTGGAAGGTGGATAGGAGTCAGATGCAGTCGGAGTCCAAGTGATGGTAGAACATCATATCCATGCGAATCGCCTGGTTTCCATCACTCTTCCAGTTCGACGGTAATGCTAGGGCAAGCGGGGTGAAGGGACTATAGGCAATCTCCTGTGTTGTCTCTGCAACTTTGCTCTAGGTCTAAAGTTATTTTTATTTTTTTATTTTTTAAATTTAGATTCAATTAGCCAACATATAGTACGTCATCAGTCTCGATGTAGTGTTCAATAATTTATCAGCTGCATATAATACCCAGTGCTCATCATATCATGTGCCCTCCTAATGCACGTCACCCAAACTTTAAACACGTAAAAGTAAGATTGCACCTGAGGCCACTCTTGGCACCCTCTGGCCGATACATTCTTCATCATTCACTGGTTAGCTGTTGGGTACGTGCTGGCCACCTCCCCCTGGAACAGAGGCACCAGGCTTGGCTGCTACATCCCCACGTCCAGAGGCAGGCCCTGCAGAAGCAATGACTTCCAGGGCATGAAGCAGCAACTGCAAACGCCCTGAGGAGGAAATGAGCCCAGGGCATTCCAGGAACACCAAGGAAAAAAATGTGGCCAAAGCAGTGCCCTTGGGCAGAGGCCTATGCCTGAGTCCTACCCACATGTGCCCTGCTGCTCCCCTGGGGACACTCTCCAACCCTCCAAATGGTGCATGGGGCCCACCAGATGTGCCAGGAGCTCTAGGATTCATGCCTGCTAGGTTGTCCCAGGGTCTTAGGTGAGCAAGCCACCCCCACCGGCCAAAGGGGTATTTCCTTCATGGACATGTATGGGATTGAGCCACCAGAGCAGTGCTGACACCACTGTTCTGGTGACTCTCACTTACATCAGACACAGAATGAGTTCAGGGCTCTGGGCTCTTGTTACTGGAGTGCAGCCTAAGGACCGAAGGGAGGACACGACTAGAAGATGTGTGGTCCCTTCACTGACACTAGCGATTTCCCAATGGCAAACGGGACATGACCAGAAACAAACACCAGTTCACATTTCCCGCATCCTGTGGGCCAGATCTGCACTGGTGGTCATCCACAAAGCATGGTAACAGCCCTCGACAGAGCCAGAGGCCAGCATTCCCAGGCAGATGGATGAAGCCTAGTCAGGTGACACACGATCAGCAGCACTAACTGAACACACGGGACTCAGGAATGCAGGAGCAAGCGAACCATGGTGTCTCTAGACAGGCAGGTTCCGGAGAGCCATGTGTTGTGAGTAACAACTGCATGGCTACCCTTTTTTCCCCGCTGTGGGAAATATAAATATGAAATTAGCCAGGAGTGGCATACTTGACAATAAAGAACTCAGACTGATGGTTTCTGGACCTGACAAAGGAGACAGTGCGTGTGCACCGAGGATTTCTGCAGACACTGATGTGACAGGAGACAGAAGGGTTAGCACCCCTTCTTCCCTACTCCTCTAAACCTGCATCGATACCTCATAATACTCCACCCGGGCTCAAGGAGCTTGTAATACATTTTTAATCGTACTGTTATATATAGACAAGGGCCCTGCAAAAAATATTTGCCCCGAACTCCTGCACACCCTAGGGACAGCCGTGCCTCTGGGAACAGTCTAGAAGAACTGTTAATAAGGAGTCTGGGTGGGGAGGGGTGGGGATCAGCTCACTCAATGTGATGCACTCCTTCTGGAATGTACAGGACCACACTGCAGCCAACCTAAGCCCCCATCCGACCCCAGAGCCCTGACCACTGCCCACAAAGCCTCCTGAGGCTCTGGCTAGTGTCCTCTAAGGCACCCCATTTCCAAACTCCATCCCTAGTTCCCCATGGCTTGCCTTTAATTCTCTTCTGCTTAGGTGAGTTGGGGTCAGTTTCTATGGGTCACTGTTATCGATAGAGAAGCTGGGTCACCATCAAAGAGAACGCTCAGGATGCTGCCTGACCTCTGTCCCTGTCTTCCCAGAGGTGGTCAGGAGCTTTGTGCCAGCTCTGTCCACAAGGCCCCTGAGCCATCCTTCCTGCAGTCCTCGGCACTGTGACCCACCTGTGAGGGCCCCTGGCTTCTCGCTCACCCACTTGGAGTACGTGCTAACCTGCAGCCTCCCTCCTTGTTTACATGGGGGGTAGACGAGGAAGGCAGCCTGGCCCAGCATCCCTCTGCTCTCCCCAAATCAGGGGCACAACTCTGTGTTGCTTTGTCCCGACAGACTCGCACTTTCTCAAAAAGTGCTAATCTTCACGAAGGAGGCTGGAGCGCTATGCATTCCTCTAAGTAAGTCAGATTAATTAGCCGATTCACACATGAGGGGCCTCTTATTCTTGCAGGCTTTGTTTACAGGTCAGAAATGAGACCGGCTAGAAGCTCCCTCTGGGTTCTGAGCACCATCCCGGCAGGACCACGCTTGGGAGTGCCAGGCCCAACCCAGCCCAGGGAAGCCAGGCAGACTCAACTGCTCCGGCCCTGGGACCCCACCCCTGCAGAACCCCAGGCTCTGGGAAGCAGGAGCACTGCCGAGGGCCCTACTATACCTGCAAAGTGGCCTCTACACAGAGCTCTCGGCTTCCAAGAAGGGCTTGCTGGCCAAGTGGAGAGAGGCTGGCTTCTAGAGTGGGCAGGAAATGTCAAGATTATCCCCCCAAATCCCTCAATTCCTGTAAAGTTGAGGAAATGTAGGTTTTGTAGACACCCAATATGAGAACTCTTTCCCACACCAAATGGGGAGCACCACTGGGCCAGTGTAAAGAAAGAAGGAAAGAAAGTCCACATGCAGACATCCGGCACTCAGACCTTTCTGACTACCACCTCCCAGGGGAATGGTGCAGGGGCAAGGCCTGGAGAGTTCCTGCTGCAGTCCGTTGGTTTCTGCTCCAAAACCAGGCCTCTGGCTTCCTCCTGGAGGTTGCTGGTTTGTTTGCCATCCTCCCGATGGGATGGCATTCAGTGTAACACCAGGCACTTACAAGTGTTGAAGAAACAGGTTCTGGACTGGGAAGGAAAGCTGGCTTTGAAAAGATACAAAGATGAATGTGGCCTCCGCTTCTCTCTATCTCTGGGTCACCCGCCCCCCTGCAGCTCTCTCTTGCCCCGCACCGGAAACTGACTGGGTGGGCGGACTCTCCCTGGCTCTCTCAGCAAAGAAAGACACCAACAGGAAGTCAGAGTCTGGACAGAGAGGCTTCTCTCTCTCTCTGCTTAACCCTGCAGGTCGGGGCGGCCTCGGCTCCCCCTCTTGGTGGTCCCCAAATTCCCCCCACCCCTGTGAGTTCCATGAGGCATGCCTTCATTCCACTCCCTGCTGGTGGGGCATCTGAGGGGATCCTCTGGGACACTGACAACTGGGCATTGCCCACCGAGCAGCACTCAGTGCTGGCCCCAACTCCCAGGGTTAGGATAGGATTTCCACAGCTGGCCTGATTCCTCCCCTGAAACAGAGTTAGCTTGCTCCCTGTGACCAGGACACGCAGGCAACCAGAATCCAAGGCTTGCCCAGAACATTCTGAGTGAAGCACACGAGCCCCGCCCACCGGGAGGAGAGTCAGGGTAGGATGGTTGGAAGCTCTGTAAGGAATTTAGGGACAGCCCATCAAGGTCATCCTCTGCACACACACCCTGAACGTCTCTTCCAACTGAAACAACTCAAAGGATCTGCGCTGGGAATGAGGGCGTATGCAGGCCACAGACCTGCAGAGGAGGCTGTCCCATGAAGAGGAAAGGACCCTCCAACCCAGGGCACCCCATCTGGGAAGAAACGGCCTTCTAGGTCATGGTCTGGAAGACCATACACACAGCCCACAGGCCTGCCAAGCCCCCTCCTGCTGAGAAGGTGGCCTCACCACAATGAAGGCCCCTGCCAGCTGGGGAAGGAACAAGAATACAGAACACGCAGACAGGGGTGCCGGTGGCTGAGTTGGTTCAGCATCAGCCTTCAGCTCAGGTCATGATCCTGGGGTACTGGGATCTAGCCCCACATCCAGCTCCCTGCTCAGCATGAAGCCTGCTTCTCCCTTTCCCTCTGCTGCTCCCCCCACTTGTGCTCTCTCGCTCTCTTTCTCTCGAATAAAGAAAATTAAGGCAGAAAGAAAGAGGGGCGCCTGGGTGGCTCAGTGGGTTAAAGCCTCTGCCTTCGGCTCAGGTCATGATCCCAGGGTCCTGGGATCGAGCCCCGCATCGGGCTCTCTGTTCAGCAGGGAGCCTGCTTCCCCGTCTCTCTCTGCCTGCCTCTGCCTACTTGTGATCTCCCTCTGTCAAATAAATAAATAAAATCTTAAAAAAAAAAAAAAAAAAAAGGAAGAAAGAAAGAAAAAAAGGACGAAAAAGAAAAGAAAGGAAAAGAACATGCAGACAGGGAAGGCTCAAGCCAGATGCAACAATGGCAAACAACAGCCTGGGACCAGTTAGGTCTAAATCATCCTGAATATGGTTATGAAACATAATATAAAAATCAAAGACAACTCTTAAAAAAGAAGACACATTACATAGAAAAACAAACAGCATTTATAAATATAAGCCCAAATCTACAAAAAAATCTATAAAATCAGTTTGGTTTGTACATGGTTGGGAGTGAGATGTTCCTGTTCTCTTGAACGGAAAGAGTCCACAATTCCTGTTTGGTTTCTGGTCATGAGTTTTAAAGAAACTTGAGTTTATGAAGGTTTTTAAGAACTAAGAGTTAATGGCTAGCAGGATAAAAACAGGATATATATCTTCTAAGTCACAGCAAAAAGGAAAAAATGTAGAAAACATAGTCTAGACAGCAAAAGACAAGAAAAAAAATGTTAATCACTAATTAAGCAAATCTTTGCTGAGCCACGAAGGATGGGAAGTTGCAGGCTGAGACCCAGAGCAGGAAGAAGCATTGAGACAAAGGCCAAGCTCCCCCATGAAGCCATGCATTGTGGATGGTCTTGGCCAAGATGGGGAGAGCTCAGGGCTTGAGGCAGGACTGAGGCCTTTCTCTGTTCTGCTTTGGGGGCTGAGGATGGAGAGCCTGGGACTGAGGAGCCAAGACTTCTGTTTTGGAGTTGTTGCCCTTGAGATGGCCATGAGTGGGCTAAGAAGACACATGTACAGACCAGACTAGATTCAGAGAAAGGGCTGCCAAGCCGTCAAATGCCAAAGGCTGGTCATGATGGCCCAGAGGAGGTGCAGCAAGAGGAGAATGGGGTCAAGCCCCAGGACTCTGCCACACACAGGTGGGGAGAACAGGAAAGCCAGGAGCCTCAGATGCCACACATGATGGCATGGGAGGAGCATGGGAGGCCTGAGACATGGGACAAATGACTGCATCCCATAGTTGGGGGGACCTCAGAGGCAAGGGTTCTGAGAGAGCTGGGAACAGGCCAGTACCTCCAGGGATGGACAGAGCAACTGTTCAGGAGCAATAACTGCCAGGGCCTGACCATACCGAAGTGGGGAACGATCTCAGAGGGAGCTACGGGAGAGGCAGGAGCAGTGCGGGGCAGGTGGGCTGACAGGGCCCACCTGGAGCATGGAGAGGGTCTGTCCTGCTGGAAGGGGCCACTGCCAGCCTGAGGCCTGCAGTTAGGAATTTAAAGGTAGATTCTTTGGCTAGGTTGGGAACTTTCTCCTGCTTGGAGGCTGGAAAGTGAGGTGGAGGGATGGGGTTTAGCTCCGCAATTCATCAAAGAAGCCAGGAGTTGGGGTGGCATGAGCATGAAGACAGGCTGTGGCATCCAAGCTGGACGAAGATGGACAAGAAGGCAGGGTGGATGGACATGGGGCTGGGCGGCAGGGTCCTCGGGGGGCATCCTGAGTGAGGGAGTGGGTGCGGGGCCTGCTGAGATCAGCTCCCCCAAGTGCCCCTGAGGGTGGCCCACTGTGGGGTGAAAGAAGACGAGTCACACATAGAGATCCAGGCCAAGAAGTGATGGCAACATCACAACCATGTGCATCACTAAGAACTGGCAATGGGGTAAAGCTTGCGGCCAAAGACTGATCAGTTTGAGGTGTTTTCCTACATTTTATTAAGATATAATTGACATTCAGCACTGGATATGTTTAACATATACAGCATAATAACCTGACTGCCCTATATTGTGAAATAATCATCATGATAAGTTTAGTTAACATCCACTTCCTCATGCAGTTACCGAAACAAAAGTGTTTTTCCTTTGTGATGAGGTTCAGTTTGACTTAAAAAAACAAGCACTGTGCCGTTTAAAAAACCGGCAGAACCACCAAGTCACAGGCAAAGTAAAAAGCCCTCACGAAAAGCAGGGTGTCTTTAACATCATAAAAAGAGAATTCAGATCAAGAAGCAGGAAATGACTCTCAGAGATCCCCGTTTTATTGACAATGCCTGGTGAAAAGACGTAGTCACAAAGTTTGCAAACCAAGTGACTTTCACAGCCTCCTTGGGCTGATGGCACATCTCCTGACAGGAGTGGAGGGACCTTGGCTGTTTTAGTCATGAAGCAAGTAAGGTTGACTTACGGGGGGACAGGACAACCTATAGCTGAGAGCACGTGGGAACATTTCTAGGAACTGATCCCAGCCTCTCCTGCCAGCCCAGCCTGAATGCCCTGATCTGTCACCCTCAGTCTCCCACCCCTGGCCCTGCAGAGCTGCAGCCTAGATCCCCACCTGCTTCTCTGGAGGCCGGGGCAGGGGAGGGGGAGGCTCCCTACCTTCTTCTCCCCAGGCCACACAGTCTCTGGCCCAGGAGCCCCGAGCAGAGCCTGCCATGGTCTTGGCTGTGCCCTCCTCACACCTCCTGCCCCAACATTCAGAGACGGGACTATCTCCTAGGGTGCCCCTGAGGACCCCCTGTTCCACTTAGGTCCTGGCATGATAGGGGCCTAATGCCCAAATATCCACCCCTCAACTGATGCTGCTGGCGTGACCCCCTCAATCTCAGAGGAGGAGCTCCCCCTCGAGGCCAAACCAACCCACAATGCAGACTAGCCTGACTTGCTCAAGAATCTCATGTCCCTTATCCCTTCCTCCCAAAGCGTCTTCAGCCACCTCCCCTCTGGAGCCAGCAACACACCTGAGTCTGCCTCTCCAATTCTGAGCAGGAAGACCCACTTCTTCCTCCAGTTACCACCAGAACTTCCCCTCCCCTTCATACCCATCCTTCCCAGCACGCTGGCCCCCTGACCTACATCTCCTGTCCCACACCTCTGCTCCATCTCTCCCAGGTCACTAGGGACCTTCACACCATCCTCTGTCCACTTCTCTCTGGCCCCCTCTGGTTTCCATGGCACCAGAGGCCACAGTTTCCCTCACGCTGCACTGGCCTTGTAACACAGAACACGCATTCCCTTCAAAAGCCCCTAACATTCACAACACTGAGCAAACAGCCAGAGACAAAGGCAACTGCAGAAACTCCCCAAGGCTCAGAGCACCTAGGTCGTCCACCATGTTCATAACTCCGAATGGCTGGCCTAGACCGGGGCATCCTTGCCAAGTCTCCATGGAGACCGGCTCTCCTCCTTCCTCCGGAGTCTGGCAGTTATGGACGGTGCCCACAGCTCCGTGGAGCCCAGGGTGCTGGCTGGGAGACTGGATACCCAGATGCCTGGCAGGAGGGTGCATACAGGCTCCCTGGAACTGAGAAAGAACCCAGGGGCACCCAGAAATGTGTGAGGGGGGTGGGAGTGGAGGTAGGGGAAGTAGACCCTTGCAGGAAACTGGGTTTGGGTTGGGTAGAGGTGGGTGTCACTGAATGGGTGAAGGAAACTTGATTTAAACCCACAGGCGTTGAAATCTGGAAACACACAGGTTGTACTAGGCATTAACACCAAAGGAACAACCCAACTACACGCAACCGCTCAAAAACTTTTTAAACTTTCCCCTAAATAACACAGGTTATTGGAACCAAAAGCACAAATACTTTTTTTTTAAATGACAAGAGAATTCAGCACATCAAAATTTGAGATGAGACCAAAGCTGCCACCAGGAGTAAATTCACAGCCTCAAGTGCTCCAGAATTACAGAACAGGATGAAATATACGAAGTAAGCACCCAAGAAGGTAGAAGAGAGACCAAAAATGACCCTAAAGTAAATAATAAAAACAGCATTATGATAGGATCCCGTTTCTGTAAAAATACATATACGTAAAAAGATGGAAAATGGTCCCCCAAATATCAATGGTGGCCATATTCATTTCTACGGCTCCCATAACAAATTACCGCAAAAACACATTCATTATTTTCCAGTTTGAGACCTCAGAAGTTCAATATGAGTCTCACTGGGCTAAAATCAAGGTGATAGCCGTTCCTTCCAGAAGCTCTAAGAAACAATCTGCTTCCTGGCCTTATCCACCTTCTAGAGGCCATCACATCCCTCGGCCTGTGGCCCCTGCCACTGTCTTCAAAGACAGCAGTGTAGCATTTTCAAACCTCTCTCTCACTCTGCTCTCCTCCCTCTGCCTCCCCTCTTCCACATTTGAGATGCCTGAGATTACACGGGGGTACAACAGCGTCCTGGACAGTCTCCTTATCATAAACTCAGCTGGTTCGGCCTTAACTTCCCCTTCTCGTGGAACAGAGCATGTCCACAGGTCCCAAATCTGGACGTGGAGTCTCGGGGGGGCCATTATGCTGCTTCCCATGCCGGTTATGTGAAAATGGTAGGGTTCCAGGTTTTTCATTTTCTTCCTTACACTTTTCTACATGGTTTGATGTTTGGGGCTTACTATGAGCATATATTTTGTATGCACAAAAAATAATTTTCAGGTGTGAACATAATAAAAAACCAATAATAATAACAATAATAAAAGAAAGAATAAGAGCATCCTGTTAGAGGCCCCATTGAGGCCTTTGCAAACGACATTTTTGACCTACCTTTTGTCCTCTTTCCCTAAGCCTGGTTGAGGACAGGATAGACTCTTTCCTTTCTGTGTCCCTAGCCCTAAGCAGAGGTTTTTTTTGTTTTTGTTTTTGTTTTTACGACGGCAGCCTTAAGCAAATGTTTCTTGAACTTAGGATAAATCCCTTTTAAAGAGGCCCTGATTCTGGGGGGAATGATGTGCATGCTCAAAAATGCACTTCAAAGCCGAGATCCAAATAAACATGATGATGTTATTGAAAAGTCCTCATACATAAAACTTAATTCAGAAACAGTCTGGGAAAGGCAAGCCAGCAGACAGATAAAGTGTTACTGCTTGGGCTCTGGAGAAAACCCTTTCTCTGCACAGAGCCAGAACAGAGATGTTAAAAGCCAGAGAGGCTCCACAGAGCAGAAGTCCTGAACACAGCCCCTCTCCAACCCCCGACATCAGCTGGGTGAGACCTCCTCGCCACAGCAAACCCCACTCCCTGTCCTGGTCAAAAAGGGCAGACCGGTCCCCACTGCAAAAACGCCCCACTGTGACCTGGGCCCAGGCTCTGGGGGCCTCGTCTGCCCCTGCTGCCCTAGGGAGAAACCCCAGAAAGTCGAGAGTATTACTCCAGGGCCCAACCTGGCTTCGCCACCCCTGAATCCACTGGGCTGAGGGAAAGAGAGAATTGGGCCCCGCTGGAACCTGTGTGGGGCTCCTAGATCAAATTCCTGCCTTGTCACTTCTAGGCTATTTGGCCTGTTTCCATCAGTTCTTTCACCTGTAAAATGGCACAATATTACCTTCTTTACAGAGTCATCAAGGGATAAAAATAAGATGATGAAGGCAAAGTTAGCGCAGTTATCATTATTCCCATTTTACAGATTGGTAAATTGAAGCTCAGAGAGATTACATGACCGTTTCGGGGTCAGACAACTTCATGACTGGCTGACTCAGGTCTGCTGTCCCCAAAGCTGGGCTCTTCCCGCACCCCACACTGGGATGGGGAGCCACCAGGGGTCTGCCCTATGGCTCATGGACACCGGACACCCTGACACAAAGGTCAGCAGAGACCTCCCTCCCCAGGCAGTGTCTGAGTAACTGAGGGACAGAAGTGGATTCAAAGTGTCTCCCTTGTGGGTTCACTGGGTTTGAGCATGCTGAATTCTGGATTTAATGCAGAATGGGGAACCAACACACCCACTGGAAAGGGAATATAAATTAAGACACAACCCCATCTGCACTGCAGCCCCCAGAAGTGCCCTCTCACCCAGCAGCTTTAAGAGGGAGAGGCAGCAGAGAGCAGGGTGGGACTGGGGAGTGCTGGGGAGAGGAGAAACCTCCCCCCACAGCTCCAGAGAAGCTAGGTCTACTCACGGAATCTGTGAGCACCTAAGACAACCCAGGATCCCAGCTCAGGGGCTCCTGGGAGGACTCTAGGAAGACAGGCCTGGCCCAGCATGGCCTTCCAGCCAGCCTCTGACCAGTTTCAGGAAGGGAAACCCACGCAGGTGCCACTTAGAGCAAAGCTCTCTGCAGGCAATCAGCTGCCAGGGTGTCCATCTCTCATGCCACTGCATTTATGAAAATAAATGGGATGGTCATGCCAGAGCACCCCAAGCTGAGAATACCAAGATTCTCAGCAGAGGCAGAGCTGCCTCCTGCTGGGGTCCTCCCGGACCAGGAAGGAACTCTGAGGGCCTAAGGTCCAGAGGGTCCAGCTCCCCAAAGCCACCTTGCCAGCAGCACCATACAGATGTGTCCACACACGTGTGCACCAACATCTGTGATTTGGGGCTGGACACAGACCATAGGCACCACCTCCTACTGGCACAACTGAGCAGCAAACAAGCAAGCAGGATATAAAGAAGGAAATACATGACAGAGACAGGACCATGGAGACAACAGCAGGGCGATGTTACGGGAATGTGGGAAGGGAGAGCTTCTCAGAGAAGGTGATGTTGGAGCTGAGGCCTGAATGACAAGAAGGAGCCAGCTATTCAGAGACCTAGGGAAGCAGGTACCAGGCAGAGGGAACCGTGGATGCAAAGGCCCTGGGGCCCGAACAAACTTGCCATGTTTGAGGAAGGGAAAGAAGGTCATTGTGATTGCACTGTGGAAAACAAAGGGTGGGGAGGTTGGGGCCCATGAGGTCAGAGAGGTGGGTGAGACAGACCATGGAGAGCCCCAGCAGCTATGGTTGGAAGTGTACATTTTCTGTTCTCTGTAGTGGGAAGCCCCTAGAGGTCTTAGGCAGAGGCTGATGAGATATGGCTCCCACCTCATCTGCTCTGGACATGTTGCAAGAATTCTAAGGGCAGCAAGCACGAAAGCAGGGGCCAGTGAGGAGGCGACATAAAGCCTCCCTCCCCACTCCAAACGAAATGCCCTTGCTCAGGTGGGACCTGGCTTCAGCTGAGTCCCTGTGGATAAAAGTCCCTCCCCAGACCACAACTGCCTGACAGAGTGAGGTCCCAGTTCCAGCTCCAAGTGAGATGGAGTGAGCACACTTCACCTCATCTCTCCCACTGAATGCAGCTATACAATATGGGCTGAATGCATGGAGCAGTGACTGAAGAATTCTGGAAGGTAAACAATAACGGGCAGATTGGAATTATACATGCGGAATTGGGAGTACCACCAAATCAGCAGTGCGTTTACTACTTTTTTATCTCCTGGTATCTCCTTAGTCTCAGGCAATTCCAACTCCAGAAGTAGGCACTGGGGCCCAGACAGAATTCAGGAGAAACCCTGTAGTTATAGCTCAAGGTGGACACTCAGAGGGTGGAGGAGCGCTCTTTTGTTATTTCTTTTTTCTTTTCTCCATTCGCTCACGCTCCAGTCCTTGGCAGCCCACAGGCACCTAAAACTCTGAGGGAGGAGAGCCTTACTCTCCAGTCGGAGGAGCTGCGGTCCTAGGAAGGTGAAGCAAAGAGCAAACTCCTATTGCTCTTTTCCCTCAGTGTCCTCTCATGCAGTTGCAGCAAGTGTGCCACAAAGCATGGCCCAGAGAACCCCAACTTTTGTCCAGAGAGCCTTAGGGAGCCTCGGGAAACTGGAAAATACTAGGGAGACAGCGGACACAGCAGAGCTGGAGGAAGTGCCATGAAGTTGTGTGCCATCTCCTGGGCTCATTCCCCAAGCTGTGCATCTGGTCCTAAACAATACAGCACAGCCTTTGGGAACTGAATTACAAGATAAACCAATGCCCAGGTCCCAGAGAGCACCGCAAAAGCTTGGGAAACAGACCCGACATTGAACAGAAGGCACCCTCAATTATCTGATCACCTAACCACCGTCAATTATCTGATCAACAAAAAGATCAGCCTCCTCCAGGGAATTTAAATAATACTATAGCAAGACTATAGCATTTAAACAAGGCTTCAAGTCTCATAGCATAGTATCAAGATGTCTAGGATACGGTCTAAAATTACTTGGCGTCTGAAGAGCCAGGAAAATCTCAATTTGTGTGGTAAAAGACAATCAACAGATGTCTACACTGAGATAACACCTATGTCGGGATAATCTGATAAAGATTTTAAAGCAGCTATTATAAAAACACTCCATAAGGGAAGGGCAAAAACTCTTGCAACAGACAGAAAGATAGTATCAGCCAGAGACAGGAAATATGAAAAAAAAGAACAAAATGGAAATTATAGAACTTAAAAATACAATAACCAAAGTAAAAAACTCCTTCCATAGACTCCATAGCAGAATGGAGACGACAGAGGAAATGAGTCAGTAAACTTGAAGATAGAGCCATAGAAATTATCCAATGAATAGCAGAGAGAAAAAATATTTTTATGATGAAAAGAGCCTTAGGGACCTGTGGGAAAACACACAAAGATGTAACATTGATGTCACTGGTGTTCCTGAAGGAGAGGGGAAAGAGTGCAGTGATGGAAGAAAAAAAAAAATTGAAGAGATCATGGCTGAAAGCGTCCCAAATTTGGTGAAAAATACAAATCTACAACAAAGATTCAACACCACAGTGAACCTCAAACAGGATGAATCCAAAGAAATATACTCCCACACATGCTATAATCAATCTGCTGGAAACTACAGACAAAGGGAGAGTCTTTAAAAGATACAAAGAAAAACAGTGCATTACTTATAGGGGGGAAATGATTCAAATTCTCATCAAAACCATGGAGTCCAAAGGCAGGGAGAAAACATTTTTAACATGCTAAATGAAAAGAACTACCAAACCAGAATTCTATTTCCAAAAAAAAATACCCTTCAAGAATTATGGAGACACAAAGATATTCTCGGATGAAGGAAAACTAAGCAAATTTGTTGAGAGCAGACATAAAATAGTTGCTAAGGGAGGTTCTTCAGACAGAAGGAGAATGATACTAGAAAGAAACTTTGTACATCAGGAATAAAGGAAGAACAACAGAAATAGTAAATCTGAAAAACGTAATAGACTGTTCTCTTAAGTAGGAAATTATAACATTGTAGGATGAGGTTTTCACCGTATATAGCTACATAAAACAAAACTACACAGGAAGAGGATGAAGTAAATAACCCTATATGATACTACAGTTTCAGCATTCAACTTGAAGTTGTTGGTTCTCAGTAGACGGTAAAAAGTTAAGTGTGTTTACTGTAACTCTTAGATCAACCACTAAAACAGCCATACAAAGAGTTATAGTGAAACACACAGATAAATTAAAATGGAATACTAAAGAACATGTTCAACAGTTAGAAATATAAGAGCAAAATAAACCCAAAGCAAGCAGAAGGAAGGAAATAACAAAAATAAGAGTAAAAATCAACAGAGAAAAATCAATGAAACCAAAAGCTTGTTCTTTATAAAAGTCAATAAATATTTTATTTATCAATAAAATTGATAAATCTCTATCAAGACTGACAAGTAAAGAAAATACAGAAATTTTTAAAAAGAATATCACTAAAGACTTCACAGGCATTAAAAAGATAAAGGAACACTACAAACATCTCTATGCCCATAAATTCAACTTTTATTGAAATGCATGATTTCCTCAAAAACCACAAACTACTAAACCCACCATAAGATGAAGCAGATAGCATGAAAAGTCCTGTAACTATCAAAGAAACTGAATCCATAGTTTAAAAGCTTCCAAAAAAGAAATCTCCAGGCCCAGATGATTTTACTGGCAAATTCTACCAAACATTTAAGGAAAAAATGACATTAATTCTACACAATCTCTCTTAGGAAAAAGAAGAGAAGGAAATATTCTCAATTCACTTTCAAAAGCCAATATTATGTACCTCGATACTAAAACCAGACAAAGATAGTTCCAGGGTAAAAGAATTATAGGCCTATAATATTATAGGCCTCAAGAACATAGATTTTAAAAAAATATATTCAACAAAATGTTGGCAAAGCTAATCCAGCAATGCATAGAAAGTATAATATACTACAAACAAGTAGAATTTATCCTGGACTGCAGGCTGGCACAATATACAAAAGTCAATGTAATCTACCATATTAACAGACTAAAGAAGAAAAAGCACAAGATCATACCAAATCATGCAAAAAAAAAAAAAAAAAGCATTCAATAAAATTCAATATGCATTCATGAGTAAAAATTTAAAACTCTCAGCTAACAAATATAGAAAAGAATTTCCTCAACCTGATAAAGACCATTTACAAAAATCCTAAAGCTATTATGATACTCAAGCATGAAAGACTGAATGTTTTTCATCCTAAGATAGGGAACATTCTTACTACTCCTATTCAACATTGTACTGGAAGTCCTGGAGAATGCAAAGAAAAGAAATTTTAAATATCTAAATAAATGGAGAGATATACTACGTTCATGAATTGAAAAACTCAACACAGTAAAGATGTCAATTCTCCATAAATTTGTCTATAGATTTAAGGCAATCCCAATCAAAATATGAGCAGGGTTTTTTATAGATATAGAGAACGTTATTCTAAAATGTATGTGGAAAGGCAAAGGAACTAAAATTAGCTGTGACAATTCTTAAAAACGAGAATAAAATGGGAGCAACCTTTCTGTCCAATATCAAAACCTAATGTAGTTATATTAATCAAGACAGTGTGATGTTGGCAAAAGGACAGACACATAGATCAAGGGGATCAGGTTGACAGTGGCTCTGAAAACAAGAAATATGCCAGGGCCCAGGTGTGTGTCCTCAGAGAACTCCAAGCACATACCTCAGCTGTGGGCCACAATCTCCAAAGTGGTGCAGCTGGCAGTGAGAGATGTGTGTGGCATGAGGAGTGCAGTACTGACTCTGATTTGGAAGAAGCCAGAACAGAAAAATTCCAGGATGTTCCTGGGATACTAGCACTCTCAAATCATTGACTTTCTCTGAAGCTGTTGTGAGTAAGGCCAGAATACAGCTCATGCCCACAAATGACCATGAGTGGACCTTGTCTTCCACTGTCCTAGGAAGGGACAGGAGGTTGAGAACCACAGGATGGCAAAGCCAATCGTATCTCGATACTAAAGCCAATCATATGTGTGACCTGTGTGCCCTTTCTCTGCCTCTTGAGCCCCATAGCACTCTGCATCCCTCCACACTCGGGGTCCAGAAAGCTAAAATTCTGGCTGCCTCTACACAGCTTCTAGAATACCCTGAACCTCTTCCCTACTCAGCAAACCCTTACTCAACCTTCAGGACCTGACACCAATGCCCCTCCTTCTACAGACACAAACTTGGGCCTATACAGAAGGTGGGAGGAAGACAGGGGCAGGGGCAGGGGCCAGTAATGAGAAAATAATTAGTAAAGAACGTACTCTGAAGAGGCTCAGTGTCACCACTTCCCGTGCGCAGGGAAGCCAGACCAGTGAGAACCAGCTCACCACACCTCCTCCACGAATCTCTGATCATTAAAAATGCCCGCATGCTCTGTTCCAGTCGTTCTGCTCATAATATCCACCCTACAAACATCACCCCCACTTCAGCGCACCGGGAGATGGAGTCACTGAGCTTTGCTTTTAATGGCAAAAAGCTGGAAATGACCCAAGAACCCAAAGCATGTGTTCCTGGAGGAAGACAGATGCCCAGGGAGGAGTGTCTGGCCCCAGCAGGCTACAGGGAGGGCAGGAGGCCCCTGTTTTGTCCACCAGCCTTGCTGGACTTCTAATCTCTACTGCTAGGCCCTGTGCCAGCAGAAAGTCAGGCAGATAAACCTGACCTTGGAACTGACACCCCAGAGGGAAGCAAAGCCACAAAATCATCTTCTATAGCACCAAGTGCTCCTGCAGGCACTAGGACAGTAGTAGTCTGAGCTCTCGGGAAAGGTCCCTCTGGGGACAGCCTTTGTCCTACAGTAAGGCCCGAGAGGAGCTAGCGCCTGAGGGGCTGGGGCAGCACACCTAGGCAAAAGGCTCTGAAGGAGATGGGTGTCAGCCAGCAGCTGGGTGGGGGATGACCAGAGGGGTCCATCCTACCGCAGAAGCTTCAACCTGGGGCCTGAGCCCTTGGGGGCCAGCTCAGCACCCTCAGTAGAGAGTGAGCACTCACCAGGATCCAACCTGAGTCCAGCCCAGACCCCCACCCTGCCAATATGGGGTAAGCACTGGTGCCCACACTGCATCCCTGTCCCCAGGTTGCCCGTCCCTGCTGTGCACTGCCATCCACCCCAGCAGATGCTGTGAGGACACCTCTACCCTCCACAAAGCACACTGGCCACCCTGGGGCTCCAGCACCCAGCCGACCCTGGGCACGGGGGGGGCACTGTGTATCATGGAAGGACAGCTCTGTGGCACCGCAGAAGCTCTGCCACAAAGGTTCAACAGCTTAAGGAGCCTGAGCCTGGGAGTCCACCATTCTGTAGGGGCTTCCCATGACAGGCTGCACCATCTGCTGACAGTGCCATAGAGCACTCCAGGCTGGAAGCCAGGGAAAACTGAACGTGTATGACCTCCATTCTCCGCACAGGCGCCCAGTGGAATCTCTGAAACACGCATCAGACCTGTCACCCACCTGCCCCAAACCCTCGAGTGCTTCTCACTGCATGACTGTCCCACCATCTGACTTTCCTTCACTCAAAGCTCCTGTCAGAGATCTTCTTTCTGTCCTTGGCACATTTCAGCTTAGCTCCTGCCCTGGGGCCTTTGCAACTGCTGTTGCTTCCACCTGGAAGTCCAGGTCTCGACTCAAAGGTCTCCTCCCCAGAAGGACCTTGGCTAAAAGTGCCCCTTCCCCATCCTGCTTGACTCTGCCATTCTGTTCTATTTTTTATAACACCATTTTCCAATAATTGATGTGTGGGCTCTTTAGTGGGTCACTGTCTGCCCTCCAACCAGAAGATCTCAGGAGAGAAGAATTTTCCTTGCTCTACCATCAGCCCCCAGACCAGTGTGTGGCACATCACAGGCACTCAAGAAATTTAGGAAGTCACTTCACCTTCAGAGCCTTCATTCCCTTCTCAAGGTCACTGTCTCACACAGTGGGTCAACTTTATTTCCTCCTGGAGTAAGCAGGATATATACAAGAGCAAGTGTAAAGGAAGTGTTTAGATCTAGAATTCTGGCTCTCTGATTTCTCTCCAGTTTATAAAACACCGGGCTGGGTTGCTTGCAAATGGGAAGACAGGCACTGGGAGTTGTCTGACATGGACGGTCTTAGCAGCAGGAGAATCTGAAGGGATGTGGGGAGGCTCCAGGACCATCTGACAAATGACTGCCTCGGGGATCCACAGAACTCAGCAGCACCAGGAAAGAACACTTGAAATACCAGCTGGAAAGGTCACACACACCAGCTGGAAGAGGAGTGCATAGTCCCACAGGCAGGCAGAAGGGGGGCATGGGGTGGCCACCGCGGCTCCCAGAGCAAGGGTGCAGGTGGGCAGGATGCCGTAGGGATTCCCTGCAGTGTGGTAACCCCCCCTGCGGGCTTTTCTTTTCCTAGACACGTATTTTGAGAGGAATTCTTTTTAACTGTATGCACTGAATAAATTCTCCCAAAATGACATCTCTGCACAGAGATGAGGGCTGATGGAAGATAATGCCCCAAGCCCTCCCAGAGAAGTGCCTCCTTCTTGGCGTGCGTCCGGTGCCCTCCCTCACTGGCTTTCTGGTGTCACCCAGGAGCTTATTAGAAATGTGGAATGCCAGCCTCCGCCCCAGTCCTGCTGAACCAGAACCTGCGTTTTTGGAAGTTCCTGGATGATCTGATGCTCATTAAAGCCTGGGAGTAGTTACCTGTGTGTGTGTGTGTGTGTGGTGAGAGCACCTGAAAACCACTCTCAGCCAGTTTCCATTACCGGATACAGTACTGTTAACTATAATGCTCATCATGCCCATTAGATCTCACCCTACATAACTGTAACTTTGTACTTCTGACCAACATCTCCCCCTCTCTCCTATCACCCCAGCCCCTGGCAACCACCATTCTCTGCTTCTCTGTACTTGGCCTTTTTAGACTCCACATATCAATGAGGTCATGCAGTATTGGTCTTTCTGTGTCTGGCTTATTTCACTTAGCATGTCATCCCCCAGGTTCATCCATGTTGTCACAAATGTCGGGATCTCATCTTTTTTTTCTTTTAGAGAGACAGAGCGCGCACTCATGCACATGCTCATGAGCGAGGGTAGGGAGGGGCAGAGGGAAAGAGAGAATCTCAAGCAGGCTCTATGCTTAGCGCAGAGCCTGACTCGGGGCTCCATCTCATGACCCTGAGATCACAACCTGAGCCGAAATCAGGAGTTGGACGAGGGGGCACCTGGGTGGCTCAGCTGGTTGAGCGTCTGCCTTCAGCTCAGGTCATGACCCCAAGGTCCTGGGTTTGGGTCCCGCATCAGGCTCCCTGCTCAGTGGGGAGCCTATTTCTCCCTTTCCCTCTGCTCCTCCCCACTGCCGGTGCACTCACTCTCGCTCTCTCTCAAATAAATGAATAAAATATTAAAAAAAAAAAAAAAAAGAGTCTGGCGTTTAACCAGCTAAGCCACCCAGGCACACCTCTCTTCCTTTTTTTAAGATCGAATAATATTCTGTTACACACACACACACACACACACACACACATGTTGTGTATTCATCTGTTGATGGACACCACAGTAATCATTTCACTACACCGTGGCTGATCAGACATTATATTGTACTTTTTTTTGGTACAGTTTTTGTTTTTTTCAAAACATTAATTTAAAATAAGTCTGAGATGCCCTGCTCTAGAACCCCAGGGCACCCTGAAGGTCAGTGGAGGGCCCCAGAGGAGTCCGGGTTGCTGAACCAACCCCTGCCTTGTCAGCTGTGTGGCCTGGGTAGTGAAACTCGTCCTGCTCACTGAGCCTCAGCTATAAAATGGGAGGAATATCTTAGCCTGGCAAAGGGGTTGGGAAGACCAAGGAAGGGGGGCTGGGAAGCCCTGGAGAAGCGGGGCTCCACACCACAGCCACACCTTGGAGTCGGGGGACCTTTGTCCAGGCCAGGCTGTCCACCCCCGGCGCACAGCCTACCTCCACCTGCTGCCACCCACCTGCTGGCTAGCTCCTGGCTCAGGGCCTTCACCCCCTCTCTCCCACCTCGGGGTGGGGCCAAGGAATCTCTGAGGGCAGGACCAGGGCCTGCCCTCGACCATCTCAATGACAACAAGAAACCATCTTTCCAAGCCACTCTCCAAACCAGATTATATAAGGGAAAGATGCGTATGTTCAACAGATGTTTGCTCAGATGCAGATCCTCTCCAATCCCTCTGAGCAGGAAAGCCATGTCCCCTCTCCACCCAGGGCCCAGCCATCCCGGCCCAGGAGGAGCTGGCCTCTGACCGGCACTCGTTTGGAAGGGCCTGGCTCTGAGCTGCCAGAGCCCAGCGCAAGCCCAGCCCCTCCTGATGGCTCTCTCCCTGTTCTCGGCTCCCCGCAGGGCAGGCGCCAGTAAGGCCCAGCAATTGGCCAAGGTCAGCCAGCTGTGAGCAGCACACAGAGAACCAGAGAAACGTAAACCTGTCGGCAACAGCCCCACCACAACAAAGAATGTGACTAATGGACACCTTGTCACACAGGGCGGAAGGTAAAGATGAGGGATGCCAGCAGGGGAGGGGGGAGCACTGGGAGCCCCAGTGCACTAAGGGAGGTCTCCAGACCCCACTGCCCTGGGCTGATGGAAGCAGCAGCCAAGGTGCAAATATAATATTAAAGGTCCATGGGGTGTGGCTGGCTAAAAAATGGCCTCCAAAGATACCACCCCACCCCCACGCCCCCACCCTCACACCAGTCCTAATCTCTGGAACCTAGGAATGTCACCGCATTTGGCAAAAAAAAAAAAAAAAAAAAAAAAGACTAAATAGATGTGATTAAGCTAAGGATCTTGAGATGGGAGGCAATCTCGAATTGCCAGGGGAGGGCCCAAGTGCAATCACACGGCCACCTCCTTACAGAGGGAGGCGGGCAGAGATCAGCCAGACGCACAGAGAAGGCCACGTGATCGGCAGAGGCAGATGGAAGGGGCTGACCTCTGACCTCAAGACAGGCGCAAGACAGGCGCAAGGCAGGCGACCACAAGCTGAGGGTGTCAGGGGCCACCAGAAGCTCCCCTCGAACCTCGGGAAGGAGCGCAGCCCAGCAGACACCTTGGTTTCTATCCCCGGAAGTGGGAGAGAATAGACTTCTGTGGATGAAGACAGTAAATTTGGGGTGATCTGTTCCATCCGCCACGGGAAACAGACAAAACAGGGAACCATGATGTGGGCTAAAGTGGTGACAGAACTACTGGGGGAGAATGGGTGCGGAGCAGCTGGCCTGCCAGTGAGCTAGATCCTCATCGAGCAGGAAGTCAGTCAACAGACAACGTGGAAATGTGATACACCAAGAAACAGCACTACAATCGTACTTACACACGGAACAGTAACTGCCAGAGCTCCTTTCTCGGGAATGCCCTGTGAGGAAGGCATACATGTGCACACACATACTCATATCCATGCACACACATGCACACCCACGTACCGGTACACACACTCATAAGCATGCACTCATTCATACACTCTCACACCCACACGTGCACTCACATGCACTCGCCTACACACACGCTCCTGCAAACACAAATACACACACTTGTACACACATACACTCACATGCACGCTCACATGCTTGTGTGCATTGCATCGACACACCCACATGTGCACTCACACACAGACATGCACATGCTCACACAGTCTCGCACACTCACAATGCATTCTCACACTTGCATATATCCTCACATCCATTCATACTCACACATGCACACGCACACTCATACCCACGTACACACTCACAAAGAGCCAGAGAGGAAGTCAGAGGGGAGCCTGGCCAGAGCCAGGGTTTCGGGTTAGGGCCCAGAGGGTGTCGACCTGAACCTGATGGGGGCTCCCTGCGACCTCCCGCACACAAGGCCACCAGTGGCTCTGGCTCCGAGCACTGTGCTCCTGCATCGACTTGGAAGCTTCTGATGAGGTGCAGCCTCAGAGCAGGCAGGGCTGTGCCAGGGCCAAGGCTGGCACCTCCTGGGCTCCCAGCCCCTTCCTGTCCCCTCCCCACCAGGTCGGCCCCTGTCCTCGTCTCGCTCGGCTCTCGGGAAGCACCTCTCGCCAGCCATCTGGGGCTTGGCTGGGCCTCAGCCTCCTGGCTGCCACGTCTCACTCAGAGCTGGGCAGGCGCCAACTCTGAGCTAAGTGAGTGTGGCGGGGTGGAATGGGGGTGCAGGGAGCTGGGCAGGGACGGGGCTCCTCCCCCTCTCCCATCGTGGGCCGGAACAAACACTGTTTTCCCCTTTCCTTTTGCAACAAGAGTAGTAAACCCACCAGGCTCTACCCAGATCCCCCCGGAGCAGCCCTACTGCCTGCTGACCCCTCTGCAGCCGCCCCACTCCCTGGCCACATGCCTCTTCCCATCGGCACGCGCACTGCCACGTCCCCTCTGGACTGTGCCCCAATTTTATAGATGAGGGAAATGAGACGTGCAGAAGCCACCGTGACTGCCTGTCACAGTGCCCATTGGGGCTGACCCCCACCAGAATCCAACCCCCTGGCTCTGGAGAACGGCCCTCTTTCACCCAGCCCTCAGGGCCTCCATGCACTCAGTCAGCCTCCTGCCTCAGCCTCCATGCCAGCACTCTCTCTACCTGACGGACAGGGGTCCCCACACTGCCCTGCACTTGGGCCATCCAAGAGCCACAAGGACACAGGGACACCCCCTCATTATGGGAGGAGCCTCAAACCCAGTCCCTCCTGACCCTGCCTGGATCTCTCCTTTTCCTCTCCGCCCTGCCCCTCCCCCTCCCAGGGAGCCTAATCACAGTCAGCCACGTGCCTGCCTCCCAGTCATTCAAGCCAGGAGCCTGCTGGAGGTTGTCCCGGATTCCTCCTCCCTCCCACTCACGTCCCCAAGCCTCGGCCTTTCCACTTCCCAGTTATCTCTTGCCATCCTTCCCCCCCATGGCCTCTCCTGCCTGGGAACAGGCCTCACACATCTCTCTCTTCGGTTGCCCCTGACTCAGGCCCTCCCTCTCTTGCCTCTGCCTTACCCCAGAGCACTCTTCCTAAGACATCCGCCACAAGGCAACCATGCACAAGACTAAATCCCCCACATCACTGGCCACAGTCACTCAACTCCCCGGGGAATAAGAGCTCACTTTGAAGCGGTGCCTGCCCTATGAAAGAAAGCCCAAACCCCGAACGGCCCATCACAGATGAAGGAGAATTGAAATAAAAACAATAACTACTCTCAGAAAGATGAGGAGCAACATCAGTGAGGCAGAGCAGGAGGGAGCAGCTACAAAGGAGAACTCGTTAGGACACACGTTTGTGACCAGAAAAAAAACCCACTCGCTGAACTGAGCGGCAGAGCAGACCAGGCAAGAAACCCCCTCAGAAGCTGAGATACGGTCAGAGCTCTCGCTCTGGAGGCTTAGGCACCAGGAGAGCAAAGGTGTGAGAGAATGGTCAGGTGATATGGACGGGGGTGAGAAGAAATATTTGAAGAAATAAAGGCCATGAATTTGCCAAAACTGGAGGGAAGATTTCATTGTAAATGGATTCACAGAGAGCAGATGAAGACGTAGCTAAGAAAAAAAAAAAAACAAACTCCACACCTAGACACATTATAAGGAAGACCAAGAACATCAGAGACGAAGAGAAAGTTCTGACAGCTCCCAGAGAAAAGGGGCAGATCACTGCAGAGGAAAGCTCCAGACAGCCAACTCCAGGATCGGGGGCGTGCACCAAGGGAGGCAGACAAGAGACAAACGCAAAAAGAAGTAATATTTGCAAAGAACTCAGAAAAAGATCTCACCTGGGGGAAGAGAATGTGCATTCCCTGAGGCCAAGCAGTGCAGAGCAGCTGAGTCCCCTTGGGAGGGTGGCCACCAGCTGAGGCCACACCAGAGCCAAGAAGACCCGGCCACCCAGTGGGGCGGCACCTTGGCGGGGTGGGGGGGAGTGCCCCAGCCACAGCACTGGGGGGGAGGGCTCACACCACCGTGGGCATGTCAGGCTCCTGCGTAGCTCCCTTGGGGGCTGCCCACCCCACAGAATATCCCCTCACTCCCCAGGATGGCATTTCAGCCCCTTCCAGTACATCTTTCCAGAAAACTGTGTGCTTCGGGAGAACAGGGCTGGGCTCAGGCTTGCCTTCCTCGTCTGTGTGTCCACAGGGCCTCGGCAGAGGAAGGATGGAGAAATGTGACTTGATGAAAGAGTGGAGAGAAAGGAAGGAAAGAGAGAAAGAGGAAGGGAGAGTTGGAAGGAGGAAAGGAAGCCGAGAAGGAAAGCTGGAGGACACCAACCAGGAGGAAAGAAATTCCAGCTAACTCTTGGCAACATAGGACACAGGAATGCACGGACAAAGGCAGAGCCCCGGCCCTGTGGCTTCTGGGCTCCTGCCGGCTCTGTCCTCCTGGCGGCAACGTGCAGAGGCCACCTGCGGGCCCCTGGAGCTCGTCTGCAGCCCAAAGCAACAGGGCCAGCTCCTCCTGGCAGCCCCTTCCCCCAGCACCTTGGTTTCTTTCCTCCTGATAGTTTCTGGTAATTCCTCATCAACTGGGGCTCAGGCTCTGACAAGAGCCACCTGCGTCCCCGAAGACTGGCTCAGCTGACAGAACAGGTGATATCACGGTGCAATATCACTGCATGGCCAGCCTGCTCGGGCAGTGTACCTCTGACCCCAATTTCTGTCATCAACACAACAGGGAAAAAGCAGGAAGGCCCCAGAAGCCCAGAGCAGAGCTATGCACACAGAGATACACAAACACGTCCAGGGAGGCCGAGACACCAGTCAGTAGTGAACCTTCTGCACAAAGGGGTGCTAAGCACACATCCCTCCCCACTGTTCTCATGTCGCCCTGCTGCCAACCAGAGGGGAGGCCACAGAAATTCCTTCAGCCCAACTGAGGGAAGGGAACTGATCTCCTGCCCTGGACCTGAGCCAAGAGCTCTGCCGCCATCAAAGACCACTGGGCATACAGGCTGGACACACGCACTGGGGACTCGCCAGGAACGCTGTCAGCGTTCAACACCATGCGTGTCCCAAGAATCACGGGGAAGGTTCACGCACTCTCTTGCATGAATTACATATTATATAAATACATTCACCTCAAAAAAATACAAACAGGACGCCATCCCCAAGCCCCGAAATGGCCTCCCCAAAAAACCATGGGGCAGGAGGGCATGCACTGTGCCCCACCCTGTTTCCGCCTGCACACACACAGGTGCAGATGCCATGTCCTCATGCCACCCTGCCAGCCACTCTTCCCTCCCACCTGTCCTCGCCCGCCCTGGCCCACCCACATGCCCACACCTCCACCTCACTCCAAAAAGCTGCTCGATTCAACTCAGGGTAGACAGCTCATTTAGCTTTTCTCCTCTGAACCCATAGGGAGCTGCTTTCACGTCTTTATCTCAAAGGACGTGCCCTGCACAACTAGTTGGGACCAGTACCCTGGCCAGGGAAGGAGAGTAGCGCAGGCATTCAGGGTGCAGATGGGGCTGGGCCACAGAGAGTAGGGAGGCAGGTAAAGACAGGGCCCAGGGAAGGTTCTGGAACACACACGGAGGCTCTCTGAGGTCCCGAGGGGCCTCGCCCAGCGCTGGCACAGAGTTGGGGCCCAAAGAATGGGCAACGGTGAGTCCACATCCTGCCCACCTGCAAGCCCTCCCCAGGTCGGGGGCAGGCTTATCCTGGGCCAGATGGCTGCCCTGGCCACGAGCAAAAGGGCCCTCCCTGGACCGGGCAGGTGGAGCAGGTGGGGCAGGCCAGGCGTCTGCCCTTCCAGCACAGCGCCCACCCCAGGGCTCACAGCGCCTCGCACAGCACAGCCGCTCCGACGGAGATCCTGAGCAGAAAGGGCCATTCATCTCAGAGCTTAACTAGCCTCTTCCAATTAGTGAGGAATAAAATGGCAGCGTTTACTTGGAAGAACTGCAATGTGAGATTATTAATTAAATGTACTGCTGCTGAGCCGCCACGCACAGGAGGCCAAGCCCTCATTAAATCAGCATGAGACTGAAGCCGGAGAGGGAGCAGAGGCGGAGGGAAACGGGGAGAAGAGCTGAGCGGGCGGCACACGAGAGGCAAGGAGCAGACGTGGCCTGTGCCGGCTACAGCAGCCCTGCAGACCCTTTATGGAGAACATGCCTGCCACAGCGGCGTCAAGCCCTTTCTCAGCAAGGCTGGGATGTGGGAATTAACCAAGTGTATGCAGTAGCTGCTCCAGTAAACACTGGGTCTCCTCCTTTTGAAATTTTGATGGTGAGAGCCCAGTTGCCAGCACGGGTCCCCTTGAGGCAGAGGAGAGCTCCTGCCCAGGAACCAGGTCGTCGGGGGCAGTACCAAGGTCCCCCTGGTTCACAGTGGGGCTGAGTCTCCCAGGGCAACTTCCTGGGGTGGTCACTGATGCTACTGTCTTAGGCCCTGAGACTTGGAGCTCTGGTCTCTCAAGGGCCATCCAGGAAAGCCAGACCACAACCCAAAGCAGCAGGCCTGGGTCGTGGACTGAGCCAGCCACTGGGCAAGAAAGGCCATGCACTTGGGGAAGAGGGGGATCACTCGCCACGCTGACTCCGCTTAGCCCCCGCATGTTATTACTTCTGTTTTCCTCCAGCCATGAGGGAGGTCTTCTGAAAGATTATAGGTTATTCTGTTATGACTGTGTGTGGCCAGCAGCTATGCCCTCAACAAACACACACACACATGTGCACGCATGTGCACGCACACACACCATACGTGCGTCCACATGTACCTGTGTACATGTGTATCATACATTTATCACGTGTTACACGTGTGTGTCACATGCACCTGTGTGTGGCTCACGCGTGAATTCGCATGCATCCTGTGGGCATATATCATTGCACACATACACACAATGGCACGCATGTGTGCCATTCACACACATACATCACACATGCACATACATACATCACACATGCACATACATGCACTCACTCAGCCTGTTAGCTGCTCTTGGCCCCATCATCTGCTTACTTACTTGCGTAGTTCCTACCACCAACTGAAATGATGTTCATTTCTGTCTCCCCCACCCCACCCTGCCTACATCCATCCAGTCTAAAGGAACAGCCCACCGTCTGCTGAGGGAGGGCTGGGACCCCATTCTCACCCAGAAGGCCACACAAAGCATGTCTGCAGGCTGCCCCCAGGAGCTTCTCCTGGGCAGAGCAGTTATCATGCCTGGCTCCCCAGCATCTCCCCTGGGTCCCCACTGGCCTGCACGTTCCCACCCACCGTGCCGTACCTCTAATAGCCCTGATAATGCCTGCCCTCTGGCTTCTAAGACAGGAAGACTGCCCTGCCTGGCCCTAGCGCCTGCTTTTCTGCATTCAGGCCACTCCTGCTGCTGGGCCTGAGGGTTCCTGGGACAGCCCGTAGCTCATCGGTCAACCTCCTGCAGACTAATGCTCTCCTTCCAGACCTGGCCAGACTCCTGGGAGAGGAGATAAAACTCTCTCCTGCCCCATGTCTGCCTCCACATCCTTCTCTCTCCTATCCTGTGGAGAAGCAGCACACTCCTCCAACCACCCAGGACTCCCAATCCTGGCCCTGTCTCTTCCTCAGGGACCTCGGGCCTTCCTTCTGATAGCACGGCCCCTGCATTCCTCAAAAGCTGCTCCTCCTACCCTCAGATCAGATGAGGGGAAAGGGGGACACATGACTCAGGCCAGGCCAATCCAACCACATGAACACAGATGGACGATAAGCACTTAACACAAGCTAGTGCAGCAGATTAAACCCAGAAACCATTGCTGGAACTATGAGGAAAGAAAAGTTATTTCCCCTGGGGGTGTTCAACTATGAGAATGAGAGATGGCAGCTGCCTAGTCATTTTTCTTCTTCATGTGAAGAGCATGAATGAATTCAACACAGAGGACAGTAGAGCTTAAGGAAATAAAAGAGATACTGAAAATTTATTTAGGCACCTGGATCTGGCCATACCTGAAGCTAATAGCCCTGAATATTGGGTTTTTGTTTTTTTTTCAGATTTATTAACCAATTAATTCTTTTTGCTTAAGCCAGTTTCATGTGGACTTCTGACACTTGCAGAACAACTCCTGACTAATAATTCTTTCTCTTCCATATCTTCAAACTTCCCTCTCTTACATCCTTGTCCTCAGTGTGTGAACACACCCAAGCCACCTAAAACCCTCTGTTCAAAGAGGCAGTGTTCAAACACAGATATACAAATGTGCACATGTAAATACTGCATACACACATACAGTTGACCGTGGAACAACATGGGATGGAATGCACGGGTCCACCTATATGCGGATTTTTTCTCATTAATTTTTTCTTTTTTTTAATATTTTTATTTATTTATTTGACAGAGAGAGAGAGAGAGCGTGCACGCACGCACACGCACAAGCGGAGGAAGCAGCAGGCAGAGGGAAAAGCAGGCTCCCCACTGAGCAAGGAGCCCATGGTTCTGGGATCATGACCTGAGCCAAAGGCATACACTTAACTGACCGAGGCACCCAGGTGCCCTCTTATTAATTTTCTTAATAATGTTTTTTTCTCTAGCTATCTTTATTGTAAAAATACAGTATATAACATATAAAAAAATATGTGTTAATGGACTGTTTATGTTATCAGTAAAGCTTCCAGTCAACAGTGGGCTCTTAGTAGTTATGTTGTGAGGGAGTCAAAGTTATAAATGGAATTTTGGCTGTGCAGGGGATTGGTGCCCCTACCTCCCACACTGTCCGAGGGTTCACTACATACTCAAGTCTTCCCAAGAGGAAAAATCTTCTTCGACTGGACACCTCCCCCTAGTACGGCACTTGTCCCCACGACGCACCCTCTACTCTCTCTCGCTTCTCAGAGGCCAGCCACCCATTCCCCAGACCCCTGGCCCTCATGTCTGCAAATCCCCTCCTTCGTGTCGGACCCCACAGAGCCTCCCACTTTAATGAGCCTCTTGAATCTCTCTCGCTCAGGTCTGCACCACCTCCTCCATGTCCCCTATGTGGTGGGGGACCAAGGAGCACTGTTCTCTGCTCCAGCCACCCTGTTCCTTTGGTGCCCACCCTCCCTGGGCACATGGCGCCTATAGCCCTTGGCACAGAGAGCCCCCCCACAACATGAGCTCCACCCAGGCCCTGCTCCTGCACACACAACTTGCACTCCCAACTGCTTTCCCTCCCAGGAAAACTGCCCCAGCAAAGGTTTCCCAGCCAGCACGCCTGTGTCCTCCCTCCTACCCACCAACCCCAAGTCAGAGGCCTGGGGGTGCTCTTCCTCGGCTTCTCCCTCATCCCCCCAGGCCCTCAGACTCCCAAGCTCCCGTCCTGGCCTCTTTGCATTTTCTGAATAGAATATGCCGCCTCTGGTCTGAGACATTAAGGAAGGATATTAAATGATCCATAAAAATGTCTGTTTTATATACATTTAAACAAATCAGGTCGGAGAATATACAGTACGGCCCCTCTTCATAGTATGCTCGTCCCCATGTGCGTGTATGTGAAGGACACACCCTAAGATGTTGATGAGATTACAGGGGATTTCAATTTTCTCCCTTGGTTTATTTATGCATTCTGTTTTATTCAATGCTTCGGCACTCTCGGATTGAAGACAGAACAAAACATCATAAACCGTTGTAAACCATCCCAGGCCTGCTGGCGCCGGGCATTCCAGGATATGAGGGACCCAGCACGGGTGGGAAGAGGATCTGAGATGGCCCCCTACCCATTCCTTCCTCGGATTGATCCTCACTCGCAACCGCATGGCCCAGGCCCAGGAGGCTCCAAGAAGTGAAGAAAACTGCCCAAGGTCTCGCAGGAGTGAACCCAAGGCCCCGTTCTCCTTCCGTCACTCAGGTCCTCACTACAAAGGCTGTGACTCAGCCCCTCAATTCAGGGCAATCCCTGAAGCAATCCTGGGTGCTCCCGCAGGCCCGAAAATAGAGCTGCATTGCCACAGAAGACACCCAGGAGACACGAGGAGGCCAGGAGCCAATTCTAGAGGGCTCGGCAAGGCCGCTGCCAGCCACGGAGTCAGGGAAGCCTCTAGCTGCCTCAGAAACACAAGAAGCAGGACAGGAGGCCCCTCTGGGATGGCACCAGACAAGTACCTTGGCAGCTCCACAGGCAGGTGGGGTCTGGCCAGGAGGCGCAGTGACAGTGTGGCAGACAGAAGGGCCGCAGAGACCATGGCTCCATCCGGTGAGGGCCTGAGGTGGAGCGCCAGGGAGACGACGGGTCTCTCGCATGCAAGTTGGAGCCCACTCCTCAACTGCAGGTGTCCCAAGGAAGGGCACATGGCAAGGCATCTCCCAGGACCTGGTCCTGCCCACAGACAGGGAGAGGAAGGAGGCAGAGCCTCCCAGGCTGAGCCCACCCTGGAGCCAGGACCCACGGCCTCCACACAGCCAAGGAACCCTCCCCAGCCCCGCAGCTGGCAGGGGCTGCACAGGGAGTGACAGGGGCCCAGTGCCGTCCAGAAGCGAGCACCGACTCAGCTGGTGGTGGGGAGCCGGCCGTGTGTATCTGACGTAAAATCCATCTGCGGTCCCCTACTGACAGGCCTTTGGCTCTGTTCCCCCCTAAGTGGCTGTGAAGGAAAACAGCCTGGCAGGAAGGGAAGACAATGGGGGAGGATGGGTTTCCTACCAGACCCCCACCCTCCAGCTACAGGACTCCCAAGCTAGAGACACAGAGAACACTCTGGGGAGGAAAGGGCAATGGGACATCACCCCTCACAGGAGGCCAAGAGCAGACTAGGACCGCCACCACTTGATCTGGACACCTCGTCCCGCCACGGGCCACGGCACTCACCAGGGTCTCTTGGGGCCACCACAGTGGGTGCCGTACACAGGGCAGCCACAGCGGGGCCCTGTCACTGCCCTCAGGGAGCTCCCCAGAGGGCTCTTCAGCCCTGCTCCATCAGCTAGGAGACATTACTCCATTCTCACCCACGGCTGAGAGCAGGAATTCCCTGCCACTCGGGATGGAGGAAGCAAGCCCATCAGCATTAGCAGTACCTGTGCCTGTCATGACAGACGTGCTGGGGATCTGCATCTCTCACTACCACTGGCGAGGTACGTTCAGCACGACCCACATGACGTGCTGCTGGGTCCTGTTATTTCACACATTAATTGGAAAGCCCATGAAACACCCGTGCACAAATGTTCACAGTGGCATTATTTGTAAGAGCCAAAAGGTGGAAACAACCCAAATGTCCATCAACTGATGAATGGATTTTTAAAAACTGCGACATATCCAGGGGCACCTGGGTGACTCAGTCAGTTAAGCATTCGACTCTTGATTTCGGCTAGGTCATGATCTCAGGGTCGTGAGATCAGGCCCCACATCAGGCTCTGCACTTGGCATGGAATCTGCTTGAGATTCTTGCCCTCTGCCACTCCCCCAGCTCATGCTCACTCCAGCTCTCTCTTTCTCTCTCTAATACGTAATCTTAAAAAAACAACAACAACAACTGTGGAGGGGTGCCTGGGTGGCTCCGTCAGTTAAGCAACTGCCTTCGCCTCAGGTCATGATCCCAGGGTCCTGGGATAGAGTCCCGCATTGGGCTCCCTGCTCTGTGGGGAGCCTGCTTCTCCCTCTCCCTCTGCCGCTCCCCGTGCTTGTGCTCGCTCTATCAAATAAATAAATAAAATCTTAAAAAAAAACAAAACTGTGGCCTATCCATACAATGGACTATTATTTGTCCATAAAACGGAATCAAGTTCTAACCCAGCATGCCAGCAAACAGGGGCTTGGATGCAGCTGTGTCACCTGCCATGACGAGGAGGGCGGGGAGTCAGCCAGGCATGTGAGGCTCCCCACACTTCAGACAAAGGCTCAGAGGTCATCAGCTCTGCTGCTCTGCTAATGCAACCCCAGGTGGACCCACAGGACCGGGGCCTCCTTGCGCAGTCACACCCCGACTCATCCCTCACACTCTCGAATGATATTTTAGGTTCCATGGCAGCCAAAACAACTGGTCCCTTCCTGTCCTACAACAAGAGTTCTTTTCAGTGTGGACACAGCTAACTACTTGATGGGAATGCATGATCTTTGAGAGCTCCTGTCCCAAGCCCACAGGCTGGGAGGGAGGGAGATAAAGTGGACAGAATAATCTGGAAGTGCTGACTGGTCATGACAGCTCTTGAATGCTGGTCTCTCTGGGCCCATCCTTTACCCAGTGGGTGAAGGAGAGCCACTGGAAGCACTCAGGGGCAGGACGTGGCCAGGCTAACCCAAATGGGAAAAACAGGAGGCAAGAGCAGAGAACAGGTGGACAGAGGTCCAGGACACAGAGAAGGCAGTGGGCGCCCACTGCTCCCCCAACAACAGCGGCCTGGTTTCTCTCTGGCACCTGGGACTTGGGGCTTCATACTATAGACTCTCCCCCGCCTAGAACCACTGCTCACGTGACCAGGCCTGGCCAACCGAAGCCAGCTCCCTGTGCTCAGCCTGGCCCATAGCAATTTGCCCAAAGCACACAACCCAGCCTGAATGGATAAGAACCAGCCTCAGGATGCTTGCTGCAAGCCCAGGGCAAAGGAAGATCTTTCTGCTGGGCTCGTAGGTGGTGCCCGTGAGCCTAGAGCCGCCCACTGAGGAGAGCCTGCCCAGGGCAGGCCAAGGAGGGGGGAGGCAGAGCTGAGACAGGCCTGAGCATCCCTTTTCACCCTGAGCCGGTTTGTCCTGGTTTTTCTATCACTTGCAGCGGCAGGAGTCTGGGTCTGGAGATGGCCTTCTGAGAGGGATAAGAAGGCAGGCACCAGGTGCACAGGTGTTCGTGAAAGGACAGGAACAAGGCCCCAGCAGCCTCTTGGTCACAACCTCCAGATTCATGGCCCAAGAAGAAATTAGGAGACAAGTACTCCACCTCTGGGGATGCTGGGAGGAAGGGACATGCGTTCCTCCTTCTCTAGCCAGCAGCTCCACCCCCAAAGGCTGTTCCTCCATCCTGCAGAGTCCACTCACCATCGATGCCTACCTGCCAACTAGATTCTCTTCTCTCCTTCCAGGCTGGAAATCTTTTCCACATCCTGGCTAATTGTGTTCAGGTGGAGAGGATTTGGTGGAAGAAACCACACGTGCATATGCGTGAAAGGGGGCGTTGGATGGATGTGGTGTGTGTCTACCCCCCAGCTCTGGCAGCTGCCCCAGGAACACTGCATCAACAGGAAGGGACAGAGGACCCTCAGCTTCAGCCTGTGTCCTGACGGGCTCTGGGTGATGTCAGCGGCTCTTGGCCTCATCCCATAAACATCTGTTCTCCTTATTCTGACCCAGGAATTCCATTTCTGAACAGTCATGGCCTCGTCTGGCAACATGTCCCAGGCGGGTTATGGGACATGGGACTCTGCCTACCCCCAGGGCCTGCTTCCCCACTCCTCACGCCAGCGCTAGCCCAGTCCACAGAGTACTCCAAGCTGATTAATATCTGCACTGTACTTAATGTGTCTCCAAATACTTCTGCACTTTGGTTCCTTATAGCAGCGCCAAGGAGGAAAATGACCTCGTAGCAACAAGGGCCATTGGCTACTAAGAGCGGGCCACGGCCACGGGCCTTACTTCCTATAATCCTCCTAATCACCCACCATGCTGGTTACTGCCATCAACGTTCACCTCTCACAGATGAGGGATAGGAGTTGCAGTGAGTGAGAGAAGGAGCCAGAAACACACTAGCTGGAGCAGGACCACATCTGACTTCAGCGCACAGGGCCTTGTCAGAGATGATGATAAACCGAAATCCTGGGAAGGAGGGAAAGAGGAAGGGATGGAGGAGAAACGACTGGCTCCAGAGCCCCTGTGGCATCCACCTCAATGTAAGAGAAGGTCTCTGCTGCCGACACAGGAACCATGCAGGACATGAAAGCCAGGGAGAAGAGCCAGGGGTGACCACAAGGGGCAGCCAGGGTGCCCAGAGCTGTAGCATCCCTCTGGGGGCTCGGTCCCACTCATCCCCAGCCGGTACAGTACAGGCCTAGGCACTCTCCCAGGTTCTCAAGAGAAACTGGAAATCTGGAGCTTTGGGAGAGATTTGTCAAACACCGGGAAGGCCAAACAAAATTCATCTGTGGGTGGATGTGGCACACAGCCCACCGGTTTGCAAACTCCGCCCTGCACAATGAGAACACTGAAGTACAGAAATATTTCTGTGTATTTAATATGAGGGGCAAGGCAGGGACTCAAATGGGGCTTCGAAGTCCAAATTCACGTGGTGTTTCAGGTTGGATCTACCCACCAGCCTTCCCCTGAGAGTGTCGTACTGAGCCACATCTCTAGCTGAAAACCAGGACAGTCTTTCAAAGGCAGGTATTCTTCTGCCAGCCCTCCAAACAATCCTCCCTCGGGTACACCATAGCTCCCCGGGCACACAGCAGTAACAGGCCCCAGGCCCCAGGGCCCAGAGAAGCTCCCTGATCTAACGGGCGGTGGGACCCAGTCACAGCCACTCATCCCCCACAAACCACACATCCATGTCCTATACTCACTTGACACACCGACCAGGAAAAGAAAAGCCCCACCACGGGTAAGTGACGATACATGGTCCACTTATGCCAAGACGTGTCCGCTAGCAGCATTCACAGAACAAAAAGGAGGAAGGAGGACCTGGTTCTTATCTCCCTCAGACAGCAGCCACAGCCAGCCACCATGAAAACATGGTTTAGCTCCCATGCAAAATCACTAAAATTCAATTTTTACACTCTCACCAACGTAAGAAGACATAAAATAAATAAATATTGAAAAAGACACAAAAATATGAATTTCAGGAGATAATTGTACACTTCTTAGAAAATCCTCCCCCGCAAAGAAATCCACCAAAAAAAAAAAGGGAAAAATAATACAGAAGTTCATTAAAATGCCTAGATGCGAAATAAGTATAGAAATTTGCATATCTAGAATGCAAACCTGGGAAACATCCCATCGAGAGACTTTACAAGGATTTTTTTCATGATAATCCGTGTTTTGTTCCCGTGCCACTGTGATAACGGAAGACTGAGTTTGCTGATGCGCAAGAGGAAGACCAGAGTCACTGGATGCAAATGAGGAGGAACAGGTGCGGCCTTGGTGAGGCTTGGGTTCACCAGGTCAACTGTGGTTGAATGTTTAGCTGCAGTTGTGCAAATGCAATTTAATTTGTGCCAACATGCTGACTGTAGCTCTGTTTGCTCTTTGGGAATGAAAGCGACTCAACTCAGAGAATATCTGGAAAAAGTACGTCCCAGGTATCCTGAGTAAAAATGGTCATCCAGTATTCTAGGTTTAAAAATGGTCCTAGTTATCCATAATAACCTACTATAAAATAGGATCTAAACAATCCCATTCACAATGGTGATAAAATTCTAAGACTTGTAGTAACAAACTTACCGGGAATAGATTTTAAAAGATCTAAATCAATGTCCTTCTTACGTCCCTGAGAAAATGAAACATCATGAAAATGCCATTCACTTGTTCAACAAAGGTTTGCTGAGGCCCTGCTGTGTGTTGGACACTACTGTAAGCATGAGATATCATCCAAAATAAAGATCCTCTTAGGATACTGCTTAAGATCATAAGCAAACAAACCCAAAATCCATCTGGAAAATGGACAAAAAGTTAAAACATTTTTTTAAAGTCATGATGGTGATAACCTGCCCTATCAGATTTTAGAACATAGCATTAACAAAGGGCTTTGTGCGGGTACAAAATAAAACAGACCAGAAATAAGCCAGAGCACCTTCACGAGCTTCACAGATGAGGGAGTGCACATCCCAAAGGTATAAGGAAAGGGGTGAATTCGTAAACGCCTGGCACTGAGACACAGAGTGGCAATTTAGAAAAAATAAGTACTTAAAACCCACACCTCACACAGTACAGGAAACACACACACTTCACTTGAATTAAAGGAGCTAAATATTTAAAAATCAAAATCCATGCCACAGAGCACTTCTTTGAAAGGCTGATTATTTTCTACAATCTGAATACACAGAAGAAATAAACAGCAGAGGCCTGGCAGAGTTGACCAGAAGAACTAAAAAGTCGGCAAGGTAAAAATAAGAAGGGAAACGCTGTGGCTATAAATCTGCCTAAGCTCACAAAGGGTGAATGAATGCAGGGAGAAAGGGAGATGAATGAATGCACAGACTCTGTGGCCTTGATGGGGCAGATGTCCGGCATCACCTTCTCCCACTCCAGTGGCCGCTGTCCTCCACACAGCTTTGGCTACCCTCCACCCTCTGCTCCATCCACTCTCAGGCCCTGAGCAGAGGCTCGCCTCCTGCACCCCCATGCCCAGGAGCTCTCATGCAGGACACCACCTACACAAACTTCCATGGCAGCCCTGGGTCAGAACATAGCCTGGTCCGACCAGCCTCCCCAGTAAGGACACAGCCCACAAGGGCCTAGGCACCCCAACAGGAAAAACGGCACTCGAAGGCCAGATCGGCCTATCTGAGGCAGGGGCTGCTCTGACAGGGCAGGGGCTTGGCCTTAACCTTGTTTGCTGAAATGCACCGAGAGCTCAGCTGCCAAGGAGAGGAGGGACTCCCCTGCCTAGGGCAATAATGAACCCCTCTGTGTGGGTTGGGGGTGGGGTGATGTGTACCTCAGGACAACGGAGGTTTTCAGCTGCAGCAGAGTTTCACCTTTGGGAGCAGGAGCCCCGGCCATGGGCTCCATGTGACCTGGGGTGGGTCAATCCCCCTCTCTGAGCCCTGCCTTCCTCTCAGATAAGATCCCATTCCCAGTGTCACAGGAGGTGATGTATGATAGGAACGTGCAGGCATAGCCTGGGTCAGAGTGTGTGGCCAATGATGAAGAGCCCACCACCAAGGAAGGATCACCCAAGAGTCCCGGTTGCCCAAGTGGGGGGCTCACTTTGGGAAAGAACGGTAGGACAGAGAGGGGAGGGGAAAGGAAGGGAAGGGAGGAAGAGAGAGGAGAGGGTAGAAGGGAGGGAGGAGAGAAGAGGGCATGACAAGATGGGGAGAGAGGGAAGAGAGACAAGAGAAGGAGGGCATGCCCAAGAAAGAAGGATGGAAGGGCTTCTTGGCTTCCAAGCCACGACTCCGGTCCACTCCCTGGGGACTGCTCAGGAAATAGGCCTGCCCTCTGTCAGCTGAGCTGAGCCCTGGCCTGGGACTTCTCACTCTGTATGCAGGTCTCAGACCAGCCACTCAGGGCTAGGACACACCCACCCACCCGGGAAGCTCAGACCTCAGCTCAAGGCTAGTGAACTCACACCAGTAGCCAGTGGTCAGCCAGCGGAGCTGAGGAGCCGAGGCCGGAATGGAGGCAAGAGGATTGGGAGCTTCACAGGGCCCGGGATCTGGCTGGGGGGCACTGAGGGACACCATGGCAGACAGTGCCCCTGCCACCACCCTCCCAACGGGGCCTGCAGAATCAGTACCCAGTGCCAAGTGAGTTCTACCCACCCACTGTGTGGACAGGCAGCCTCAGCCTTCCCTCTGTCTGCCACTCTCTGAATTTCCAGGTGAAAGACCAGCGGACACAGAGGGCCAGGAGCTAACACCTCAGCAGCAGATCCCATGGTCCTAGGCCACCTGGAGGCCTGGCTGGCCCTCTTGGACATGATCTCCTTCCACCCCAACCTCCCAAGGAGTTTGGATCCCAAACCTTTTGGACCGAAGCCAACCAGCTTGTTCCCCTTCACTCCCTCAAAGACACAAATCCTCCAAGGCAGGTGGCGTGGCCACTGGGGAAACTGAGGGTCACAAGCCAGCCAAGTGGAGAGTCAGCCCTGAACCCGGGTCTGTCCGACCTCACACCTCCTGACCCTCCTCTAAGTCAGTGGGTGCCCACTGGCTGTGCATAAGACTCTCCCATGCAGCTCTTGAAAAACACAGACCCCCAAGTCCTACCCACATCTGATAAATCAGAATCTCTCAGGCTGGGGCCCTGGCACAGGCACTGTTCGAAGTTGCCCAAATCCCATGCTCATCTGTGGGCAGACAGATAGATAACACAACGGAAAACAATTTTATTCTCTACACAACGGGCCACAGATTTCCTCTATGGAAACCACAGTCTTTCAGAAAAGACCTTCTAGAAACATGTGGGAATAAAGGTACCAGTGGGACCCCAGGAGGACAGGGGCGTGTGGGCAGGAACCAACCACTGAGCAAGGAGGTAAAGTCTTCTGTAAGACTCAGGAAAAACTGAAGGTTGGAAGAGATGCCGCTGAGAGGAGAGTCCAGCGTGTCAAGGTGGCAATTCGTCCCCACGTGGGCTTTCTAAGAACTGGTTCCAGCTCTCCTGGAAGCCACCTGCTCGGCTGGGCAGTTCAGCCTTCTCCACCTTCCTCAGCAGCGTGCCCCAGCCCCTTCCTGGAAGGGGACCTGAAAGCTGTAAACGGAGCTGGCTTGCATTTCAGGGCCAGCAAGCAGGCAACTCAGGGGATCTGCCAGCAGCCTCGAGTCCCCGGTCCTCGGGAAACACAGCCCCTGGGAATTGCCTAACGCCCCCTGCTTTGGGGGTCGGGGGCAGGGAGGGGGGCAGTGGTGTGTGAGGTGTTAGACAAATTTAATCTAGATTTCAGCTCCCTTGCTGATAAAAATAGGACCTCAGAAAACTAGAATTCAGAGGATATTGCCTTCCCACGAAATCCATCTTAGTCCACGAGCAAGCATTGTATTTTATTAAGCAGAGAAATGCCAGGGGCGTTCCCATCAGAGCCAGACGCAGACGCAGATGCACAAAGCTGCTGCTGTTACTTAACATTACTCTGAAGGTTCTAGATGGTACAGATTGGAAACGAGACTCCAAAATTATCATCGTTTACAGACAGTATAACTGTATACCTAGAAAACCCAGGGGAATCCACAATGATATATTAGAATTAATGAGTTCTATCAAGCAGCTTGATAAAAGATAATTATATAAAAATCAATAGCCTTCCTGTACATCAACGATAGATGGAAATGATTCCATAAACAATAGCAAAATGAAAAAAAAAATCCTTCAAATGACCCTGACTTAAAATAATGAGTGACCCGTATAAAAAATGTATAATACTTTACTGAGCAACATCAAAGCAGAATTAAATCAATTGAAAAATACACCGTGTTCCTGGTAAATACTGTAAATTTTGTCAATTCTTCCTTTAATTGGTTTCTAAGTTTAATTTAATGTCAATCAAACTCACAAGGGATGTTCTTAACCTGACAAAACAATTCTAAAATTCAATTGAAAGAAATAAACAAAGGTGACCAGCCAAGAAAATTTTGCAAAAGAATAACAGTGAAACGGGAAGTATCCAGCCAGATGTCTCAAAGCAGCACTGTCCAACAGAAATGTAATGAGAACTTCACATGGAGCCACGTTTAAAAAAAAGAAAAAGAAAAAAATAGGTGAAATTAATTTCAGCAATATATCTTACTTTATCCAGTACATCCAAAATATTACCATTTTAATCTAAACTCGACACTTTTAGATCACCAATGAAATATTTTACATTTTTTTTTTATACTAAGACTTTGAATACTGAGTATTTTACACTCAGGCACCTCTCACTTCGGACCAGCCACGTTTCAAGTAGTGATAACATCACCAGGCTCATAGCTACCCTGGTAGAAAGGGTAACTAGAAAGCAGCTAATTCTTCAGATATCACAGCTTTAAGGCTCTAGTGATAAACACAGTTTAGTACTGGTAGAAGAACAGTGACAGAAACATAGAACTGATCTGTGATATTGGTTAACCCGATATTTCATTTGCAACTGATGGGAGATGGCATCATCCATTAAAAACACATATATGTTCATATTCACAGCTCTTGAGCTACTTTTTCCTCATACCTTCAGAAGTTCTGTCCCAATCAGACTGGCCACTTGGACAAATCTTGCATGAAACAGAAATACACTTTATTTGCCATGTAGTCCCAAATCCCTGCTTTCGAAGGAGAGATATCCAGGTTCAGAGACGAATCTTTGAATATGCCGCTCACAGAGCTAGCAAGGGCTGGTCCTTCCGGGGTTAACAGCCCAGTCTCTGTTGCTGCTCTACTTCTCAGCATGAGAACTGCCTGCCAGCTCTCAGACATGGACTTGAGATCACTTGTAACAGAATAACAACAACAACAATAGAAAAACTGCCCATCCAGGATTCTAGACACACATTTTTCACATTTACCACCTCTGAGGTCAGGATGAAATCACTCGGTCTTAATCACCACCGGCAGCCAGCAGCAACCATGCGGTGGCCGGCATTGCCTGGCACACGCCAACCCGACCATGATGTGTGGCTCATGTGCCATCCCTTATCTGAATTGCATGTAGGGTCAGCACTTCCTGTGCTGAGATCCTTGCCTCCTAAAATGTCTTCGGAAAGTCACACCATGATGGCAAAAAAATTATGGTGTGCACACAAAAGCACAGAGACAATGGAGTGGGTAACTTTGGCATCAGTGAGGAAATGTCCTTGGAGGAAGGACTGCAACTCCACGCTTTACCAAAGAGAGGAAGACTCCCAGAAGTGAAGAAGGCCGTCAAATGCTAAGTAAGACAAGCAAGTGAGAAGGGAGGAATGGCCCACTGTTCAGAGCAACTAGGGACAGGGCTGCTGGTGCCTATGCCTCTTTGGACTGTAATTAAGGTGCCATGGTACAGTTTAATTGGGAGTGTCTGCTCTTACTTGGTGCACCCTATAAGTGATGGTATCTTAGATCTGATGAAAGGCATAAATAGCCAACATCTCCCAAACCCTAGGCCTGGGCTAAGTACTTGCATTGAGCACCCACCCTTCCAGTGCCCAGCAAGTGTGGATGGGTTCCTCCGCCCACTTTGCGAGCCAAGGAAAAGAGGTTTTGTGCATTTCAGCCCTTGTCCAGGCTGCCCAGCTATGCAGGGCGGAGACAACCATGTGACACAGCAGCCTCCAGTCCACACTAAGTCCGTGGTCACATGAAACCTGCAGGGCAAGGTGGGGCGGTGCAGGGACTACCTAGCCCCTCCACACTGCCTGGGCCGAGTTCCCTCTGCCTCCAAAGAGAAGCTGTGAGCCCCGCTCCACAGGCTTAGAGTAGACTTGCAAGGTAATTGAAATTCATGGATGAGCCCGAGGAGCCAGCTCCAGGCTCTGTAATAACTTCTCCATATTAATGGCAGCACCGCAGACCCGGTGGACAGTTGACATTTAACATGAAACATAAGCAGCAGCGCAAGAGGCTCCTACCTGGGCCCTCCCATTTCAGAGAGCATGCCAGTGCAGGAGGAGGGGGCCCAAGGCAGTGCAAAGATTCAGAGGGCTAGGGTCTTCCTCTCTCCTGGGTACCTCTCCCCCCTCTCAGTCCCCTCCCCTGCAGGAAGCTCCTGCCAAGAACACACACGACCATACTTACACACACTCGAATGCACATGCTCACCCTACAAACACACACCCACTCACACCGAGGCACACACTCACACACGTGCTCACTCCAGTGCATAAACTCACAAGCGTAGACACACATTCACATGCAGGTACATATTCATGTCACACTCATATGGATATGCATGCACATGCACACCCAAGCACACCCTCCACATAACACATACACGTGCGCACACACACACATTCCCACACAAAGGTGTACAAACAGCCACGTATGTTCCCCCAGGCTGCCCACGCAGGGGAGGGTAGTGAGGGTAATGAAGAATGTGTCCACCTGCTAGTATAGACTGAAGGTCCCAGGAAGGGATCCACACGCATTTGTGCGTATGGATCTGAGCAACGTGAGTGGGGAGGCAGAGGCCACAGCTCAGGCCACCACACAGCAAAGCCAGCCTGGATGCTAGGTGGGCACACCAGGCCACTGGGGGGTGTCCCTGTGGCTCCGTGCAGGTAAGCTCCTCTATGACTGCTCTGCCTGGCTGTGACACTCATGGTCCTCACAGCAGGCCAGAGGCTCTGGCCTTCCCTACCTCCCCGCTGACGCCTGGCATCACTCCACACTCACCAAGTGCTGGGGGCACAAGGGGACGGGCACCCACGGCCGGCCATGGGGCAGAAAGAGCCTGAAGCCTGCCAACACGGGAATGGGCGGCACCGTAACATTCCACAACCAGGGCCAGAACACCACCACGCAGTGGAGTCAGGGTAGGGGTCACAAGGGATGACTCGGGAAGAGCCGGCCTCCCTGGGTTCAGAGACTGGTGACTATGCTGGCCCTTCCTGAGGGGCCGAGCTGGGCTCCACTCTGCCCTTCCCTAGAGGATTCCGTGCAGAGAGGCGACCCCACACCGGGAGAGCCCACAGATCCCAGGAACTCACCGAGCCTCGGTTTCTTCATCTGTGAAAGGGACACCGCAATGGCTAGTTCACAGGACGACTGCAGGGACTGGGCACATGCGGCAGCAGAGGCAGCGGGTATAGACACTGATTCTCTGGCCGCCTTTTCTTGAGGGGCAGCGCGGGCAGCAGAGCCCTCAGGCAGCAGAGGAGTGACGCACCCGGCGAGCCGCAACTCCGCGATGGCGGACGATCCCCGCTCCCGGCACTCGGTCGACTATTCTAGGCCGCCGCTGGAGCATGTGACTCGGGCCAGATCCAATCAGTGCACAGCATTCCTGGGCCACAGTGATTGGCTATGGAAAAGTCCCGTGACCTAATCCTGACCAATCAGGGTGAAGCTCAAGACCGTGGCGGGAACCTCCAAACAGTAGCTTCCCTTTTCCACCAGGCTGTCTCTGGGGGTGTGAGGGGTGTGGGGATAGCAGCAACCACTGGTCCCAGAGAACAGAGTCCCACAGGGGAGGAAAACTGGACGAGTGGGGTTCAAGGGGCATCACTGCACCCCTGAACTACCTACCGAATCCCATGAGTCCTCAGTTGCCCTTTTTTATGTGGTAAAATACACATAACGTAAAATTTACCGTCTTAACCACTTTTGGTGTCGTTCAGTGCTATTAAATGCATTCCTAATGTTGTGCAACCATCACCAGACCTCTTGTTTTCTTGTAAAACTGAAACTCCGTAACCATTAACAATAACGCCCCATTCCCCTCTTCCCCCAGCCCCTGGCAATCACCTACTGGCTGCCTGTGATTTTAACGACTCCAGTTGGAAGACAGATGAGTCTGGGTTTCAGACCACGGATGCACCTACACCATTCTGAGGGGCCACCACAAGGCAAATGGGGTGGTGGGGCAGGGTCATAGGCTGCTACTCTGCCCCCTGGAGCACAAACCCCTGACAAGTCGCCCTCCATCATGGCGGCCACAGGTCGGTGCACGTCCCTTCGCCGTGCCCCGACCCCCTGGGAAGCTCCTTCCCTTCCACCAAATCACTCCCAGTGAGAAGTGGTGGGGTGGCCAGCCAGAAGGTTGTGGACGCCCTGGAAGAGGGCATGGGGTGGCGGTAATGAAGTCAGGCTGGGTTCGAGCAAGTTCCCAGCCCCTGCCGGCAGGGGGTCCTGGCGCATCTAAGATCCTGCTGCCAGCATACCTCCCAACACTTCCACACCTGCCCCTGGAGGCCCCATCAGGGGACCTCAGGGCCCACACGGGGTCTTCACAGTGGACTTGTTTGCCCACATGATATCAATACACTCAGAAACACAGTTTCTCTGAAGAAACAATGAGGGGCTCAGCAGCAAGGAGCCCACATTCCTGGGGGGCAACAATCTCTTGAGGGAGGTGGGGCTTGGGTTCGCCCGGATCTCCACCTCTCCCTCCTCCAACCCTGTGCCCTCACTTGTGTCGGATCCCCATCTGGTCCCTAAGGCACCTGGAATTGCCCTGGAAGTGTCCTAGAAACGGTTAAGTCAATCGCCCAGTTTCCACCTGGACAAACTGAGGCCAGTGGTGGGAGAATTTGCCCAGGGTCCGCAAGATGACTTGCCAGAGCCCAGTCCAATGTCTCCTCACCCCACCCAACCCTTCCCCATACAGGAATGGGGAGGCAGGGGGTCTTCTCTCTTCTACTTGGTTTGATTTAGACCAAGGGTTTTGAACTCAAGTTTCATGAACCCCAAAGGAGGGGCAGGAAAACCATAAAACCACATGTTGTGCACAAGTGCTTTCCTATGGGAAAGGAGGTAGAGCTTTCAGCCATTCTCTAAGGCAGACTGCCCCAGTGAGTGTGGGCATTCTGGAATTGGCAAGAGAGCAGATGAAGAGAGATGGGCCGGCTCTGGGCACGGGGGGACACAGGGTTTCCGGAGCAAGTCCTCAACCCTTTCCTACACAGGCTTCTGGCCCCCTCTCCCTGGGAACTCTCATTTCACAGCTCCCAGCCGAGGTCTGCCCGGCCGGAGCGGGGCCCTGCAGACATAGCTGGGTACACGTTACCCATGGCACAAGTTACCAAGAAGCACAGGGCGCAACCTGGCATGACAATGCCTAGGATCACTTCCTGGATGAAATGCCATTTAGCTGAGACCTACAGAGTGAGCCAGGTAAAGATGAAGGGATAAGAGTGGTCCAGGCAAGGGCACAACCTATGCAAAGGCCCTGAGCTGGGGGGTGTCCTGTGTTGGGGGAACTAAAAGCTCAGTGTGATGGGGCACAGGCATGAAGGGGACACAGTAATGAAACTGGAGGTCACTGAGCCAGGTCATAGTTGGCCTTGAATGCCAGGATGGTGAATTTGGATGTATTTCCGGGTTTGTATTTTTCTTTTTTAAGGGCAATAAGAATCACTGAAAGATCTTAAGCAAAGGAGTGACATGACTTAATATACGGTTTATGAAAATTAGCGTGGCTGCTGTATGGAGAAAGTTGCTGGGGACAGACCAATTAGCAGCAGCTGAAGATCACAGGTGCAAAAGACAGGGCTTGGGGTCAGGCGTGGTGGAGAGATGGGAACGGGGATAAAGTCCAGAGACATCTAGGACAGTGGCTGGCTGGATATACGGGTCATGGAGAGGGAGGAGAGGGGTGATCCTGGGATTCCTACCCAAGAAAGGGTAGGGTCTGGAGGAGAGTGGAGGCTGAATTCCATTTCAGAAGCATGGGGTCACCAGGGAGGGAGCCCTGGAGGCAGCCCAGGAAGAGATCTGGATGCGGGGACCTAGAGTCCAGGTGGAGTGCGGTGGCAACTGTTTACATCTGCCCCCAGCACATTCACTTTCCTCTTGCTTTTATATAAAACATCCATCCATTCCAGAGTTTGAGGATCTGACCCTCACTTTCAATCCCAAAAGTGAGCGAGAGACTCGGGCCAGGCCTACATCACAACGATTGGTTCAAAGAGGGGCCTATAACCTAAGCAGGGCCCATCAGAGCCCTCTCCAGGATGCTAGCAGGAACCATCCTGAAAAGAGTGCTCTCCATTTCTAATTGCTACCATGGCAGGCAAGTTAAGCCAGGAGTTGCCAGTGGTCCCCACATGGGGAAGACCATGTTGAGACAAACACAGAGAGTAGCAGACCTGAAAGGCAGAGAACGTGTGATGAAACAAGCCCTGAACCCCTGGATCCAGCCATGCCTGAACTCCTCAGGACCCCAAGGATAATTGGGCCCATGACATCCCTTGTTTATTTCATTTACTTTAAGCTGGCTTTCTGTCACTTAAACTGAATGAGTCTTAAACAACAAGGAGACTGAGACTACCCTGGGCAGCTGTGTAGATTGCCAAGAGCAGGAACCAAGTAGTCACCTCTACTCTTCTGACCCAAGGACCCCCAAAACCCAGGAAACTTGGAATGTCCCACAGCCCTTCTTTGGTGTTCCTGAGATCCTCTCGCTGCCCTCCAAGCAGTGCCACCGCAGGGTGGGAGGAAGGAAGACCCTACAAGGGATGGCTGCAAGTCCCAGGCACCCTTACCCTCAACCCCACAAGCCGAGCCTGCCACACCTGCCCACCCTACCCTAGCACCTGAGCCAGCCAGAGCCCAATGTGTGGCCTCAAAAGCAGGAGACTTTTGAGGAAAAATGAAACTCATTGTGGTCCCTTAGGCCAGCAAATGACTTCTCTCTGTGGACCTTAGTGATTCTTAATGACTAAAAAGACTGGACACGGCCTCCTCGGTGGCTCAGTCGGTTAAGTGTCCGACTGTTAATTTTGGCTTAGGTCGTGATCTCAGCATCCTGGGATCGAGCCCTGCATCGACTCTGCGCTCAGTGTGGAGTCTGCTTGGGATTCTCTCTCTCCCTCTCCCTCTGCCCCTCCCCACCCCCACTCAAGCTCTCTCTCTATTCCTCTCTAAAATAAAGAAATAAAATCTTAAAAAGAAAATCCTGGACAGCGTAGGCACCCAGCGGAGGGGCCCCAGCCCACAAGGCAGAAACCCTTGGGCCTCTCTGCACCTCAACCACACGATGCGGGCTCTGCCTCACAGCATCATGGGAGCTCGAAAGGTGTACACTGCCTCCACCCCTCAGACCTCAGGACGGGACCAGACCTCAGAGCTCAGACCCTTCCCACTGCCCAGCCCATGATGACTTCCACCCACTGGCTTTGTCATGCCCTATCAGGCTGGAGAGGTCCCCAGAGCTGCCCTGAGGTGGGAGGCGGGGGGGGGGGGGCGGAAACTGGGTGCTTCAGCGCTACTGGAGTCCCCACTGCCATCACCCAGCTCTAAAGACTCAGGCAACCTGCCAGGAACTGCAGGCTGGAGCAGGCCAGCCGTGTGTCAGCAAGCCACTCAGCCACCAGGTCTGCTCCCAGGTCCTCTCACGAACACACAACGCCCCTGACTCAGACGGTCTCCAGGAGTCAAAACAGGGAAGGTAAGAAATGTTTTACAGAAATGCATTTCTTCGTTTTTATTCTTTCTGTTGGCATGCAAAAACAAAACAAAACAATAAAATGTAGTGAACATGATCTTGGAATCAGGCAGACATGCATTCAAATACCGACTGCAAAGCTCAAAGCAAGCTCTCAGCATTTGGAGCCTCAGTTCATTCATCTGTAGAATGAGGATAATATCAGGCATAGGCCATAGGATGTTGTGAGGATTGAACAAGGATATGCAGGCATAAGGCACTCAGCAGGGAGCCTGGCACATAGTAGGGGTAGCAAACTATGACTTACTATTATCACTATTATACTATTATCACAACAGGCTTCTGGTTCCGTTATAAAAAATAAGCTTTTATTTATTGGAGAGTGAGATCTCTCTCTTATCTCTGCATGAGTGGCGGGAGGGGCAGAGGCAGAGGGAGGAACAGACTCCCCGCCAAGCAGGGAGCCTAACATGGGGCTCGATACCAGGACCCATGAGATCATGACCCGAGCCAAAGGCAGACTCTTAACCAACTGAGCCACCCAGGCCTCCCCTCACTGGGTTTTTAATGAGCATATATGAATAACATGAAATTAGCACACCTATCATGTGGCCTGAAAGGTACTAGGAAACTAGAGCAATGTGACATGCAAGAATCCTTTGTTAGGCATAATTTTCTCATGCATCATGAAAAGACAAACCTTAACCTTTCCCCATGAATATTATGAATGACTTCTGTCTAGCGGCTGTAAAAAACAAAAACAAAAACAAACAAGCAAGCAAACAAAAATCCTGGAAACTCTGCGTTTACCAGCCTCTCTGGGAATAAAGTGCACATCATGTCTTATGAAGCATATCTTCATGTGGCATTTCTGGAGTCTGCACCTCTACCTGACTCCAGAAGAATCTACATCTTGGCAGGTTCAGAATCCCCATCTCATATTAACTGAGGGGACAGCACCTCTTCTGCTCTCTGTTTCTGGGGTTCTGCAAATCCCACGTACTGCTCCCCACAGGAGCACCAGACCCCAGGCAGGCCAGAGTGATACCCAGGTCTCAGCTGGAATTATTCAGAAAAAGACACTGCTGGGGCCCCCAGACTTACCACAGAAGGAATGCACCTGAGAACAAAGCCAATGCAAAGGGAGACAGAGGCCGGAGATAGCATGTGCCCCAATGACCTAGTGGGAGCACCTGGATTCAGCCATGCCTGAAGACTTACCATTACGTGAGCTAATAACCTCCCGGTTTTTGTTTAAACTAATTTAAGCTGTCTGTCACTTGTAACTGAAAGGATCCTGACAGATGTAATGAAATAAGATTCCCCTCAATTAGGAGACTGCTATCCACAGAAAACAAAGCTACTGCCTTCCTTTCTCTTTTTTTAAAGATTTTATTTATTTATCTTTAGAGAGAGAGCGCGTGCACATGCCCGAGCAGCTGGGACCCTGCTCCATGGTTTTTCCTACACATCTTCCAGGAAGACATGTTCTGCAAAGAAGGGGTTCCATGGTCCCACCTGTGTGGGAAAGGATGGATTATTCAGAGTATGAGACTTTTATTACGAAACTTCTCAGAGACCCCGATGGGCCCCCTGAATCTCCCAAGCTGAATGCAAGGTGCAGTATCTCCCACACCTGTTGTCCACCGAAACCCATTTGCAAGGAGCAACTTATGGTGGAATCTGTAGAACTCTCTTGCAGAAATGGGGCTGTTGATGGGGCACCTGTGTGGCTCAGTGCGTTAAGCGTCTGCCTTCACCTCAGGTCATGATCCCAGAGTCCTGGGATTGAGTCCTGAGCAGAGAGCCAGCTAGCCTCTCTCTCTCCCTCTGCCTGCCGCTCCCTCTGCTTGTACTCTCTCTCTCTCTGTCAAATAAATAAATAAATAAATAAATAAATAAATAAATAAAATCTTTAGAAATGGGGCTATTGAGCCTTGGTTCTCAAAGAGCAGCCCAAGGCCCAGGAGCATTAGCCTGGAAGCTTATTAGAAACGCAGAACTTGGGGTGTGTGGGTGGCTCAGTAGGTTAAGCATCTAACTCTTGATTTTGGCTCAGGTCATGATCTCAGGATCTTGAGATCAAGCCCCAAGTTTTGAGATTCACACCCAGTGTGGAACCTGCTTAAGAGGCTCGCTCGCTCGCTCTCTCTCTCTCTCTCTCTGACACGCCCTGCCTTCACTCATGCTCTCTCAGAAAGAAAGAAAGACAGAAAGAGAGAGAGAGATGGAAAGAAAGAAAGGAAAGGAAAGGAAAGGAAAGGAAAGGAAAGGAAAGGAAAGGAAAGGAAAGGAAAGGAAAGGAAAAGGAAAGAAAAGAAAAGAAAAGGAAGGGAAGGAGGGAGGGAGGAAGGAAGGAAGGAGGAAATGGAGAACTTTCGGCCCCACCCCAGATGTGCTGAACTAGAACTTGCATTTTAACAAGATCCCTAGGGATATGCACGCACACCACAGCCTGACATACCTGCTTTGGTGTGTTTTGTTATCTCTGAAGGAAAAGCAAATGCTACAGAGGCAGGGGGTCTGTGTGGCATGGTGGTTAAGGGCCTAGATTGCTAGGAGAATGAGATGCATTTATCCACGTAAGGCCTATCGGGACGAGTGCACAGATGTTGCCCATCTCAAGGTCTTCTACCCGCCCCGACGTGGGAGCCCTGTGGCACAAGGGGCTGGAGGGAACCAGGCCAGATTCCTGCCAGCATGGGCTAGGTGGTCTTGGGCAAGTCACACGACCTCCTAGAGCCTCATCCGAGCATGTGCAAACCAGGGATGAGGATCCTTCCCCTGCAGGATAGCTGTGGGGACCAGAGCTTTGCACTATGTATAGAGCCCCAGGCCTATCAGTGATACACAGAGAAACTCAAAGGGTTAAGGAATTAATTAGTATAAAATGAGAAGAGACACACCAAAACAAAAAGAAGGAAGGAGGGAAGGAAGAAAGAAAGAGAAAGAGAGGAAGGAAGGAATGAGAAGGAAAGAAGGAAGGAAAGGGAAGGGAGGGAGGGAGAGAGGAAAGAAGGAAGGAAAGAGGGAGGGAGAGAGGGAGGCAGGAAGGAACGAAGGAAGCAGGAGAAAGAGTAAAGAACTAATATGGATGCCCCACTGTCTTCAGGCCATTTTTCCTTGACAGCATTCAAGGCCCCTCAGGCAAGCCCCAGCCCATCTTCCAACTCCCGTCTTCTTTCCAGCTGCCTTGCCCCTGCGCAGGCCAGTGTGGCCAGTCCTCGTGACATCTCACCATGCCTGTCCGGACCAGGCCAATGCACCCAGTAGCTGCATACATGTTCTTCGCTCCGCTAAGATTGCCAACCTGCGCCTTTGCCTGCTGCCAGCTCATTCTCCAAATAGCCCCCAGGAGCCTGCGGTCAAAGCCCCGGCCAGAGCCGCCCCTCAGCCCATCGGCAGCCCCCAGCCCCAGGTGGGCACTGGGCCAGCCACACCCCTGACCCGCACAGTGGACGGATGGCGCTAGGAGGTTCTGGCTAAACAAATGAATCACCAAATGACAGATGAAGGAATGATATGGAGACAAAGCCTCCCTTGAAATGCTCCCCATCAGGAATCTCTCAGTCCA
>CM052895.1:3330661-3349641 GCA_028534135.1 Potos flavus | reverse complement strand
TTGGGCCGTAGCCGCAGGTGCAGGTCTCGGCCGAAGACCGTGACATTGTAAAAGAGGCGGCCGCCGGGGTCCTCCTCGTTGTCTCCAGGTAAGCCCGGGGTCTGGACAGGGGCTGCCCTTCGGGCCCGTACCCCTGCCTGGGCCGACGCTGCCGACACCACGTGGGACACCAAGCGGCCCTGGGCGTCAGTGCGCACCGGCACCGCCAGGATGCGCTCCGCTCCGTGCCCCAGGGGCCCGCCTGCAACGGGAAGGGGCGTTAGACCCGCCAAGACCTCGGAGGCCCGGAGACCAGCCGCCAAGCCCCGCAGCCAAGCCCCGCAGCCCCGCAGCGCTCCCCCCCCACCACCACTGCGAAGGGAAGGGCATTCTGCCAGGCAACCCCCAGAAACTAGCCTGCACCTCCCCGGCCTTCTTCCTACTGGGAAGGGGCGTTAACGGGGCCACCACTCCGGAGCCCCGCCGCCCTCAGGCGGTCCCCCTCTGGGACCCAGCCAGCCAAGCGCTCTGCCCCCTGCCCCGTTCCGGTTTGGGGCTCCGCGAGCTCCTCACAGTTCCCCTGGGGACAGCCCATCAGAGCGCCCCCGCCCCTTGAACCTACAGTCCTTGGCAGGACGTGGGGAGGTTCCGAAACCGTTGTCGGTTGGCCCCTTACCCGTACGCCTCGCCTCTACCCCTCCGCGGCCCCCGCCGCCCGGGAGCCCTCACCGCTCGCCTCCCGAGCGGCGAAGACTCGGCTCCCCCGGGCACGCGCGGCCTGTCCTCCGTGTCCAGCTCTCGGTTGGACCGATGCCGGCCCCCTTCCCGCGCGCCTGAGGACAGGGAGGGGTGGAGCAGGGTCCCTCCGGTCCTCAGGGATTACCCCCGGGGCGCCCCATCAGTCCTCAGGGCCCAAGGCGGCGCGCTCAGCACCCGGCTCCTCCCGAGCGTCCCCGGACACGAGCCCCGGCGCCGCCTCGCCCTGGCTCCCCAGGACCCGCTGGGGCTAGCGCTGCGCTCTCTGCCGCGGGGCTTTCCCGGCCCTCCATCTCCTTGCTCCGCGTCCCGCGAGCCTCGAACGCTGCGAGGCTCCCCCCTGGCCGGAGGCGCTCCAGTGCGCCGCGGGGCGCCCCCTGCGCGACCAACCCGGCCCCGAAGTTGGCCAACTTGGCCCCGGGCGGGGCGCGCGGAGTTTGCCCAAGTCGGGCTGGACGACGCCTGGGGAGGGGGCGGCGGAGCACGCGGGGCGGAACCCGGCCGACGGGGGTCATGGGGCTTGGGGACCCGGCCGCGCCTACCTGGGGGGTCGGCGGCGGCTGCGAGCCGGGCGTCCGCGGGCGGCGGCGGCAGCAGGAGCGGCGGCAGCAGCAGCAGCAGCAGCAGCAGCAGCGCGGGGCAGAGCAGGAGGCGAGCGGCTCCCGCCGGCGGATCCATGGCAGCCGGACCGCAGCCGGGGCCCCGCACTCGCTGCCGGCGCGAAAGTTCCCCGCGCGCCGCCCAGCCCACATCTGGGGGCAGCTGGAGCCGCCCGCAGCTGCAGCACCGCAGGGCGCGGGGCGGAGGAGGCGAGGCGCGGAGGAGAGGGCGGGGGAGCGCGGAGGGGAGGCGGGGAGAGGGAAGGAGCGAGCGAGCGAGGGAGGCGGGAGGGAGGAGAAGGCGAGCGAGGGGGAGGGCGGGGACGGCGGGCGCCTCAGCCTGCGGTGACCCGGCGCTTCTTGGCGCGGCCGCCGCCGCCGCCGCCGCCGCCGCCCGCCCTACTCCTCGCGCCGCCGCCGCCGCGGTTCCCGGCTCGCAGCGAAGCAGAGACACCCCGAGGCGGCGGCAGAGTAGCGCCGCGGGCCGGGCGGAGGGAGCCCCGCCGCCGGCCACCATCCGGCGCGCCCCGCGCCCTGGCGGCGCACAACCTCGGACGAGCGGCGCCCGCCTGAGCATCCCCACCCAGAGATTCCGTGGGGCGCCTGGGTTCCACCCGTCACCCTCGGGGCGCAAAGAGCTGCCTCATCCTCTCTTGGGCGCCCTGGGGCAGGACAGGGCGCAGGCGAATGGGGCCGGGTTGGGGAGGCCTGACATGTAAACTCCAGAGGCTGGAAGACGCTTTTATAGGAGGGAGCATGCACTGCGGGGACTATCCCAAATATCGACTTTTACCCTTCCAGAGAGATGCAAGCTTCCTTCGTCCCCAACTCCTCTCTGCCTGAAGTTCCTGTCCCCCTCCAACTGCCTCCCCATCCCTCCGTTGCTGCCTCTGAATACAGCATCCTCCACCCAGACGCGGGCCCTCCCTCCCAGAGCTCAGTCAGGTTGCTGCCCTCACCTGCCCCAAGTCCGAGTCCGGGAGCCTCCTGGCCTTTGCACTCCCAGGCCTGCCTAAAATAGCCTCTGCACTCCACCCACCTTTTCCGACTCAGCATCCAAGGCTTCCCTCTCCATCCTGGAGCAAGTTTGCTGTCAAAGCCCATCCTCAGATGGATTCCCTAATCTCCAGCACGGTCTCCGCACTGCCAGGAGTCACAGTCCTACTGGGCTCGCTGTCCCCCAGCACAGTGACCTTCCCTCCCCAGGTCCCACCTGGAAACCCACTTCCTAGGCATGTGTCTATCCAGAACATCTCTGCTGTGTGTTCTCAGATTTCCCTGGATGGTGGACACCTGTCCTTTGGATTTTCTCGTTCACCCTGCCCTAGGCCTATGTGGCCAAGGGCTTTGGGGTTTGCCTTGGTCAGGCAGGGTCTGATGACTCAGGCCCCTCCCTGCCGGCCAGGAGGGCCCAGTCTTATGGGGAAACACATGACTTGCACAGCCCGCTCTAGCTGTGATTTCGCATCCCCATTTCCGTCATCTTCAGGACCTGGGTGTGAGGGCTCTCAGCTTGATGGCCATCTTCACCTGGAATCTTCCCTCTGTGTCACCTGAGGGTGCCCGAGACAGAAGCCAGCCCCCAGGCCTAGCAAATGTTTCTTGTCAACACTAAAAATAACGACATTTCACATAAGAACTTAGCTTTCAGATTTTCCTTGAGAAATTGGAAAGTGTGGCCACCCTAGGCCTGCGTTTCTGCTTATCCACCATGAAATGGGGCCCATGCCCTGCGGTTCTCTATAGGTCTTCTTCCCCCACCCCCAAGCAGGCATCCACTTTCGTGAACTCCGATGACATATCTGGTCCCAGAGAAAGTGGATGGCAATCAGCATATGGGAAGAGAGATGACTTCAGAGCCAGGCATCCTGGAGGACTTCCTGTAAGAAGTGGCATCGGTTGAATCCTGAAGGGTGCGCGAGCCAGGTAGCCCAGAGCTGGGTCTAGGTAGGTGCTGTCTAGTAACCCATGACACTCGGCCGCTCATTCCTCCTGTGGTTGTCCATGTTTTCATCCTCCTCTACAGATGAGTAAGACCCAACCAGCAGCCTCGCCTACCTCAAGGGTCATGTTCTACTCTCTCACTCGCTTCCCTGCCAGCTTTATGATCATTACCATAATGCTCCTACCACCATTGCTGTTCTTTGTACAGTACTTAATCACAGCCTTATGTTTTTAAAGCCTTATGCTTTAAATCACCACCATAAATGGAAAGGCCAACATCTCACCATAATTCAAAGACAACTGCCAAAAATAAATAAAATGAAAACAACAACAGAAAAAAAATGTTGTCAAATTCGACATACTACTGCCTGCAAAAAGGCGCTGAGGCTGAGGCTGATTCGCAAGTGTTGGGAAAGTGTGAGGCAGACTAACAGAACCACAGACCTTTCCTTTGATGCAAGCAGAAGGAGGAGAGCTGACTTGGGAAGGGCTGGCTCTCTCACTTTGCAAATCGGCCTTTTCAGACAGGGCCACATAACTAAATTATCTTGCACACTCTGGCATTCCAGCTCTAGGATACTTCTTGGAAAGAGGGTTTGTCTCCCTGGCGTTCTCCAGAATAAGCCTGGTGAAGATGTTGCTTCGCACATCACCCCTAGCCTCCTGGGGCTCCCCCCAGGCATGAGTGGAAGGCAGATCGCAACCCCTTGACCTGCCTATCCTTGAATCCCCACCATCAATTTCCACAAGACGGAGCAGGAGAATCAGGCACACATGCATTGCGATTTACTGTTGAGTCCCTCATATAGGGGGCCCTTGTTGAGTTGTCCCAGATCCCTGATCCCCTGCCCTCAGCTCAAAAAAAGGAAAAAAGGGGGGGGCACCTCCTACATCTTCAAATTTCCATGGTTTCAGATCTCTCCTCTTCCCCTTCCGGAAAACGCTGGCCTACCCCTGGTGCTTGCCTCTCCCTCTGGTGCTCTCTCCTCCTCCTTCAGGTGAGAAGTAGGACACAGAAATCCTTCATGGTTCTTTGCTCAGTTATTGGGTCCAGATCGCAAAGGCACAAACTAAGGACCACAGGGTCAACTCAATCCTGGATTAGTACATGTCATGTGGGTCTGTTTTTAGTTGGCCTTGAACGTCTTAGATCTGGTTTGCTTGACACCGTCCCCATCACTCCCACTGTCCTACACCTCCTCATGGCTCGCGACTGTTACCAGCCTGGTCCCTGAAGGGCTGGGGTGGCGACCGTGACCTAGAGCAGCCCCGTGCTATGGGAGAGGGGCAAGGACAATTTAGGGAGATGTCGGGCCATCCAGCCCCCTGAAAATCTTCCCAAGGATGTGAGGTACAGAAAGAGAGAAGGACCTTTCCTGGTCACCTCTGGGGTCACAAATCATTGCCCGTGTCTCGGGGCAGGGATGTTAAGAAAGGAAAACGTCTTCCTGTCTGCCTGGCCTAACTCTGGACAGGATGGGGTGCCCTGCCTTGTTCCGAAGACCTGGGGGCAGGGCTCTGGGCTATTCAGACTTCATCAGAGCCATTTCTGTCCCCTGGTGGCCACACAGAAACCAGAAATTCTTCTGCCCTTTGACGAGGTCACCATCCTTGGCAGGCCTTGCCCACGCTGCGGGCAACAAGCAGATGGAGGTATTGAGGAGATGGAGTTTTCACTGTCCTTCCTCCCAACGAGCAAGCTCCCAGGGGGGCGGGGGGAGGGACCTAGCTCTTCCAGTCTCTGGAGCGGGGGACCCGTATGCGGTGCATAACAAGCCAGGAGGTCTTCGTGACCTTGTCAAGGGGCCTCTGAAGACAGCTGCTCTGTCCCCCTCCATTCTGGCAAACCACGGGTGCAGTGGCCCCTTCTGATGCACGGGCAGAATTCCGGCCACGAATGTCCTGGGTAAGCAGTATGTCAGGGGAATGCTGATGGAACAGAATGTGGAGGCTGGATGGCCTTTGGGGAGTGTGCTTCTTGTTTCTCGAGCATGCACACACACACACACACACACGTGCGCGCACACGCGTGCTCACCCTGATGGGGAGCCGTGTCAGGCAAATGAGGAAACAAGGGCAACAGTGTTTTTCATTGTCACATCCCACCCAGAGGTGTCCCACCACCGCTGGGATCTGTTCTGCCTGGAAGGGAAAGAAAAAGTGCTTACAGTGCGAAGGCTCAGGGATCCAGGCTCAATCAACACTTCTAAATGGAGACACAGCTGGAGACTCGGACTCAATCTAAAGCAGTAATGACCCGGGGAAAAATAAAAGTTCGGTGCCTCCTTGTGAGTGCCTACTCACATGTATGCTCCACCTGGCAGAGAGGCAGCAAGGGCCAAGAATTTTCTAGGCAGTGTCTGGGTTGGGGCAAGTGGTGATGTCCTCGGCCCAGTGGGATCAGGGTCTAGACAGTTGGGTCCAGCTCTCCCATCTGAGAAAGGCCTCTGGGTCCCTTAAGATGCCCCGGGCTAGAGGTAACACTGCCCGCTTCAAACATGAGGAAATGCATGATCTCAGGCCACACTCGGGAGTCCTGCCCTCTCCCAGAAGGACTGGCTAAGTCTCCTCTAGTCTTTGGGCCAAGGCTGGGTCACATGCACGTGGCTGAACCAGCCACTGATGGGGGGCAGAGGGTATTCCTAGGACAAGCCTGAATCAGCCATCTGGGGCAGTAAGCGTGTTAGAGGTCAGCCCCAATGCCCCCACTCCGCAGCACCCTGCTTGCCTTTATTTCCAAATGAAGGCGCGGCACAGTCCCACGCTTGTCCCTGCCTGGTGAAAGAAGACATTGCTCGTGTGACTTTATGTCCCATCCCTAGACGACACCATCTGTAGAGCACAGAGAATTAATGTCTTCATGTATAAATCCTGCCCATAACTTGTAAAGGGCACGATTCTATTGTGGGATTTTGTGTTCTGATGCTTTGTGAGCCTAACTGGGCATTTCTTCCCATACAATCCAGGGAGCGTCAGCCAGTGGCCCTAGCCAATTGCTGGACCCCAAGATCCCCGGCCTCCCAGCCTGACAGGTCACACTCCTCTTGGGTCAAATTTCTTCTATCCTGTTTGCCCGAGCCTGCCTCATTCGCAGCATCTAGGATGTGGGCATGAAAAGGGCCAAAGGTTCCGGCTGGGGCTGGCAGTGGGGTAACCATGGGATCCTAAGGCCGAGCCTCCCATGGGAGGAAATTGTGGATGCAGGACTGAAGACCTTTGCAACACCTGCAGACTCCCTGAGGATCCCCTCTGCTCCTCCAGAAGATCCCAGGAGGCCTCGCTCCCACCCAAGGCCCCATCCCTGGTAGGAAGGTCCTTCTTGGCTGGCTCCCTCCCAGCAGCTCCAGATGGTCCCTCCGCCTTGGCAGAAACACTGAGATCAGACCCAAAGTCCCTACGACACCCGAAATGGGGCTCAAGGAGGGACTGGTCACTTTTGCTCCCTACGAAATAGCATCCCCTTCTTCTGATGGTCCCGCTGAAAGAGAATAAAGCCATACGTATTGCCTGTATCTTTTGGATGGCATTTCAAAGTGTTTGGATTTGGTGAAATAATCATGCCTGTGCCCAGCCGCTCCAGCAGGCTCTTCGGGTCTGGCTCAAGGCAGCCAGGAGGTCTTCACATTGTCCCCGGACACCTCTGTCTTATCCCCAGGGCCGGTCCCGATGGATGCCATCCGGCCTCCACACACACAGCCCCTGCTCAGCTGTGTCTCCAGCCTCTTCCCGCCCAGGCAGTCTCACTCTTTCCTGCGGGTTTAAGTGCCAGCGCACCAACCTCTGCAGCCAGGTGCATTTTGCGCTGTCAAGGTGGTAACCCCCAGCATCTCCATCAGAGCGTCTCAGCTCCCCAGCTACTCACAGCCCCATCTCCACCCCATCCCCGCCCCTGCTCTGGTCCTCCTTGGCTCACATCTGGCATCTCCACTCCCACCACGGCCCTGGGGGCATCCAGGACCCCTCCCTTCCCTTACCCCCCACATCAAAGGGGTCACCAGCTCCATCTACCCTCTCATTAGCTCTGGGATCTGCCCCCTCCCGGGGTCACGCAGAGCTTGGAGCCTGGCACCTCCTCGTTTTCAATGCAGGGTCAACAATGAGGCTGACAAGTTCTTTGGAATAATAAGGCAGACCTCCTAATTAGAGAGATCCCTTCTCCGCCCTGTCACTATTGCTGTCTGGGCATCGCGGTTCCCCAGCATCAATGATTTCAACTCCTCGAGATAGCCCTGAGGACTCTGCCAGCCACTTTCTGGTCTTGTGACCTTAGGAAACTTCCATAACCTCCCATGCATCAGTTTCTTAAACTGATCCGTAGCAGTGTGGGTCCTCCATACCTCAGCCGGCATTGCTTTCTATCCCTCCCTGCACCCAGCTGAACCCATAGTACATACAGTACTGGACTCTAGACACAAAACTGTGCTCGTGGGAAACTTTCCAGAGTATTCTGACCACATGCTTTTTTCATGTCATCGCTGACTTTAGAACAAAATCCTGGCTATACGACAAGACATGGGTGGCTGAGATGCCAGAGTTGCTTTTGGCCTAACAAACAACCTTGCTAAAGGCTTACAAGGACATGCCGCAATTGAGAAAACACAGCTTGGCATGTAGTAAGTGCTCAGTAAATATCTGCAGAATGCATCAACAAAATAAGATAATTTCCAAAGGTCAATGCTATGAAGAAAATAAAAAGAGGCACGTGATATAAATCGCATGGGACAAGGAAGGGGAAGCCTTCGGGAAGGTTTTGGCTAACAGCCGATCACAGAGGAGTTACGGGGAATGGGCAATCTAAGCAATGAGTGTCCGAAGCAGAGAGACCAGCACATGTAAAGGCCCTGAGGCAGGAAGGAGCTTTCTCTGCTCCAGGGAAAGCAAAGCAGCAAAGCCCAGGGTGGTAAAAGAAGGAAGAGAAGGAAGGGAGGAAGTGAGAAAGGGAACATGGGGTTGAGAGATGAGGCAGAGCCTTGCAGGTCTCAGGCAGGAGGTGGCATTTTGTTCTAAGCAGACGATTTAAACAAGAGAACGAAGAAAAATCATGTTCATCTCAAAACACTCTGGGAACTGGGAGCGCTCACCAGGACGGTGGGCAGGAGCTTCCCAGCCCCCTTTTCAGGAGAAGGCTCATGTATGTCCAAGCCCCATGACTAACCCCATCCGCCCTGGTCAGAGATGACTGGCTGGGCTGGGAGCCACAGTTTTCTCTTCCCGCTGGAGTGGACGGATGACGATGCAGGGGTCAGTGTGATACCAGGCCTTCTCTGCTGGTGAATTAGCAAAGCTTTGTCTCCCTCGATCATCATGACGCCCTACAAGTTGGAATCACAACATTCCCACTTTCAGAAGAAGAAGCCAAAGCTCCAGGATGGTAGTCTGCAGCGGATCGGAGCTGGTGGGACCCCACGGATGGCCACCAGACCCTGAACATTCACTCCTCCGAGCCCCCTGGCCTCCTGGAGTTCGGACCCGAGCACCCTTCCTACAAATCCCGCTCTTTGCCTCAAGTAGCCGTCGTTAGCTCTGGCTTATAAACTCAAGAACCCTAAAGTATGAGGCATATGGGGCTACTCTCATCCCTGGGCTGCCAAGGCCTCACACATCATCGGGAGCCACTCTCCCCATCTGATGGCCGCAGAGGTGGGCTCTTTGAAGCCGGGGACAGTGAGGGTGGGGAAAGCATCTGAAGGCTCTGCCCCACTCTGCTCCGGCTTGTGACGGCTCCATGGTCCAGTGGGCCCAGCGTGGCCAGATGTGCTCCCCCCACCCCCACCTATGAGAAGCCACAGATGCATATTTTCATGGGAAATCTTTTGATTTTTAAAAATCTTAGCAAATATTTCCAGTTAAAACACAAAACTCTGTTGGCTACCCATGTGTGTGCACGCACACACACACACGCGCGCGTCCTAGCCCCTGTGCACAGACAGGCACGCAGATGCACACTGACCCCCAGCCCGCGAGCACCCACAGACCCACACTCACGCTCCAGAGCCCAGACCCCGCCCTGGCTTCCCTAAGTGCATTTCTGAAATGAGAAAGAAGAAATCTAATGACTCTCAGGCAGCCACCGCTCCCCCACGGCGATTTCCCATCACCTTCCTGTGCGACCACAGCGACAGGCCAGCCCTAGACTCCTTAGCAACCCTCGGTGGCAGGTCGGCTCGAAGCTGGCCCCTGGACTCGGCCAGCCTGTGGCCTCTGAATGTCCTTGCCTGCTCTAGCTGCAAAGGCTGTGGACAGAAGCTGCTGGCTCTCCCGAGCGTCGTGATGATGGTGGGAGGCCCTGACCTGCTTGCTGAGGCGACCGAGGACCCCAGTGGGCTTTCTGTTCTCAAGGTCCTGCACAGAGCACAGGACCTCAGGCTTTCCTTATCATTACTGAACCCAAGGGCCCTGCCCCATGCCTCTGAGCATCCTCGAACCCAGTGCCCAGGGTTGGGCGGAGAATGCCTTCCCCGTAAGTCTGTGTTATGGTGTCTGTCCTCCTCCTGATCCACTCTGTGGGCCCTCTGACAGGGAGCCCCTCCTCCAGCCCACCCCAGACCTCACCCTTATTCCACACAGCATCCCAGACAGAGCCCAGACAGAAGGTCACTGTTAGCCATAATGCTGTTTTCAATTTTTGAGCAAGCAAATCGTATTATCAGGAATCCTGTCAAACCTGAGGCCCCCCAAAAAATAAAAATTAAAAAAAAAAAAAAAAAACCTGAGGTCCACTGAGACCCTCTGATCTTTTTTATATAAACACAGTAAAGCCTTCCCCTCAACCCTGGATGCTGGTGATGGGCATTTTGAACTCAATCATGGGTATCACTGGTTTCCTTTTACTGGCTGTCCTCTGTAAGACAATGCGGTGCAGACCTGAGCAACAGCAGGGTCGCAGGGCCGGGTGGCTCCAAAGATGACCGACCCCTAGTCTGAGGGACCAAGGCCCTACTTTCCTGAATCCTCCCAGGGCACGAGACTGACCTGAGCATTGCAGAGCCAGGGGCGTCCTAGGCACAAGGTCACCCAAGGGGTATCCCATCATGTGGCGCCAGGCAAACGGATGCCTGCAAAAAGCCAGACTTTCTCTCACCAGACGTGGACCTGGGCTGGACCCTGGACCTTGACCTCACTAGACCCCCCAGCCTTGGCCTCACGGGGCACCCGCAGCCCTTCAGCAACCTGCTCCTGGGAGGGGGGGTGGTTTCAGTGTTACTCGCCAGGTCAAGCCTCGCCCTCCCCTCTGGAGGAGGCTGAGCCTCCTAAGGAAGTGTGTTCTGCAGAAGCCCTACTCCACCGAGCAAGCTGTCATCCTGGAGGAAAAAATAAAACCCTCCCAGCCTCACTTATAACAGACTCAGTCTGTTGTGCAACTTTGCAGTACAAAATGTGCGTGTGCCCAATCTCCCGGCTGTTGCATAATTTTCCAGCTGTTTTCAGGACTATTTCGTTCTTCGTCTGGCGTATTTCACAAGCCATATATAAAAAAATTAGATACATGTAAATATAAAGTTGAGCATATGTGTGCAACGGGACCGACAAGTGTAAAGGAGGGGAAGGAGGTGGGGGCCAGGACTTAGGAAAAAGGCAGATGAAACAAGTGTAAACATTTTGAATGCCACCTTCTCGAAGTCTGGGAGAGTAGGAGAACTTGGACTCAGTTTAAATTTAAAGAGAGACATTTGTCCAGTAAAATCTGTTTCAACGTGGTGGCGTTTGATTTCCTTCTTTGCCGGTGGTTATTTTGTTTTTATTTTGGGGGGGTTTGGGTTTGTTGTTTTTTTAAAAAAGAATAATAAGATCCCTAAAACCCCACTGTTTTTGTAAGACAAATTCTGTGGGCATCTTCTCGCCAACTATTTCTTAACAGCATAACCCGAGATGGCCTTATAAGGGGCAGAAAGGCATCGAGATGACAAATCCCCTCCAGGACCTCGTCCTCGGTGTAGGACTATCCACAGAGACAAGTCTACACTTCCTCCTCATGGCCATCCTCAGTCGTCGCTGGGTTCCCCCGTCCCCAGGGGTCTTTGGGCTCCAGGTCACAGAGGAGGACCCTCTCCTCCTGGAACCAGCATCTGCCCAGAATGGCGCCTGTGCCAACTGAGCAGAGGGACTCACGGGGCGGCTGATTGCACCCGAGGCTAAAAGCCAGAGGTTTGCAGCAGAATCCTGCCCACAGGCGAGTTTGGCTGGGACAGCGCAGTGACTTTCTTTTAAAACTGAATTGGGTATATAGCTACAAAAATTAAGAGACTTCCGATTAGAAATGTAGACTCTGGGGACGCCTGGGTGGCTCCATCGTTTAGGCGTCTTCGTTCAGCTCAGGTCATGATCCCGGGGTTCCGGGATCGAGCCCCGCATTGGGCTCCCTGCTCAGCGGAGGGCCTGCTTCTCACTCTCTCTCTCTTCTGTCCCTCCCAATGCTCGTGCTCTCTCTCTCTCTCTCTGTCAAATAAATAAAATATTTAATAAAAAAAAAAAGAAAGAAAAGAAATGTAGATTCTGGGCTCCTTTGGATCAAATAAAATACTCTGGGGGCACTGGACTCCAATGAGGCAGCTGCTAGGGGAAGCCTGCCTTGCGGAGGAGGCCAGAAGTTTCTAGAATGATAAGCACGAATACGCACACAATGCTTCTGAACCCTGGGATCCAAGCCAGCACACCGTCCCTTCCACCCATGTTCCCTGGACTAGGCAAGACTCACGGCCCAGTTTACAGGAATGGGGCAAACGTCCTCTCCATCCATCCTGGGGAGGGAAGACGCAGAGACACCCAGCAGCAGATGTGGGTACAGGGGCGTGTCCTGGGTTGGATGGTGTTCCCTCCAAAATGCACATCCGCCCCGAACCTCAGAAAGGGACCTTATTTGGGAATGGGGTCTTTGCAGATGTAATCAATTAAGATGAGGTCATACTGACTTAGAGTGGGTCTCTAATCCAATGTGAATGGTGTCCTCGTAAGAAGGGAAGAGGAGACACAGAGACAGAAAGACATGGAGAGTGCCATGTGACAACCGGCAGAGACTAGAGTGATGTCTACAAGCCAAGAAACAGAGAAACCCCTAGGGTGTCCAACAGTCGCCATGAAGCCAGGAGAGAGACATGGAACAGATTCTCAAAAAAGAAACTGACGTAGCAGACACCTTGATTTTAGATTTCTGACCTGCAGAACTACGAGATAGTACGTTTCTCTTGTTTTGTGCCATCCAAATTTACGATAATTTATCGCGGCACCCCTAGGAAACGACCATAGGATGGGTGGGGAATTGCGAACAAAGATATAATCTAACAGACTGCCCTTGTGGACACAATTATTCAAGGCTCTCCTACTTGCAAAATACACTCTCTCCCACCTAAGACAAGACTTGGTCTTGACCTCAAGCTCGAAGTCTTGGCCTCAAGCTTGAATTCCAGAATCCCACGTTCTCAGTCAGCCCTGGATGTGAGCAACTCTCCCTCCAGAGACCTATGGGACAAAAAGAGAAGCCGTCTCTGCTCCTCCCCACCTCCACTCCCTGACACATGCAGAGCAGGAACAGGATCACCCAACAAACACTCCCATTCAAAAAGGACAGGAGGCCCCAAACAATCACTGACCCATAGCAGCTCTGAAGCCCTATTGGAGAAACATTACCAGGAATGCTACCTTGGGACAGGCAATGTGCTATAATTAGGCTCCAGGTCCTCTCCCTGGGGCTGGATCCTCTGTCCTTTTTTATCAGTTGCTCTTAGCTCTAGTCTCTGGGAAATCCTTCCTTCTCTGTCATTCTCTTTGGTCACTTCTGGGAAGGTCACTGGAAAATATGCCTTTTGTGGCAGCTGGAGGTTTTCTTAGCCAGCATCTTGCTCACAAAAAATTAGTGGCCCAATTTTTTTTTTTTTTTTTTTTACCTTCTTAAATAGTCTCAGTCTTTTTTCCTCCAAATTGGTGTGCTTTTGCCAATGCAGTTCTCTCAAAACAGTTGTGGGTTTCCTATGTGTTTCATAGCATGGGCTAAGAGCCATATTCACAATTTAATTCAAGACATGTCCCTCTCTGCACGTAATGACAGGTGCTGTGGGTAGCTCTGTCTGCTGCAGAACCATTCCATTGATCTTTCTAGTAACTACTAGACACCATTTAATTCTTCCACATGCCTTCGCAGGGGTGTGAAAACTATGTGTCTGCTTCACTCTCTACCCCCAAGCTATATCTTAAAAGCAATGCTCTTGATTTGACTTTTCTCTGAGGCCGTCTCTTAATTTGAGAATCTTTTACTGAAAGGAGGAGCTGGAGACTGGAAATAGTTTTATTTGTCAGCCCAGCAAGTCCCAGATCTTCCAGACTCTTCCTTCTCTCTCAGTTCTTTGTGAGATCTGGCCAAGTTGTTCCTGGGCTATCTCTTCTTTGTAGTTGTCTACAAATGCTGGCAATGGGAACCCAGTCGTGACTGCGACACTCTCCCTGGACATCCCCAGCCCATGGCAAGGAGAGTCTTATGTATGCTTTTCAACCTCCAACTCCTTGCAAGTTTTTTTTTTTAATAAAGGTTGTATTTATTCATCTGAGAGAGAGAGAATAAGAGAGAGCATGAGAGGGGGGAGGGTCAGAAGAAGAAGCAGACTGCCTGCCGAGCAGGGAGCCCGATGTGGGACTCGATCCTGGGACTCCAGGATCATGACCTGAGCTGAAGGCAGTTGCTCAACCAACTGAGCCACCCAGGCGTCCATCCTTGCAAGTTTTAACAAATGTTCCACTGCTCCGTTAAACAGGTTGTCGTTGTTCCAGCCTCCTATGACAGTTTCTGGTTTCCAAACCACCATCGTACATTGCAGATTCCTGTTCTAGGTACCACTTTCTGTATGAGATACCCACTGCGATCCTAACACTACACCCAAGAACCTCACAATTTAGAGCAACAATAATGTGCACTCACGCTCAAAGCCCTACTCCCTGTGTGTGTGCATCCTGTGTGTCCCAGAGGAAACATAGCTCATGGAGGAGGCCAGAAGCTTCTAGAAGGATGAGCACACAAGCTTAAAGCCTGGGCTCCAAACCAGCCCACAGTCACTGCCACTGATGTCCCATGGGCCGGGAGAACCCCGTGAATGAGGCGGGACATCCATGCGACTCTAGAGGGAGAAGCTGCAAAGTCACCAGGTATGAGGTTTGGACACAGGGATGCATGAGGAGGTACACACAATGATGGGACCCAACACACCTTAGACTGAGTTTTCCTTATTGGACAGTTTTTCATACCCCGAAAGTACCAGTCCGTAACAAGTAGAACAATCCCAAAAGCAAGTATGCAGCTCCCACACATTTCTCCTTGTAGAGAGAGAAGAAAGAGGTCACAGGATGCACGAAGCAAGATAGATGTAGGGAAAGGGCTGTGAGCTCCCTGGCTCTGGTCCTCCTTCCGGCACACAGCAGGCCGGAATGTTCTTTCCACTCAGGGTTTTGGGAATCACCTCCACCCCCACACTCAAAGTCCCTGGTTCGCTCAGCACAGTTCAGTTGGGTTTCCTTTCTGCATTGGTCGCCTGCAGCTGTTAAAACTGCCAAACAGGTGGCTTATAACAACAGAAATGCACCGTCTCCCAGTCCTGGAGGATGAAATCAAGGTGTCAACGGGACCACACTCCCTTCGGAGGGCCCAGGGAGAAATCCGTTCCTCGCCTCTCCTAGCTTCTGGTAGCCACAGCTCCCCAGTCTCTGCCTCCTGGCCACATCACCTCTTCCCTCCCATGTGTGTTTGTGTCACGGCTCCCTCTGCCTCCCTCATAGAAAGAAACGTGTGATTGCATTTAGGGTCCACTCCTATAATCCGAGATAATCTCTTTGTCTCAGAGCCTTCAACTTATTTGTCAAATAAGGTCACGTCTACACTTCCCTTGCAACCAGTTGTCCCTGGCAAAGACATGGGAGTTGTCCAAGACCACACCCAGAAGAGGGAGCAGCAAGTCTGCAGGAGTGGGGTCTTGCCTGCCAAGAGGAGAAGGAGGGCATCCAGGAAGAGGCGGCAGTGTGGGCAAAGTCCAGAGGCATGAACGTGCATGGTGCATTCAAGAAATTACCCCAGATTTCAGCTGCGTTGCCTCCTCCAGGGACCACAAGAGATCACCAAAGGGCACGGGCATTTCCTCTGTTCTCGGAGCCTACAATTAAGTCCGAGCCAGGCACTGCTTTTCCCTAATGAAAATGTCTCTTATCAGCAAAGTGGACCCTGTAAAGGAAAAGCCCTGCTTTGATGAAACCAGTCCTTTAAAATGAAACATTTTATCAAAAGCCATAACATGATCCCTGTGAAATTAAACCGGGAAGACAGACATTCTAAATGCCCAAGATGCTGGTTTTGATTTTTTAAATTGTCAGTTAAATTAAAGTTGGGCCGTGGAGACTCAATGCTCAGCTTGCCTTCCGAATGGAGGAAAATGCTCTGATATACCTCCCCCAATGTGTCCCCCTCCTCCTTGGGCAGAGCTCTCAGCAGGCTGGAGGTAGTCCCCGCCCGCAGGCTTGTTTCCATCAGGCCGCCAGGGAGACACCCAGAGTGGGAGTGGGGGGGGACCAAAACTCTTCACTAGCTAAATGGGGAGCCCACGTTGTTCTGACAGGTTGTGTCAGAACCTGTCCCAGGACAGCAGAGAGGTCCTGCCCAGCTACATAAAGGGTCACAGGTTGGCAAGAACTGGTGGATCACTCACAGTAATATAGAAAATGACAGAAACGGACCTGGGCTGACTTTGCAACCAAACCAACGTGAGTTCGCTCCCTGGTGAGTCAGAAACCGCACAGGGTTGAGTTGTCGCGCAGAGAAAACTTTATTTCCAGCAAATAAGGAGATCACGGGGAAAGGCTTCCAAAGCCGTGACTCCAGGAGCAAGGGCGGATGGGTTCCTTTTGTTTAGGGTCAGGATGAATATTTAGATGGGGAAGCCTGGTCATCCTATGTAGAGCTAGGAATGAGGTTGCGCATGCGCCTTAAGAAAACAAGACAATACACACATTGCGTGTTATGTAAATGAGTTGTCCTCCTGCTTGGGTGGAGATTATAGTATTATAATGAGGTAGAGGTAATTGTTGGTCATTCTAGAGGTCACTCCACGGTCCCTCTGCACAGGAGTCGGGGCTCTAGCTCAAACTGGTCTGGGTGGTCTGGGCGGGCTGGAGATTTTGTGGGGGCAGTCGCTATGGCTGGAGGGATGGTTTTGCTTCCCATTGGCCTGAGTTAAGGGATAAGCTGGAAAGAAGAGCTTAAGGAAAAATGTATGACAAAGGTCGGTGAGTACAAGCAGGTGGGCAGTAAAAGTCAGGTCTTGGCATCTAGCTGGTGACACCTTAGGCAAAAAAGGAATTTACTATTTTCACAAAATTAAAAGTCGAGGGGTAGTTTGGCCTTGGCCATCTTAAATAATGTCCCCAGAAACCCAGTTTCTGTCCCTCCAAATTTCTTCCCCCCTTCCTTCAGGTCTGTCCCTTGGGTCACCACACGGGAAGTCTCCTCATGGTGCCAGGAGGGCTGCCACAGATCCAGCTTCAGATTCCCACAACCTCAAGCCTCGAGGGAAAACAGACTGCTTCCCTAAGAGCTCAGACTGAGTCCCAGGTCTCTGATGGGCCCAAATTTGGTGCCCATCCCTGAACCCATCCCATGGTCAAGATGATGAAATTTACTGAGGGGCCGGGCCTGAGCCACGTGATCTGCCCCTGAAGCCAGGGCTGGATCAGCTTCACCCCAACTAATGACCCACAAGGAAGGGGTATAGTGGCCAGAAATCCGTAAGCGTCCCCTAACAGTTCCAACTCAGAGCATGCCTGCTAAGCCACAAAAGAAGTTAATTCCTATAACCTGGATTGTCCAGTTGAGTCAGCTCAGGCTGCCACATCGAAATACCACAGACAGGGGGCTCACACAACAGTAGTTTATTTTCTCACAGGTCTGGAGGCTGGAAGTCTAAAATCAAGGGGCCAGCATCCTCAGGTCCCGGTGAGGCCTCTTGCTGGTTTGTGTTTGACCACCTTCTCTCTGTGCCCTCACATGCCCTCACATGGCCTCTTTTCCATGCACACAGAGAGAGAACGAGAGAGAAAGAGACCTACCTCTGGTGTCTCTTCCTCTTTTATAAGAACACCATTTCGATCAGGGTTCCCCCTTATGACTTCTTTTAACCTTAATCATTTCTTTAAGGCCCTATCTCCAAATACACTCACATGGGGGGTGGGGGGGTAAGGCGTCAACATATGAATGGGGCAAAGGGGGTAAAATGCATCCAGAATAATGGCCTAACTATCCAGCTAATTGTATGTCTCTAGGGGTTCTGTGCAAGCATGGCAGGAAATCCCATGAAATACCAGTTTAATAAGCAAGTGAGGAACTGTCTAAGATCAAAGAGAAGCTGAAGGTCAAGGTTCCAACCACACACTGCCACCGGCGAGCCCAGGCCTCCTCCAGGACCACCAGCGCCCTGTGGGGAGAGGGGAGCCCTGGGGCAGTCTGGCCCCAACCTTTCAGAGCACAGTCTCAGACGCCAAGCTGGGGGGTCTCCTGGCCCCCCTCCAAGCCACTTGTCTCTTTTGTCTCTTTCCGTACCCTACCCTCACCCCACGGGACCCTGGGCTCAGTCCACCCTCTTGGACTTTGGGAGGGTTTTGGCGGGTTTGTTTGCCAAAGATGGAATCATAATATATGTATCAGCAACAAATGGTTCTCACTTGCTAATGCATCAGGGATATTCCTCCAGGACAGTAGCTAGAAGTACCTCCAGATTTCTTGTAATAGCTGCTAAAAAGCCCAGAGCTACAATTTGTTCAACTCCTGTGTTTATTGACATCTTTAGACTGTTTGCTGGTCCGTGTGCGCGCCCGCCTGCGCACACGTGTTACCACCAGCCACCCTGTAATAAACATCCCCGATTCCTTGTATATTGGTACCTGGAGCTCTCTAGGGTAAAATCCCCAGGGTGGGATGGCCAGGTTAAAGTTAATGTGGATTTTTAGCTTAACAGATATCCCCAGATTTTCCCTAAAGGATGGAGCCATCAGCAGGGTGCACGGTGACCCTTCACCCACATCCCGGCTGGCTGCTCGGAGCGTCACTGCTCTTTCGGATTTTTGCTAATCTGGTACGTGACTGGGGCACCTTGTTGTCTTAATTTGCACCTCCTGACCACCAGAGGGGAGGCTGAGCCTGGTCGCGTGGGTTTATAGACCCCTGTGCTGCCCAAGGGAGACTGAAGGATCAGAGAAGGCTTGCCTGAGGCCATGGGCTCTGGGTTTGCAGTAACTGAATTAGGCTGGAGAAGAGGACGGGAGGGGAGAGGAGGGAAGAGCAGAGTGGAGGCGGAAAGGGCCCAGCAAGAAAGCTCAAGCTGGTTCCAGAAGAGCATTGTGGACAGAGTTGTGGACAGAGTGGGGACCGGGGGCTGCGGACAGCACGTGGTGGGGGGGGGGGGGGCAGGACACATGGACCTTCCATTTAAATGCCTTTAAAGGGATCCCTGGGCTGGGATAAGGAACTTAGCAGAGATTTCCATTCCAACCCTGCTCTGTCATCAACTAACCCTCACCGTAGGCATCCTCTTGCCCCTCTGGGCCTCAGTTTCCCTATCTGTAAATTCGGAGAACTGGTCCGATTAATCTCTTGAGCCCTTTTAGTTCTAAAATCATCTAAGCGGGGGCACCTGGGTGGCTCAGTCGGTTTAGCGTCTGCCTTCAGCTCAGGTCATGATC
>CM052895.1:3293991-3330161 GCA_028534135.1 Potos flavus | reverse complement strand
GGACACTTTCCAGGTGTGACACTACGTGGCAGTGAGAAGCCCTGAAGTCATTCTCTCTCACACCCACATCCAGTCCACCAGCAAATCCTATTGGCCCTGCCTTGAAAATAGATCCAGAATCCAGGCATATCTCATACCTCCACTACTCCACCCTCACTGGAGTATCACTGGATGAAAGGAATGGTTTCCCCACTGCCATCCCACGTTGGGTTACCATGCAGAACCAGAACCAGGGGAAATCTTCAAAAATGTGGGTCTGATCTCATCACTCTTCTGCTCAAGACCTTCCATCTCCCTCTGAGTAAAAGCCAAATCCCTCCCCATAATCTACAGCTCTACACGATCCAGCCGCTGCCCCTGGGTCCCTGCTTTGGTTTCTCTGTTCTTCCTTAAACAGGTCGTGCCCATTCCCACCTCCTCTGCCTGAAACCCACTCCTACCAGATATCCATAGGACTACGTCCTTATTTTCTTCAGGTGTCAGCTCAGCTGTTCCCTTACCAGTGAGAACTTCCCAGGCCACCCTGTACAAAACAGCCACTTCCCCCACCATAACTACAGCACTAATCCCTCACTGACTTCACCTTATTAGCACATAGATCCGCTGAAATTTGATGCATTTATCTGTTTTCTGTCTGCACCCACCAGAATGTACACTCTCTGTGGGCAGGGACTTTGTTTTGATTTTTCACTGCTGTATGCTCAGTGTCTAGGGCCTAGAAGGGACTCAATATTTATTCATTAAATGAATGAGGAGGTTGCTTCCCTGAAGAGGCAGTTTGACCTGAGACCTGAATGGTGAGAAGCAGCTAGCATTTGAAGATCTGGAGGGAGTTCTTCTAGGAGAGGGAACAGCCAAGACCCTCAGGCAGCAACAAGAGACTGAACTGGTCTCTGCGGGGCTGGTGCACAGTGAGCGAGGGAGAGTGGAGTCAGGAGTTAAGGACAGAACCACAATCTAGGGCGTTGTAGGTCATGGTGAGGAGTATGGGGTTTATTCTGAGGGTCCTGAGAAGCCTTTGGAGGGTTTTCATTAGAAGAGCTAGCTAACCTGAGTCATGTTTTTAAAATATGATTCCCACTCCCACATGGACAGTACACTGCAAGGTGGCGAGAGCCAAAGTGAGAAATTAGTGAAGAGGCCACGAAGACGGGCCAGGTAAGCTAGGTAAGTTGTGACCCAGCCTAGGATGAGGGCAGAACAACTGGGGGATCCTGAGCAGGAAGTGGGGTCAGAGGCTGCTGAGAAGGCAAAGAGGGAGGGAAACACTCAGGGGTGTGCTCTCAAGAGCCCGCCACTGCTCCCGCTGGTTATCTTATCGCAGCACCTTCCAAATGTGGAAGTGCTGAGAGAAGCTTCTAGCTGCTCTGAAGATGGCTGGAGTTCTGGGGGACTTCACTGAGGAGGGAACACCTTTAGCTGTGAAATAATTTTTCTACACAATACCCGCAGCGTGGGTTCCTCCACTGCGAAGAACGTTCAGGTAAGGCCCCAGGTGGCGGTACCACAGCGATGCTCCTGGACTAGGGTGGAGAGTCCAGAAATCCAGTCCCCTCCTCCGAGACTTTAAGCCCCTCGAGGTGTTGTGAGCGGCCAGAGCAGGGGGGGGGGGGCCAGCTGGAGAGTCCTGAAGGGTAGGAGAGGACGGAGTAGAATCCAAACAGGGAGGAGTCCAGCTGGGGGAGGGGCCAGAAGGGGAGCAGCCCACAAGGGGAGAGTACAAAGGGGGAGGAACCCAGCTGGAGGAGGGGCCAAAGGAGGAGGAGTCCACTGGGGAGTTTCCAGAGGGGGAGGAGCCTACAGAACAGAGCCCAGAGTGGGAGGAGCCCAGCTGGGGGAGGGGCCAGAGGAGGAGGAGTCCAGCTGGGGGAGGGGCCAGAGGGGGAGGAGCCCAGCTAGGGCAGGGTAGGAGAGGAAGAACCTCGGCCTGGTACTGGGCTGGCTGCCAAGCCCAGGAGTGGGCTGTGCTCACAGACAGATGCCCTCTCTGGCTGTGTTGGACAAGGACGGCCACCGGCCACACCAGCCAGGTCCACCCTGTCGGGTCTCACCCAAAAGCGCGGGCAGAGACGCGGGTGGCAGCAGACCTGTGGCGCACTCTCCAGCCAGTGATCAGGAGTGCTGACCACTCTGTGGGTGCTGGGAGGGAGGTGCTGCGCATACAGGCGCATACCAACCCTTCGGACCAGGGCCAGAGCTCCTCGGTAAGCAGGGGCCTCCTCAGAAGCAGGCTCCTTGAAAAGTGGAAGATTCCCATGATCTTGTTCATTTACCCCAGCACACCCCCTTCCTTTTCAGAGACCAACTCTACCCCACAGAAGTTGAGGCGGTTTTTAAAGCCGCTCAGAAAAGCTGGCTTCATACTCCTGTCCCAGAGCCACAAAAATGTCTCGCTTCCCATTTACATAACGGGGGGAGACCCTATCACAGAGCAAGAGATGTGCCCAGAGGAGCCTGAGGTTCATTAAACAGCCTGCAACTTCAGAAGAGAACAAACACACATTCGGTCCCTGCAGGGTCCCTCTCTGGTGGGGGACCTGTGCCAAGGCAGGCAGGTGTCAAAGCATGTGACCTGGTAAGGGAAGGGGAGCAGAGTTTTGAATGCCTTGGATGTGGAGCTCCATGGGAAAAAGGTGGGGGTGACTCAGTCAGTCTGAGGGGTTTGGATATCACCCTGGGAGGATTTTTGTCAGGAATTCAGGAGAGGGATCGAATGTCCTAAATTTGACCACAATGTCTCCGTTGTTCCAGGAACCAACACACTAGACCCCACATGATTGTTCAGGAAAAAATTCTCATCCTAGGAGGCTGGCAAGCCACATGCAGAGATTGACAGAATAGGACACAAGACCGGGACGTGAGACCTGAGATGGCCACAGGATGCCTCCCCATCGGTAATAGGGAACATGCATCCCTTGCAGCATCCGTAGTATGTCAAGTGTCAAGGACTGGGTGGCCTATAGTCCCCCCCCCCCCCCCGACCCCCACCCCAGAGCTCCGCCTTGAGTCCAGCTGGGCAAAGGCTCCGCCTCCAGAATGAGCTCGGGGGAGCTGGAGGCACTGGCTGTGGATGGAAAGAACCAGGAGCTGCCAGGGCAGGAATTCTGGAACGTCCTCCCATGTGCCACTGTAGCACTCACGTGTGACACCCTGAATACACACCCTGCCTCCTAGCCATCCACCCAGGACCCCCAGGCTCTCTCCGAAAACCTAGAAGGGATCCCTTCACTCCCTTGCCAAAAAGCTGTCCATTGCTCCCCATGTCCTACAAGATAGAGGGTGGCCACCATAACTTGAACCTCAAGGCTTATTATCCAGCCTAGATCCCCTTCACCAACTGCCAACCCCACCCCACCGCCAGCCCCCAGCTCCACATGCCCTCCCATTCTCCAAGCCTAGACTCTTCATACTGTGGTCTGCAGACCCCCGTGTGCCTGATCAGACCAGCGGGGCCTCGGATACCCATTAGGAGGCAGTAGAGTGGCAAGAGCTTGGGTTCCCGGGTCTTCAGACATGGGATCATATCTACGAATTCCCGACAGGGCCTCAGGAAAAGCAGGTACACACCTGTAAGATGGGGAGGTCATGTAATGATGTAGAAAGTTATGCTTGTGCAGCATGGGTTAGGGGGGAGCGTTGCCATCGCCTTCTCTGCCCTTCACATCGCTGGCCACCTTCCCTCCACTTCCCTTGACAGGGACGAATTGGAGAACCAGGACCTAAGACAGTACACTGCACGGGCTTGGCCCCAGGAATTGGCCCATCAACCTCAGTGGGTCCGATCAGAGTGAGCCTCGGGTTTCCTGGGATAGAAAGTCCCCTATCCCATGGGTGCCTCGGCAAGAGATAGTGAAGGTGGGTGGTCAGGAATGGCTGTAGCTCCTTCTTTCCATGTGGGAGCCAGGCTAAGGATGAATTTGGCATTTGGAAATGGCAGAGCCAAGAGACTCCCAGAGGGGTGGAGCCAGTTTTTGTGACGTCATTGAAATGACTGGATCAAGCCCCACCTGCAGCCAATTTTTTCTGGACTTGTCAGTAACATGGGCCAATGGCAAGTCACTTTAAGTGGGGTTTTTCTGTCGCTTCCAGTTCAGACTCAGTGGACCCCACTGCCCAGCTTTGGGTGTGAGCCTGGTATGCCAGCCGTCAATATGGACCTACTCCGCGACACTTGCCCTGGGGTCATCAGGCAGATGGCTACTTTGCCTTGTCCTCCCGCCATCCCATCTGCTTTCTTGAATGCTCATGACAAGAGACCATAATATCAGAGTCACATTTGCATACTCACAACCTGCTCCTGGCGTGCCCCACACACACTAGCGCTCAAGTGTATAAGCCAAATGAATGGTCACTCCCAGATGGAATCGAAGCGGAATTCGAAAGTAGACGGGCACCCCCAGAATTCAGCCTGCGGGCCAGTTCCTACTGAACCTCTTCTCCAACTAGGAAAATATAAAGGTGTTGAGAGAGGATTCTGGAGAGAGATTTGGGGTGCATTTATTTGAAAAGAGGCACTGCTGTGCTATAAGTGGTCCCCCCCATCCCAGGGGGTGGCTGTGGGATGCCGCCTCCTTCACCTCTAGTCTAGCGAGGGTGCTTCCACGGAGCCACTTTCCAAGTGGAGGTCACGGACACTGAGGACTGGGGTCTGACCCCCACATGGGAGCCAGTGCCAGCCGAGTCATTGCCATGGAAACACATTCTGGAGGGGGCTACCCAGTTGGAAACAGCCTACCTCCCCAACCAAGGATTCAGGATGCCCCAGAAGTGCTGGTCCCGCAGTGAGAGGATGAGGGACTTGCGGCGCGGGGGGAGGGGGTCTGCATGCAGAGAGCCAGAAGCTGGAGATGCGCAGAGGGGCTGGCAGAGTAAGCCATGGCTGCTCACCTCCTCTACAGCTGCAGCCACTCCCACTGCCCCCATCCTGAGGCTTCCTCGGACAGAGGGACTCTCCATGCCGGGAACCCCGAGGTCACAGAGGCTGCGGAGAGTCCAGCAGCGAACCTTCCAGCAACCATCGCACAGTACACATGAGAGAAACAGCCCAACGTTCAGGCCAAGAGCAGGCGGGCAGCCCACCCTAGCAGGCAGGATGAGGCTGGGGGTTGGGGAAAGCTGTAGATAAGAAACGGAGAAGCCAACCGCACCAAGTCCCTGTCGCAGGACCCCAGCTGGAAGTGGGTGCGAGGTGGGACCATCCCACAACATGCAGAGTTTAGCCACTACCTGGAACTGGACATGCTAACCTCTGATGGAGTCTGTAAGAAGCCTGAGACCTGCCCACTTTTCCTCCAGAGAGGGCCGACTTCTCCCCACCAGTTACCTTTTAAAGGGACAGTAGCAGAAAAAATACTGCAGCATCATTTTAGTTCCTACGTGAGGGCTGTTTGCTCCCCAGACCAGCTGGATACACGTTTGCCTTCCACCAGCTCGGCCTGAGTGTACCTATCCCTGACGCTCCCACCAGCATCGAGTTTTATGGCATGCATTTTTTTAAAAACAGCAGAATAATGTGTAAGGTGATAAGGTCCTCTGGCTTGGAATTTCCTTAATGACTTGCAAAGGGAAACACTCCTTGAGACATTGGTTTACTGCTCGGTTTCCTTTTTAAGTACATTCCTTTTTCACTTGCTTTGGACACTTTGTCCTGGAGGATTAGAGTTGTAACGAGCGAGCCTTTATATTTATATTCATTTTCCCCATCATCTTTCGGACTTGTTATTTCCCATCTGTTGCTGCTTTTAATCTTGGTCGAGTCCCATCTCATCTTACAGAGCCGCCTTGGTTTGGCTGTCATCCCAAGCCTCGTCACTGGGTCAAGGCACAGGCTCTGAGGCCCGCGCCTGAGTTCTAAGCCAATCGACTCTTTGCTTCACGATCCGCAACAAGGTTCCTACCTCCCTCTCCAAGAATCAAGATCATCACCTTTAAAGTGCAAATAGCTGCTGGTGGCCAGGAGCAATTAAAAAAAAAAAATATATATATATATATATATATATATATATAGTGTATCACCTAGTCCCTAACTCCTATAATAAGCATTTTTTAAAAATCTATACTCTCCTGTGATCACCACTGTCCCTTACCACTTTTTCCTTCCAGGGTTGAGACAATATCAACTACTTTTCCATTTTATTTTATTATTATTATTATTTATTTATTTATTTTTTTTTTTTTGAATCACCTCCTAAGTCACGAGGAATGCATCACAATGTCTGGCATAGGATTGGATGAAGGTGTCTTTTACCCTAGATGAAGATCCAATTTCCCCACCTACATTTATTTATTTCATGGTTCCTCCATATAGGAACAAGTAACTTTTGTCAATTTATTTTTAAAACCATGGAATTCTCTTGACTATTTATTTATCTATGGATGTGTGTATTTATTTAGACTTCAACTGCAGAGATTTGTGCTAAGACCATCCATCTCCAATCACAGCTTTGTTAACACACATGCATGCAAGCCCCTGGCTTACTTTCCTCCCCTTCTTTCCATTTCCCCACTCTCATGGCCATCCCCCCCCCCCCCCAGCCTCCCAGGCACGTTCTTGCTATCATTTCAACCTTAAAGCGCCCTGCAGGGTTGGACTGTACACGTTTTGTTGCCTTATGTAACAATGTTGGGCTACAAACTCCCTTCTCCCATTTTCCTGCCTCAAACACCATTTTTGAGCTCTGCCCACGGAACTATACAAACAATGCCTTCAGTGTTTCTTCCCGCCGCATGTACATCGCCCTGGGCATCTGCTACCTTGAATCTGTAACATTCCTATGGCAGTGAACCCAGAGTCTGACTCCTGCGTCTGCTATCAGAAGCAGAACCATAATGGGCGTAGCTATGCACGTCCCCTCAGGCACGCTTCTCGTGCATTCCTGGGTCAAAGGGCACATGCGCTAAATGGCTGCGCAGTTGCTCCCAGAATGGATGTTCCTATCCACACTTCCACCAGCCATGCCTGAAAGTTCTAGCACACACCCCCTCCCTGACATTTAGGATCATCCTCCTCTTCAATGTCGCCGCTCTGCTGGAGTTTTAATTTGTGTTTCTTGGACCAGTGGCCTGTTTAAATCTCTTGGGACACTGCTGGCCGTTTGAGCTTCATCCCCTTTCCCAGTTTTCTATTGGGTTGCATGTCTGTCTCTTACCAATTGGCAGGAGGCCTTCCTTTATGCTAAATAGTAATCGCTTAGCAGTTAAAGGCATCACAAATGTCTCCTCCCAGTCTGCCCTCTGTGGACTTGGGCTGTAGAGTTCTTCATTGAACAGATATCCTTAACTTTGATTTAGCAAAATTTATCTATTTTTCACCTCTGGTTTGCAATGTGGGGAGTCCAAAGAAGTCCCTCCCCAGCCCTGTATCACAAAGATGTCCTGCCTATTCTTCTGCCAACTTCTCCCTTCCATCTGTCAGCCTTTAGTCCACCCCAAGATCACCTGGATACCGGGGTGAAGTAGAAGTCTGGTTTTAAAGTGAGTCAGTTTGACATCGGCCACAGCAACTTCCCCCTAGAATAGGTCTCCTGAGGCAATGAAAACAAAGGCAAAAAATAACTACTGGGACTCCATCAAAATAAAAAGCTTCTGCACAGCAAAGGAGACAATCAACAAAACTAAAAGGCAACCTACGGAATGGAAGAAGATATATGCAAATGACATATCAGATAAAGGGTTAGCATCCAAAATATATAAAGAACTTATCAAACTCGATACCCAAAAACCAAATGATCCAATTTGATCCAGTTGATCCAATTGGATCCAATTGGATCCAAAATGATCCAATTTAAAAATGTGCAGACATGAAGACATCTAGATGGCCAACAGACACATGAAAAAGATGGGCAACATCACTCATCATCAGGGAAATGCAAATCAAAACTATGATGAGATACCACCTTACACCAGTTAGAATGGCCAAAATTAACAAGACAGGAAATAACAAGTGTTGGCAAGGATGTGGAGCAAGGGGAACCCTCTTACACCGTTAGTGGGAATGCAAACTGGTGTAGCCACTGTGGAAAAGAGTATGGAGGTTCCTCAAAAAGTTAAAAATAGAGCTACCTTATAATCCAGCAATCATACTACTGGGTATTTACCCAAAGAATACAAGAACGCTAGTTCAAAGGGATATTTGTACCCCTGTGTTTACAACAGGATTATTTACAATAGCCAAATTATGGAAGCAGCCCCGTGTCCATCAACAGATGACTAGATAAAGAAGACGTGGTCTATATACACAATGGAATATTACTCAGTCATAAAAAATGACTTGCCATCTGCAAAGACATGGATGGAGATAAGAGAGTATTATGCTAAGCAAAATAAGTCAGTGAGAGAAAGACAAATACCAGTATGATTTCACTCATATGCGAAATTCAAGAAACAAAACAAACAAGCAAAGGGAAAAAATAAGAGAGAGAAACAAATCAAGAAACAGACTCTTAATTATAGAGCACGATCTGATGGTTACTGGAGGGGAGGGGTGGGGGGGAAATAGGTGTTGGGGACTGAGGGGGGCACTTTTGCTGAGCACCAGGTGTTGTATGTAACTGTTGAATCACAAAGTTGTGCACCTGAAACTAATAGAACACTATGTTAACCAACTGGAATTAAAATAAAAGCTTAAAAATTTTATAAACAAATAAAGTGAGCCAGTTTTCCCAGCCTCATCCACAACCCACCCTTTTCCTTTTTCTTTATGGTGCCACCTGCATTGTATATCAAATTCCCAGATACACCTGCTCTATTTTGTGCTCTCTATTCCACACTACCGACATGCCAGGCTATCCCTTGACCAGGTCCACAGCCCTATGATATGAAATGACCTCTAGTCCGGAGCAGTTGTGAAAGGCTGATTTATTTCTTCTTATACCTTGATTCTTCCACATAAATTGCACAGGAAGTTCGTCAATTTCCTCCACAGTTCCAGCTGAAAAATTAATCCGATCGCATTTAATGCCTAGAGGAGTCTGAAGACTTAAGGGCCTTATGACATTAAAACATCTCATCCACGCACGTGGTGATTTCTCCATTTGGTAATGTCTCCCTTTACGTACTTTACTAGATGTTTACATTTCTCTACAGAAGGGTCCTGCGCATGCTTTGTTAGTTTGACCTCAGGATGCTCCTTTTCTAATTTTGTGTATTTATTTAAGAGAGAGAGCACGGGTGGAGGGGAGGGGGCAGAGGAAGAGGGAGAAACAGACTCCCTGCTGAGCAGGGAGCCTGACTTGGAGCTCAATCCTAGGACCCTGAGATCATGACCTGAGCCCAAAGCAGATGCTTAACTGACTGATCCACCCAAGCGCCCCTCAAGATGCTTTTTTGTTGTTGCAAATGGTGACTTTTTTTCAATTTCTAGTTGACTTTTCATTAAGAATTTGTTTCTGTGAAGCATTTTATGATATTCTTTTAATATTACCACTTCTACAGTACATTTGCTGCATATGTGGTTTTTTCATTTCATTTTTCAGTAAAGATACTTTATTTGATTGTCATCATCTCATCATTTGATAAGACCAACGGAGGGTTCGGATAGTAGCCAGCTGTTTTTTGGATTGTTTGGAAAGAACCCTATAAATCTGTAGTCCCAGAGATAATTCTGCTATTGCTTCAATACTTGGAATTTCAAAGGTCCTGTAAGTACTGATTCTCTTACAAAATCATATTTTAGCCAAAGAGTCTTCTGTATTTTCCACTCTGAAATTGAATCAATAAAGAAAGAGCTTTGTTTTTTCAGAGAAGATATTTGGAGGCTTTGCCTTCAGCCCATTTCCCAGTTTATTATAAAGGATAGAACTCAGGAACGGCCAAATGGAAGAGTTGCAGAGGGCAAGGTGTGGGGAAGGGACACAGCTTCCATGCCCCATCTAGGCACGCCACCCTCCCGGCACCTCAATGTGGACACCAACCTGGAAGAAACGTGACTGATTTTCCAGTTGGCTGTTGCTGCTGTAGAGGGAGGCTGTTGGTGACAGTAAGCTGATGATGGATGCATCCAGAAACCTTGCTTGAGCTCCTGGTCAGTTCTCTAATTTTTGTCTGTTGAGTTAGTCATGCTTAATACATGAGGGTTTTGGAGGGGAGGGGGGTGGGGGGATGGGTGAGCCTGGTGGTGGGTATTGAGGAGGGCACGTATTGCATGGAGCACTGGGCAATGAATCTTGGAACACTGAAAAAATAAAATAAAAGTATTTGGGGAAAAAAATAGATATATAATGTTATCGTCCACACAGAATGAGGACTTAATTTTTTTCCTTCTAATCCTGAAGTTTGGACTTTTGCCCTTTCTATTCCTTAGAGCATTCGTGGAAACCCCAAATACGGTGTTAACAGTGGGGGTGCTGTGAGCCCGGTCCTGCTCACAGCGTGAAGATGTCCAAAACATCGTCGACCAAGTATCCTGTTTGCTGCAGGCTTTGGGAATATGGTAGTTGTTATGAAGTTCAGTTCTGTCTATTTTGTCTAGTTTTCTGATAGATTAAAACAATATATACGTAGGTACTGGATTACTAAATCTAGTAAGATCATTAAAATCAGCATTTCTGAAAATATAATATTTAAAAACCAAGCATGCACATTTCTCCTAGGAACACCTAGAAAAAGCTAAAGGAACCAAGATGCCTCCTAGTACCCCTGGGGACCCATTTGCAGAAGTGGAGTCGCCCCAGAATGGGAAGAACAAACAGGAGACTGCAGGAAAGAGGGCGTTTCCTAACGCACTTGGGGGAGTGAGGGGCATGGCCGCCAGGCTGGAGGACTGTTTGGCGTGGTCAAGGAATGGAGTGGGGGTTTCGGGGTGACCATCTCTCATAGCCTCATGGGCTCAGGGGGTCCGTTGCCTGTCCCCATCCCTCCTTGTTCAGACCCAGAACTTCAGCATCCCGTGTGTCTCACAACGGGGCAGGCTGGAGTCAGGCCCGCCAGGGTGAGATGTGGGGAAAGAGTCCATGCAGGATGAATGGCCACATAGCGCCAGCCCCCTTCTCTCCCCTCCACAGCTCCTACATTTGCTGAGCACCAGACATCTCCGAATCTCAGAAAAGTGGAGCCCTAGGACCCAGAATACAGATAGTCCCTGAGGGGTCATGCCATATGGTCAGAGGGCAGCTCAGGGCCATCAAGCCCAGACCATGGCGCTCACTCTGAACCATGTTTTAAACTTCCGGAAAGAGATTGCCCAACCAGGAAATGTGCTCTCCAGTGCCCACAGACCCCATCATCACTCTCTCGTTAAACATCTAGCTTGATTCATTTATGGTGCATATCTGGCCCCTCTGAACAGTGGAATGTGCAAACCTCCCTTAAGCACAGGTTAAGGCTCTCCCCGCCTTTACAAATCCAACGATGGTCGGTCCGATTTAGGGCACAGGGTTTCCCTGGGGAATAAGCCACAGGATCTCCATTTAGGGTAGAGTTCAGAACCCCTAGACAGGGTGCTGAGAGCTATCAGATGGTGGCCCGGACGTGTGTAAAGTCGGGTCCCTCTCCTCTTCGAGTTTTCTCTCAGTAACTTGCTGCCGAAGGGTCTCCTGCCAGAGCCTTCAGGAAAATGAATCACTGGGGGTGCCTTGGTGGCTCAGTTGTTAAGCGTCTGCCTTCTGCTCAGGTCATGATCTCGGGGGTCCTGGGATCGAGCCCCGAGTAGGGCCTCCTGCTCCGCGGGAAGCCGGCTTGTCACTCTCCCTCCATCCCTCCCCCATTCAAGCTCTCTCTCTCTCTCAAATAAATAATCTTTTTTAAAAAATTGCCTGGTGGTGCCCATGTGGCTAAACCCAGCTCAGTGAATCTGTAGGAGATGCACTGGCTCAAATCACCCTCCAACATTTGTTTATGGACAAGACAGATGACACCAGGATACTTTCTCTCTCAATGGATCTCATCTGTCCCCCAGGCTCCTAAATTTCAAGGAGGTGACCAACTCAAACGTGGAGTTAAGTGAGGTTGGACGTGTACAAGGTACACGTGTACAAAGGTGACCAACTCAAACGTGGAGCGGTGAGTGAGGTTGGACATGTACAAGAAAAAGCACACTGCTCCCCGAGTATCCTTTTCATTTGTGTAGGAGACATGAGTAAAGAGACCAGGATGTACAGAAATGAGGAAAACAACAGCATAAGTGTGAAGGTAAATGGCAACCATCAGTCTGGCCAAATGCTACTATTTGTCAATGCCTTGTTGACAGATACGATTTTCAAGGGCAGTGGAGAGATTTGTTTTTAAATGCAACCTTCTGATTTTTTCTAATGCTGGTTCCTTTAAAAAAAAAAAACCACTATGTGGGATATGTCTACATCCACCATGATGGACTAATCAGCATCACACTTGTCCCTCTGCTGTCAACAGATATGAGACAAAATACCTAAGGCTAATGTTTTCAGGCACTGGACAATCGCCAGCTGGTGACTGCACCCCTGAGAGAAGGAAGAATCAGGTGAGACCCGTGTGCTCTGTGACTCTTGACCGAGGACAAATTCCTGACCACAGCATGTGGAGTCCCAGAATGTCGAGTAGAGAGAGCACAAATGCTGCGGAAAGAGACATCAGAGTTCAGGTTGCTAAAGCACCTGAAATGCAAAGCGTTGGGTAACGTGTAGAAGGGAGTCACAGATTTCTGGCTGAAACCTGCACTGCACGGGTAAGAGAAAGAAAAACGCAGCGGAAATCAGTTGACACACGGTTGAAAGTAAAACTGAGATATTGAACATCACACAGTGCTAGGAGCCATTGGGGTTCTGCCCCAATCCCATCAAGGGAAAGAAACTGAATTAAGACATTCATCTGAGATGCAATATATACCCCATATCTCATGAGTAAGGAATACGTCCTAGAGAAGTGGTTCTCAGAAGAAAGGGGTGGTTTGGCTCCTTCCCCAAACTGACTTTGCCAAGGTCTGGGGAGGGTTTCACAGTCATGGTGGGAAGTACTACCGCCATCTAGTGGATGCAGGGGATGCTGCTACACATTCTACAGTACACAAGATAGTCTCCATACCAAAGAAGTTTCTAGCCTCAAATGTTGAAAGTGTCACGATCAAGGAATCCCACCCTAGAGTAAGTGCTACCCTACACCCCTGCAGCAGCTGGTAGCCAACCTTCCAGATGGTCCCCAATGATCCTCACTTCTTATTACTCAGACCCTCATATAGTCCCCCCATGGAGAAGCCCAAGCAAAGAGGGACAGAGGCTTCTGTCATAGCCAGCAATGAGCAGAGGTCTGTCAACAAGCACATGAGTGAGCTCAAAAACATATTTTGTAGCCACAGTGGAGCCTTACATGACCATAGCCCAAATACCAGCCTGACAGCAACCTTGTGAGAGACTTTGACCCAGAACCACCAAGCCAAGTCACTCCCACATTCCTGATCCTTAAAAATGGAAGGGTCCTAAATTTTGTTGTTTTGAAGTGCTAAGTTTTGGGGTCATTTGTTACACAGCAATGGAGTCATTGCTGCCCTGCCAAAGCCTCAAACCACGCCTGGACAGGATCGAGAACTGCCAGTAAATTGTCTGCCAGAACAAATAAACCTCCAAGCCCTTTAACAGGAGTAAAACTAAGCCAGATTCCTTAAAATGTATAATTGACAATGTCCAAGATACAATAAAAATTGCTGGGCACGCAAAGAAACAGGAAAATGTGACTCATGATCAAGAAAAAAAGCAGTTGACAGAAACAGATCCTCAGATGACCCAAATGTTAGAATCAGCATTACAAGGACTTTAAAGAGCTATTAGAAACGTGTTTAAGAACTTAGAGAAAAATAGTGTCCTAATGAGTGAACAGATGAAAAAGGTAAGCAGAGAGAGAGAAATTATGAAAAAGAAAAATGGAAATTCTGTAACTGAAAAGAAAATATCAGTATTCAAAAATTTTCTAGATTGGCTTAAAAGCAAATTTAAAGTGTCAAGAGAAAGAGCCAATGAACCAGAGACAAATTCATAAAAATTTCCGCTCTGCAGAAAAGAGATCAAAAATATTTAAAAACATGAACAGAGTCTCAGTGACCAGTAGCACATTAGTCAACAGAAGTCTAATTCAAGTCTTGAAGGGAAACAGAGAGAAAAAATGGGAAAGAAATAATTAAAGAAATAATAATAATGGTTGAAATGTTCCCAAATGTAGTAAAAAGCATCAACTTGCCAACCTAAAAATTAAATGAGCCCCCAAGAAGGATTAAATACAATTTAAAAACCACAAGTAAGCGCATTATAATCAAACTGCTGAAAACTGAAGATGAAGAGAAACTTTTATTTTTATTTTTTTAAGATTTTATTTATTATTTATTTGAGAGAGAGGCAGAGATAGTGAGAAAGAACACGAGCAGGGAGAAGAGGGAGAAGCAGGCTCCCCATCAAGCAGGGAGTCCGACGCGGAACTCGATCCCAGGACCCTGGTATCATGACCTGAGCCGAAGACAGATGCTTAACCAACTGAGCCACCCAGGGGCCTGGAAAAGAAACTTTTAAAGCAATGAGAGCAAAATGACAAAATAAATACAGGGGAGCAATGACTCCAATGACAACTATATTTTCATTAGAAACAATGGAGGCTAGAAAATCACAGAAAAACATCGAAATGAAGAAAGAAAGAAAACTGTAACTGAAGAGTGTTATATCCAACAAAAATATTCTTTCAAAATAAGGATGAAATGAAGACATTTCAGATTAACAAAAGTTGAAAGAACTGTTTGCCAGCAGACCTGCACTACAAGAAACACAAAAGAGAAATACTAAAGAGAGTTCTTAGACTGAAGATAAATGACACCAGATGGAAACACAGATCTACAGGAAGGAATGACAAGCACTGAAAAGGATAAACATCTACACTTAAAACTCTAGTTTTTCCCTTAATTTCCTTCAAAAACAAATGTCCATTTAAAGCAAAAGTAATAGCATTATAAATTGAGGTTTATAGCAGTGTCTGGGTGGCTCAGTCATTTAAGCATAGGACTCTCGATTTTGGCTCAGGTCATGATCTCAAGGGCATGAGATCAAGCCCCTCGTCAGGTTCCACACAGCATGGAACTTGCTTGGGATTCTCAATCTCTCTGTTTAAGATTCTCTCTCTCCCTCTCCCTATGCCCTTCCCCCCACCCCCACTGGTGCACTCTCTTAGATGGATAGATAGATAGATAGATAGATAGATAAATTGAGGTTTAATACATACAAAATTTAAATTATGGCAATATGGAGAGGAAAACGAAGTTATGCTCTTATTAGTTTCTTATATTGTGAACTGTAAATAGTAATGTGTGAAATGAAACAGTATTAATTATAAGTAGACTGTGACAAGTTAAAAACACATATTGTAATCTCTAAAATTATTAAAAATAAAAATAAAAAAGAGGAATAGCTTAGGTGCCAATAGACGAGATAAAAAAAATAGAATTAAAAAACACTCAGTTCATCCTAAAGAAGCCAACAAAAGAATAGGAACCCAAAGCAGATGGGACAAATATAAAACAAATAACTAAATATTACACTTAAAACCCACTATATCAATAATTTTGTATAAATGATCCAAACTCTCTAATTAAAAGGAAATTATTGTCAGAATAATTTTTTGGGGGGAATAGATTTTTTAAAAGCAAATATATGAACATGAAATATAAATACACAGATAGGTTGAAAGAAGAAGAATGGAAAAGGATGAAAATGGCAAAAAGAAGAAAGCTACTATGGTTATATTAAAATAAGATAAAGTTGGGACACCTGGGTGGCTCAGTTGGTTAAGAGTCTGCCTTCGGCTCTCCTGGGAAATCACAAAAAAACTTAGCATTGTTTGCACCTAATAAGTGAGGTTCAAAATTCATAAGGCAAAACTGACTCAAGGAAAGAGAAAATTAGACAATTCCCAAGTCATAACTAGAGATTTTAACACCCCTACCTCAGTAAATTACAGAATAAGGAAATAAAAAATCAGTAAGGATATAAAAGATCTGAACACTATCAACAATATTTATCTAATTGACATTTCTAGGGTGTTTCACTGAACAACTTCAAAATACACATTTTTTTTCAAGTGCACATGAATGTTCACCAAAATAGACCATATGCTGGGCAATAAAATAAGTCCCAGTAAATTGCAAAAGATTAAAATCTTCTGAGAGTACATTTCCTGAGCACAATGGAATTAGGATAAAAATCAAGAACAATAAGATATCTAGAAAATCACCCCAAATATTTGGAAAGCAAACAACATACCTCTAAAAAACTTGTATGACACAGAGAAATTAGTAGCAAAATCAGAAAATACTTTAACTGAATGATAATGAAAAAATAACAAATTTTATGGAACGCACTTAAGGCAATGCTTGGAAGAAAATTCACACTTCTACATATCTATAACAGAAAAAAAAAAGATTAAAAATCAATAGTTCAAATTTACATCTTAGCAGTCTAAGAAGGAAGAACATATTAATCCCACAGCAAACAGAAGAAAAGAAATAATAAAGAGCCAAAATCAAATCAATATAAAACAAACAAACAGAAAACTAACAAAGCCAAAAAATAGCTCTTTGAAGTGATTAAGAAAATTGTAAAAACTACAATTTCTTGATCAGGAAGACTGATCAAGAAAAAGAGCACGAATTACAAAATACTTGAAATAGAAGAGAAGTTATTACTAGAGATCTGACAGATATTTTAAAAATAAGGGAATATTGGGGCATTTGGATGGCTCAGTTGGTTAAGTGTCTGCCTTCGGTTCAGGTCATGATCCCAGGGTGCTAGGATCGAACCAGCATTCGGCTCTCTGCTCAGCAGGCGAGCCTGCTTCTCCCTCTCCCTCTCCCCCTGCTCATCTGCTCTCTCTCTCTCACTCTGTCTCTCAAATAAATAAAATCTTTTTTTTAAAAAAAAGGAAATATTATTAAAAACTTTATGAAGAATCCAACAATTTAGATGGAATGGACAAATTCCTTGAGACACAAAATATACCAAAAGTGACACAAGAAAAAAGAGAAAACATGAATAGCCCTTCTTTTCAGCACCCTATTGCTTCATAGCCAATGCCAAAACTTAGTAAGTTAAAATAACAAAAATAGCAATCCCTTTGCTGTTGCTAAGTTAATTGACCTCAGCTGGGTGGTTCTTCTCCAAATGGTATTGGATGGAATGACTCATTCCATTGCTTTCAGGGGGCAGCTGGGCCAAACTGGAAGTTCCAAGAACGAATTACTCACATGTCTGGTACCTCAGTGTTCCTCCAAATAATCTCTCCACTGGAGCTTCCTCTCAGCAATGTGGTCTCAGAGTAGTCAGATTTTTTACACAGTGGCTGGCTTTAAGAAAAAACAGGAGCTGCCTGGGTTCATAAGGGCTGGATCTAGAACTGACAGGGCGTCATTTTCTCGTACTCCATTTTTCAAAGCAAGTCTGAAGGCCACCCCAGCAACCGGGAGGGAGATCCACGTAGAAGCAAGCACATGGAAAAGTAGGTGGTAGATGGCATCCAACTTTGCAGACCATTGACCACAATGTAAATCTTCCCACAAAGAAAACTCCAGGTCTAAAGGATTTCACTGGTGAGTTCTACCAAATACTTGAGGATGAGACATTACCACTCTTACACACGTAGACGCAAAAGTCCTCAGCGTAGGACTAAACAGAATCTAAAAAGAATCCTGCAATATGTAAAAAATGACAATAAATCACAGCCAAGTGGATTCCAAGAGATGCAAGCTCACCATTCAAAAAACCAATTTATAATCCATACCACTAATGAAATTAATGAGAAAATCATACAGTCTTTTTGTTATGGAACCTGGGACTGGATCCCGATGGAAGAACCAAGCAGTACTCAGAGACTTTAGAGGATTGGAGGTTTATTTAATTTAATAAACTCAGAGAAGACTCAGAGAAGAGTGTGCTCCAGAGATCTGAGCCCCGAGCTCAAGCAGGAGGGTAATATATACCCTTCTATTTCCGCATACTTGGTACTTTTGGCGTGCATGGGAAATGGGGTAGGGAAGAAGAACCTGGAAGGGCTTTGAGACAGGGACTGAATTCCCTTGCCGGTTTGGTCGGCCATCTTAGAGTACAGTTTTTCCCTCCTCATTACCCTTTTGATGCCCCCTTAAACACCTAGTTTAGAGGCCATCATTATCATCTACTACGGGCTGATAGCCCTGCAAGGCTAGTGTCTGGGCAGCAGCTCGCCTGGTAACAGTGTTTTCTGTGAACTTAGCAATCCATCCTAAGGTTCCTAAGGTTGCCCGATCAGCAATAACAATAACAAGTTTCTGGGAGAAAGTCCAATCAGAAGGGGCAGCAGCGTAGTAAAATCCAACTCCCGAGGTGGGGAATATCGTGCCAATGATAGCCAGGGACCACGGCGAACAGATGTCCATCAGTCGGTGGGGTCTTGCCGAAGGTGGAGCCAGAGGGGTCTGTAGGGTCTGGTTGAGCTTTCCACTGGTGTAATTCCTCAACCGACTGGTGAGCCTTCTTTACTCTAGAGTGGTGCACCCATGGGGTGACATATGAGACCTTGAGGGCAGTAGAGGTGGTTAGAACAACAGTGTGGGGCCTTGTCCACTGTGGTTTGAGGGGATCCTTTCTAAAGCTTCTCGGGAGATGTACCTTAGAGTTTTTCCCAGGGCTTGGAGGTGTTGGGATACTTCTAGGTTTTACAATCTTTTCGAGGTCTCCTCTAAGCCTGCTTATTACGGGGGGAGGGGGGTGGCCTGCCATAGAGCCTCCGAGGTAAATTATAGCTGCAGGAATATTTTAAATCCGGTTGACTAGAATAAATAAGATCAATGACCCCCAATAGTCATGCTCTACAGAAGTGCGATGTTCAGGCTGAGGCATAAGGGTAGCTGGGTTTGCAGCTTGACAGGTTTTAGGTATTATTTTAAGCATTGTCTGGTATTTAATAAGTCTACCTCCCATCATCTATTGGGGGCCTTTGGTCTCTTGTCTAGCTTAGGTAAACATTATTCAAAGACAATCAGAACTAGAATTTAACATCCACAAAGGTGTGTTACTGAAACATAATTTTTCTCTATAATAACCCTCATTTCCGGAGATAGCCAAATAAGACTAATTTGTTTGAAAAACAAGTCCAGTTTTAACAAACGGCATTATTATTTACATAAGCTCAGCACAATTGGTCATATAGATCTTTTAGAATCTGCTTTGTTGGAACTTTCATAAGGAATCTTTAGGTCGAACTTTTAGAAGCCTCTCCAGGCCAGAAGCCAAGCCAAGTACTTGCCATCAGACATGCCCGCAATACGTGTAGATTTGGGTGGCTTCCTCTTCATGAGACTCCCAATATATCTTGAGGTTCCTGCACCTGCCAGGAACTGACATTCTTTACTCACCCAGTGAGGCTGCCAGAAACTCTGAAAGCAAGGTATCAGGCCGACAATTCCAAGGGGCTTTATGGCTCCATATTTCATAAAGTCAACCTTAGTTCCTTAAAGCTGTCTGGTCATATCTGAGTCTACGCATGTCTCTCAAATAAGACATTCCAGTCAAAACCTTGGTAAAATGACCCATGTTTCCAATGGTGTCCTGTTACAAGGAGAACAGATTCTCATTGAACTTATGCAAATAACTATGATTGCCATGGAAGAAAGAATACTTACTGAGACCTTTTGAAATGCAGAGGGTTCAGGTAGAGAGAAAAGTTAAATGCTTCAATTGGTTCATAAATGAATACTTAAAGTTTTTCTTTCTTCTTTTTTTTTTTAAGATTTTATTTATTTACTTGTCAGAGAGGAGAGAGATCACAAGTAGGCAGAGAGGCAGGCAGAGGGAGAGGGGGAAGCAGGCTCCCTGCTGAGCAGAGAGCCCGATGCGGGGCTCGATCCCAGGACCCTGAGATCATGACCTGAGCCGAAGGCAGAGGCTTTAACCCACTGAGCGACCCAGGCGCCCCTAAAGTTTTTCTTAATCTGGAAGAGTCAGCAACATTTCCAACAAGAGTCACAACACTATAATCGTCCTTTTAGTTCATTTTGTCCCATGTTACTAATTCCCGTTTAGTTTGAATGCAATTTTTAGTTAGTTCTGGAAATTCTCAGTCATTTCGGTTTTGATCTTAAAGATATCGAATACCTGCTTTTGTCCTAAAAGTCCTTTACACGAACTTCCTTGAAGATGAAACTCATTTTGCAAGACAATAAAAAAAATTGTAAATGACAAAAACTCAGAAACAGACACTGCCAATGACCCAATATTAGAGGTCACCACGATACGATTGACAAGGAAGCTTATTCTGTGACACACAACACTTCAATAGTCAGAACATTGAGTGACGATCTTGTATTAGTACATTAAAACTTTAGGAACTGCACATTACTTCCAGAAAAGTTAGAGCACCCACCGAAATGTAACCCAAGGGTTATCATTTGTTTAACTGTACTTCCAGAGTGACTTAGCATACCAAATAAAAGGCCTAATAACTGAAGAAGGCTTCATTTACAATTTAAACCTTGGGAAGTTTGTTAAAACCTTAGAAAGTTTTGTGGGTTTTGTTAAGATTTATTTATTTATTTATTTGACAGAGAGAGAGAGATCACAAGTAGGCAGAGAGGCAGGCAGAGGGAGAGGGGGAAGCAGGCTCCCCGCCGAGCAGAGAGCCCAATGTGGGGCTGGATCCCAGGACCCCGAGATCATGACCTGAGCTGAAGGCAGAGGCTTTAACCCACTGAGCCACCCAGGTGCCCCTAAACCTTAGAAAATTTTAAAGCACATGCCTAAATAGGATTAGGGATATTAAAGACCTGATAAAGGCAAGACACAGAAACTGGTTTTTCTGTACAGGCAAAGAGAAAACAACTATTTGCATTTTTGTATCAAGAGCAGACCAACAACTGGAGAATACTTTGTGTTTTTGAACAGAGAGAAAGCACAAACTTTCAACCTTATACCAATGTACTTTAAAATCCATTCATTTCAATTTTGTCCGTCCCAACCACAGCTAAAATTCCGTTCCAAAGCTTTCTCTCCATAAACCTTCTACAACTTTCCTTTGCATGCAGATTTTGTCCCAAGCCATTTTTTTCCAAACAACCATCTCATTAGGACAAAATTACCTTCTTTTACCTTCAACAAAAATGCATTCCCGTTCCTTATCTTTCTTACATATCTCCTACTTTTCCACATACAGAGTTGTTTTCCTTATTTCCATCAGTCTTAGTTAGTTAGCAGAATTTTGCACTCTTTAGAAACCTTAATCTCCAGTGAAGACTAAGGAACAACCAATCGTGAACTATTACACCAGAATTCTTTAAGTTGGCAAATTTGTGAATCAGTTAAGTACAAAACATGTTTACCAACAGATTTAAATATCCTTAGTTTCTTTGCAATAAGAAGTCAAAAGCACAAACCTATGTCCAGTAATTGACCTCTTAGCGCTTTACCCTATTTGGAAAAGACCTAGATGTCCAATGAATTCAATTCCATTTATCATCCAAGCAAAACTTTCAAGTTTTAGTTTACCAAAGACTGAAAGCTATCTTAACGATTACCCAAGAAAACTTTGAGACAGGCAATTAACCCTCAGTTTAGTCATCTTTTTGCTAACAAATTGCAACAGAGATGACACGAGGTTATTTGACCTTCAGGAACCCTTGATAGAATAAAAGTTTCACATTTACTGCTGATAACTTAAAAGACATGTCTATCTTCATTAAACCAACAAACTCAGTTTAAATACTGAATTATGTTCCACCTGGATCTTCCCCATGGTCAGTTCTCAGCTGAGACACGTGGGGAAATCTGGAGTGGGAGGTGTTAGGTCCAGGAGCGCTCTTCTTGCCCCTCAATAGCGATGGGAGAAGGAGCCATGGTGCCTGAGGCACTGGGGATGGTCTAGAAGCCAGTAATGCAGGCCACACCCAAGGTGGTACAGAAAGGGGAGAAGGGGGATGGGCAGGCAGAGGAGACAAAGGGCTGCCAGAGGGCAAAGAAAGGCTTCCGGTTAGGGAGCTCATCCCCACAACAACAAGGGGGGAGGGGGTAGGCAGTCCGCCTCGGGCCAGAGAAGACAGGGAATTTCCCAGAAACAAAGAGAGTTCTGGCAGCTGCTTCCCGAAGGACGCCTGGGATCCTGACCTGAGCGGAAGGCAGGTGCTTAACCGACCGAGCCACCCAGGCGCCCCCCCCCCGCCCCCAACCCTAAACATAAGGATGAGAGCCCCTGTTATTTTACACCCTGTTTCTGTCTGGATCAAGTTTCCTGGGGGCCATCAGAGAGCTGCTAAATCAGATACCACCCCACACAGGCCACTTAGAAGAAGCAGGAGCACTGTGTTCCTGCAGCTTAGCTTTAGGCCCCGGGTCAGAGGAGGACTGCTGTCCCAGCGCTTCCAGACGGGCTCATCCCTGTCCGGAGCTCATCCTCGTTGCTGCCCCTGATGCCCCTGGGCGGGGCCTCCCTGATAGGCTTTGCTTCCTTACAGCCTTTGGGGTCCTTTACTTGGGTTACAAATACCCTACTTTGGTCCTTCCTATTAGCACAGAATAGGACCCACGGGGGCAGAGTTTGGGCTATCTGAAGCCAAGAATCAATATATGGGGATTGGTCAGGGTGTCCGGGAGTCCCGACCATAATTTTGTAAGTGACCTGGACAGTGGGTAGGTCTCAGGGCACCCTCGGAGGGCCAGTCGACCCCGAAGGTGGCCCATTCCAGTTCACATAATGTGCCTAATTTTCCAGGAGACGTTTTGATCCCACAGCCTCCTGAGAATCCCTTCTTAAAATTTTTGAGCGTACGGCCTAAGATCATACGTTTTGAAGAGCTTCCGCCCATGATGAGCGGGGGCTCTCTTGTCCGCCCTGTGTGTTCCCTCCCTGTGTTGTTGGCGTAAAGACAAACAAAGGGTGGGTGTCCCTCCAGAGGAGATGCCCACCTGTCTGTCCTCCCGGAGCAGACATGGGTGCCTCTTGGCCATAGCAAGTCCGTATAGACCCCGGACTGGCACCCCAAAGGGGCTCGCCTTAGACCTTATAAGGTCACCACGGAAACAGGTCAGGACCCACTCACAATCCATATGCTTCTGGGGACCCTAAGGGTGCCCGCCCGTGGAGCCACAGAGTCAGTCCTCCTGACAAACCAGGTCAAACTGCACATTCACTCACGCATTCATTCCAGAAGTTATTACAGTTCCTCCCCCCCCCCCCATCCGCCCCCAGGAGGCCCTGACCTGTGGAATTCCTTTCGGAAATTCCTTCCTGTCTCCCGTTTTGGGGGGACCTGAGGGACCTGCCCCCTGCCCCAGCCGGGAGGTCCTGACCTGTGGACCTCTAAGACGTCTCTAGGAAGTGAGCAGCTTCCCCTATCCACCCTGACGGGTGGGCCTGACTGGGTCCTGGGGCCCCAGAACTTACCGGAATCCGATGTCGGGACCAGGTCCTCACCTGCCAAGTCTCCTTTGAGTCCGGCGGGAACGGCGGCGGCGGGGTGGGTCTGAGGCGACCCAGCACTGGGCGGGAGACTGCCGAAGATGAGGCAGGGCGCGCCTTCTCCCTTACTGGGCCAGCGTGGTTGGGTTTCCCGGTCAGGGAACCAAATGTTATGGAATCTGGACTGGATCCTGATGGAAGAAGCAAGTGGCACTCAGAGACCTTGGAGGATGGGAGGTTTATTTCACACTGGTGCACTCAGAGGAGACCACTTTCCAGAGGTCTGAGCCCGAGCACGAGCAGGGAGGGTAATTTATACCCTTCTACTTCCGCATACTTGGTACTTTTGGCGCGCATGGGAAGCTGGGTAGGGAAGAAGAACCCTGAAGGGCCTTGAGACCGGGACTGGAATTCCCTTGCTGGTTTGGTCGGCCATCCTCGAGTACAGTATTTCCCTCATCAATTTGAATAGATGCAGGAAAGGAATTTAACAAAACTTGACATCGATTCATGATAAAAATTCTCAGCAAACTAGGAAGAGAAATGAAATTCATCAATTTGATGGGGAAAAAAAATTATGAAAAAGGTATAATTTGTATCATACTAAGTGGTGATACACACAGAATGCCATCCACCGTCACAACACCCATTGACTATCATGCTGGAGGTCCTGTATACTTCGATAAAGCATGAAAAATAAACAAAAGGCAAAAACAAAGGCGTCTGCCTTTGGCTCCGGCATGATCCCAGGGTCCTGGGATGCAGTCCCACATCGGGCTCCCTGCTCAGTGAGGAGTCTGCTCGTCCCTCTCCCTTTGCCCCCCCTCCCTACTCATGTTCTTTCTCTCATTCTCCCTCCCTCTCAAATAAATAAATAAAATCTTAAAAAAAAAAAAAAGGATTTGCCCCAAATTACTGGAATTAATAAATGAAGTTAGCAAATTCACAGATACAAGGTTAAAACAAGAAGAATTGCATTTCTATATACAAGCAGTAAAAATTCGGAATATAAACATTAAAAATACTTTATTTACAACAGCATGAAAAAATGTTACATATATACAGACATTTTTAACAAATGATGCCTAAGATCTCCACACTGAAAATTACAAAACACTGCTGAGAGAAATTCAAGGAGACTTAAATTGATGGAAATATATATCGTGTTCATGAATCAGAAGACTCAATATTGTTAATCTGTATGATCTCCCCAAATTGATCTTCAGATTCAAAATTTCAGCATTTTTTTTTGTAGATGTGAAAAGCGGATTGTAAAATTTACGTGAAAATGCACAGAACCTAAAATAGCCAAGACAATTTTGAAAAAGAATAACAAATCTGGAAGCTAGTATCCAATTTTCAAGACTTACTATAACGCTATGGTAATCCAAAAGATAGTAGTTTGGGTAAAAAAAGATAGACATATGGATCAATGGAAAAGAACAGAGTCCAGAAATAAGCCCAGACATATATGCTCAATTGATTTTTGACAAAGGTGCCAAGGCCATCCAAAAGGGAAATGCATTGTTTTTCTATTGCTGCATCACAAATTAACACAAATTTAGCAATTTTAAATAATATGGATTTAAGGGCACCTGAGTGGCTCAGTCGGCTAAGCGTCTGACTTGGCTCAGGTCATGATCTTAGGGTCCTGGGATCAAGCCTGGTGTGCAGCCCCACGACCAGCCCTGAGTAGGGCTCTGCACTCAGCAGGGATTCTCTTGTCCCGCTGCCCCTCTCCCTACTCGTACTCTCTCTCTCTAATAAATAAATAAAATCTTTTTAAAAAATAAGGGATTTATTATTCCACATATAATTATATACTTCACAGGGTTACGCAGGTCAGAAGCCCTAGCATGATACACTTGGGTTCTCTGCTTGGGGTCTCAAAGTGCTCATAAAATCAAGGTGTCCACCTAGCTGCATTCTCATTTAGAACTTGGGACTTCATTTCCAAGTGTATTCAGGGTAACAGAGCATTTCAGTTCCTTGAAGTTGTGAGGCAACTGCACTCCCTCTTCTTTGCCATGTGGTCCTTCAAGCCAATGAGAGAATCTCTTCTACTTTGGACCTCTTTCAAGGTCAGGCCAATGAAGGATAATCTCCCTTTAGATTAACTCAAAGTCAATTGATGAAAGCACTTAATTATTTCTCCAAAACCTTTTCTGCCATATAACATTGTATAATCACAGAAGTGATGGTCCACGCACAGACATATATCTGTTATATGTCTACATATAATATAGAATTTACACATAACTTACATCTTACATGTAGATCTATAGCTTACATATATAATTTTTATATATTTATATTTACATTTACATTCCTATATACGTGAATACAAGTAAAGTGCAAAATGAAGACCGAACTTGAAAATCCCCTGACCAGACAAAACCATTTAAGCCGTGTAAGTGAAACAATTTCGCTTATTCTACTAAATAAGCAAAACTTAACAGGCTGCTTCTTGGAAATGCCTCTGAAAATCCTAAACGAAACTTAAGCTATTACCCAAAGCTGGCATGAGTTAACTATTTTAACCAATCCCCTAACCCTGGGAAAACCCTGATGCTATTCCCAATCATTGGGAAAAATAAACAGCCTCTGTATTTTTACTGCATAGACTGTCCTATAACAATATACCTCCGGGCCTCATTCCACTGTGGGTCTGAGGGCTCCTAGTCGGCAGACTCTTCTTACATGCACTATAAACCCCTTGCTAAATACTATTTTACTGATCTGGTGGTTCTATGTATTTATGCTCACTGAACTATATACACTAAAATTATATTTAAATACATTTGATTTAAAAAATGACACCACACAGGCCAAATAAAGTATGCTTGTTGACTGGGTGAGACTCACGTGCTACCAGTTTGCAAACTGAGCTAGAAGATCAAATGGGGCAGGGAGCAGACTTCCCCAACCCTCCTGGCCCCTTACATGTGGGCCAATCGCATTATAAGTTCTTAGGAAGAGACTCTTTACTGGATGCAGAGGTGCGGGGGCGGTGCTCCGGTGGCTCAGTCAGTTAAGCGTCCACCTTTGGCTCAGGTCATGATCCCAGAGTCCTGGGATCGAGCCCTGCATCGGGCTCCCTGCTCGGCGGGGAGTCTGCTTCTCCCTCTGCCCCTCCCCTTACCTGTGCTCACTCTCTCTCTCAAATAAATAAATAAAATCTTAAAAAGAGAGAGGGATGGGAGGGAGGAAGGAAGGAAACGGTGACACCCATTGCCATCTTTCCCAACTCTTCATTTGGTCCAATAAAGGCCCTACTCAGGGCCCAGCATCCTCTCTGGAGACTATTGTGGCTTGCAGTAGATGCAGTGGTGATAACCCCCTTGGCCCAAGGCTTGACTCATCAGGCACCTAGGTCGCCTGAACAAACAAGTGTGTGCTCCATCTTATACCTCAGTAATGACAGGAATGTCCCCAGTACTCCTCCAATCTACTACCTCTTCCTGGACGCACAAGAAGACCACACTCCCAGTCTCCCTTGAGGTGGCATTGGGACCATGTGATTAAATCCTGGCCAATAAGAGGTGGGTGAGAAGAATGTACACCACCTCTGGAATTGGTCATAAAAAATAAAATCTATTTCCCTTTTCTCTCTTCCTCTCCACAGCTCCTTCAGAGACCATTGGATCTAGTTGATAAGAGCTTCGGGATGGAAAGGACCCAGATTCCATAGTTATTGCTTGGCAAAAGCTACTGAAAAGAACCACGCAACACACTTCTGGCTTTGTGTTAGCAAGAAATACATGTTTACTGTTCTTAAACCCTGAGAATTGACAGTTGTTTGTTACAACAGCTAACCTAACTAATCCTTAATACAGGCACATTACAAAGACTTTCGGGTGTCTATCAACTTAGATTATTATGAAAAACACCAAAAGAAAAAAGAAAAGTTTGTCAGTTCTTGTTATTCTTAAAAAAAACAACAAAAAAAATTCAACGGTTACCAAAAAGGACACACCCAATTACAAAATGGGCAAAAGACATGAACAGATATTTCACCAAAGATAGAGATGGCAAATGAACCCATGGAAAAAACTGTTCAGCACCAGTAGCCACTAGGAAATGCAAATGGAAACCAGAATGAGATATTACTATGCACCTGTGAAAACAACTACGAGAAAAAAAAATTAGCGATAACACCAAACCGTAGAAAGAAGGCAGAGATCTCTCATCACTGGTGAGAATATAAAATGGTACCACCACTCTGGAAACCGTATTTACCAGTTTCTCCCAAAAGTAAACATGCACTTAGCACACAACCCAGCCCTCACCTTCTTGGACTTTCATTCCTGAGAAACGAAAACTGATAACTCACACCAAAACCCATACATGAATATTCACAGAACCTCTATTCTTTAATGATGAACAAACTCTGATCTACCCATACAATGGGACACTAAGCAGCAATAAAAAGGAATGAACTATTGATTCATGCAACAACCTGATGAATTTCAAGAGAATTATGCTAAATGGGGGAAAAAGTCAATCTCAAAGAGTATGTACTATATATTTTCATTTATATCACCTCGAAAACGACAGAACTATAGAGAGGAAGGACAGCTGAATAGTTGCTTGTGGACAGAGAAAGGGAGAGAGGAGGGGTGGGAATACAAATTGGTGACACAGGGGACTTCGCTTGCGACAATGGATTTTTTTTAAGCTTTATTGTTCCTGAACACATCGTAAACATTACTAGGTATCTGCTATTATCATTTCTTTGATAGAGCATTTTCCCTTAGGACAATTATATGGCGATTTTCCCATGTACTTTTTCCTCTTTCATACACACATTCTAGATATGCATCAAACCGTGTAACTAAAGGAAGAGAATATTATCTGAAAAACCACATGAAAAGGAGTGTTTCATTCCCCGGGCACGCTTGGGAACCGGTCTTCATTTGCACGAACTCTGTAGCTTGTAGTCTTTTCTTGGGAAGTGAACACGAAGCCGATTCTTCCTGGTGACTTGTTTGTATGCCCTGGAACACAGCTAACAGCCTCTTAAAGCTCCGCGTATTGATCGTGGTGATAGTTACTGAATCTCCACATGGAACGGAACTGCATAGAACTACCCACGCACGCGCACACAGGCACATGCGCACACAGGTATGCGCGTGCGCGCGCCCTCGCCTGCACATGCGCACGGGCGCACACACGACTGCAAGTTTCAGCTTGGCGGAAAAAGCCGGGCTTTGATAGTCTAGGTAACGGTATTACACCAATGTCACTTTCCTGGATTTTTATATCGCACTGCAATCCTGTAAAATGTCGCCATAGGGGGAAGCTGAGGCAAGCCTAGGAGGGGCTCTATGTACAATTTTTTCACCTTCCAGTGAATCATTTCAAAATTAAAAGTTAAAAAAGAAAGAAAGCACAGGATGAAACACGTCCAGAGATAATCCCAACCATCCTAAAGCACGTTCTTGCTACTGCGGGTGCCGCATTAAGTGTTCTTAGTGTGATTCCTGCCTGCTCTGACAAACCAGTGGCTTTCCTCTGGTTTGAATAACAGAGATGAGTTGTTACTTTTTTTTTCTTCTTCTTCTTCTCAGTAAGCTAGAATAGCAGCTATAATCCCCACCATCCAGGTGCACAAAGCCAAGCTTTAGAAGCCAAGCTCTCCCACTGGGTCCTGCTAGAACACAGAGCAGTTTTGGTCCCTCCGCAGCATAAATGCTAACTGAGCCCCTACTAAGTGCCAGGGATTGTGCTCCATCCCAGGACGAGTCTGCTTTGGGTGACCCCTATGCAGAGCCTGGCAACACTATAAGACTGAGCTCGGGGCCAGCAGGTGCAGGCCTGTCCCAGGTCTCCGGATGGAACGGCTGGAGGATCTGCTCCTGGGGAAGACAGGAAGGGAGCAGATGGGACAGGGGACAGCAAGAGCAAGTGTGGGATCAGATGGGATGTCAAGTGGGCAAGTCCAGAGCTCGAGGCTTGGAGATGCAGAGCTGAGGGCCATTTGTCTACACGTGGTCTCAGAGTCAGGGCTGGAGAGCAGTGCCTGGGATGGTTTGCAGTAAGAGGGAAGGGGGCCGAGGAGTGAGGCTCAGTTTAGATTCTATCAGGGAGGAAGAGGCAGAAAGCTAGGCTGAGAAGGAGCAGCCAAGAGAGCAGAAGGAAACATAGCAGAATGTTGAATCAGGGATGCCAGGGATGCCAGGAGAATGAAGAGTGTCGAGAAGGAGGAAATCTCCATGGAGGGTCTGTATTCTGTGAAATCCCATGCAGGATCTATGAGATTAGCAACAAGAGCAAAGATGTGTCTGTGAGTTGGAGACGTGCCAGTCAACTCTTATCACACATACATATGGGGAGCACACAGCCTTGGGTCCACTTGACCTACGGTCATCTGATCATGCTGACCTGGGCCAACAGCATGCACCATTGCCCTGCCAAGCAGTGGGGGAGGAACCATTTAGAAAATGGCTGCCTGCTTGCCAGAAAAGGGGACCCTCCCCCTGCATGTTTGGTTACCCTGTGGGCACCCTGGGCCCCCACCTACAGTATGTCTTTCCTGGGGATACAGATGTTTTGGAGGCAAGGGCCCCTGCTCAAGGATCACTTTGGGTTGGGTCTACCAGTACCTGTGGCCCCTTGGTTTCCATCTGAGAGTCACCAGTGTGACCAACCCCAGCTCTCAGCTCAGGGCAGGCACACCTAGCAGTTCCAATTACAAGATGAGTCCTGTGGTTGGGACATTTGCTGTAAGTTCTAGGCGAGAGGCCCTCTCCATCCATTGAGCTGAGTAAGCCAGGAGCAGGAGCCAGAGCTCCGGAGGTCCCACATGAGGAGCATGTCCCTAGGGAAGAAGCCTCAGAGAGGACAGGGGACCGAGAAGGTCCAGGGGACCAAGCCCTACTGCACCGGGCTTTCCCATTCCTGGCGAGTTTCCCCACTTAAGCCCATCAGGGACAGATCTCTGAGAATAAACTGACCCAAGCCTCAAGTCCTTCCATTCAGGACCCCTCCCTGCTGGACCGGCCTCCCTGACCCAGGAGCTAGCCAGAGCCCCAGTCTAGCCAGCCAGGCTCTGTCTGGACTCCCAGTGGCCACCATCCATGTCCCCACCCAAGAACCGCAGACATAATGCCTGAGCACCCCACCTCGTTCTGAGGACCTGGTGGCCCCCAGCCTGGCCCCCACCCCCACCCCCACCCACTCCGTCCCTTTTTCCCCAGCCAAAAGTTTCCCCAGGAAAATGGTGCCTCCCCCATGGGAGAATTTTGTCCCCAAGACTCTAATTTAGATTCACAATAGGCAAGACCCAGGTTGCTAGCCCCCTTCCACGAAATGCCTTGGCCTGCGGGCTCCCAAATTAGGCAGTAAACTCTCCTCTGGGAATTTAAAGACACCCTTCCTGCTAATTCTTCAGGTCCTGAGTGGTTTTCACAGCTCATTAGAACCGCCAGGATAGACTTGGCCTTCCTAACGAGCCCTGTGCTTCCTAGGCCCCGGCAAGCACTCCAGCCCTAATGAGTTTTCCTCGGCCATAAACGCACCCGCTGAGGGTTAAGAGTGGGGAATTAGCATTTACAGAGCATCCCTGTTTTAATAAGGCCAAGCAGGCGCTCTTCCAGTGGCGCCGAGAGCAATGCCACCTGTAGAGGGCGGGGGCTGAGCCCGTCAGGACACCACACCTCTGTCTTCTCCCACGAGAACAGCGCCTCTCTGTTCTGCTTTTGCAGTCCCTGCTGCCCTGCTCGGCCCCTGCTCCCAGGGCCATGTGGGCAGAAGTACCAACCGGCCCTCCTTCCTAGAGCTGCATGGCCCAGGGGCAAAGGGCCCAAAGGCATCTCCAGGAAGCACCCACAGAGGGGCCCAGGAGAGGCCCACTTGCAGATCAACAGGCCAGATTTGCTGGCTGAGGCACCAGAACCTTCCATGAGCCAGGTCGTGGGGGTGGGCCCTGCTGCGGGACCCAGGAAAGCTGCATGGCCTCGTGCACCCCCATCCACGTTGCGTGTTAACAGAGTGGGCCGCCCCCAGCTGCTGCCCCTCCAGTTCAGAGCTCAGGCCTGGGAGCAGCCTTCCGGGAGGCCCCAGGGTAAGCCGTGAGGACCCTGGACACCCACTTCGGCCTGCTCTGGGAAAGCTGGGGCCCTCGGGCTCATTTGTGGGGTGAGTCCTGGACCCAGAGCAGGCGCTCGCAAGCCCCCACGCTCGTAGGGGCCGCCCTGCAGACTGGGATCACACTGTTTTTCTCCTGCTAGCCGCGCCCCCCTCCACCACCGGCCCCTGCTCCCTCTGGGCTGGCTGGGGAACCACATTCTGGAAAGCAAGCCATGTTCCCCGTGTACGTTAAACCCAAAGCCAGCAGCAGGAGTCTGCGTGCGTGTCTGCCACAGAGCACACAGCTCTTGCCTCTCGGGCCTTTTGCCAGCCTTTGATTCATGCAACTCAGAAAACAAGACCTATTTTCATGCAGTCTTGCCACGTTTATTAAGGAGAAATGTGTTTAATTGACTGGCTCAAGCCTGCCTTCCCGCGAACCGGGCAGCGGCTCAGGCTCGGCCGATCTGTTCCTCCAAATTGATCTCAGTCTTTCCTGGGTCCAGGTCAAAAGCTCTAAACCCACTCAGACAATAAAAGTAACCAAAACGTCCGGCCTCCAAGGGACCGCTTCTGGGAGTGCATTCCTTCCCAGTCTTGCTTCGGAGCCCTTCCCCCCTACCATCTTGTTTCCATAATCCTGAGGCTCAGGCAATTAAAATAAAATATCCTTATAGTCTCTAGATGTTTACTAGACCAGCTGGTAATGAGCTAGGCAGGATCTTCTCTATTACATAAAGGAAAAGAACAAAGAATTAGGAATATGGAAGACATTCAAATGTCTTAATTAGTGCTTCCATCTGTAAAAAAGTTTCTCCATCACTAACAGCCGCCCTCAGAGGCCTATCTTGGGAAGACCACGGTCCCCAAAGGCCCAGTATGGACGGCATCAGCATCTGAGAAGCCCCGGCTGTGGTTCCCAGCCCAGTCGCAGATCCGCCCACGGGAATCGTGGGACCCTGGGGCAGCAGGGCCTGGCAGGGCCCCCTGGCTGGGCCGGAGCTCTGCGTGGTGGACTCTAGGGAGGGGAGACCAGCAGGGCCTGCGAACGGATGTGGTCGGGGATGAGCGAGAGCCCCGGGCCCCGGACGGCTCCTCAATCGGTTGTCGGCTGCTTCTCGGCCACACCAGTGGCGAGCACTAAGCCTGTTTCCAGAAACTTCTCCAGCTCTGGCCTCTGCCTCACCCTCCCCGAAGGCCTATTCGAATTTCCTCTCAGCCTCCCCTGAAGCCTGAGCATCGGAGTGGCCAAGGGATGGACTGCCCTTGACCTTGGGGCCATCCTGGACCCCGCCAGGCTGGGCGGCCGGGCTGGGATTGTACATGGGCGGGGTCGTGATGGCAGGAAGGAAAGATACTGAGCAAGGTAGCAGAGTCGGGCTGAGCATCTGGCTTTCGCCGTGACGTCATCCCAGACAGCTTCTTCACGAGCACAGCCCTGTGGCCTGAGTCTCGTCCTGTGCCAACACTCCACCACAGTCGCCCTCTTTACAGGTGACGACAGCCCGGCACAGAGAAGAAAACATTTACATCAACCAGCCTGCGGGCAGTGGAGCCGGGATTCGAACCCTGGTCTCCCTGAGTTCCGGGAGCTCTGTGCCCTACACACACCCACGCTGCCTCCTTTAGCCAGCAACCATCCTCTGCCCCCTACACCTGTGGCCCAGGCATGCTGGCCTTTGGGGGGCCGCCCTGAGCCCACCTCTGTGCCCACCTGTCTCCTCCGACCACGGGCCCCACCTCCCCCCACCCCGGGGATCTGCAGCCCAGGAGCAGAAGGGGGCCTGCCTCACATGCCTCGGGAGCTCGGCACCCAGCGCTGGCCCGATGTGGAGCTCAGGCTCCGTCAGTCCCAGCTGAACTCAACTGCAGGAAGGTTGGAAACTATTTTAAACGAAACGACAATGGATGGCTCTTTTAGAAGCCAGGAATGAGAGAGGAAGAGAACAAATGGGACAAGCGTGGGGCTCCCGGCATGTCCAATTTAACGGTTCAAGAAGTTTCTACTATTGAAAAATAATTCTTTCCTATAAAGCATCTCGGTAGAATGTTGGACAGAGCCCTTTGTACCGGGCCGGGCCACTTCCCTGCGTTTAGGGGTCTTCTGTCTTAAAGCTTTCAAAGAAAACTTCCAATATACTGGGCCCCTGGGGGACAACTCCCTCACTGGCCAAATTTCTCTCATCTGCTCGTATCAGTTTTTTGTTTTTGTTTTTTCCTTTTCTGTTCTCTCTTCCATATCGGACGGCAGAGAGGAATCGAAGTTTCCAGCTCCCACCCCTTCATCCAACACAAAGGAAATGGCAGAAGGTGGCAGAGGGCGGCAGGGACAGCTGAGGATGGAAACCATCTATCCAAACTTGCTAGGAATATATTGAATTAAAAATCGCTGATCAACGCTGCTCCCTCTCTTGACTCTGCCGTCTGGGATGGTCCCAGCCCCTACTGTTGTGGCCCCTGGAGGGCCCCCTGCCCCCGTGGATGCCTTCATTCACCTCCCTCTGTTTGCTCCATCTGGATGGACCCCACATCCTGCCAGGAGCCTGACTACCCTGAGCTCCCTCGGTGGAGGCGCAAGGGGTCAACAGGTGGGGAACATTCCAGAGCCCAAAGCGGCAGGCTCAGTGGCATCATTTGGTCCCTTGCAGATTCTCCCCGGGCTCTGGCCAGCCAAGCCTGGCTGGCTGGATGTCCCCTGCCTCTCGTCCCCTGGATTCCCAGGCCCTGCCGTGACTGAGGCTGGGCACTGGTCTGCTTTCTCCAGGGAGCCCCAGGACAAGGACCTCTACAGTGGCCCCCCAGAGCAAATGGGAGGCCAGATCCTCGGTGCCAAGACAGCCCCATGGAGACTGAGAGCTCAAGCCCCCACAAGGCCACCCACGTCCAGGAGCGGGAGCCCAGCCTGAGTCGGCTCCACACAGGGCAGACCGGCCCGAGCTGGGGCCTCATCTTCTGGTTGGGGGTGCCGCTTCTGCTCAGGCTGATAGGAGCCAGGACGGGCAGGGAAAGGGGCACCGAGCAGGCGGGTCCAGCAGCCTCAGCCAGGCCCTGGCTGAAGCTCCCTGGGCCCAGGGCCCACGACTGGCCCCAAGGTGGGAGGCCAGGTCAGGCTGACGCTAGAGGCGAGGCATTCTCCCTGGGCGGCCCAGGGCAGAGGTGGGGACGGCAGCTGGCCCTGGCAGGAGGTTCAGGGCCAGGGAGCCAGACCCCGACCCCAGCCCACGGCCCAGTGCTTGGCGGGGGCCCACCCCTGAGGTCACCACCCGGGACAGGGCCAGCGGCCGAAGATGTGACAGCGGCCCTCTTCCCGGCAGCCCAAGCAAGTCAGAGTTTCCCAGGCCCGGCTCAGCTGCTGGAGGCCAGGAGAGGCCGGCCCCAGCCCTGCAAAGAAGGAGGGGAGTTGTTTCAATTGCAATGGAAAAAAACAACACCCGAAGGAACGGGACAGGCCGCCAGGTCTGCAATAACCGTCCTGTCCTCTGGGCTGGCCAGCGCCCAGCAGTAAGAGGCTCTGGGCGCAGGGGCCCGGGATGTGGACCCATCAACGCTTCGTGGCCCCTCCCGGTATGCTGGCAGCCTGACAGCCTCCCCAGAGGCCCCGCGCCTGGATCCTGGGCAGACACGAGCCCTCGGTGGGGGCACCAGCCGGAGCGCAGCCCCCCCAATGACCACCCATCCCCTTGGCTTCCGTGATCGTCCCAGGGGACCACCCCGCTTTGAGCCTCTGTTACCTCGTCTATGAAACTGGGACATGAACGCATGGGGCTGGGCGCTGGCGCGAGTGCCAGTTTAGGCGGAATGAAGGGAAATACCATCAGAAGCTATGATCTGACTTAGTTCTAAGGCCCTGACCCACCCAGTGACCTGGAAACCCAAGGACGCCCACTCCCCGCCCCACCTCCTGGGACGAGCAGGCAGGAGGAAGGGCCCTGGAAGGAAGGGCGGGCAGGCCAAGACCAAAGCCAAGGAGGCGTCCTCAGCTCCAGGGAGGAGAGCTGCAGGACGAGGCCACCTCCCAGCCTGAGCCCTGGCCCTAACTCGCCAGGAAATGGCCCGGAGACCCAAATGGACAAAGGGCGTTTGCGCTGGAGCCTCAGCCCCATTTAGGGAGTCAGAGAGGATTGCGTAACAATGCCGACATCTCGGAACCCCAGTTGGGAGAGGCAGCAGTTGCACGTGGCATGGAGAGAAGCCAGCCATCCTGGCTCCCGACAGAGGGGCCCTCCAGTGCCTGCCACTGCCCAGCCTGAGCCCACACATCTCCGGTGGCCCCCGTGCCCGCCTGGCCTGGCCAACCACGGCTCCACTTCAGCCCCTGGACTTCTCCTGCCCCTCCAATGCACCAAAGCCTCCACCTGCACCTCTGCCTGCCCAGCCGCTGACCGCCGCCTGGCCTCACACGCCCCCTCCCCCCGTCCTGTACCCTTCTCCCCACAGTGCTGTCCTCCAAGCACCCTGGTCCCGAGATCTACAGCTACTTGCTGGTTGGCTGTGCTGGGGACTTTAGAAGGAGGGGATTGAGTTTAGATTCCTCAGTCCACAGCCTCTATCCCGTGAGGGTCCCCAAAGGCTGCAGATCGTTCTGTCCCTTGCTCTGTCCCCTTGCATCCTTGAACGCCCCCTCACATATCCCGGTCCCCATCTGGTGCCTTTGCTCTGCGTCCTGGTGCTTTGTGTGTCCTTCCAAGACGGGAGTGCCCTGCTGGGTGGGTCTTCTTGACTCTGCATGAAGGAATAACCTC
>CM052895.1:3270852-3293491 GCA_028534135.1 Potos flavus | reverse complement strand
CCCCACCTCCTGCCTGGGGGCTCCCCTCACTCTCCCCCTCAATGTCCTGCCAGCCCCCAGCTCAGGCCATTGTCTGGAATGTGCTTTCAGAATGCATTTCCTGGAGCTCTGCAGGCCTGGCCCTTATCATGGTCTCCTCGATGCAGCCCCCCTCCTCCCTTCCCTGCCGGCGTGGCAAACTGCTTCAGTTCCCTTCAGAGCGTCTCTCTGACAGTCAAGCTGTCTGTGTCCTCTCGGGGGGTCACTCCAGAGAGCAGTCACTGGGACAGCCCCATCCCACTGCTGGCACCAAAACTGCAGGCCCTACGGCTTTTAGGCCATGCATGCATCCAGGGGAAGAAGGCAAGAGGTTCACAGGGGCAGGCACCTCGAGGGAAGCAGAAGCCCATCCAGGCAGGGGTGCCCGGGGTTGCAGGGAGCAGAGTGGGGACTGGGTGGGAAGCAGGGACATGAGGTAGAGCAGGAGGCCTTCAGCTGAGCAGGGATGTCCGTCTGCAAAGCCCTTCTTGAGCGAATGAGGGAGTGGGGGGGAGAGTGCAGGCACGCCTCCCTCCACCCTGGGGTTCCCCCCCAGGGTCTCCATCCTCCCTCCCTGCCATCCGGCCTCAGGCACGTGACCTTCATCCAACACGACTCCGTTTCTAATGTGTACTGAGTTCAAGAGCGTCTTCCCCAGGACGCAGCTCAGTGCCGGCCATCAGGGGAAGCTGGCTCCGGAAGGACACAGACACCAAAGCTGGGTCTCAGCCTCGCCCTCTCTGGCTGCAGCCAGTGACCCAGAGTGACTTCAGAGGTGATGGGGGCAAGCCACATTTGACAGATGAGTTACCTTTTGAATTATATTAATTAAGCCATGGTGGCTAATTTCATCACATCAGAACAAAAAAATGTAAACTCTAGTGATATGAATCATTTCCGTTTCCACTGAGAAGTTCGGCACCATGCGTGACACATAGGAAGGGGATTAGTGTGTGGAGTAAATAAGGCAGCGATGCGCAGCTCCAGACACAAAACGCCTGCCTCCACACTGTGGATGGAACTCATGTCTCAGAACAAAATTCCTGGAGGAAGGGCACATTTGGTAGAGCCACGACCTGCTCTCCCGCCCTGTCATTTCAGTCACCCCGATGACTTCTCTAAGCCTCGCTCTGAAGGGGGTGCCCCTCCAGCTGCCCGCCAGCCCCAGCATCACCCCCTCTCCCCCCTAAAACTGCAGTCAGACCCGGAGACGTTGACTCAGAGGCAAGAGCCAGAGAAGAGCCCAGAACTTGCTGCAGGGATTGGTCTGGGGGTAAGTACGTGACTCAAGACCGGCCAGTGTTTGCTGGGGTCTTCTAGGAAAGATGCTTCTCTGGTCTACAGAAACTTCTGAGAAAAAAGTCATCTCAGTAAGAAAGAACCTGACTCTAGCCGCTGCTGCCAACCCAACACCCGAGCCACCAAGAAGAGAGCCAGACCGAAGATGATGTCAATACCATGGTTGGTGAAAAGCATCAGGGTTGCCTGTCCTCCATGATGCAACTGTATGCTTGATCAAGCCTCTCCTGAAGTTCATACTAACCCTGGAGATTCTGAATATATGAATCAATACAGTATCTTCCAATGCAGCTGGATTCAGGGGTTCAAAACAAAATCTCCAGTACCCAGTCTCTCTATTCCTTTTCTCCAGGCTCCTCTATATAGTTTTCCTTTCAGCTCTTCCTCACTGACCCACCCTGCCACTTCCACTCCCAAGGAGTGGTCAGCATCCAGAGAGGGGACTTGTCCATGCAACCAGTGGCCTCCCTACCACACCACTTCAGCCAGTGTTTCCTGTGGCCGGCCTGAAACCTTCCTATCACCCAGGACATCCCCACCTCCAGGAAGTGACCCCAAACTTCACACCCAAGCCAACCAAGGTTCTCCCAGCCCCCAAAGCCAACAAGCTTCTCCCAGCCCCCATGCACTGCCCCTCCCCCAGAGCCTGGATCTTATCAACACCCCCACCCCCTCGCCCTTCTCTGCTCTGCCTGGAACCGGTGATTGAGCCCCTCAGCTACTCTCCCACCAGCACCCCTGGCAAACTTGGCTCCCAACCTCTGCCAAACAAGCCTAGAAAAACCCCTTTTCCCAGGTCAGTGAAGACGTGCCTTTTCTCAAACACCCAGGGGGGTGAGGCCAGAGAGTCACGCCACAGAAATGCGAGGTTCCCAAGGGCCCTCAGCAGCGCTCATACCAGCCTCTAGCTCCCATACCGCACTCTCAGCTGGTCGGGCAGCCCCCTCCTCAGAGCCTCTCCGTGGGCTTTCGGTGGAAGCTTCTAGACCCCGTGGGCCCCGCGCTCTGGAGCCAGCCTTCCTGCCCACCCCGGTAAGGGTTAATGAGACAGGCTGTCACTGAGATGTTTACCCACCTCCAGACTCCGGATGAAGATAGAAATGGTATTTATGATTTCTACCCAACATTTCTGGAAAGGACTGAAGGTGCTTACGAGGAGACACATATATAACGAGATTGCATAAATTAATGTGGGAGCCAAAAAAGAAAGAAAAACAAGTGCCGGGCCATAAAGCCCAGCAGAAGGAGGAGGCTAACCCGAAAACTAAGGCCACAGGAGCTCTAGGCTTGCCGTGGGCGAGACGCAAACGTGTCCCAAAGCTTTCTAGCAGCTCCCCGGAACAGGCAAAACCGCTAAAAGCTTCAGGGTTGGTAAGAGTAAGAGGCACACACAGTCACCCAGGAGTATGCACCCAGGAAGGGCTCCCGAGGGCCCGAAAGGCGAGGACAATAGGAAGTGGGAGTGATAGGCCTTCCTCCCTGGCTGTGGGCTGGGAAGCCAGGACGGGGGCTGAGTGGCAGCGACAGGGATGGGTCTAGCCGCCCTGCTCCCCACTGTGCCCTGGAAAGGCCACCCCAGTCCCTCCTGCCACACCCTGAGGACGCCCGCCACCGTCTGCGGAGAGCCCTCCCATGACCATGCGCTGGGGGGCCACTCCTGCTCGGGGCAGCCCCGAACCCTGCAGGTGCCCTCTGCTTCTGCTTTGAGCCCCAGCTGCAGCCTGGCAGTATGAAGACGCTGGACAAAAAGAGGAAAGGCTCAGCTAAAGCCACCTCCAGCTATTTGAGCTTCTCAGGAGGTGCCACAGAGACAAGGAGCCCCCCAGTTCTGGTGATGCACGTCTCAGGAGGGTCCCCTGACGACCAGGGGTGGTGGCATGGCGCAGGGGCAGCATGGTAGGGACGTTCGAGGTTATAGGTGTCAGCAGCATGAGGTATGGTGCATGGGCAGGTGGAGACCCCTCGGGGCCCGGCTCGGGTCTTCCACAAACAGCTGGGGAGACCGGGGGCGAGGCCAAGACCCTGGGGTCTGCTGCTGCCCGAAGGAGGAGGGAGGCAGGATCTGAAACCACTTGGGCCTTAATGCAAAGAGACTTCATCCGTACCCCAGGTCTGGGAGGCCCAGGACAGTCCTGCTGTAGTTGAATAGTTCTGTGCTAATGGCATCTGCTGTATTTCTTTCTGATTATGGAAGTAATATGTCCTCAATTAAAACAAAACAAAACAAAACAAAAACCCAAAAAAACAATAACTTTTAAAATGTAAAGGAAAACACAAAAATGAGCCATAATTCCACCATCTATTGTGGTCAGGGCCGCTCTCGTTCTGGCATACAACCACCTGCTAGTCTATTTTAATTAATAGATACATATTTTGGAAAATCCTCACGGGAAAACCACCATGGCCAAAATAAAAATAAAAAAGACAAACAGGGGAAAATATTGGCAACTCCTATCACCGACAAAGAGCTAATTTGCAAATACACAAAAAGACCCTAGAAACCAGTAGGAAGAAAGAAGAATCAAAATATATGACAGCAATAACGAGGGGGTAAATGGCATGTAAGGGTTCTATCGTCTGTGTCATCTGGGAGGGAGAGGAGGGCATTGATTAGCCACAGGCTTTGAGATGTTAAAGATGCGTAGTGATTTCTAGGGTGACCACTGTCACAGAATTTGGGGGAGGAGGGAGTCAGGACAGGAGAGAACACACACAGAGGGAGTGGGTCCTGGGGTGCTGGTCTGTCTTAAGTCCCAATCTGCTTGTTGGTTTTCTGAGAGTTTAATTCATAATCATTCATTTTATAGTACAAATACGTTTTATGTACTTCTCGGTGTATGTGCTGTATTTGGTTATTTTTTTTTAAGATTTTACTTATTTACTAAAGAGAGAGAGAGAGAAAGCACAAGCAGACAGAGGCGGAGGGAGAAGCAGGCTCCCTGCTGAGCAGGGAGCCCGACGTGGGACTTGATCCCAGGACCCCAGGATCATGACCCCAGCCAAAGGCAGACGCTTAACCAACTGAGCCACCCAGGTGCCCCTGTATTTCATTATTTTAAAAAAGAATATTAAAAGATGCTCAGCCCCATTCACCGTAAGTGAAAATCTTTGCACCATTTCTCAAAGATCAAAAAGTCCGAGGACTCACCGTGTTGACAAGAGGAGAAACAAGTAGTCATACGTGGTGGGTGGTGTGCAAATGGGTGCATCTCCCATAGAGGATCCTCTGGTGATTTCCACCCAACTTTCCAGGATACAAAGCTCTGCTCACTTCTAGGGTCTTATATCCTACAGATCCCGTCACACATTTGCAAAGTTCCTAGTGCAAAAGCTTCTTCATTGCAGTAGCAAGAGATGGGTCACAAGCTAAACCTATTCACTGCCGAATAAATAATGGGGCATCTGCAGGGAGGAATATTACGCAGCCTTTAAGAGGGACTCTCCCGGGAATGAGAGGCCATTATCATCCAGTCACATCATTAAATGAAAAGCAAGATACAAAGCAACTTGGACAAGGCACTACCAGTCTGTGAAAGCAGAGATGTACGTACACGGAACTGAATATTCACCAGATGCTTAGAACAAAACATCTCCAAGAGGCTGTTGGAGAAACACATTGTGCTGGGTGGTCCTGATCGGCTTGAAAACACCCAGTTAGGAATGCTGTTTTTCACTGGGCACCATGGCAAGTGGGAGAGTCCCTTTTAAAATGAGCTGGGTGTGTGCCCTGCCCCCCCCCGGGGCAGGATGCCAGCTTTGCAGAGCACGTGGTGGGGGTGGGGGGGGCTGGCCTCAAAGGGAGACGCCAGAAGAACCAGCCCCTGGCTTAGGGGGGCGCTGTCAGCCCCGGGGGGCCACCCCCTCCCAGTGAAGGACCCCGCGGCACCCCACACCTCCGTCCATTTCTGCAACACACACCTCGTTCTGTTCCCACTGGGGAAAAAAAAAAAGCAGGCTTTTTCCCATCCACAACTTACGGAGACATTTTCTCAGGACGGTAACTCCTCTTTAACGCTAAGATTTTTAATGGCCAAAGTTTACTCGACCGACTCACCGTGACACACTGAGATTTCTTCGTTGTCGTGCACTGTGCTTGGATGAAAATCAGTGCCGCTGCATTTTGGCCTTAATTATACCCTTAGGAGAGTGTCCTGAAGTAGCCCTTTGGGGAAAACACATACAGAGTTCCTGGCTCGCTATGCACGCCACCGCGATGACCCAGCTCACACTGGTAAGAGGGTCCATCTCCCTACTCGCTCCCAGGCCTGGGTTCCAACGTGATTTTATCTTGGCTGATATTAATATTGGGGGGGCATCTCGTTACTGCCTTCATTGGCACCCTTTGATTACTAATTGAGCCGAGACTTTTTTATTGCCTATTTTGTATATCCGAACACATCCAGCATCTTCCGGCTCCCTCTCTTTGCTCAGGCCTGAAGGTCCTTCCTTGGACACCCACAGCTGTCAAAGTCCTAGGCCTCCTTCAAGGTCAGCGCCTTGCCCTGGCCCTCCTACCAGGCAGTCATTGCTGACTTCCCACGCTCTTGGCTCGGGGCGCTCGCAGCTCTGGTCCTGCCTTTAGTCACCATCTGCATGCTTCTACCCCGCCGTCTGCACCAGCTGTTCCTTTTACCCCTCAAGCCCAAGGCTTGAACTGGGGAGATGCTCTGGGTCCCTTCTCAGTTGTCCTGGGGACCTTCTGGAAGTGCCTGGTGGGTCAGCCCCAAGACGCTGAGCAGCACCTGCCCCCCGCCCCCAGCATGGAGAGACCCCGAACCCAGCCCCAGCATCTCCCGACGCCCCAGGGACATTTCTGGTGTCATCAAGAAGGCGAGTCTGCAGTCTGGGTGACCTTGGCTCCCAGCACTGGAGGAGATGACAAATTTCTTTTCTTCCTGCAGAAAACATAATCCATCCTTTCATGGATCTCTGGGGACCGGCGGCACGGTACATGCATTATGGAAGCTTTTGCCTGCGCTCATTTCGGTTGTCTATAGGGCTGGCTCGGCGCCCACTCTTCCTCAAGCCCTTCAGAGGCTAAGAGCCTTTCAGTGCCAAGGGTGGATTCAGGGATGTTCCTGAAAAACATTTTATTTCTCTATCAACTGCTGCTGTCCTGATTTCTAGGCTTGAATTTCTTAATACAGGCCAGAATAAGGCCTCCCAGCCCCACGTGCCAGGCACTGGGATGCACGGGTCCAGCACGGACCTGCCCTCCCTGGCTGTGGTTGTGCCACATACTTGGGGAGTGCTCGGGTCCCCGATCCACACCTGTGGGCAGGAGGGTCTGCCCAGAGAATGTAATGCAGACCCTGAGGCCTGAAACCTGAGGGCTGCTCATCAGGCGAGGGGTGGGAAGGAAGCCTCTGTGAGGGTGGGCTGGGGTAACTGAGGCCAGACCCCAAAAGGCCAAGGACGCCAGGCCATTGAGCTTGAACGTCATCCTGAGAGCCACGGGGAGATCTTGATCAGCGTTACTCAGGGAAATGACACCGACAGATTTGCATTCTAGAAGGATCATGCTGACAGCCTCTGGACAGCAGACAAGGGTTCCACATGGGAAGGAGCACTACTGCATCTTTCTGGGGAAAAAAAAGAGCAAGTTAGGTATCTCAGACCATACATCAAGATAATCCCTAATTGGACCGAAAATCTAAGCGTATAAATGAAACCACAGAGGTATGGGAAGAATTGAGCTTTACAATCTTGAAGCAAGGAAAGGTTTTCAAACTATGACGTGAAACTTAACCACCATAAAGGATTGACAGATCAAAACCCTGCAAAGCAAAAGCCACTGTAAGCAAAGTCGAGAGACCCAGTGGGGAAAAAAATATTTGCAACTTAGATCACTGTCAGAGAGCTCATTTCCCTAATATATAAAGAGCTCTTGGAAACTAAGAAGATAAAGATCAATAATGCAATAGGAAAAAAGAAATGATAAAGAACATGGACAGTGAACTACAAAGGGCCCTCAGACACAAACAAGGCAAAAAAAAAAGAGAGAAAGAAATGCAGTGGCTTCTCACTCTTGGGGCTTGGCAGAAATGCAAATCCGACAGCACCCCTTTGTCCAGTGAAACTATGCAGGAAGAGGCATCATCCTACACAAGGCAATTCTGCAATGCCTATCAAAACAGCAGATGCATTAACCCTCTGACCTAGCAATTTCACTCCTGGAAATGTATCCTTTAGAGATCCCTGTGGGTGGAGAGCAACAGATGGGAAATCTAAGTGAAACCACTTGTTTAAAAAAAAAGAAGAATGGGCCTGGCACAGGAACTTGGAAGAACCTGCTTAAGCACACACCTAGAGATCTTTCCATCTGCCCGTCAGACTCACAGAGCACCCTTCACCTTGCTTGGGGCCCCTGGGGGCTGCTGTGTGACAGGACCACCCTTGCCTCTGATTTCAGATCAGTTTCAGCAGGTGGGGGAGGGGGCCGGGAGGAGGGAGAAGCAGAGGTATGGATCCCCTCCCCCAGACGCCTGTGGCCAACTGAGGTCAGAGCTCCTGCCCAGGGAGCCCTGTTGGCCATCTCTACCCCTCACCCCTGGCCCCTCAAGCCTTGGGTAGTAAGGATGAACGTCCTGCCCCCCCCCCCCCCCCCGCTGCCCCCGTGCCTTTGCTACCTCCTGCCCACGCCTCCCTGAAGAGTCCCTCTTAGTAAACGGTCCTCGGATTGCCCACTTTGAGTGAGCCATCTGTTTCCTGCCAGGCCCCTGATGGATGCAGCTGCTATTTATAAAAAGGACGAGGACGTACTCTAGGTATCAGCCTGGAAAGATCTGCAGGGCGGATTATTAAGAGTAGAGAGAGTAGTTACCTGTGATGGGAGGCCGGAGGCAGAGGGCGATTACGGAGCAGCCTCCGCAGTCTATGCGCTTAAAGAAACACTCCAAAGACCCGCAGGAGGCTGAGAAAGGGGGTTTTCGATTGGGGGACAGAGCAGGCAGATGAGGGAAAGGGCAGGCAGGACTCCTGTCTGTCTGCCCTTTTTATTTGCAAGGCCTCGCTGTGGGCACAGGTCTCTCCCCGGCCCCATCCGTGCGGGGTCTCTTTGTAAGTCCGCATCCCGTGCCCTGAGCTCAGGAGCGTGATGTCCCTCACAACGCAGGCAGCCCGAAGGATTCCCTGTGCTAGCCTCCAAACAAGATCCGACCGGGGCAATACAGGAGAGACACCTGAATTCCACCCCCAGCCACGTCAACATGTCCATGAACCCTACCAAACCATTGGGTCTTCTAATAATAATTTGTTTTCAGGGCGCCTGGGTGGCTCAGTCGGTTAAGTGTCTGCCTTCAGCTCAGGTCATGATCCCAGGGTCCTGGGATTGAGCCCCGAGTCGGGCTCCCTGCTCAGCGGAGAGCCTGCTTGTCCCTCTCCCACTCCCCCTGCTTGTGTTCCCTCTCTGTCTCTCTCTCTCTCTCTGTCAAATAAATAAATAATAATAAAATACAAAATAATCCCTTTTCAAGGGGAAAAAATCGCTTGCACTCTCTGAGCTTCTCCAGGGGCCCTGAGAGGACCCAGGGCCCCTCCCTCCCTCCCTCCACTGCGCAGGGGAGCTCAGGCACACATTTCCTGCTCCCCTCCCCTCCTCTTCCTCCTCCCAGGACACTCTCTCCCCCCTGAGGGCTCCTCCTGGCCTAGCCTGCCCTCAATTCCTCCAGACCGAGTTTCATTTGCTGTGAGCTCCCATGCTCCCATGCGGGGCTGGCCTTCAAATTCGGCTTGACCAGGGGCAGGGCATCAAGCCTCTCTGGTCTTCAAGAGCGTTCTAGGCCCTACTTCCCGGGCTTGCAGAAGGAGTGACTGAGAGAGGCTATGGACATCACCCTCTGCCAGCCCAACACACACAATAAAGGTACGTTTTGCAGAGGGTCAGATGGCAGAGGGCCAAGGGAAAGGGAAAGCCTGAGAGAGACTTGGGTTTCCTTTGCGAGGCCCTTGACATTCCAGCTGCCCTCCCTGGGTCATAACCCTGCCATGAGCTCTAGGGGACAGGCACCGGCTTCGCTGGGCATGAACCCAGCCACTCCAGGCCAGAGGGGCAGGGAGGTGGCCTGGAGACGGGCAGGCCAGGGGCAGGACGGAAGAGTCTGAGGGAAGGCAGAGGAGCAGACCCCACGACTGGGAGGGAGAAGGAGGCTGGCGAGGCAGCTGGACCCGTGACTGACAATGGGGCAGGTGGACAGGGGCGCCCGCCCTGGGTACCCCAACCCCCCCCGCTCGGTCGAAGTCTCCTGGCCCTCCAAAGCATGCGGACCCAGTGCCTGAGCTCTGGCTAAGCCGGCCTGAAAGTGTCCCAAATGCTCAGGACGGCTGGGTGGTGGCTGTGGGCAAGCTGGGGACAGGCTGTGCCCACGGCCTGCTGGCGAGGTGGCATCTTCGAAGTGGAACAGGAGAGGTCGCCGTCTGCTTATTTATTTGATATTAGCAACACATGTGAAATGCTGCTAATTAAAGCCGTAGGGACCCTTGAGCGTCCCAAGCCCAGCATTCTGTTTGCAGAGGCAAGCCCGGCTCTCGGGTGGCGTCTGCATCGTGTGTATCTGCTCATTTCTCCACATGCGTGGAAGGTAATCCTGCAGCCCAGAGCCTCACAGGGGGACGTGCACACAACCTCAGCTCTGGGTTCTGGGCATGTGATCCAAGAGAAGGAGCTGCTTTCCCATCTGTAAACAGCCCACCACCTGCCAGCATGCCCTATCTGCTCAGGCGGCCACAGCAAAGTCCCACGGGCCGACGAGCTTCAGAAATAGAAATCTCTTTCCTCACAGTCCTGGAGGCTGCAAGTCCAAGATCAAGGTGTCCGCAGGGTTAGTTTCTCTTAAGGCCTCTCTTCTTGCCTTATAGATGGCCACCTTCTCACGTGTCTTCACCTGGTCGTCCCTTTGGGTGCACCTGTGTCCTAATCTCTCGTTATAAGGACACAAGTCATGTAGGGTTTGGGCCCACTCATACGACCTAATTTTTACTTAATGTGGTCACATTCTGAATTACTGGAGTTTAAGACTTCAATATATGAATTCATATAAGAATTCAATATATGAATTTGGCAGGGAGACACAATTCAGCCCCAAACATCTATGCCCTGCACCAATTAGGAATCAAATTGGCTATGAATAACAGGAACCGAAAACAAACAAGGTAGAAGTGTAGGCCTCTCTCACATTAAGGTCCAGATGTGGGCCGGCTAGGGCTTCCTAGCAGCTCTGTTCCCCTAGAGATCCTGACGGATCTAGGATTCCCTAGGTCTCCTGGTGGATGCTGCGGTTCCAGCCATCACAGCTGCATTCCCAACCTTAGGAAGGAGGAAAGGACAAAGAAGAAGAGACGCATGGTATCCACTGGCTACCTTTTGAGGAAGATTCTAGAAACTGGCCCTCCACCCTTCTCCTCACATGCCAATGCCTGAACCTAGTCATGTGGCCACACCTGGTTGCAAAGGAGACTGTGAGATGCAGCCTTTCTTCTGGGAGGCCTTGTGTGCCCTGAAAATGTGGAGTCTGGTCACTATTGAATAACAGGACATGGGGACTAGAGGCCCAATCTCCATCACACAACCTTGCCAGCAATTGTTTCTTAATCCTTTGCATTTACCTAAAATGGTATCTCACTGTTGTTTCAATTTGCATTTTTTCAGTAACTAGTGATGTGGGCTAGTGGTGTGTTTGTAGTTTCCCATCTTGGCATTTCCCGAATTTTCTCTTCTTGGAATTGCCCATTTTCCTTTTGGTTTGCTTTATTTTTTTCTTATTGATTTATAGAACTGCTTCCATATCCTGGTATTAATCTTCAGTCCTCTTCTTATATGTCACAAAGATTTTCCCCTTATCTGTCATTTTTGCATTTATTTATGGCATCTTTGGTACTATAGATTTCCGGTTTCATATTACGAATTGTAGCCTTCCTTTTGTGGTTGATTTTTGCGTGTTCTTTAAAGTATTATGTTCACCACCAAGGTGATAACCATATTCTCCTATATTTCCTTGAATACTTCATTCTTGTGTTTCTTCTCTTAGGTCTTTGATTGATACAGATTTTTTTCTTTTTCTAATTTATTTAATCTTATTTAAATAAATTAATTTATATTAATTTATATTAATCTTAATCTGATTTTTTTTTTCCCCGAGGATGGTTCACCAGCCTTGGACTGTTTGCCTCCAGTTTCATCCTGGTCCTGACCTGGCTTAGTCCTACCAGGCAGGGAGCTGACCCCATAAAAGCCACCTGGCTTCCTGCTGGGCTCAACCCTCGGAGGCTGAGCCGGAGATGGGAGGGCAGAAGGAAAGCACAGCCCGAGTGTTCCTGCCCCTCCCACTCTGCCCAGGTGGCCTCTCTGGAAAGAACCACACCCACTCCATGGCTCCAGCTACCCCTGGTAAGCCCGCTGTGTTCCCAAACCCTGCCAGCTGACCCCAACTCGATTTGTCACTCCAGCCAAGGTAGGCCTGGCTGCCTCTCTGGCCCCTGCTGGCTTCCCGGCTCTCCCACCACCTATGCAACCAGTACCCTGCATGCATTCTATTTTAAATACTCTTCTCCTTCTCTGAGTATGCCGTGACCAATACGAAGAGCCAATTTCCCCCCATTTATTAAAAAAGAAAAGAAAAAATGTTTTCCCACTGAGTGGAAATACCATCTCTGTTTTGCACTAAATTCCCATAGGCACACAGATCATTCTGGATCATTCTAGATCATTCTGGATCATTCTGGATCATCAACCAAGCCCCAGGGCTGTTGTGTTTCTTGTGCCAACACCACATGATTCCAAGCTCTAGAGATCCCCACATTCCAGAGCCCCCTGAAAGAGCCCATTGCTATTCTTTGTCAAAAACACTACATTCTTCTTGCCTGTGTTACCTTCCTTATGAATTTTGGGGTCAGTTTAATGAACTTCATGAGAAATCTCCCTACTAAGATTTTCACTGAACTTATGTTAGTCTGAGGAGAACAAAGTCTTTTTATTTTTTAAGATTTTATTTATTCATGAGAAACAGAGAGAGAGATAGAGGGAGGCAGAGGCAGAGGGAAAAGCAGACTCCCCGCAGAGCAGGGAGCCTGATGCGGGGCTCGATCCCATGACGCTGGTGATCATGACCTGAGCCGAAGGCACTTGCTTAACCGACCGAGTCTCCCAGGTGCCCCTGAGGAGAATGAAGTTATCAGGTTGAGTGTGATATTTCTCACCATTGATTGAGATTTTGTTGGGCTCCTCACTAAGGTTTTGTGATTTCCAACATTTGAATCCTCCCACTTTGGGCCAGATCCGTTCCCAGGCATTTTCCAGACTCTGAGGCTCTCGTAACTGGCATCTTGTTTCTATCACGTCTTTAATTAGTTACTGTTGCGGTGAGGAATGCTACCACTCTTGCGGCTGACCTGCCTTGCCATCTTGCTGGACTCTCTAATTAGCTCTGGTAATTCGACAGGTGACTGACTCTTCTTGGATTTTCTAGGTAGAGGGTCATCTCTAACTGTAATAACGACAGTTTCCATTATCTTCCTTTGCAGTTTTAGCTTCTTTATTGCCAAAACTCCATGTTTCTGCTAGAAGCAGTGAAAAGCACTTGAATTTCTCCCAGTCCTGACTTTCCATAGGAATCAGCCTCATATTTCACCATTAGATATGATGTTTGCTTTAGATTTCCAGCAGACAGCCTTTATCAAGTTAAGGAATTTTTCGTTGATTCCTGAGAGTTTAGGGTTTTTGTTTTTGTTTTCTGATCAGGAATAGAGGAGGTTCCGCTATCAGTAGCGATGAGTATGTCATTGGGAACAACCATCCCACTGAGGAAAAGCCAAAGAACTGGACCAAATATTTTTAAATTGGTCAGGGTGCTTCAGAAAGCTAACAAGATCACGAAGAATTCCTAAGCCAGGATGGTAAATCCTGAGGGAATGGAAGCCCAGGAGGGGAACCCAATGTTTAAGACTAGGCGGTAGCCAGAATTCAAAGTCAGCTCTAGGACCAAATCAGTCGATCCTGTGGTAGGGAGGGTCTCCCTGGTGGGCCTGACCTAATCAGGTGATCCCTTAAAAGGGACAGGGTTCTTTCGAGCAAAGGAGATTCTAAGTGTGGGGGAGATTCTCTTTTGCTGGCTTGGAAGATGCGGGAGGTCTACGGCAAGAGAGGCAGGCAGCCTGTAGGAGCTGAGGGAGGCCCCTGGCTGACAGCCAATAAGGAAACAGGGACCTCAGACCTACAAATGTGAGAAACTAAGTGCTGCCAATGACCCAAATAAGCTTGAAAGCTGACCCCGAGCTCCAGGTGAGAGGAGCCTGTCTGACACCCTGATTTCAGCCCAGCAAGACCCTGAGCAGAGAGCCCAGTCCTCTGACCTACACACCTGTGAGGTAATGAGCAGGTTTGTAAGCTGCTGCTAAACTTCTTGTGATTTATGATGCGGCGTAGAAAACAAATACATTTGCTGTTTCCAGAGAAGGCACCCGACACCCTGAGTAACACTCTGACAGCTTCACGAGGGGATCGAGGCCAGGACCTGCTGCTTGAAAACTGAAACACACATCTTGAAATAATTCATGGATCAAAGAAAAAAAAATCACAATGTGAGTTAGAAAATATGTTGAACGTAGCGGTAACGAAAAATACCACCTATCGAAGTTCGGGAGCTTGCGACGGAAGCCGTTCCTGCTGAGAAACATGGTTTTGAACCCGAGTATTACAAAAGGCGAGGCTGGAAATAACAGCAAAATGAACCAGGGAGCATGAAAGGAAAGAGGTGATTAAAATATAAGCAGACACAATTCACTTTTTCAGGCAGCCAGTAAAGACGATCCGCCAAACCAAACGTTTGTTCTTTTTTTTTTTTTTTTTTTACAGAGAATGAGAACAAGAGAGCAGGGGGAGTGGCAGGCAGAGGGAGAGGCAGACTCCCCACTGAGCAAGGAGCCCGATGCGGGACTCAATCCCAGGACCCTGAGATCATAACCTGAGCCGAGGGCAGATGCTTAACCGACCGAGCCACCCAGGTGCCCCCAAAAGTTGGCTCTTTAAAAAAGCAAAATAAGAGGTGCGTGGGTGGCTCAATCCATTAAGCGTCTGCCTTCAGCTCAGGTCATGATCTCAGGGTCCTGGGTTCAAGCCCCGCATTGGGCTCCCTACTCAGCCCAGGAACTTGGTTCTCCCTCTGCTGCTCCCCTTGCTTGTGCTCTCTCTCTCTTTCTGTGTGTCAAATGAATAAATAAAATTAAAAAAAAAAATAAAAAGCAAAATAAAAAATCGATAAGCTCTGTGGGGCTGGGGCAAGATTAACACGGAGAAGGCATGAGAAAATAACGTCAGGAATGAGAAAGAAGATGGCATTGCAGATCTCACTGACGTTCAGAAGAGAACAGGAGTTAAGCGGAGTCCCCATAAGACCCAGCGGTTCGGGCCCTAGAGATCTAACAATGGAACACGGTGGCCGGTGTCCATGACCCCGTTGTTCAAAGTAGCGAAAAGGAGAGACGAGTCAGATGCCCATCAGCTGATGGGTAACAAACTGTGGCATATCCACCCAACAGAACATTACTGAGCCACAAAAAGGAGTGAAACGCTCCCACAGGCTATAACACAGATGAACCTCGAGAATCCTGTGCTGAGTGAAGGAAGCCAGCCACAGAGGCCACATACCGATCGAGTGGTTCCGTGTATATGAAGTGTCCAGAGGCAAATCCAGAGACACGGAAAACCCGTGAGCAGTTTCCAGGGGCTGAGGGAGGAGGACGCAGGGAGTGACTGGTGATAGGCATAGAGGTTCTGGGGGATGTAAGAATGTTCTGGAATTGAATAGTGGTGATGGCCGTACAGCATTGTGAATACACTAAAAACCCACTGAGCTGTACACTTGAAGGCAGTGAAGTTTCCTAGTAGATGAATTCTGTCTCAATAAAAAATTGCAAAGAAGGAAAAGCTAAGAAGTTATCACGAATGCATGTCCGCCCAAGCATCAGAGGGCCGAGGGCAGCACACGCCGCATCGCCCTCAGTCCCTCTGTTCCGCCACCTCTCTGAGTGTGTGATGCAGGACAGCTGCCCAGGGACCCGAGTTCACTTGACCTTGGTTCCCCGACTAGCCCGATTCAACAAGAGGCTGCTTCAATTACAGATGCTCGGGAGAGAGCATCTGCTTGGCTGAGCTAGGGTCAGTTGTCCCCGTGATCAGAACAACTGTGGCCAAGGCAACGGGACCACGTGATGTAAACTTGGCTGTGTTGGCCCATCCCTGGGAGGAATGGGGAGCCGTTCTCAGAGAAAACCGACTGGACAAATACCCCCAAACGGTGGCCGTTCTCCTCCAAGTTGTCTCTGTCCCTCACAGAGTGAGGAGTCCAGCCCTGAGGTCCAAATACTGAGATCCCAGCGGAGTGCACAGAGGAGAATCATGTCCTCCACTGTACTGGTTCTCTGCCTCTTATAATGTGACCTTGCCACCCTGTTGGCTCAACCTGAGTATAGTCACCATATTTGTTTCCTGTGGCCACTGTAACAAATTTCCACAAATTCAGTGGCTTACAACAACGCAGGTTTATCCCCTTATGGTTCTGGAAGTCAGAAGTCCAAAGTCAGTGTCGCTAGGCTAACGCCAACGGATCAGGAGGCTGGTTCCTTCTGGAGGCTCTACAGAAGAATAATCTGCTTCCTTACCTTGTTCAGCTTCTAGCAGCTGCCCTGGCCTATGGTGGCCTCCCTCCATCGTCACAGAGTGTCAGTCTTTGATGTCATCCTGTCTCTGCTTGCTTTACCACATCTCCTTCTTTCTACGCTCAAGTCTCCCCCTGCTCCCCTCTTACAAGGACACTTGCTAATTACATTTAGGGCCCATCCTCATAATCCAGGATAATCCCCAACTCCAGATCCTTAATTTAATCACATCTGCAAAGCCCCTGTCACCACATAAGGTAATATTCAAAGGTTCCAGGGATGAGGACATGGACACAGCGGGGAAGGGGGACATTATTCGGCCTCCAGTCACTCCGAGCCTCTGCCCACCCTCCACGGCCCCGGGTTGGGGTCCTCTCTGTCATCACAGCCAGCTTCCCCCTCCATGGGATTGCAACCATGTGGGACTGCCCTGGGGCCAGGCCAGTAAGTTTTCGGGCCCTTCAGGCAGCTCCCCACGATGGGGAGCAGAAAGGGAATGTGGCTGACCCCAGAGGCCAGGGTTGCAGGGCCCCAAATGCCAAGCTAACAGGTGTGGACCTTTGCCCAAGAGAAACAGTATGGGAGCTCCAGAAGGGTCTGGAACAGGAGAGCAGGGTGGCTGGAAGAGTTTATCCCACACGTTCTGAGAAGATGGAAGCTGAGTCTAGGAGTCCAGGAGTGGGCGTGGCAGCCAGGTGCTATGCCCAGCTCTGCAGGGAGATAGGACACGGGGCTAGGGGCTAGGGACGCAGGAGGATGGTCATTTCTGGGGGCTCTGGGCTGCCCAGGCCGGCTTCCCAAGCCCTGAGCGCTCAGGGAGGGCTTTGCTTTATAGGAAAGATGGTCCTGGGCAGACATCCCGGGTTAGCACGTGGCAGAGCCACCTACCCAGGCGCCCTCCTGCTGCTGTACATTATTAAATGATTCCTGGGGAATTTAGGAGAGAGGCATGAATAATTCAAAACAAGGGATAAAGTCAAATCTAATCAAGTCTGTCTGCAGGCTTGAACTATGGCATGACGACCGGCGTGTGCACGGAGAGCCTGCCGGGCCTGAAAGAACGAGGGGGGGGGTGGGTTGCGGTCAGAGGTTTCCGAGGAAGCTCCGCCGCGAAGCCCCAGCCTCCCGGGGCCGGTGGGTCCCCGTCGTCCTGCACCAGGCAGCGTGGTCGCTGAGGCTCAGCACAGGCGCTCATGAGCCATGGTCCTTTGGGAAGGTGCCTGGCCCTGGCGGGCCTCAATTTCCTCGTCTGTGAAATGGGAATAAAAATGCAATCTGTCTCATGAGGTTGCCGTGAGCATTCAGTGAAGAATTTGCCGGCACCAAATGCAGAGTGGGCCATCTTCAGCATCACTCCACCCTTTATAGAAACGCTTGTCTATCAGGTCAGGGTCACCTTCTGAATCTTAATGAGAGCATGAGCCCATGAACACTCTGGGTTCATGTGTTCATTTACATGATGGCAGAAATGCATCTTTCTTGTGAAAGAGCGACACGTCCATTCAGAAGCTCAAGCAAAGGGAGTTGACTCTCTTCTCCACAAATGTCCACACAGGGCCACGGGTTTTGAAAGGTAAATGACGGAGACCTAAGGCAGCGCCCAAGCACGCACCGTGAATGCTGACAAGGACGTGTCCCACCGCATCAAAGTGAGGTCATTGCCGGAGTGACATCAACCGCGGGACCTCAAGGCCAGTGGCTGGTGGCCCCCGCTTGCTCAGGCAGCACCTCCAGCCTCCCACAAACTGCCCCCAGAGGGTAGCGTGGTGTCCTCCAGGCACTGGGGGGTGGGGGGTGCTGGCGCTGCACCAGGGAGCCCCACCTTTGGAGACCCTTAGGAGAGGTTGCCCAGCCCTGCTGCAGGGGCGGGCTTGGGAGTCTACATTAGGGCTCATTAGGAGGAGCCTGAGGAAGGACCGCTAGGGTCACCTGCTCACTTCCATCAGCACCCCTGCGCAGTCCTCCCGGGCCAAGATGGGTGCCTCCACCTCCCTCCACCTCTGCGTCCTCATCTGTAAAAAGGGAGTGAGCGCACTGTTCCAGTATTGGCTTGATCGCAGCTATTCTGGGTGAACCATATCCCTCCCCCCACTCACATGATGAAGCCCTACCCCTTGGTACCTCAGAACGGGCCCCTGTTTGGAGACAGGATCTTTATTTATTTATTCATTTTTACTATTTTATTTTTATTTACTTGAGAGTGAGCACAAGTGGTGGGGACGGACAGAGGTGAGAGGGAGAAGCAGACTCTCCGCTGAGCATCGAGCCCCACTCGGGGCTCGGGGCTCGATCCCAGGACCCTGAGATCATGACCTGAGCAGAAATCAAGACTGAGAGGCTTAACAGACTGAGCCACCCCGGTGACCCCAGAGACAGGGTCTTTAAAGAGGTGACTAAGGTAAAAATAGTTCATGTGCATGAGCACTAATCCAACGTGACTCGTGTCCTGACCCAAAGAGGAGATTAGGTCCTCAATGGGCACGGAGGGAGGACAGTGTGAAGGGGCAGAGAACGTGCCATCTACAAGAGGAGGAAGGAGACCGGAAAGAACCAACGCTACCGACACCTTGATGTTGGGCTTCCAGCCTCCACAACCGCCAGAAGGAAATTTCTGTTGCTTTAGGCTCCAACCGCAGCTGACTGACGAAGCCTCGTGAACTCTTTCTGCAGCAATTCCTCCCACAGATGTGTACCTGGGACCTGGCCTTCTTCCCGGCACCGGCTTACACAGCACCCAGGCTGGCCTTCGGGGCACTTGGTCAAGGGGCTTCCAGCACCCCTGACCCATCACAGTAGGAGGGCCATGAGCCGGGTATCTGCTGCCTCGGGTGCCCCCTGTGGGGCAGGCCATGGGGCAGGAAGGGGGCTGCTCAGCATTTGGGGTTCTCCCGATGCTGCTGAGATGTGGGAGACCCTGGAAGGGGTGGGGCTTCCAGCATGATCCAACTCAGGCCCGAGATGCATAGACAAAGGCACGCCAGAGGTGGGAGTGATTGGCATTGAGGCAAGGAAGAGGGAGCCAGCCACCCAGAGAGAAAGGTACAGAGGTGGGAATGGGTGGGCTGGCCTGGAGCCTGCCTGGCCCCGGTGGGGGCCTCACAGCTGAGTCTTGAGCCCCCAGCTGGGATGCCTACTGCGGCCAGGCAGGCCAGCAGGAAGGGAGGGAGGGAGGGAGGGAGGCAGGTTGGTCCGGGGCTGTGAACAGAAGAGCCCCAGACCCTCCACGGGGCAACTCCTCCCCAGTCCCGCCTAGGAAATAGCAGGATAGCAGCCCAGGGCAGCCCTCTGCAAAGAGATTCTGAACATCCAGCCTTTGATGTGATGTTAGCAATTTATCACTGCGGCTGAGGCAAGCCAAACAATTCCTCTGGCCGGATCCAGATCAGGTGTACGCACTGTGTCGGCCCCCTGCGGCTGCCCCCTTCCCCGACACCCCTGCCCTGGCCTCAATGATCTCGGGCCTTGATGACCTCAGGCCTCGGCATCGGCCTGGGGGTGGCGCCACCCCATGTCCTCCCTCCCTGAGCCGTGAGCCAGCTCTCCTAAGCCGCACCCTGCAGGCGGCTTGCCTTCCCTCAGGGCGCAGCTCAGCAAAGGGCAGCCGTTCTTCTTTCTGACATTTTCCAGATAAGTGGGCGATTTTATTCTGGAATTTAGGAGCGACCTTTATCAGCTGTCTGGAAGGAGGCATCTGTCACCAATGAGAAGCCTCCGCTCAGTGGCCCCTGTGAACACGGAACGCTGTCCTCGCCAGACACCCAGTGTCTGAGGCAGGCTAGCCATGGTAACAGACAGTGCAGCTGCCCAGAGATGCGGGCCGAGGAAGTGGCAGGTGCAGACAGCCGCGGGACACAGGCAGGCGTGGCCAGGGGCCCATCCTTCGCTCCCTCGGTGCCAGGCACAGAGACGGGTCCGGGGGAAGCCTCCCAGGGAACCGGACAGTAGGAGGAATGAACTACCTAGAAGCCACCAGGATTCCTCTGATCAAAATCAGGGTGATGGCAGCAGGAAATGAGTTCAAGAGGGAGGAATCCCCAGGCAGCCAGCAGTCTGCCCATGGTTTGTGCTGGAAAATGGAGCAGGTAGCAGGAGAAAGCAGCAGGCCGGTTGGGTGACCGGACCAAGGAGGTAGCTCGTGGATTGTTGCCGATGAGGCTGACCCTGGGGCTTGCAGACCCTAAACAGATATATTTTGGGGTTCTTTGTTTTGGTCTGTTTTCTCGTTTTGTTGTTGTTGTTTTTTATTGAAGTATAGTTGACATACGACATTACATTAGTTTCCGATGTACAACATTGTGATTCAACAAGTCTCAGACAAATATATTTTATGGGGCCTCTGTCCACGTAAGCTATTTGGGACACCCCCAAATCAGCATGTCAGCGCCATTCCGGCGGCCCAGCGTCACGTGATCCCGCAGAAGGGAGACCGCACCGACCAGCAGGAACCATCCGCTTACTAGGCCACCTTCCTGGAACCAGGGCTCGGCCACAGGGCCCACAGAATAACCATCAGCCCGAGTCCCCAGAGCTCTTTGAGGCGTGTGGTCAACGCCACACACTGGGGACAGGGTCAGACTGTGCCTAATGAGGAGAAACAGGGATTGGGGCCTTTGCTGGTCCCCCATTCAGACTTGGAGAGCCCCACCTGAGCCCCCTGGCTGGTCCCAGGCACTGGAGGGGAACTTGAGCAGTTTCAAGGAAGACACCCCAAAGTGTGGAGGGCTCAGAGGACCCAGGGCAGGGCCCAACCACCAAGGTCTAAAGCAATCCTAAATGCCCCAAGTATAGGATCAGGACCTCCCTACACCCTTTCTCCCAGAAGCTGGGGCTGAGCCTGACACAGGAGACAGGGAAGGGACCAGGGAAGGGCTGGCCCCAGATAAAAAGGAACTTGAAGTTCCTGAAGCTAGGACTATCCACCCAAGACAACTTGCAGACAGCGTCACCCCCAGACATCCCAGGAACCAGGTCATTCAGAGTGCAAACCGCGCCTTCGCCCTTCTCCTCCCCTGCCCAGTTCCCCCCCTCCCCACCGCCACCCACAGCTGGCCCCTCCACGCCAAGGCGGGGTCTGGTCCCTTCGCCAACCTCAGAGCCCATATGCCGGTGCCTTCTCTCAGAGACTCTGCCAGAAACACAGGAGGCTTTCTCTGCAGACGTGCAGACCAGACAGCGTTCATCTCTCAGTGTCAATAAACCCCACGTCTCCAGGGCAATGACTTTTACTTGGTAAATACTAAGCAGCAAGGGACGGCTGGCAGGAGCCTCTGGTCTAGAAGAACTGTGAGAACAGCAGCCAGGCTCTGCCACCTCTGGGTCCCATCTCCCTCCCGAGGCTGTGGCTCTGCAAGGACAAGCAGAGGGTCTGACAGGACCCCTGCCCACAGGAACAGGAGGAGGAGCCAGAGCTCCTCTCCAGCTGCATGAGGTAGCCTAGCACAGGGGGCAGAGCAGCCCAGGGGAGGGCGGCAACGGCTTGTGCAAAAACCCACCCCAACACGTGCAACAAGATGTACCAGCTAATTAGCAGTCGGAGGGAGCAGGGGGTTCTAGACGCGAGGTGGGGATCCAAGGAGGGGGCGGGCAGCAGGTCCCATGGGTGACCAGGAAGTGAACACGTGCTGTCTTCTCCCTGCCTCCCTTCCTTTGGGGGGGGGGTCACACCACCATCCCATGGGGATCCTCCCTTCGAGTTTAGAGGGGACGGCGCCCACGTTCCTGGCCCCAAGGGTGGGCTGTGTCTCAAGCTTGGCTCATTCGTATATCCCACTCCCTGACATTCGACCCTCCCCTCCTTGTGAATGGCCGAGACCCATGCTCAGCCACCTCTGGGCGTTCTCTGCCTTGGGAGAACCAGAGAAGTATTTTCCTCATGGTCTGCTCACTCTGAGGTTGGGTGTAGTTCTGGGGTCTTCCTCTCTGGGATGCAGACTGCTCACTTCAAAAGCATTCAGAGTCAGGTCTCATTGCAGAGCAAAGATTCATTCCCTATTATTGAATCTATATGAGAAATTAATATTGCTCCTAGTCGCATGATCCTGACATTTTTTTCCCAGTGAACTAATAACTACGTTGCTCCTGTAGCTAAGGGAGCAGGTTCCCCTCCTCCTACTGTGTCAGGCTGCAGTGACTGCTGTTACGAAACTGCTGGGAAGGGGCTGGAGCAGAGCTAGTTTCTCCACTCCTGAGTTTCTAATCACCCACCACTTTGCCTCCTCATGACCTGTACTAGGCTTGGCTTCTCTCGGGGGCCAAAACCCAAATATCTGCTGGATGGATAAGTGGATGGATGGATGGATGGATGGATGGATGGAGTAAATAGATGATGGATGGATAGATGGATGGATGGATGGAATAGAGAGGATGAATGGATGGATGGATGGATGGATGGAAGGAAGGAAGGAATAAATAGATGATGGATGGATGGATGGATGGATGGATGGATGGAAGGAATAAATAGATGATGGATGGATGGATGGATGGATGGGTGGATGGATGGAATAAATACATGATGGATGGATGGATGGAATAGAGAGAATGAATGGATGGATGGATGGATGGGTGGGTGGATGGATGGATGGATGGAAGGAAGGAATAAATAGATGATGGATGGATGGATGGATGGATGGGTGGATGGATGGAATAAATAGATGATGGATGGATGGATGGATGG
>CM052895.1:3253990-3270352 GCA_028534135.1 Potos flavus | reverse complement strand
CGTACAGCCCAATTCGAATCTGGCTTTCCGGGCCATTTTCAAAATATATTTTTTAAGGTTGGAGCCAGAACATATTTTATCTACCAGTTTGTTAGCTCCATTTATAACTGTTAAATATTCAAGCCAGCAGTTCTCAAACTTTTTGGTCTCCAGACCCCTTTACATGCTTAAAAATTACTGAGAACCCCAAAAAAGTTTTTGTTCCTGTGTTATACCTATTGATGTTTCCCGTATTGTAATTTCCAAGACATTTTGAAAACAGCAATTCATTAATTCATTAAAAAAATAATAATCTCATTTGCATGCTTCTATACACAACACATTTTTTATAAGCGCTAATTCTATTTTCCAAGACAAACCAAGAAAATGTAGCGCAAAGTGTGCCATTGGTTGCCAGTTTTGCAGATCTCTCTAATGCATGGATTAAGCGAAGATGGCTGGGTTCTCATCTCTGCTCCTGCCTTCGGTCTGCTGTGATGTGTTGCTTGGTTGAAGTAGAAAGATAAACTCTAGGCTCCCACAGAGATGCAAATAGAAAAGACAGACCTGTTTTAATAGCCTTCTCAGAGAATAAAGGATATTCTTACTTGATACTACACCAGAACTCTACAAGTAGCACCTGCTTAAAGATCAGTTGCCAAGGGGTGCCTGGGTGGCTCAGTGGGTTAAAGTCTCTGCCTTCGGCTCAGGTCATGATCTCAGGGTCCTGGGATCGAGGCCCGCATTGGGCTCCCTGCTCGGCAGGGAGCCTGCTTCCCCCTCTCTCTCTGCCTGCCTCTGACTACTTGTGATCTCTCTCTCTGTCAAATAAATAAAATCTTAAAAAAAAAAAAAAAAAAAAAGATCAGTTGCCAAGGCCAGAGGGAGGGTGAGTGAGTGCTCGGGGTGCAAAGTCAAGGAGGCACTCCCTCATTCTCAGGGATGGGTGGTGCCTACACTTCATCCCCTCCCTCTAATACAAGCCCTGCTGGTCTCAGTGTGAACTCTGAAACCACGGTGATCAACTTTAAATTCTCTCCCACTAAAATTCATTCATCTGTCTTGTACTTTGAGTGGGTCTCTTGCCCATGCGTGATTTTATAATCATCGGGACTGGGATTTGCTTTCACTCGACTGACAAGCTAACAGATTAACTTGTTACTGTTTCACTGATGCTGGCAAAAGACACGAGACTCCTGGGTCAGAGAAAAAAAGACTTCATTACTCACAGCATGCCTCCACAGCAAGCAATGTGAGCCTCAGCCTGCAGGAGTGGGAGACAGCCACAGGGGAAGGCTGTCTTTCCCAACGGAAACGTGACGCATGGTCATTCAGAAAGTGTTGGTTCACTGAGTCATGCAACTCTTCCAAATATTGACAGTTTTCTTTAAACAATATCAAAACTCGTTAATCTCATCATTAATCTCATCGGAAGAGTCTTTAAGTATTGAGCAGCTACTAAACTCACAGCAGCTGCTCCCCCAGCTTGTGTGCTCACTCTCTCTCTCTGTCAAACAAATACATAAAATCTTTTAAAGAAAAGAAAATAGTTTTGACTTCACAGACCTTCTGAAGGATCATGGGGCCCACATCGGCCCACAGATCACACTTGAAGAACTATTTATTAGTTTACTCACTTAACCCTTGGGTCTCTGTCTGTGCCCTTGCCCCAGGCCCCATAAATGTCAGAAAAAGACCTTCCAGGGTTACAAAGACCTAACAGAAAGACATGGTCTTTGCCCTCAAGGAATTCATGGTCTTCACTGGTGTTCAGAATCTTAGATAACTTCAGGGACCAGGAAGCACAGATGTGGGAGAAGGAGCTGGTAGGGACCCTGGCAGAATGGAGAGCACGGACGTAACTCTGGGGGCAGCCCACCATGGCTGGATCTTCTAACTCATCAGGAAAAGCCAGAAAGCTGGATTTTTCTATGTGTCATCCCAAATTTCAACAGTTGGCAACAAATTTTCCTTTTAAAAAAATATCTTTTGGGGGCACCTGGGTGGCTCAGCTGGTTAAGCAGCTGCCTTCGGCTCAGGTCGTGATCCCAGGGTCCTAGGATCGAGTCCCGCATCAGGATCCCTGCTCAGCAGAGAGCCTGCTTCCCCCTCTCTCTCTGCCTGCCTCTCTGCCTACTTGTGCTCTCTATCTCTTTCAAATAAACAAATAAAATACTTTTTTAAATAGAATAATAAAAAATAAAAAATAAATACCTTTTGGGCAAGACGAACTAGGCATAGGCTAGATTCAGACCATGGGTGCCAGTTTGCAACTTCTGGTCTAGAGGGAGAGCCAGACGCAGAAATAATTACAATGCATGCTAATCTAACAGACTTGCAAATGCCCAGGGAGCAGAGCACCAGGAAGGCCTGAGAATCACAGCTTCCCTTTCCTGAGAATGCAAAGGTGCCAGGGGATCTCCATACAATTGCTCCATACACTTGACATCTAGGTAAGAACTGCTATGATCCCTTATTCTTCATTCTTTATTTTCTTAGAGAAAGAGAGAGAGAGAGAGATGGGGAGGGGCAGAGGGAGAGGGAGTGAGAGAATCTTAAGCAGAATCCATGCCCAGTGCAGAACCCAATGCAGGGCTTGATCTCATGACCCTAAGGTTGTGACCTGTGCAGAAATCAAGAGTCAGACACTTAACCGACTGAGGCACCCAGGCGCCCCTATCCCTTATTCTTCAGATGAGGAAACTGAGACAAGTGCAGAAACTACTACCCCAGGGCCACAAGATCACATCCTTACTGCTCTTCCCCTCACTTCTACTTCTCCAGCCGCTCTGGGTTTCTTGTTGTGCCTTAAGACAGTACACCTTTGCCTCAGGGCCTTTGCACACGCTGTTCCATTCTATCTGGAATGCTCTTCCCCCAAAAGTCTTTCTCTTCTACTGCATTCAGATAATCTATTTCTAAAAGCACCTTCTCACAGGGCCCTGCCCTGACTACCTGGCATATAGTAACTGCCCCACACATACACTGCATACCCTCACCGTGCCTTTATTGTCTCCTTAGTGTAAACTATTTCCTGAAATGATACGATTTATTCTCCTGGGTGTTGACTACCTGTTCTGCCCACCACCATCATCGCAGCAGGAACACAACAGTTTTTGTGGGAGGGAGTCCAGCACCTAGGACAGCACCTTTGCAGAAGGTAAGGGCTTGCGAGAACTATTCGCTAAATAGATGGCGAACGCTTGCCACTTGCCGCTGGGCCCTGGGTTCTAGGAGACAGAATACAAGGCAGTCCAGTCACAGCTTGTAAGATACTTGCAATTTACTTGTTAATTGCAAAAGACTCTATTGACGTTGAAATGTGAAACTCTCCAAGAGACAGGTTATGGAGAAGGTAAAATCTGTTGAAATAGTAAGATAGTTAAAAGCCTAAAAACCCATCAATGAAGAAATGGGTAAATGAATTGTGTTCTATACATATAATGGAATACTCACTACCCCAAAGAGAGAGACAGAGAGAGAGAGAAGTATTCTCAACAACATGGATATGTCTCGCTATGCCAAGTGAAAGAAGCCTGACACAAAACAGAAAATACTGAATGAGTCCTTAAGAGGATCAGCACAGGCAAAACTCTGCTGTGATAGAAATCAGAACAGTTGCTACCTGTTGAGACTTGGGAGTATATGGACCAGGAAAGGGGAAAGGGGGCCATGGCGAAATGCACCTGAGCTTTTGCTTTAATCAGATATGGTAAGGTAACCAACACAGAGATAGCTTTCTTTGAAATAAAAGTTTACTACTTGGAGTTCCCAAGGGAAGGGGGCATGCCAGAGCATGGGGGTTCGGGGGCGGGGCACAAGGAGAAACACCAGGGTCAGTCAGGAGGCAGAAGGATCGAGGGGAGGGGCGCCTGGGTGGCTCAGTTGGGTAAGCGTCAGCCTTTGGCTCAGGTCATGATCTCAGGGTCCTGGGATGGAGCCTCGCATGGGCTCCCTGCTCAGTGGAGAGTCTGCTTCTCCCCCTGCCTGCCACCCCCCCTGCTCGTGCTCTCTCTCTCTCTCTCTCTGACAAATGAATAAATAAAATCTTGAAGAAGAAGAAGAAGAAGGAGAAGGAGAAGAAGAATGGGTGAGGGGATGTCTTGTCAGAGCCCATATCATGGTTTCTGAGAGAAGAAAGGGGTGAAGCAGAGGGCAAGTTTGAGCAACTTTAGAATTGGATAGTATGAAGAATTTCGGCAGGCTCTGGCCTCCAGGGATGGGTCCCTAGTGGTCTGGTAACTGGCTCTGGGGTGATTTAGGACAGAGAGGATATTGCTTGCTGTGTGAGAGTTGGCTAAAGGAGGTGGTTGGGGGCACGGGCTCTGGACTGGTTGGTCTACATAGAAAATGCACACTCACGGGTAACTTGCTCCCAGTCTCTAGAAATGAGCTGTCCCTGGGAGACACGGTCTCTCCCCAGCCAGTGAAGCATCGGAAGATGTCAAAACATCATAAGAAACAGAAAACTAAAAACAGGATTAATACAGGAGGCTTACAGACTGCTGGTAAGGGTCATTGTAAACATTCGCTAAATATCATTCTGCACTTCGTTACATGATACTTCATTTAAAAAAAAAAAAACCCAATACCAAATTCGATTGGAAGAAACCAAAAGACACAGGAACTTGCTAACTGTCGCCAGTCACCACAGAGGCCCTTCGTGCGCTTTCCAGTATCAGAGTCCTGCTCCTTGAGCCTGGGCTCCAGTCGCAGGGGTCCGGGCACACTCCGTCCCTTTCAGCCCCAGGGCAATGCACATTCATGCCAGCCTCAGTCTCTCTCCTGCTGCCGGTGTAGAACTTAGCAAATTGTCCCTTGACTTACTATTTCTCCTGAGTGTTCCCATAGGAAAGCCAAAAAAAAAAATACAAAAACAAAAACAAAAAACACTTCTGCCCACCGCCACTGTCCCCAGCCACGGTGCTTCTCGATCCCCTCAAGCTTCTCTCCACCGTCCTGGGATGCTTGAGGGGATCCATCACCCCTTCCTGGAAACTGCCCACTTAGCAGCATGGACTTTTATCCCATTACTAGAAATGAGGTTTTTCAAGGCTGGACGTGCTCGCTAAGCACAGGGGAACTGCTTTGGGGGTAAGAACAGGAGGAGGAGTGCAGCCAGATGGCCATGGTGAGGCCAAGCCTATAGGCAGCGTGGGGCAGAGGGAGGGCGACCTGACCCTCCGCGCACAGGCAGGGAGACCCGGGGGATGCCAGCCTGACGCCGGGCTTGGTAGGACCTGCTCGTGTTGGAGGCAGGTGCTCTCTCTTCTGGCCAAGCTCCCTCCACCCCTGCCCTCTTCCAGCTGTCAGGCTGCCACGTTAAGTGCCTATGTCCTGAGGTCCCTACCCCCAGGGGCTGGAGCCCCTCACCTCTTCCCCACACCTCTGCCAGAGGAGGGGGCAGTCACCGCCGGGGGCTGAAGCAGAATGTGAGTGAGGGGTGCCCGTGGGGGTCATCAGACTGACCGCAGAAAGAGTGGAGCACATTGTTGGCCGTCTCACCTCTAACACTGCCCGGCTAACCACTGCCCAGGGAGAGGCCTGGGTGGCTCAGTGGGTTAAAGCCTCTGCCTTCAGCTCAGGTCATGGTCCCAGGGTCCTGGGATCGAGTCCCACATCGGGCTCCCTGCTCAGCGGGGAGCCTGCTTCTCCCTCTGCCTGCCGCTCTCCCCGCTTGTGCTCTCTCTCTCAAATAAATAAATAAAATCTTTAAAAAGCACCAAAACAAAACACTGCCCAGAGCTGAGTGTCCAGAGGATGCCTTCCGTGACACCAAATTATAGGATTCAAGTCTTTCCAGCCTGAGCCCAGCTCAACCGGGAGCCATGAGGCTGCTCCCAGCGGGATTTTGCAGCCTTACTATGAAACGCCTTCTTCCATGGTGACCAAGCCCTCAACCAGGCATGGACAGTCTGGGAGAGGCGGGGGGTAGGGGGTGTGTGCAGACGGCTCGCACAGATGGGCGTGCAGACAAAGAGCCCGCAGCCCAGGGGGCCGGCTCAGGCCCCCTGCGGAGAGCCCTGGTCCAGGGGCGGCATCGAGAGTCTGCTCCGACAGTCCTTCCTCCGTCCTGGAAGGGAACAACCTAATTATAACATCTCCTGGCCCGCTCGGCTCTCAGCAGAGAGCAGGCCTGCACTGCCAGATGGGCCCGCTCATTAGAATGGGGAGCGTGGTATTTTTTATGCAAATGAGGGCAAATAAATCCATCAGAGAAATGTGAACAACAAACACGATCAGCAGTGTGGACTTCGGGGGTCCTGACTGAGAGGAGAGAGGAGAGAGAGGCTGGGAAATGCCCTGCCCACCCCCCACCCCCACCCCCACCTCGGGGGATTACCAGCTCTGGATTTGCCTGCCCAGGCCACCCAAGAGGGAAACTGAGGCCTCCAGGGCCCCGTCCAAGGATAAACACAAGGGTAGGCCAGCCGGGCCTGGCCTGACCTGCAGCCAGGGACAGAAGACCGTCAGGGAGAGTGGGAGGGCACTTGGAGCCGGACAGCGGGGAGGTCAGGCATACAATTGTCCAGCTCAGATCCAGCAGCTTGAGTGACCCCAGCATATGAATGGACACTGGCCCGACACAACAGGCCACCAAGGGGTCAGGGGAAAAACCACCAGGGTGCAGACAGGGCCTGTCCAGATCTCCTGGACTTCTGCAAGACACAACTCAACATACCCAGTCTTGCCCCGGGATAGGAATTCCCTGCCCCATGTGTCAGATGGTCCAGACCTCGGGATCTTCTCAGACCCTCTCCTCCCCTTCTCCCAGACACTCTGACCATCCCGCAGTTCCCCTGGCCCAGTTCCTAATTATCCTCAGCAAGCCCCCCATGCTTCTTCATCTCTACCACTTCCTCTCTGCCCCCAGCGCGGGCATGTCCCGGTGATGGACCCCACGCCCTCACCTCCTTCGGCCCAGAATGTGTCTTCTCAGTGAGACCCAACCTGACCTCCCCTTTGAATACCAAAACCTGCCTCGTCATCCCCCTTCTCCTGCTCTCCTTTGTCTTTCTGTCGCATTCATCACATTCTAGCACGTTAAATACTGTATTCATTGATCGTGTTTAGTGTTTATTACCTGCCCTCCTCCATTAAAATATGAGCTCCGGGAGAGCAGGGGGCCATTGGCCGTTGTGATCCCTGATGTGTCCCAAGTGCCTTAAATATCACTTTTACATGGTGTTACGTATTAAATATAATACATATTCTTTGAATGAGTGAACATGAAATGTCCCATGACCTCCCTTGTAATGCACACCAGGTGAGAACAGACAGGGTCTGACCAACTCCCCAAGCTTGACTTAGGATGCAGATTAACAGCGTGGGTATTTTTCAAGTGTCTAGTCCAAAGTGCCAAACTTAACTCAAGATGACTTAACAAGGAGCACCTGGGTAGCTCAGGCGGCTAAGTGTCTGCCTTCAGCTAGGTCATGATCTCAGGGTCCTGGGATCGAGTCCTGTATCGGGCTCCCTGCTCAGCAGGGAGCCTGCTTCTTCCACTCCCTCTGTCCCTCCCTCTAGCTGATGCTCTCTCTCTGTCAAATAAATAAATAAAATCTTAAAAAAAAAAAAAAAAGATGACTTATCAAGAAAACCTCTTTGTTGGCTCATGTAACTGAAAAATCCAAGAGTAACTGGCTGAGGGCTTGGCTGGATTCAGATGAACAAATGAGGCTGTCATCGCTAGATCCCGCCAGCACAGGCTTGAGCCTCAGTGAGGCTGTTCATGTGTGACCCCAACAACTTCAGGCCAACTCCCTCCTTGCCTCAAGCCCACAAGAGAGTTGCTCTTTAAATGTCCCCAAAGTCCCTTGCAGGGCCTGGTTTGAATCAGGCACACGGCAACCCCCAACACCCCACCCTGAGCCAGTTGTCACACTTGGGGAATGGAATACGGTGATCTGCCAGACCCGGGGCACTGGAGTCGGCCTGAACTATGTGGGGTCGGGTGGAGGAGAGTGAGCTGTGACCAGCAAGGGCCACGGATGCCGAGCAGGCAGGAGCTGCTGTCCACCCCTGTGCAGAACAGCCCCCAGGCAGTCTGGTGCTGACAGTGTTGACCTGAAGAGTGACCCGCCTCGCCCAAAAAAACCAGAGCTCCCCTCTCACCAACCCAGGCTCCATCCAGATGAGAGGTAATGTGAGACAGTCAGGACATCAAATATCCCCTGAGGCAGAATCTGGCCTCACTTGCGATGCAGCTTTCTATGTGTTCTCCTGACTTACCCTCCACCAGCCCCCAAAACCAGAGGCCATTAAGTCGAGACTAAGAAGGAGGGTCACCAACATCGCTATCATGCAACATTGTTCTAGAACGGCAAGACCATGCAATCAGACATGAGAACAGAATACGGAGTTTAAACATTCAACAAGAGTTGCTGATGTTTGTATATGACACCATTACAGACCTAGAACACTCAAGAGAATGGACTGAAAAAGAAAACATGAAACATAGCAAGGTCATTCAGTGAGCTATAAAATTTATATCCAAAAATTCTGTCCTATAATTTGTTACAGGAAATAGAAACAATGCCAGCTAGATTATGCAATGGAAAAAGACTATATCATTTACGAAAAAGGCCAAAAAAATTTTTAACTAGGAATAAACTACAGGAAAAAAAATTACTAACATGAAAGAAGGCTTGACTAATTGGATATATTTTGCACTTGAACACAATATCAATACAAAGTGTAAAGATGTTCTACTAGATTCCAGAGTAGCCCCCCAAAATTCACGTCCTCCCCAAAACCTCAGAATGCGACTTTATTTGGAAATAGGGTCGTTGTGGATGTAGCTGGTTAAGATGAGGTAATACTAGAGTAGGGTGGGTCCTTAATCTGAAACAACTGGTGTCCTCATAAGAAGAGGGCAAGAGACACAGAGACGCACCCAGAAAGAACACCATGTGACAGTCGAGGCAGAAATTGGAGTGATGTATCTAAAAGTCAAGAAATGCCAGGAATTGCCAGTAACCACCAAAAGCTGAGAGATTCTCCTCTAGAGAAAGGACAGTGCTTGCTGACATCTTGGTGTTGGATTTTGGGCCCCCAGGACCACAAGGGAATCAATTTCTGTTGTTCTGAGCTGCATAGTTTGTGGTGATTGGTTAGCTCAGTCCAAGGAAACTAACGCAGATATCGATTCTCCTCCATATTAACTAGAAGCTTAACCCAATCCCAATCAAGGTCCTAACGGGAGTTGGCTAGGCTCCAGGTTGGGTTGGGTTTTCTTTCCTTTTTTTGTTTGTTGTTTGTTTAGGGTAGTATTTTTTTAAGATTTTATTTATTTATTTGACAGAGAGAGAGAGAGAGAGAGAGAATAAGCAGGGGGAGCAGCAGGCAGAGGGAGAGGGAGAAGCAGACTCCCGGCTGAGCAAGGAGCCCGATTCAAGACTCGATCCCAGTACTCTGGGATCAGGACCTGAGCTGAAGGCAGATGCTTAACGGGCTGAGCCACCCAGGCGTCCCTGTTTAGGGTAGTATTTTCCTTTGTTTTTTCTTCACCTTGTTTTTGGAAAGGAAGATATTTAAAAGTCAGTCCAAGGACGCCTGGGTGGCTCAGATGGTTAAGTGTCTGCCTTTGGCTCAGGTCCTGATCTGAGGGTCTCAGGATACAGTCCTGCATGGGGCTCCCTGTTCAATGGGGAGTCTGCTTCTCTCTCTGCCTGTGCTCCTCCCCCTGCCCGTGCTCTCTCTCTCTCAAATAAACAAAATCTAAATAATAATAATAATAATAAAATGAATAAATTAATTCATAAAAGTCAGTCCACAGACACAGACTCATAAATTCAGGGATTAAACCGATGGCTGTCAGAGGGGAGGGGAGTCGGGGATGGGAAAAGTGGGTGATGGGGAGTGGGAGGGGCAGGCTTCCAGTTACCAAATGAATCAGTCACAGGGATGAAAGGTACAGGATAGGGGACATCATGAATGTAATAGTGTTTTATGATGACAGATGGCGACTTGAAACACAGCAGGGACTGGACTCAGGTCCCCTTAACCCTGACGGCAAGATCCACCATTCTCCGGCTACCTCCATCAACAACAGCAACGACAGCAGCAGAAGCTCTAGCTCGTGCCTCTTGGGTAGCACATCCTGCAGGAACGCGGAGGGACGGGGCTTACTGAGAGGAAGATGCTTCCTACAAAGACTAGCAAAGCCTGGACCAAGCCAGTCTGCGCCAAGAGGGACCCCAGCGCTGAACTTTCACCGACTTTCCCCTCATTGTAATACTAAAACTCACACCCAGGGGTGGAGATTTAACATGCAAATGAAATACGAGGTATGAAGCATGTTCTGTCAACTGCGCCTGCGCGCCACTTCCTGGGCTTCCCCCCCGCGCCCCCTCCCTCGTGCTTACACGTCACTCCTTTCCTGCCTTAATGCCTTTAAAATGTTCCCCGGCTATTGTTTGGGGAGCCCTCGCGATCCTTTGCCGGGACTGTGTCTCCCTTCAACTGCACCTGTTGCTCCCATAAAACCTTGCCTGGGCTTCTAAATTTGGGGTCCAGCCTGCTTACTACGGTTGCTGGGTCCAAGGACCCCAATCCAGTAGCACACTTGTAATGAACACAGCATATCATAGACACTTATCATTGGACACTATGGTGCACACCTGAAGCTAATGTAACACTGGGTATCAACTCTACTTCCATTTTAAAATAAAATAACATAAAAGCTGGGGGGGGGGGAGTCAATCTATCAGAATGGAAATTAAGATTTACCCAGAAAATTCCTTAAAAGCAAAAATAACAAAGCAGGACCAGCACGCGCTCTCCAGGATGTGAGGAACCTGTGTGGGATACCGCTACCAAGAGGGAGGGCTGGAGGCAGAGGAGGAAATTCAGAAATAGTCTTAAAGTACAGTTAGGAGGTACAGCTCAGGCGGCAAATGCAGATCATTTGAGAAAAGGTGTTGAGACAACTGGAAAAGTGACCAGCTAAAGATAATACTGACAAAAATTAATGCCTAGCAGAGCCGTACTCCTTTCACTAAAGTCCCAATGGGTCAAACATTTAAAGATAAATCATTTAAACAGAAATGTCCAATTCAAGATGGTGAGCCATATTCATTTCAGACCTCCTAGTCTCCAAATAGTTAAGAAATGGCAGGAGAAAACAGCATTTTCAAATGTGTAAGTGCCCTCCAACAGAACAGGGAAGTGGAGACTGATGCTCTTGGTGGACCCTATAGGTTAAGGAATTTCTGGAAAATAAGAAGGCAAAGGAGGTCCCACTTACAAAAGATATCAGAATAGAGCAATGTCACGGCGAGGCAAGAATTTATTTTCTCGCCAATCTTCTGGGGTGCTTCTTGCAAAGGGATCCCCAACACCCAAATTTGCAGGAGACCCAGGGCCAAGGATTCTCAGAAGGGGTGCCTGGGTGGCTCGGTTGGTTGAGCATCCGACTCCTGATCTCAGCTCAGATCATGATCTCAGGGTCATGAGATCAAGCCCTGCACTACTTAAAAAAAAAAAAAAAGATTCTCAGAGATAAAATCCAGCGTTCTAATAAGAAAAAAATACCACTAATCAGGTCAAATTTTCTTTCCATCTTCTAGGCCATCTTCCATTTGTGAAGATTTTACAAAACTGAAGCACAGACAGGAATTCTTGAAATCCAAAGGCTTTTTGTCCAAACAAACTAATGTAGAAGGCGGAGCCATATCCTACGAGACACCAGGTAAACCATAGTAGGGCTCCCTGAGTATGTACTCCAGCCCCACCAGGCACCACGCTCCCAGCTCTTTCCAAGAGGGAAATAAACAATCGGGGAAGATGCAGGGTTGCCTAGACACCCCACAAAAGAGAGACGCCGAGGACGCTGGCTTCAGACAAAACCCAAATTCCCTTCTCCTTCTCTCTTCCTACACACATGCTTTTCAATGAGTTCATAAGCTTTTGATTAGCTCCCCTCCCAGACCTTCCCCCGCAAGGACCACATCTGCAAAAACGGAATCATTGTCCTGACAACATCACTGAGTTTGCCCGAGTCCTGCTGACGTTCCTGCAGCCTGACATGTGCTTTGAGCTAGTTCCAGAAGTTGTGACGGATTTTCACTTATCGCTTCCTCGGCCCCTCTCGGGCGGCCTGCAGAAACAGAGCTGGCCCCACGGCGGCAGCCGAACACGCTGGCCTTTGCTGCACTGTTGGAGCCGGGCTCTGCGTGTTCTGGAGAAATGGGAGGCCAGGCCCCCCTTCCGATCCTGTCCCACGGGCAGCAGGCTAACGAATAGCACACAGCCGGTCGCCTTGGCGGAAATAGCCATAGAAGACAAACCCAGAGACATCGTCCCCCCCTTGTTGTTAAAATTAAAGCAACATCGAAGTTTCATTTCACACCCACTGAGTCAGCAAAGGGAAGGAAGGTTACATGACAGGCCCGGATTCCAGCAAGAGTGCAGTGAGCCGGGCCCATTCCCACACACAGGCCTATTGAGCTTGACCCTCCCCAGGACCAGAGCCTGGGCCCAGGACGCTCCTCATCTCCCTTGTCTACTCAGGTCATCTCTGTCGCTTGCAACCATGGAGTCCTGACTGCCACAGGGACCCAACACAGAGATCTTTGGCGCATCCTTACAAAACCAGACACAGCCTCAGCTTATCACACAGGGTTTACTGAACATTCTGATAATCATACTAATAACGGCATATCAGCACAACAGAAAGGAATGGGGCCTTAAAATGATAGCAAGACTAGGGGCGCCCAAGTGGCTCAGTCGGTGAAGCATCTGCCTTCGGCTCAGGTCATGATCCCAGGGTCCTGGGATCGAGTTCCACATCGAGCTCTCTGCTCAGTGGGAAGTCTGCTTCTCCTTCTCCCTCTACTGCTCCCCCTGCCTGTGCTCTCTCTCTCTCTCTCCCTCCCTCAAATAAAATAAAATAAAAATCTTAAAAAAAAAAAAAAGAAGACATATAACTAAAACAGAGAAACTCAGAGAGATAGAAACATACAAGGAGAAACAATGTGTAGCCAGGAAACGCAGCCAAAATAATCCAATGGAGAAAGTTGGATTCAGAGTAAATAGCAGTAAGTAATACAATGAATGGCCCTTTGTTATGGTCAGTGGTACAATTCCCAACATGAAGACTCATGCGCCCGTAACAAACGGCAGAGCACCAGTTTCCATCAAGTAAAACCTACAGGAGGTATGAGGAATGGCAGATGCCTTCTCGGTAACAGCCAGAAGTGTGCCTCTTTTTTCCAATGACAGTGCAAGGAGACAAAAAAAAGGATTATTTAATTAATTAATTTAAATAAATAAGTAAATAGAAGCTTCAGCAAATAATCCCTTTTGTGCATCCTCACTTAAAAAGCCTCCTCAAGGGGCGCTGGGGTGGCTCAGTTGTTAAGGGTCTGCCTTCAGCTCAGGTCATGATCCCAGGGTTCTGGGATCGAGCCCTGCATCAGGCTCCCTGCTCAGCAGGAAGCCTCCTTCTCCCTCTCCCACTCCCCCTGCTTGTGTTCCCTCTCTCACTCTGTCTCTCTCTGTCAAATAAATAATTTTTTTTTTTAAAGCCTCCTCAAGGGACACCTGGGTGACTCAGTCAGTTGGGCATCTGCCTTCAGCTCAGATCAGGATCCCAGGGTCCTGGGATCCAGTCCTGCCATCGGGCTCCCTGCTCGGCGGGGAGCCTGCTTCTATCTCAGCCTCTATTGCTCCCCCTGCTCATACTCTCTCTGTCAAATAAATAAATAAAATCTTTTAAAAAAGAATAAAATAGGGACGGAGCAAGATGGTGGAGGAGTAGGAGATCTAAATTTCATTGGGTCCCAGGAGTTCAGCCAGATAGTTATCGAACCATTCTGAACACCTACAAACTCAATAGGAGATCGAAGAGAAGAAGAACAGCAATTCAAGGAACAGAAAAGCGACCACTTTCTGGAAGGTAGGACGTGCGGAGAAGTGAATCTGAGGTGATACACGGGAAGAGAGACCACAGGGGGAGGGGCCGGCTCCCGGCAAGTGAGAGAGCAGCGGAGAAGAAAATCAGAACTTTTAGAAGTCCGCTCCACTGAGGGACGTCACTCCAGAGGCTAAGCAGGGGGTGGAGCCCTCGAGGGGATAGTGTGGTCTCAGGACCCGCAGGGTAACAGAAAGCCCCCGGGTGTATGAGTGCGGCAGAGCTCCCAGGTATCACCGGGAAAGCCAGCAGCAGAGACGGAGCCAAGGAGTGAGCTCTCAGCTCAGGCTTACTTTAAACTGTGATCCCAGGCACAGTCGGGCCACTACTCTTCGAGCAGGGACCCTACAAGGGGCAGATCCAGGAGACTCACCTTCCTTCTCCAGGAGGAGTGGCGCGGGAGCATGAGGCAGGAATCGGCTGGGTTTGGAAACTCCAGATGGGGTCATGCACCAGAGATAGAAACGCTTGGTCACAGGCCGGGTGAGCTCGGAGGGCGGCCGGAGACCAGGGAGACGGGAGGGATTGACTGCTTTTCTCTGAGGGCACACTGAGGAGCGGGGTGTCTCCTCTGGGCCGGAGACTGGGAGGCCGCCATCTTTATTCCCGTCCTCCAAAGCGGTACGGAAAGCGTTCAGGGAACAAAAGCTCCGAGAGCGAACCTGAGCAGATCGCTTAGCCCGGCCCCCGGCAAGGGCGGTGCAATTCCGCCTCTGGCAAAGACTCTTGAGAATCACGGCAACAGGCCCCTCCCCCAGAAGATCAGCAAGAACATACAGCCAAGACCAAGTTCACCGATCAGTGAGAACTGCAAAACTAAAGAGCTATGGGGATACAGCATGTAGAATTCATGGCTTTTTTCCCATGATTCTTTAGTCTTTCAAAATTAAATTTTTTTAAAGATTTTTACTTATTTATTTGACAGAGAGAGAGATCACAAGTAGGCAGAGAAACAGGCAGGGAGAGAGGGGGAAGCAGGCTCCCTGCTGAGCAGAGAGCCCGATGTGGGGCTTGATCCCAGGACCGCAAGATCATGACCCAAGCTGAAGGCAGAGGCTTTAACCCACTGAGCCACCCAGGTGCCCCTCAAAATTAAATTTTTTTAATTTTATTTTTTTCTTACTCTATTTTGTTTTATTTTCCGCTTCCTATTTTAATGTTTTTAAGCTATTTTATCTTATCAATACCTTTTTAAAAATCTTTTTTAAGTTTCACTGTTACAGTCATATTCTATCCCTTCATTGTATTTAACCTTATTTTTTGTATACATACAGGTTTTTCTTTCTTTAAAATTTTGGAATACAGTTTCTTCTAACAGATTAAAACATACCCTAAATCTAGTGCATGGCTTTGCTCTAGTCTCCAGCCTGATCATATTCTTCTCCCTTTTTTTCTTTTTTCAACCAACTTCTTATCTTATCAATTCCTTTTTTAGAATCTTTTTTTAGAATCTTTTTAAATTTTCATTTTTACAGTCATATTCCATTCCTTCATTCCAACCCTTCATCGTGTTTACCCTTATTTTTGTGTATATATATAAGTTTTTCTTTCTTTATAATTTTGGGAGGCAGTTTCTTCTAACAGACCAAAATACACCCAAAACCAAGTGTGTGGCCCTTTTCTATTTACCAATACATATTTTTTTTTCCTTCTCCTTTCTTCTCCCCCCGGTTTTGGGTCTCTTCCAATTTGGTTAGTGCATATTTTTCTGGGGTCATTGCTACCCTTTTAGTATTTCGTTCTCTCATTCATCTATTTTTACCTAGATAAAATGACAAGGCGGAAAGACTCACCTCAAAAAATAGAACAAGAGGCAGTACCAATGGCTATTGACCTAATCAATACAGACATTAGTAACATGTCAGAACTAGAGTTCAGAATGACAATTATCGAGGTGCTAGCCAGGCTCAAAAAAGCATGGAAAATACTAGACAATCCCTTTCTGGAGAAATAAAATCCCTTTCTGGAGAAATAAAAGAATTAAAATCTAACCAAGTTGAAATTTAAAAAACTATTAATGAGGTGCAATAAAAAATGGAGTCTCTTACTGCTAGGATAAATGAGGCAGAAGAGACAATTAGTGATATAGAAGACCAAATGATGGAGAATAAAGAAGCTGGGAAACAGAGAGAGAAACAACCACTGGACCACGAGGGGAGACTTTGAGAGATAAGTGATACCATAAAATGAAACAATATTAGAATAATTGGGATCCCAGAAGAAGAAGAAAGAGAGAGAGGGGCAGAAGGTATATTGGAGCAAATTATAGCAATTTCCCTAATTTGGCAAAGGGAACAAGCATCAAAATCCAGGAGGCACAGAGAACCCCTCTCAAAATCAATAAAAATAGGTCCACACCCCGTCATCTAATAGTAAAACTTACAAGTCTCAATGACAAAGAGAAAATCCTGAAAGCAGCTTGGAACAAGAGGTCTGTAACATACAATGGTAGAAATATTAAATTGGCA
>CM052895.1:3175660-3253490 GCA_028534135.1 Potos flavus | reverse complement strand
ACACCGTCACTGGGGGCACCTTGTCACCCTGCGTCACAGCCTGCGTGCTTCTGTGTCAGGCTGTGAGCTTTCCAAAGGTCAAGACCTCACCATTCCTGTCTGAGTGCCGAGCCACCAGGGCAGGGCTGGCTGGACCATCACCGAACTGGATGAGTCTGTGCTGCTCTCGACGAAGAGTGTCCTTGGGGACTCCTGGGTGGCTCAGTTGGTTAAGAGGCTGCCTTTGGCTTGGGTCGTGATCCCAGAGTCCTGGGATCGAGTCCCGCATCGGGCTCCTTGCTCAGCAGGGATCCTGTTTCTCCCTCGGTCTGCCTCTGTTGTGTCTCTCTTTCTGACAAATAAATAAATAAAATCTTTTAAAAATAGGGGAAAAAGAAAGAAAGAAAAAGAAAAGAAAAGAAGAAAAGAAAAGCAGCGCCTCCCAGGCACTGCTTTCTCAGGCAGTGCCTGAGAGGCAGAGAGTGGGTGTGGAGAAAGCAGGCATGAAAGTAAGAACTGGTAAGGGGGCGCCTTTCCACCTGTGCGTGATGCCCCTAAGCCTTCCCACGGGGTATAGCGCATGCCCCCTAAGCCCCATAAATTAGCTGCTCAGGAAACACAGCCTGTGGTCGGCTGGAGGGAACACCACCCTATTAGCTATTCACGAAGTGCCTTTATGTGGCCCTCTTTCTTTCTCCAGAGGTATTTGGCAGCAGGGACTTAACAGATAAGGTCTGAAAGTTAAAACCGGTTCCCACTAAGGCTCTCCCGACGTCCTTTGGACGCAATCACCAGCCATCGGGGTCCGTAATCAACACCAGGGGCTGAACAAAGCCTAGCCGGGCTGCCTCGTCAGGGCTCGGGAGGTTTAATGGGATCCCTGTGCTAATTAAAATTCACTCTCCCAGACAGCCGTGATCTTTGGTGTCTTATGTACCTGAAAAATATATCCTGACATTTAAGCCATCCTCGCTGGAATGGTGCTAGGAGCAGTCCTGAGCCACAAATCCCAATCAGAATGAAAATGTGAGGTTCTGCGTTGAGGCTCGGTTTGAAGGGCAAGGACACCCAAACTCCTAAGGCTTGTCATTAATCCATCAGCATCCAGAGGAACAGCCCCTCTCTCTTGTCCTTGGGAGGACAAGGCCATCGCAACCCAACGCCTCCTCTCCGCTCCTGAAATCTGAGGCCGGGACAACAAGAAATCACCTTTTTTGGTCTGGATGATTTGGGATACTGTTATGGGCCAGTTGGCATCTGCCCAGCCTACAGCTCAAAAATGCTCCAGGCCACACAAGGTCAGGAAGCTGGGTGAGCAGAGTCTCCAGCCCCAAGCCTGCGGTGGCATCTGGCCAAATCTCTGCCCTGGGTCCGGGGTCCCCGAACAGGATCCAAGAGCCGTGCATTCCTGCCCAGGGTGGCTCTGAGGCGTGTTGTGTCTGTAATGTGAGCCCCAAGCATACTTCCCCATTATGCCTTTGCAGGTACCACGGTTCAACCAGAACGCCGCTCGCCGGCCGCCCCTAAGCCAGGACCACCCCCCTCGTGGTGTCTCCCTTCACCTGTACCCCACCAACCAAGGAAGATCGCCCATCTCCCTTCTGGGATCCCCCCCCCACCCTCTCTGGCAGAGATGGCCCTGATGGGGTCTGCCTGGCCTGTCCCCACATGCAGGGAAGGCAGTGTGGGCTCAGGAGTGGGGCCGGGATGAGGAGCGCAAGGGGGAGGTCTCCCCTGGAGGTTAAGAAGACCCAACATGAGCCTCGTGGCCACAGCAGGCTCAGAGAACAGGAGGAGCCCCCACCAGGGATGACTGTTCAAGGAAACATTATCTTTGTTCTTTCTGCTTCCTCTAGGAGATGGGCAGAGAACACCGCTTTTGCAGGGGACAGAGCCAAAGGACAAAGGGGACAGGAGGGCAGCCCCAGGAATGGAGCAGGAGGTAACCACAGAGGGCCGGGATCCTGGGACAGGTGCCCTGAGACTGTCCGCGACGCTTGGTGCAACCAAGCTGCTTCCCGCTCCATGCTCTTGGTCCCATCTGTCATTTGGCCACCGAGACATTGTGTTTTGTTAACAATATAAACGTGGGGCACCTGGGTGGCTCAGCCCTTAAACGTCTGCCTTCGGTTCAGGTCATGATCCCAGGGTCCTGCGATCGAGCTCCACATCGGGCTCCCTGCTCGGCGGGAAGCCTGCTTCTCCGTCCGTCTCCCACTCCCCCTGCTTGTGTTCCCTCTCTCGCTGTGTCTCTCTGTCAAATAAATAAATAAAATCTTTAAAAATATATATGTACAGAAGCATGAGGTGGGAACATCCCACGCTGGCTACCCACATCCTTATTGTCCTCGGGCCCCACAGGCATGTCTGGTGAGGGTGTGCAGGCAGGAGTGGACAGAGGTGCCCCGATTGGGTCAACGCCACTATCTGTATACCTTGGGGACGGCAGGATGAAGAGGTTCAGCTTTTAGGGTGCTCTCTATCTCATATTCTCCTTAACTCGGGAAATTCTGATGCTGGGAAATCCCCCAGCCCCAGTCTCCACCTTTACTCTCCTCCTGCTCCTGTGTTTGGGGGCCACCCAAGGCTGTTGGAACCATGATATGTCCAAGTCCCTGGCAAGACATTGGCTGACTTGGTCGCTAGGTACCCCATATGTTTTGTTGCTTCCGTAAATTGATTTTCTATCCTCTTTTGGAGCACAGGAACGCAATCGATTTTTTTGGGTATTGATTATATATCCAGCAACTCATTAAACCACTCTATTAATTCCAGTTCTCTGTTTGTAAATTGGGGAGGGGAATTCTATTTATATAATGATATCATACATCAAACAGTATCAGCTATCAGCCAATCATTACTATTTGGTCTCCATTTTTCTAAGCCTTATAAGTAAAATTTCTTTTTTCTCTTTGTCTGTCCCGTCTGGGACATCTGGGGCCATATTGAATGAAAACAGTGCCCCAGGTATCCAGTCTTATTCCTGATTGGCTAAGGGCTACCTCTAGCCTATCACCCGTAAGTGTAACTCTTGCTGCCGCCCATTAGTATAGACCCTATCCTACTCCTAATCTGCCAAGAGTTTGGGTTGTGTGTGTGTGTTTTTTTAAATCATAAGTATCTTTTCAATTGTATCAAATTATTTTTCTGCAGCTATTGAGAATATCATCTGCAGTTTTCTCCCTCTGCCCATTGACGCTTTGGATCTACTAGTAGACTTTCCAATGTCAAAGCAATATTGAGTCTCTGGAATGCCACAACCTTGACCTGAACTGTTGATATTCTTATCCATATTGCTTGGATTCACTGAGCTGATCCTCTACTTACAAGGTTTCAGTATCCGTGTTCAGAAGCAGATTGGCCCATAATCGACGTTTCTCCACATTTTCTTCTCTGGTTTTAGTATCTCAGTTATTTTAAGTATTATGAGATGCGGTGGAGAGTATTTCCTCTTTTATGAGCAGAGCAGTTTAAGACTATGATGATCTAGGGGCGCCTGACTGGCTCAGTCTGTGGAGTACGAAACCCTTGATCCCAGAGTTGTGAGTTCAAGCCCCACACTGGGCGTAGAGATTACTTAAAAAATAAAATCTTAAAAAAAAAAAAAAAGACTAAGATGGATATCCCTAAGGTTTTTTTAAACTTACCTCAGTCTATTGTTTCCTGTATGAAAGATTGTTTGCTAATGATTTAGTTCCTTTAAATGTTTCTGGACTATTCATTCAGATTTTCTATTTCTTCTTGAGGCAATCTGTTTAATCGTATTTTCTAGATGTTTTTAGAGCGTTTTGGATAGAAGGGCATCAAGTCATCCATATTATTTTCCTGCTATCATTTTCATCTTCGCTGAATCTTGCATATATCCTCTTCTCATTCCTGCACTTTTGTGGGTGCCTTCCCTTTCCCCAGCTTTATTGAGATATACTTCACGTCGCATAAAATTCACCATTTACCATGTATAGTTCAGTGGTTTTCAGCATATTCACACTGTGAATTATCACCACCATCCAATTTTATTTTTTATTTTTTTTACCACCATCCAATTTTAGAACAAGTTCAACATCCTTAAAAGAAACCCCATCCCCACCCCCAAAAAAAGAAACCCCATCCCCACCAAAGTCATTCCCCATTCCCTCTTCCCCCTCACTTAAGCATCCAACTTGATCTCATCTCAGTTCTTGATCTCAGGATCATGAGTTCAAGCCTTGCATTGGGTTCCACGCTGGGTGTGGAGCCTACTTAAAAAAAAAAGTCAAAAAGACATAAAATAGGCATCAAAATATACACAGAAAATTCTAACTCCTAACCCCCATCCATAAGCATTTTCTTTTTTTTGTGTATTTCTTTCTGCAAACACCAGGAAATGCAAATATATTTATTCCTGTTTTCCGCCATTTCCTTATGGAAAGAAAATATAATTTGGATGCTATTCTGCACCTTCTTTTCCACTTATGCTCTCCTACAGCACATCCTCGTTCCTTTTTACAGGGTGGTTCGTGTTTACATAAGCAGTTCCCTCTTGACAGACCCTTGGCTCCTTTCCAGTCCTTTTGCCAATACATATGATACCATGGTGTACAATTTCATCCACAACTTCATCCACAGGCCATGTCATACCTGTGCATATCTATCTGTACAACCGAGTCTCAGTGGCGGGATGGCCGGGTCAAAAGATAAATGCATTCAAATTTTTTGTAGGCGATGCCGCACTGCTCTCCGCAAGGGCTGTATAATTCTGCGTTCTCCACCACCAGAGCGAATTCCTCACCACCACACCAACTATGTCCTTTCAAATCTTGGGTTGGTGCCAACTGGTTTGTGAGAAATGGTGTCTGGGTGGTTTAGTGTGGATCTCTCTTAAGAGAGAGGTAGAGCATCTCTTGAAGTTTAAGGACCATTTGCATTCCTTTATGAACTATTTCCTCTGCCCATTTTTCTACTGGGCTCTTGGTCTTTTTCATACAAAAGAAAAAGCTCTATATAAGTTATCTATTGCTATGGATGATGTTGTGATTTATAATATGTGTTTGGTCTTTGTCCCATTCCTGGCACCTGGAACTCCCAAAATGCCCCTGAATTTCTTAAGAGACCAGCGATCATAACGAAGTGTCTTTTGTTATGTTAATGAGGTGAATTTTGGACCCCACCTAAGGATGGGGGCTGGCTGCGGAGAGAACCAGCCAGAGATTAGAAGGTTGGAGATTTCAGTCCCACCCCCTGACCTCCAGGAAGGGGAGAGGGGCTGGAGGTTGAATCAATCTCACCAGTGGCCAATGATTTAATCAGTCGTACCTACAGAATGAAGCCTCCGTAAAAACTCAAAACGATGTGGTTCTGAGAGCTTCCGGGTTGGTGACCTCATGGAGATTTGGAGAGAGAAGAGCTCCTGGAGAGGTCATAGGTGCTCCACGCCCCTTCCCCATACCTTGCTTGCTGCATCTCTTCCATCTGGCTGTTCCTGAGTTCTATCCTTTCGTAACAAGCCAGTGCTTAGTAAGTAAAGTGTTTCTCTGGGTTTTGTGAGCCACTCTAGCGAATCAAACAACCCCACGGAGGGGATCGCCAGAACCTCCAACAGAGAGCTGGTAGACCAGAAGCACAGGTGATAACTTGGATTTGTCACCGGCATATGGGGGGGAGAGCCATCTTGCAGGACGAGGCCCTTAACCTGTGGGATCTGACGCTGTCTCCAGGGAAACAACATCACGATTGAGTTGAACAGTAGAACACCCGGCTGCTATCAGAGAATTGCTTGCTTGGTGGTATGGGAAAAACCTTCATGTTGGAATTAAGGATTAGAACCCTTGATTCTGTAACAATCCATTCCAAAGCTTAGCGGCTTAAAAGAACAATGATTTATTGTTCCTGTGGATCCTGGGGTCAAATGGACTCAGCTGGGTAGTTCTTCTGAGCTTGCAACCAGCTGGCTTTACTCGCCTGGCTGCATTCAACTGGCAGCCGGGCTGAGCTGGGCAGTCCAAGGAGACTTCACGCACTTGACCGTTGTGTCTTGGTGCTCCCTGTGTGGCCTCTTCGGGGGCTAGCCTGGGCTTCTTCATGGTATGGTGGTCCCGGGGAAGTCAGCTTTCGTGCATGGTGGCCACCTGTCAAGAAGGAGGATACAAGAAGCTGCCAGTCCCCTTAAAGCCTACATTCAGAAATCATAGAGCACCATTTGTATGTTCTATCAGTCATAGAGAATCACAGGCCAGCCCAGACTCAATGGATGGGAAAGAGACTCTACCCTTGGATGGGAGAATGGGTGTGGGGTACAAGGAAGGAAAAACTTAGTGGTGGCCATCTCTCAAGACCATCTGCCATCTGATCTATCTTAGGCAATTTATCCCTTCGTGAAATTAGTTAGAAATATTTTTGCCAGTGTATCGTTTGCCTTTTGACTTTGCTTATGTTTGTGTGTACATGTATAGCGGTTTTTAGCTTTTTATTTTGAAACAATTATGGAATCACAGGAAGTTGCAAGGAGCATAGAGAAAGGGGTCCTCTCGTGTCCATCACCCAGCTTCTCCCAAGGATATCCTCTTATGTAACCACAGTACAACATCAACACCAAGAAAATTGGCATTGGTATGTTCCTCTGCCCTCCACTCCCCCCCAACCCATGCTCGCTCGCTCACTCTCTCAAATAAATAAATAAAATAAAATAAAGATCTCAAGATGAGGTCATTCAGGAATTAAGGTTAGCCCTAAATCCAATGACAGTATCCTTTTTTAAAAACATATGTATTTCACGCACTGGCACAAAAATAGACACATAGATCAATGGAACAGAATAGAAAGCCCAGAAATAAACCATGATTATATGGTCAATTAATCTTGGACAAAAGAGGCAAGAATATGCGATGGGAAAAAGTCTTCAATGAATAATGTTGGGGAAACTGGACAGCCATATGCAAAAGAATGAAATTGGACCACTTTCTGATACCATACACAAAAATAAACTCAAAATGGATTAAAGACCTAAATGTGAGACCTGAAACCATAAAACTCCTAAAAGAAAAGATGCATAGTAATCTCCTGGACAACAGCATTAGCAGAATTTTTGTGGCTATGTCTCTGGACTTGTCACTATGTTTTACTTTAGCCGGTGTGATAGACATATAGAGATATCTCATCATATTCTTTATTTGCATTTCCATATTGTCTGTGGAAATACATCTTTTCTCATGCTTACCTGCTACCTGTGTTTCCTCTTTAGTGAAATCTCCATGTCTTTTGCCCATTTCCGAACTGAATTGTTTACCGCTGAATTTTGAGAATATATATTCTAGATACAAATCCTCTGTTAAATGCATGGTTTTTACAAATATTTTCTCCCAGTCTATAGCTTGTCCTTTCGTTTTCTTTTCTTTTTTTTTTTTTTTGTCCTTTCATTTTCTTAACAGATTCTTGCAGAAAGCAAAGTTTTCAACTTGGTGGAAGTCCAATTTATACGTTGTATTTTTTTTTTAACAGATTGTGCTTTTAGTGCATGTTCAAGAAATCTTTACCAAGAACTATGTCCTGAAGATTTTCTCCCATTATCTTCTAAAAAAATGTATAGTTTTATATTTAACACTTAAGTCTCCAAGCCATCTTAAGTTAATTTGTATGTAAAGTGTAAGATTTAGGTCAAAGAACATTTTTTAACGTAGGCATATCCAATTATTCTAGCACCATGAGTTGAAAAAATTATTCTTCCTTTAATTGCTTTTGACCCTTTATCAGGAATCAGTTGGCCCTACTCATTTGGGGCTATTTCTGGATTCTGGATTCTGTTCCATTGATCCCTCCACCATTGATTGCCTCCACCCAGGCACCAAATACTTTATTCTTCTTTTTCAAAATTGTTTCAGCTATTATAGTTCCTCTTCCTTTCCATGTAAATTTAAGTATAATCTTGTCTATATAAAAAAAAAAAATCTGGGGTGCCTGGGTAGCTCAGTCGATAGAACATGCAATTCTTGATGTCGGTTGGAGTTGCAAGTTCAAGCCCCACAGTGGGTGTAGAGATTACTTCAGAAAAATATAATTGAGGGGCATCTGGGTGGCTCAGTTGGTTAAGCATCTGCCTTCAGCTCAGGTTATGATCTTGGGGTCCTGGGATCAAGCCCCAAATCGGGCTCCCTGCTCAGTGGGGAGTCTGCTTCTCTCTCTGCCTCTGCCCCTCTCCAACCCCCCACTCCTGCTCTTTCGCTCTCTCTCAAGTAAATAAAATCATATTTTAAATTAAAATTAAAAATAAATATATAAATAAATAAATTTTTTTAGAAATCTGCTAAGATTTTGAGAGCAATTAGAAGACTCAACACAGTAAAGATATTAGATCAATTTCGGGAGATCTAATATCTTTACTGTGTTGAGTCTTCTAATCCATAAACACAGTATATCTTTCCATTTATTTAGATCTTCTTTGATGTCTTTCATTAGCACTGTGTGGTTTTCAGAACATAAATCCTGGACATGTTTTGTTAGATTTACACCTAAGTGTTTCTTTTTTTAAGGAATTATAAATGGTATTAAATTTTAATTTCAGTGCCCATGTGTTCACTGCTACTATTTAGAAATAACAATTGATTTTGTATCCTGTAGCCTTGCTGAAATCACTTTTAGTTATAGGTTTTTGTAGATTACTTGGGATTTTCTATGTAAGCTCTACATGTTGTCTACAAATAGAAACAGTCTTTTTTTTTTTTAAGAAAAAAAAAAAGATTTTATTTATATATTTGACAGAGAGAGAGAGAGAGCACAGTAAGCAGAGTGAGAGGGAGAAGCAAGTTCCCCGCTAAGCAGAGAGCCCAAGTCAGGGCTCGATCCCAGGACCATGGAATCACGATCTAAGCCAAAGGTAGATGCTCAACCAACTGAGCCACCCAGGCGCCCCAATAGAAATAGGCTTATTTCTTCCTTTCCGACAGTACACATTTTATTTAATTTTCTTGACTAGCACTAGCTAGGACTTCTAGTATTATGTTGAATAGCAATGCTGAGAACGGATCTCAGGGGGAAAGCAATCTAATCTTTCACCATTAAATATGATGTTAGCTATAAAGTTTTTGAAGATGATCTTTACCAAGTTGAAGAAATTCTCCTCTTATTTCCAGTTACCTGGGAGTTTTTATCATGAGTAGATGTTCAAATTTGTCAAATGTTTTTTCCGTACCAATTGATATGCTCATATGATTTTTCTTCTTTAGTTTGCTAATATGGCACATTGCATTAACTGATTTTTTTAAAGGATTTTATTTAGTTATTTATTTGACAGAGAGAGAGAGCACACGTGTGCACGAGCAGGGGGAGTGGCAGGCAGAAGGAGAGGGAGAAGCAGACTCCCTGCTGAGCAAGGAGCTTGATGGGGGGCTCAATCTCAGGACCCCAGGATCATGACCTGAGCCGGAGGCAGACGCTTAACCAACTGAGCCACCCAGGTGCCCCGCATTAATTGATTTTTGAATGTTGAACCAACCTTGCATCCTGGAACAAACCCCACATGGTCACGGTATCTAATTGTTTCCATATATTGCCAAATTCTATTTGCTTATTGTTTTGATAATTTAAAAAATATCTTACAATTTTACATGTTAATTATACCTCAATAAAGCTGAAATTAAGAAATACAAATAAATTTAAATTAGCATGGAGAAAAGAATTTTGCATCTATATACAAATATCTACATTGTATCTAAATATATGTGATGATACAAGATGTATTACATATAGTATATATATTACATATATACATATTAGTCTGTAGTTTTTTAATCTTTTGTCATTTGTCTGGCACTCTCTTTGTCTGGTTTTGGTATGAGGGAAATAGTGGCTTGATTAAATGAATTAGGAAGTGTTCTCTTCTATTTTCTGGAAGAGACTGTGTAAAATTGATGTTAATTCTTTTTTAAATGTTTGGTAGCATTCACCAGTGAAATCGTCTGGCACTGGAGATTCCTTTTGGGGGAGTTTTTAAATTATGAATTTAATTTCCTTAATAACAGCTATTTACATTAACGGTTTTGTATTGGATGAGTTGTGGAACTTGTGTTTTCGAGGACTTGGTCCATTTCATCTAAGTTGTCAAACATTCCTGTATGGAGTTCAGAGTATTTCCTTTTAGTTCTTTCCAATGTGTCTGCCTGGTCTGTCTTATTCCTGACATTAGGAATCCATGTCTTCTCTCTTGTTTTTTTGTCAGCTTTGACAATTCTTTGTCCATTTTATCCATATGTTTCAAAGCACTAGCTTTTTGTTTTATTGACTTTATCGTTTTGTTTTCAATTTCATTCATTTCAGATCTTATCTTTATTATTTCCTTCCTTCTGCTTGCTTTGCATTTAGTTTTCTCTTCTTTTTTTAGGGTCTTGTGTGAGAACTTGATTATGAATTTAAGACATACCCCCTCTTTTAATGTAAACATTTAGTGCTATAAGTTACCTTTTCAGCATGGCTTTAACTGCAGTCCATAAATTTTCATGTTATATTTTCATTTTCAATGTATTTTTTTATTTCCCTTGATATTTCTTAGGGCACCTGGGTGGATCAGTCAGTTAAGCGCCCGACTTGATTTCAGCTCAGGTCATGATCTCAGGGATGTGAGATCGAGTCCCCATGTGGGGCTCTGCGCTGGGCATGGAGCCTGCTTAAGATTCTCCCTCTCCCTCTGCCCCTCCCCACTTGCACACTCTCTCCTTCTTTAAAAAAAAATATTTTTTTTTTTCTTTCATCCATGGATTGTTTAGAAATGTGCTGCTTAGTTTCCAAGTGTTTGGAGATTTCCTGTTATATTTCTGTCAGTGATTTCTAGTTTGAGTCCAAAGTAGTTGGAGCACACACTCTGTATGATTTCAGTTCTGTAACATTTATTGAGGTTTACGGCACCACATGTGGTCTACGTTCATGTATGATCTGCTGGTGCTTGAGAAGAATGTGTACTCTGCTGCATTGAGTGGAATGTTGTGTAAATGTCAATTTGATCTTAGTATTGTTGATTTTTTTGATCTCGGTATTGATGATTTTCTGTCTATTTGTCTTATTGATTGTTGAGGAGGGGTGTTGAAGTCTTTCACTAGAATTGTGGGGTTGTCTATCTCTTTTTTCAATTTTTTTTCCAGTTCCTCCATATTTTATGGTTCTGTTATTTGACGCATACACATTTAAGCTTAATATGTCTTCCTGCTAGGAAGGGACTCCTTGGTACTGCTGGGCAGGGTTGGGAGTTCAGGCTCCTAACTAAATCTCTACAGGTACCATCCAGCTCGGAAGGGGAGGGGTGCCTCATTAGTGCTCCCCACAGGCCGTCACTGACACAATGAGGGGATGGTCTCATGACTCCTGAGCAGTGGTTAAATTCCTGATTTTCCCTAAGTCTCCTCTGACAACACCCCAACAAGGAGGCAAAGGGGTACCCTATTATTGCTGAGTGGAGGTGGAGGCCTGGGCTCCCCACGGAGTCTCCGCTAACACAGCGGGGTGCGGGGGTGGGGAGACATTGCTTTGTTTTCACCCAGCTGGGATCCAAGTCCTGGCTCCTCACTTGGCCCTCTCTGACACCACCCAGTGTTGAGGCCGTAGATTGGGGATCCTCATTGGCAAGCGTGGAAGTCTAGGCTCTTCACACAGGCTTTGATGATGGGGGCGTGTCATTTTTCCTGTGGAGTCTGGCTGACACAGAGTGGTTATTGTCTAAAAGTTTTCTGTCTTGGTAGGCTGTCTCTCTCCTGGTCCTTTGGCCACAGACAGCTGGCTTTGTTGAAGCCTTTTGTCACTCTGCCCTTATCTCTCTACCTTATATTTGTTTTCCAGGAATTTTAGTGGTACTTAGGAGGAATAGGGAAAAGTGTATCTCCTCCATCTTTCCAGAAGCAGAATGTTTTCATTCTTAATATAATGAAATTTATCACACCTACTTTACAGCTTTTCACTTTGGCTGATGGAAAGGATGTCCCCATTTCAAGGTCAAAGAAATTTGCCATGGGATCTTCTAGTAATTTTATGATTTCATTTTTTGAAATCAAATCGTTGATCCATTTAAGACTTTTCGTCCTGAGCATTGTGAGGTATGAATCCAACTTTATATTTTTCCAAATGGCTATCCAGGTTTTCCAACAGTTGCTGCTGTTGTATAGATATATCTTTGTAAAGATGTATAGATATATCTTTGTTGAGAATTGTAAACTTCAGCATCATAAAATGTTCTTCTTTGGCTCATTTAATATTTTTTATCTAAGTTCTATCTTTTCTATATTCAGAGTACACCTCTTTTTCTTTTTCTTTTTTTTTGCATTTAGCTATTATGCCTTGCCTATTCTTTTATTTTTAACTTTCCTGAATCTTTGTTTTAGGTTTGTCTCTAGTGTACAACACAGACTTAGATTTTACTTTGTGATCTGATCTGAAAATCTCTTTTAAAAGACAAGTTTAGTGCATTTATGTTTATTGATATCAAATATGTGTCTTCTTAATTCTATTATATAATGTACTTACCTATTACATATACATGAAATTGTTTTATTATTGTTCTAATTTTGGCAAGGTTTGTATTTTTATTTTACTGATTACTAAAATTATGCCTAAGGGGCACCTGACTGGCTCGGTTGGAGGAGCATGTGATCCTTGATCTCGGGGTGGTGAGTTCAAACTTCACATTGGATGTAGAGATTACTTAAATTTAAAAAAATAATTTAAAAAGGGGAGAGAGGAAAGGGGTAGGTTCCAGCTCCCTCTTTCCCATTCCTTCCCTGTCCTCTACATCCCAATTTAGGACATTTATTTTCTTATTCTTTATCATGGCGTACCTAATGCTTTCTTTATCTTTGTTTACCTTTGACTTAAGCATACTTAAAATCCTACCACTTGGTTTGTTCATTTTAAAAATATCTTTAAAATATGTAAATAAATAAATAAATATCTTATTTATTTATTTAATAAAATAAAATCTTAAAATAAATAAAATCTTAAATAAAATAAATAAGTAATAAATAAATTATTTATTTATTTATTTAAAATAAATAAATAAATAAAATCTTTAAAAAAATCTTTAATTCTTAACTATACAGAACAAACTGATCGCCACCAGAGGGGAGACAGGAGGGGGGATGGGTAAAATAAGTGATGGGGATTAAGGAGAGCACTTGAGAGGTGCACCAGTGATGTATAGAATTGTTACATCGCTATATTGCCTACCTGAAACTAATATTACACTGTATGTTAACTAAAGCAGAATCAAGATAAAAAGTTTAATTTAAAAGTAAATAATAAATAAAATGTTCAAATATCTTTAACTCTATTGCATACAAGGCAACCCACAAATGTTTTCCACTTTCTACTTTTTATTCATTCTGTGCTTTTTTTTAACTCTACTTTCCCTTTTCCACTCATTTCTTGTAAGTTGTCAGGATATGAGACCTTAGTATTAGCTCTGCAATTATTTCCATCCAGTGCTCACCGTCAGAACTTTAGCCAAAGTTTCCTGTCACCTCATGCTTAGTGAACCTCGTCCTCTAATAGGTTCCTAGGCAAGTGCTCCAGGGAGCCCTGTGGTTGGTTCCTGAATGTTTAACACTTGTCTCTAGCCCTCATACAGTTGAACTTGGCTAGATAAGCCTTGGCTCACATTTTCTCTTATTGGCAATCTTGCGGCTGTGACTCCGCTGTCTTCTGACTTTGTGTTGACTTTGAGCAATGGAGAAGTGTGACGCCAAGTGATTTCCTTTCCCTCAAGTAACATTTTGCCTGACTGTGCAAGAGCCTTTCTTCATCTTTAAAAAGTCCGATCATTTTCTAAGATAGGTATCAGCATTGACATTCCGTGTCAGTTTTCCCTGGAATGCATTGCGCTTTCTCAACGTATAGGGTAAAATCAGTCTTTCCGGGGAGGCTTTCTTAAATAATTTTTTAAATGTTTGTTCTGATTCACTCTTTTGGTTTCTTCCTTATAGAGTCCAATTATGCATCCATTGGGTCTCCCTTACCTGTTTTCTCTACCTATCACGTTCTATTAAAAGATAATTAATTGATTAATTTTGTTGTGATCATATATATATAATAATATTTACCATTGTAACCATTTTTTAAATTTTTGTAAAAGATTTTGTTTGTTTATTTATTTATTTATGTTAGAAAGAGAGAGAGAGTGCAGGGGAGCAGAGAGGGCAGGGCAGAGGAAAGGGAGAGAATCTCAAGCAGATTCCCTGCTGAGCATGGAGCCCCATGTGGGGCTCAAACTCACGACCCTGAGATCATGATGAGCTAAAATCAAGAGTTGGACATTTAACCGACTGAGCCACCCAAGTGCCCCCCGCAATTGTAACCATTTTTAAGTGTACAATTCAGTGCATTGAGTACATTCATTTTGTTGTAACCATCATTACTACCCGTCTACAGAACATTTTCTGCATTCCAAACTGCCCTTTGGAACCACTGTTCTTTTACTTTCTGTCTCTATGAAATTGACTACTCTGGGCATCTCATATAAGCAGAATCATATAGGATTTATCCTTTCGTGTCTGGCTTATTCGATTGAGGAAAATGCCTTCAAAATTTATCTGTGTTATACCAAGTATCAGAATTTCCTTCATTTTTTTTTTTTTTTAAGATTTTATTTATTTACTTATCAGAGAGAGAGCACAAGCAGGCAGAGAGGCAGGCAGAGGCAGAGGGAGAAGCAGGCTCCCTGCCGAGCAAGGAGCCCGATACGGGACTCGATCCCAGAACCCTGGGATCATGACCTGAGCCGAAGGCAGTCGCTTAACCAACTGAGCCACCCAGGCATCCCAGAATTTCCTTCATTTAAAAAAAAAAAAGAATTTCCTTCAGTTTGAAAGCCGATAATACTCTTTTGTATGAATATACCCACATTTTGTTGATCCATTCATCCTTTGATAAACACTTGGATTGCTCCCACCTTTTGGCTACCGTGAGTAATGCCGCTATGAACATGGGTGTACCAGTATCTGTTTGTTCTTGCTTTCCATTCTTGGTGTATACACTTGAAGTGAAATAGCTGCATCAAATGATAAATCTATTGTTAATTTGCTGGAGAACCATCCTACTGCATTCTAATTAGTTCCACCATGTTACATTCCCACCAGCAATGCACAAGGGTTCCATTCCTTCCAACACATTGTTTTCTGGTCTTCTCATCATAGCCATCCTAAAGGATGTGAAGTAGTACCTCATTGTGATTTTTATTTGCATTTCCCTAGGATTACTGATATTAAGCATCTTTTCATGTGCTTACCGGTCATTTATCTATGTTCTTTAGAGAAATGTCTATTCAAATCCTTTGCCTAATTTTGAATTGAGTTGTGTTTGATTTTTCTGTTATTGAGTTTTAGAAGTTCTCCATATATTCTGAATATCAATCCTTTATCAGATAGGGGATTTGCAAATATTTCCTCCCATTTCATGGACTACCTTTTCATTTTGTTGATAGTATCCTTTGATGTAGACAAGTTTTTAATTTTGATGGAAATCTAATTTGCCCATTTTTTCCTTTTGTTCTCTGTTCTTTTTGTGTCATATCCAAAAAATCATTGCCAAATCCAATGTCATGACATTTCCCCTGTGGTTTCATCTAAGAGTTTAATAGTTTTAGCTCTTACATTTAGGTCTATTACCCATTTAGACTTAATTTTTACATACGGTGTTAGATAAGAGTACACTGTCATTCTTTTGTATGTGGATATCAAGTTTTCCCAGCACAATTTCATAGTACCATTGCAAAGACTGTCTTCTACCCACTGAATAGCAACACTCTCAAAAATAATTTTTAAGGGTGAAATTATGAATTCATAAAAATATAAAACAAACACATTTAAAATATTTTATTTAACTCATTGATAAATGATAAAATGAATAAGACAGTATTCATTTCGGTTCAAAGGAGAATTCAAAGAACAGAGACCTATATAGAACGTAAAATGAATATACAAAGAGATATGAAATTGACTTTTTTTGGTGGGGTATGTATCAGTTTCCTATTGCTGCTATGACAAGTTACCATGACTTTACTGGCCTAAAACAACAAATCGATTATCTTAGAATTCTAACAGTCAGAAGTCTTCTGAAATGTGTTGGCAGACCCATGTTCCTTTTGGAGTCGCTAGGGAAGAATCCATCTCCTGCCCTTTCCAATTTCTAGAGGTGGCCCTCATTCTTTTGCCTGTGACTGAGCATGTCTCCAACCTCACTTCCGTGGTCATAGCTCCTTTCCTAACGCTGAACTTCCTGTTGGTAGGGACCCTAATGATTACGTTGGGCCCTCCTAGATAATTCAAGATAATCTCCTCATCTCAGTACCCTTAACTTAATCGCAGCTGCACAATCTCTTTTGCTGTGTGAAGTAATGTAATCACAGATTATAGGGATTAGGACTCAGACATCTTGGGAGGACCCTTGATCCTGCCCACCACAATGGGGGAGCAACGGTTCCTTCCATCAGAAAGAATTAATTTGAGTAGAAAATTAATCACTTGCATTGCTATGAGTTTTCTGCACTTTACAAGATTATAAAATAGTACAAAGATAATGAAAGGAGCAGGACCAGGAGAGAGAATCCAGAAGGTGGTGCTTAGTTTTCCGTTATACTCCAGAGTTTTCCATCGAACACACCCAATAATCTTTTGGGTCCATTTCAAAGTCTATAAAGAACTATAAAGTTCGTCCTGGTATCTTTAATTCATTTCATCCTTTTATTTCTATGCCATGTTCTTTTTTCATTTCTAACCTCTATATGTCTTATTGTGCTTCCTGCTCCACTCTCTCTTAGGCTCTTTTTAATTTGGTATTCATTTCTTTTTTTAAGATTTATTTATTTATTTGAGAGAGGGAACACATGTATGTGCAGGGAGAGGGGCAGAGGGAGAGAGAATTTCCAGCAGACTCCCCGCTGAGCAGAGTCCAACATGGGGCTCAATCTCAGGACCCTGAGAGCATAATCTGAGCTGAAATCAAGAATCAGATGCTTATCTGACTGAGCCACTCAGGGGCCCCTGTTCGTCTCTGAAATTGTTTTGTTTTTTCCTTCTATTTCCTAACCTCTCCTAGTCTCTAATGTCCACCCACTATCCTTCCATCTCTTCTTCTTGTCTGGCTATTTCTATCCCAAGGTCCTAAATTATTTCTGCTTTGTAGTCTTCATCATAGGTTCAACTACCTAAGATATTTATTATTATTATTATTATTATTATTATTATTTTGGAAGATTAGGGTACAATTTTCCACCACCTTTGAAAATATTTTTCTGATATATTTTCTTCATCTGCAGAAAAATTCTATTATTTCTTTTCAGGATTTTTCCTCTGATGTTCTGTATGAACATGCCATTATATCTATTATGTTACTGATAGTTTAAGTGTATTCTATGATCTCGAGCCAGCTCTTAGCAGGGGAATCCCGGATGTTGGTGGCGTTGGGGGACATGCCTCCAGGGCTCCCTCTTCTGCAGCTATGAAGGGCGGTTTCCTCCACTATGGCCCCCCGAGCCCAGCGGCCAGTCTGGAAGGGCTCCTCCCAAGCTCACAAATGCACGGAAATTAAACAACGCACTCCTAGATGACCAACGAGTCCAAGAAGGAATCAAAAGGAAATCAGGAAATACTTTGAGATGACTGAAGATGAAGACACGATGTACCAATGGGAGGGCAGTTAAAATGGTGCTTAGAGGGGGATCTGTGGCTGCAACTGCCTATATTCAGAAAAAGGAAAGATCTCAAACTGATAACCTAACATTCTACCTTAAGACACTAGAATAAACGAGCAAAGTAAGACTAAAAGAGGGTCCCTTCGCAAGCCCTGAGCCCCTTCAGCGTCCCCACCCCTGCCAGCAGCTGGTGCCCCCTGGGGTTGCTGGACCTGCCTTCCCGGGAGGCATTCTCTTCCCAAAGGGGTTCTTTCTAGATTGACCACTTCTGAGTCCCCTCCAGGCCCACCCACTCCTTCTCTCCCCTCCTCCCACTGATTTTCAGTCCTATTCACAGCAGTGCCTCCTCAGGGAGGGGCCCTCACCTTCCAGGATCTGCCCATTAGACTCCCCGCCCCATGCTCCCTTCCGGTCCTGCTGCCCCACTGGGACAGCTCTGGGCTACAGTTAAATGTAATTTGAGTCTTGGAGCTTTCCTCTGTCTCCTAGCTTCACTGAAGGTGCAGTTTTGTTTTGTCTTGGGGAAGGGGCTGTCAGGCAGAAGCGGGGAGGTCGAGAACGAAGCTCCTGCCTGGTGCTCTGAGGAGCTTTCTCACCAGATAACTCGGTCTTGACCACAGCTCAGGCGAGGAGGGTACAGGAAGCTCTCCCCGTGTACGGGACTCGGGCAGGGGAGGGGGGGTCCTAGGCTGCACTCGCATGGCTTTGTCACCAAGGAGCAGAGGACACTGCCCCCTTGCGTGCTCAGTACCACCTTTTTTTCTGGGACTATTGAACCAGGATGCAAAATACTGGAGTCCAGTTCTAATGGTAACTGTCCAGAACTAGCATCAGACCCCGCAAGTAAAAGCACAGACCCCAACAAGCTTTCTCTGGCTTCAGACACAAGCTGCAAGTTCAGGGGTCCCCAGGCCACCTGCACTTCTGGCCAGCTGGTTGCAAATTTGGGGGCTCCCCTAATCCCCTCAGTTTCACTCAAGTGCCTCACGGAACTCAGGAAAGTACGAGGCTTACAGTTTTATTACAAAGGATATAAATCAGGGGGCGTCTGGGTGGCTCAGTCGGTTAGGCGTCTGCCTTCAGCTCAGGTCATGATCTTGGGGTCCCGGGATCGAGCCCCACTTTGGGCTCCCAGCTCAGCGGAGAGTCTGCTTCTCCCTCTGCCTGCCGCTCTCCCTGCTCATGCTCTCTCTCTCAAATAAATAAATAAAATCTTAAAAAAAAAAAAAAAAAAGGTTATAAAAAGACCTAGCCAAATGAAGAGACACATAAGGCAAAGTCTGGGAAAGATCCAAACACAGAGTTTCCATGTCTTCTTCCCCAGCCTCAGGACAAAATACCCTCCCTGCACGTAGAGGCATTCGCCAACCAGGAAGCTCACCTGAATTTTTTGGGGTGTTTCATGACATAGACACGGTTGCTTGGACCATTGGCCATGTGATTAAACTTAATCTCCAGCCCCTCTTCTCGCCTGAGGTCAGGCAGTTGGGCTGACAACACCCTCCTCCCCCACCCCTCCTACCCCCCCCCCCCCCAAAGCCCTAAACCTCTAATCCCATGGTTGGTCTTCCTGAGTCATCTCATTAGCATAAACTCAGGTGTGGCCCAAGGGCCACCATGAATAATAGCTCTCCTGCCGCTCAGAAAATTCCCAGCACTTAGAACCTTCATCCCAGGAACCCAAGACCAAAAGCAGGCAAATTCTTTATTATAGCACATAAGGACTTTCGGGTAAGTGTGCCCAGAACAGTGGGAGGCTAAAACCTGTCATCAGAGCAGCCAAAGACACCAAGAAAGAAGGGCCCTGGAGAAAAGAGGATGGCAGACAGGAGGGCTGTTTCCGTAAAGAGCTCCCTAAAGAGCTTTCTCGAGACTTGTTCCTCTGGCCTCAGAAGACAAGCCAGAAACGGGCAATTCCGGGTCCAGGAGACAAGTTACTCATTGGGGAAAATGTTCTTCCCATTTGAAGTGATTTTGGAGTGCGGCTGCACGTCCCCTGGGCTCCCATGCAATGGGAAGCTCTGAACTTGCTCCAGGGAAGGGACCAGGTGACCCCCAAGGGTCCCTGAAAATCACGAGGGCCCAGCACAGTGCCCAGACCTCAACACACACTCAGTTAACCTGGAATCAGTCTGTGTCACTGCCCCTCCAGGTTTGGGCATGGGGCATGTTGTGGGGGGTGGAGGGGTGAAGGAGTAGCGGGGAGCCCACCACTGTGTATAACAGGATACACCATCAAATCAAGTCACAGACATAGTCTGCGAAAGGCGCTCTGGAAAGGGCTCCCTGCGCATCTTTCCTCCTCATGTCTCCTCTTGCCATGGGCTGGGTCTACTCGGCTCTTTTCCCATAGCGCCAGCCTCTGAGCCTCAAATTCCCACACGCAACCCCCGAATGAGACTCCAGGACAACCCTGCTCAGCCAGAAACTAACTCACTAAGGCGAATGCTGAGCAAAGCGCCAGGGACCCCTGTCTCTGTTCTCCACGGGCCAGAGCTGAAGCTTTGACCTCTCCTTCCTTAACATCCCCTGGGTCCACTGTTGGCAGAGCCCTCATCGGAAAGGTGGGCAGGGGTGAGGCGATTCCTCCGGCTTTACCAGCTATACCAAGCCCACCGTCCATCCCTCTGCTGCTCGCCCTGTCTGTCTTCCCGGGCACTTTCTCTACACGAGCTCTCTGGGATTCCGCAGAGCAAAGCCCCATGATATCCCCTCTCCTCATTCCCCACCTGTCCTGTCCCCTGTGTGTGGTGTCCCCAGATGCCCTTCTCTTTCTGTGCCTGTGACTTTCACACTGTCCTTAGGTACTGCTGAGACCCATGGCTTCCCATCCCACCCAAACGCTAGAGACCCCCAGTGCCTATTCCCCGCCCAAGACCTCCTCCCTTCTGTGGATGGAGACACTTGACTATGGTTGAATTTGGGATGGGAGGAACACACTCTTCACTTAATTCATCCCCGACTACTTGACTATTTCACAATTCTGGAGCTTGCCGACTATGATGGTTAGTTTTGTTTGTTTGTTTGTTTTAAGATTTTATTTTTTTATTTGAGAGCGAGAGAGCACAAGCAAGGGGAGGGGCAGAGGGAGAGGGAGAAGCAGACGCCCTGCTGAGCAGGGAGCCCGATGAGGGGCTCGATCCCAGGACCCTGGGGTTATGACCCAAGCCGAAGGCAGATGCCCAACCTACTGAGCCACCCAGGCACCCCTAGGATGGTTAGTTTTATGCGTCAACTTGGCTACACTGTGGTAGCCATTTTTTCAACCCTCGCACCAGTCTAGATGTTGCTTCGAGGGTATTCTGTAGACGTGATTCATCCCTACAACCAGTTAACTTTAAGTAAGGGAGATTATCCTTGGGAATCTGGATGGGCCTTAAGCACAACTTTCCCTGAGTCATTAGAAACCCGGCCCGTGGGCTCCAGGGTCAGCTCCTCCCCGACGCTTCCAGCCTGCCGGTCCCATCCTCACGGCTTCTCCTGCAGATTTCAGACCAGCCTGGGCAGCCTAGAATCATGTGAGCCTTGCAATAAATAAATCAATCTCCTCTCTCTCTCTGTTTTCATGTATAGGCTGATTCTGTTTCCCTGGGAGCCCCTGACTGATAGTCTGCCTGACACCATTCACGAAACTCAGACTCATCATTCTCCTTCCTTCTGCCCCCCCCCCCCAGGGGCTCCCCCACCAGGTCCGCATCCTGGGGCACCGCGTGGCCTGCCTCGCGTCTGTCCACGCCAGAAACCTAGGGGTCTCCTCCCTCCTGCTCCCAGTCAGCTGGCCCATCCTGGGGCGGGGGGGGGGGGGGGCGCGGGTAGGGCTCTTGAATCTGCACCCAGCCCTCCACCCCACGCCCCTACCTCTTCTCCTTCTGGCTTTAGCTCAACCATCTCATGGGGCTCGCTGTCCCCGTGACAGCTGTGTCTTCCCCATCCCACCCGCCAGCTGCAGGGTCTCTGAGAAGCCCCCTTCCCCTATTTAAAGGCCTCCCCTGTGGGCGACATGGCGTCCACCCCCCAGGCTGGTGGGCTCTGCCCGTCTCTCCTCACTCCTCTCACTCCAGCAGCTGTGCCCCCAGTTCTGGGCCTGGAATGGGCTTCCCTCTCTTCTCACCTCTGCACCTTTGCTTCAACTTTCCCTCCTCCCCAGCTCCCCAGCTACCTCACCAGTGCAAGGCCGGATCCTCGGGCCTCCGGCTATCTCCTGGCTGGCTGCTTGCTTCCCCAAATCGCCAGCAAACTCAGCTTCCCTCGGAACCTCCTCCCAGGCCAAAAAAATGCAATTAAGTGCTCAAAAACATTGGCTCAAGAACTAATAGGACGACTGATTTACCCACGCTTTCGGTCTTCCCTTTTCTTTTTCCTAGTCAGAATGCAAACCAAAGCGAAGCGTTTAATTAGTTTTGGGGGTTTACCAAAGAGAATTTCCTTGTCTCTGTTCATGACTTAACTGCAGATGATTAAGACAAAGACCATTTCGGCCCTTAAGAAAACGAAATCAATCTGCTTTGATCCTATGCAGGTTTGAGTGGAGTTTCTCTCTGTTTGTTTCCCAATGGCCCAGGGTACTCCAATCTGTTTGGTGATTCTTCAGTATGTCCAAGAAGAACACGTGACCTCAAGCTCCGCGTTCCAACGGCCCCCGTCACTGGTGCCTTCGTGACTGTATCAGATGGAATTTGCTCAGAGCATCTTCCCTTCCCAAGACGGAGTCCTTGTCCCTGACCTTGAGCCTTTGTCTCCCTCCCTGTCGTGGGATTCTTCTAAACATTGACTCGATAGAGACATCTCTGGTCCTCCACAATCCCCCAGAGGGCAGAGCCCAGAGCCTGGTGTCCTTCCTGCTGGGGCAGGGCCGACGGGGTCCCTTGCCTGAGGAGCTGGCCGGCCCCAATCCCACGGGAACACAGCAGCCCCCGCCTGCTGAAGCAGGCAGCACCGGCTGAGAAAACGCACGTGAACTTGTACCCCAATTTGACTTCCTTCTGCACTGGAGATCCTTCCCTTCCCTCCTCTGCCCCTCAATTCCTGGGATCCTGTGATAACGGGTCCTCACTGGAAAACCAGGGACAGTGACTAAATCAGCATCTCTGGGCTACAGCAAGGCACAGTCACCTGCACTTAATAAAATAAAGAGATCAGACAAGCAAAGATGGGCAGACCCTGAATTCTAAGAGCCTGGTGCCCATCGCATCAGTGAGGACGATCCCGGGGTCCTTCGGGGAGTGAGCCTCTCTTTCCACCGTGGAGGGCTCCTCCTGCTGCCCTTTGCCCGAAGCTCAGCCTCATCCCCGAGGTCTAGGCTCGCTTCAGAGAGAGAGAATGAGAGAGACGTGCCATCCCCAGTACTTTTCCACCCTGGCATTCTAAATTCCTGCTCCTCAATCCGCTTGGAGACAAAGTCACACTTTTTATAGGCTCAGAACTTGAAGGTCCTCTCACACAGAGATCAGACTCATAAAGGGGGGTAACAAAAGACATTCTAAAGCTCCAGGAGCCAAGAGGAGCGAAGGAGGAGGCTGCCAACAGCAAAGCAGGTGAGCCAGCACCAAGCCGAGCCAGCGAGCCACCTAGCTGCCTGTCCCCGCAGCCCACTGCCATGGAAACCGCACACAGCATGCCGGCTCCCAGCACCCTCAAGGAGGCACGCGACGGGGTTTGGCAAGGCCACTCTGTGGGTAGAAAACGGCTAAGCAAAACCTCGGGAGGCTGGCCCTCCTGTCTCGGGTCTGCTCTTCACGGCTCTCTGGGACTGGGGATGGTCTGTCTCTCGAAGGCGGGAGATAATATCACAAGACTGGGGGAGAAGAAAGCTGGATTCAAAGGCTCCATCCAGCCACTCGGGGAGCTTGAAGTGACTCGGTGTTTCAATTACGGTGCGTTGAATGGCGATGATGAGGACAGCTCTTGAGAAGCCAAGTGGGAAAGCGGCCCCTCACGGCTTCCAGGCGGAGCACATAATGGGGACATGACCCCTCCCAGAGAGGGGATTCTCTCCCGGAACCCCTCCATGGGATGCGACACACAACAACCAAATGGCGGTACTACACAGTTATTCCCACGGCAAACCCCAGCAGGTCCGTGCTCAGAATCAAAAAGACCAGCCTCTAGCCTCTTCCCCATCCAGCCTGGACCCCTGAAATTAACATCTGCCTGGACGCGGCTCTCCCCGTCTCCTCCCTCCCCTGGGAAAGCTCTAGTGGCTGCCCATGGCCTGCGGGAAAAATCCAAAGCTCCCGGTGTAGAGGCGCCCAAGTTCTCCACAATCTGTTCCCGATCTTCCCTCCCACTGCTCAGCAGCTTGGACCTGGTCCCCAGCCACCCGGTGCTCCAACAGCATCCCTTAAATCGTCTGGGTTCCCTTCACCCATTCCTCACCGGGTGCCCCACGAAGCAAGTAGAACACACTGTCTACTTAGGGGCAGCTTTCCTTGTGCTAATGGGAACCCGGATAAGACCCGGGAACAAAGGTAACACTGCAAGGAGAAGGTGCAAGCAGGGTTCCTTGGGACCCGAAGACAAGGGAGGATTAGAAAGACGTCCTCTCAGACACTGCCAGAAGAGAATAAGGTGGTTTAACCCCTGCAAGGGGACGCCTGGCAAAATCTGCCAAAATTATAGATGCAAGTACCCTTTGAGGCAGCAATCTTGTTTCTGGAAATCGATTTTGCAAACACCCCAGCATGCATACAAATGGCAGACATACAAGATTATTCATTGGGGCATTCATTGTAATGGCAAAAGATTGGAAACATCCCAAGAGGCCCTCAATAAGGGGCTGGTTAATGTCCTGTGGCATCCACCTAGGGAACTCTAAGGATCAGTGAGAGGCAGCAAGGGAGGTGTCTGTGGACCCACATGAAAAGATCTCCAGGGGGCGCCTGGGTTCCAGCTCAGTCATTGGGTGTCTGGCTTCGGCTCAGGTCATGATCCCGGGGTCCTGGGTTCAAGCCCCACATCAGGCTCCCTGCTCGGCGGGAAGCCGGCTTCTCCCTCTCCCCCTCCCCCTGCTTGTGTTCCCTCTCTCGCTGTGTCTCTCTCTGTCAAATAAATAAATAAAATCATTAAAAAAAAAAAGAAAGAAAGAAAAAGAGAAGATCTCCAGGATATATTGGCACGTACATAGCGTGGCACCCTTTTTAGGACAGGAAAATTAAAATACATATTCATATATGATTGCATAAGGAAACATTAGAAGTAGAAGCAAGAATCTAATGAAAATGGTTACCCAGGGAGGGCATGAGCCGAGTTGAAACAGCAGATGAGAATAACTTCTCATTATCACTTGATTCTTGAACCCAGTGACTTATCTCCCATTCAAAAATTAAAAATGATTGGGAAAGGATTATGCCTACGCAAACATGAAACATCTCTAAGTCCAGTAACTACCAAAATACGTAAAGCTGGGGTCCACTCTGACCCACGGAATCTACGTCATTTGCCTTTTCTTCCCCGTAGAGAATGTCCTTGAGGGAAAGCATTTTGTCCTTTTCATCTTTGTGCCTCTAGGAGCGAGCACATAGTAGGCATTCAGCAAAGAGTTCTTGACTAGATGGCTGCTGTTTTGTGGAAACTGACAGCTACAGGGGAAAAAAAATGACAAGGCGTCAGGGCACATGATCAGGACTGTTCACTTTATTTAACGAGAATCACCATAGTGATGAGAGGCAAGTGAGAAGAATGGTAGCGTGGTTGCTAACGGCAGCAGCTCCAGGCCGACAGGCCCTGTGAGGCAAAGCCTGGACCGTATCCGAACAAGGGGCTCATTGCCGGCTGGAACTTTGTGCTTTGGGGGGATTTCATTGTAAAGTTTTATTCATTTTAACAGCAAATGCTGAAAATGTTTAAATATGCATTATCCCTTAAAATGCGTAGCTAAAATCCAGGAGACTTGGTTTTCTTGCCATTTTTTCTTTGCTGATTGAAAAAAAAAAAAACAGGAAATGAAATCTGGTTTATATATAATTTGTCACACATGTAATATATCCAACTTTGTAAGCACTCCAAGTTTTCATTAACTCTGCTGAAATATATTTACATTAAGAAATCTCTCAGCCCTAATGTCGTTAGTTTCAAACTTCCAAACTTAGTTGTTTTGCTAAAAATGCAGATGAGAGCCAGATGGAGGACTGAGCACCCCCATTTGACCTCCCTCCTAACCAAAATCCCATTAAATAACAGAAAATTCTTGCTTAATTAGAATAGGCAGAAAAGAGGAAGAAAAGGAGAGGAAAAAAAATTCATAACAGCATGGGAAAATAAGATCACCATCACTGGAACATAGCATTTGTCCCCAAGCTAAATCTGAGGGTGTGAATACTTGGTCCAGAGAGGCAAGGCAGTGACTACCCCAGTGACAACTGACCATCCAGGGAGGACAGGTCACCTCTACACTCGCAGAAGAGTAGAGCCCACCCCACTCCAACAGTCATCAGAAGCAGATATGATCAATAGAATAAGCAAGCCAGTAGGGATCTTTAGATACAAGGATAGCAGGTGGCCAAGAATTACCAAACATTTGAGAAAACCAACACCACAGTAGAGTAACATCAAACATAACCTAGAAAAATTACAACCAAAGGAAATCAATAGAGAAAATAAAGATATTCTAATAACTATAATTTCTATCTCCAGAGAGATAGTAGAGTATATTTCATCCATAAAGAATTAATTGCAATTAATCAAAACCGAAGATTAACTTCCAACACTCAATATGAATGTCAACACCAACACAGGTAAGGAGAAATTCGTAACATGGAAAATCAAACCAAAGGACTTCCCGTAGGCTTAGTATGAAATGACAAAGAAATAGAAAACTGTGAGTTAAAAGTCATGAGATGTGCAGGGAGGGCCCAGAAATTCCAATATCTGTATGACAGAAGTTCCAAAGGGAGAAAACAGATAAAATGAGAGTAAGGAACTACCCAAGAAAGAATGGGATGGTGAGTGGGGATTCGGAGTTGAAGAAAGACATCAGCCTTCAGACCGATAGGGTTCACTGAATACCAAGTGGAGTGAATGAAAAGCAAAACAAAATTTCAGAAATCTAGACACATCGCGGTAAGAGTTTGGAATACCAGGGACGCCTGGGTGGCTCAGTCGGTCAAGTATCTGCCTTCAGCTCAGGTCACGATCTCAGGGTCCCAGGATCAAGCCCCACGTCGGGCTCCCTGCTCACTGGGGAGTCTGCTTCTCCCTCTGCCCCTCCGTTCCGTTCGTGCTCTCTCTCTCTCAAATGAATAAATAAAATCTTAAAAAAAAAAAAAGTCTGGAATACCAAAGATGAGAGGAAAATCCTACTAGCTTCCAAAGAAAGGAAATAGATTATCACCAGAGAATGAAAATCGGCTTGACGTTGGACATCTCTATCATTGACCCTGAGCACCGGAAGACAGTAGAGCAAGTCCTTCAATGCTCTGAAAGGCAAAAACAAGGCAAAACAACAAACAGACAAACAAAAAACATTTTTAACCTAGAATCCAATACCCAGCCAAACTAGCATTCAAGTGGGGATCAAAATAAAGATATTTTTGAGCACATATAGGTTCATACCACCTGTCACCTGCCCCCAAGAATCCAAGAAAGTTAAAGATAGAGGATCCAAGAAATAACAGTGGGGAAGACAGAGTTGATGCATAAGACTTTTTGAAAAAGTTACATTTCAATCTGGAATTAAAATATTAAACGCGCTCGATGTGGTAGGGATAATGGGAGCAGCAGGGAGGAAAAGAAGTAAAACCAAGCTTAAGTTCCACATGCTACTCTCCCACTGCGAGAACAGATTTTTTCTGCAAATCACCCCATTACAAGTGCCATACTTCTGAAAATAACTTAATTTGAGATTTTTACTAAACTGCACTGCTTCGTTAAATAATTGGACTAGAAAGCCAGTTTCGCTTTTCTAAGTTAATGAAGGTATAAGTTTTTGCCTTTGAATTTACTCGAGGGCAAAGGTAAGGTGGGAGCGCATTTAAGAGCGCCATTTCAATGATCACATATCATTTTCAGCACCTTCTAAGCTGCAGTATGTCAGGTCAGGCACGTGCAGAGCCCCCTGGGATGGAAGAGAGAACACATATGATTAGGAACTATGCAGAAAAAGCTGAATCCTGACGGGCTCTCTTAAAAAGAGTACTGAGTGGATGCAATCTGAAAAATAAGAATTCTTCATATATCACCATATTGAGTTAAACAGCAATCTCTTTCATCTGTTCAAATCCAATAAAGAAATTTCTTTGAGTCAAGAAATAACAAGGATTGGTGAGGAGGTAGAGAAAAGAGAACCCTTGTGCATTGTCAGGGAGAATGCAAACTGGTGCGACTACTGTGGAAAACAGTTTGGAGACCCCTCAAAAATTTAGCAATAGAAATACCGTATGATCTAGCAATTATGTTTTTAGACTTATCTGAAGAAAACAAAAACACTGATTTGAAAAGCATATGCACCCCTGTGTTCATTGCACCGTTATTTATAATAAACAAGATATGGAAACAACCTAAGTGTCCATCAGTGGATGAATGGCTAAAGAAGAGGTTGTATATAGATACACACTGGAATATTAGTCAGCCATAAAGAAAGAATGAAATCCTGCCATTTGTAACAACATGGGTGGACCTTGAGGACATAAGTCAGAGAGAAAAATAAATGCCATATGATCTCACTTATATGTGGATCTAAAAATGAAAAAAAAAAAATTAAAACTGAGTTTGTAGATACAGAGAACAGACTGGCGGTTGTCAGAGGCAGGGAAGGTGGGGGGCAGTTGGCCAAGTGCTTGAAGGGGGTCCAAAGACACAAACTTGTAGTTATAAAATAAGTAAGTTCTGGGATGCCTGCGTGGCTCAGTTGGTTAAGCGACTGCCTTCGGCCCAGGTCATGATCCTGGAGTCCTGGGATTGAGCCCCGCGTCGGGATCCCTGCTCAGCAGGGCATCTGCTTCTCCCTCTGACCCTCTCCCCTCTCGTGCTCTCTCTCATTCTCTCTCAAATAAATAAATAAAATCTTTTTAAAAATAAATAAAATAAGTAAGTTCTGGGATATAAGTTCTGGGATATAAGGTACAGCATGGTGACTCTAGTTAATAATACCGTATTGTGTATTCGAAAGTTGCTAAGAGAATAAATCTTTTTTTTTTCTTTTCTTTTCTTAAAAGTTCTCATCACAAGAGGAAAACTGTAACTATGTGTGGTGAAGGTGCTAACTTAGACTCACTGTGGTGATTATTTTGCAATATATGCAAATATCAAATGATTATGTTGTAGACATGGAACTAATAGAGTGTGATATGTCAATTTTACCTCACTTAAAAAAAAAAAAAAGAAGGAAAAAGAAACTTCTTTTAATTATAACAGTGGAAAGCAGGAGTAGCAGTCTGAATTATTGCTCCCGATTCTTCAACCCTCCCTGCACCCACATCCTTGCTACAACCTCATTGTGGGTGGGATGCACTTTCCCACCCCTTGACTCGGTCAATAGAATGTTAGCAGATATGATACAAGCAAAAATCTGAAATGTGTTTGTGTGGTCAGGGGTGCCCTCTCCCAGGCCCCCGCCATCACCCAGTGACGAGCGTGTCCCCGCCAGTCCCCAGACGAGGATGAGAGACACGAGGAGTACAGCATGTCCTACCCACAGCATGGAGAAGAGCCTCACCAGCCAACCCACAAACGCACGAGTAGGAAATAAATAGTCATGACTCTATGCCATTGACAGTTGGGGATGATTTGTTAGGCAGCATAACCGTGGCAATAGCTAGCTGATACTTGGAGAGGCAGGGGGCAGCTGTCACTGCCACAGATGGGAGGAGTAATTCCTGAGTCACTGCCTTATTAACATGGCTTCCCTCGCTGGTAGATAGAACATTCCACTCTGGTAAAAGTCACTGCTTCCTGAGAATGGTGTGGTGACGTGGGCACTCTCATATGTTGTTGGTGGATGGGTAAAAGGTGCCTTGTAGAGAGCAATTTGGGAACGGCTATCAAGATTCTAAAGAATGTCGGGCTCCTGGGTGGCTCAGTTAAGCAGCTGATTCCTGATTTCAGCTTAGGTCACGATCTCAGTGTCGAGAGTTCAAGTCCCGTGTGGGACTCCACTCCAGTGCGGAGCCTACTTAAAAAAAAAAAAAAAAGATTCTAAAAAATGCTCATGTCTACTAACCCAGTTGATTTCATTTCCTAATATTGATCCTAAGGGAGTAATCCTGAAAGGGGAGAAGCTTTATTAAAGCACCATGGCAATGTGGTTTCTAATAGAAAGGAGCATTGACTGCACACTTAACCCTTTTACGGTTTCCCATTCAGTTCTCATTCAATGCTCACAACCTCTGTGAGGTTTTGCAGACAAGGATCGAGAGACTGAGTCACCTTCCTGAGGCCCTTGAAACACAGACCTCTGGCTCCAGGGCCCACGGTCTTAACCTCCATGCTCTGCTACCTAAAATGGCCAAAAGAAGATCTGTGATTCATTCACATTCTGGAATGTTATGCAGCCATTTAAAAATAAAGTACACAATCGTTTTTTAAATGCTTCAAAAATAGATGATGATATAAAGCTATACAGAAAAAAAAAAAAACACAAATTAACCATCTAAAATCTTTCTTGGAATAAAGCGGAGTAGAAATACATTAATAAGTAAAAACAAAATAAGTATGTATACAATCACGCACACGCGCAAATTAAAACTACAAGGTATTGCTACGCACACACTAAGATGCTCACATTTAAATGACTTGAGAAGGGGCACTTGGGTGGCTCAGTTGGTTAAGCATCTGCCTTTGGCTCAGGTCATGGCCTCAGGGTCCAGGGGTCAAGCGCCCCCCTCTCCCCTACTGCCCCATGGGTGGGCTCCTTGCTCAGCAGGGAGTCTCCTGTTCCCTCTTGCTCTGCTTGTGCTCTCCCTCTCTCTCTGTCAAATAAATAGATAAAATCTTTTAAAAATTAAAATAAAATAAAATAATAAGGTTGTGGAACTCCTACATTGTTAGTGGGAGTGTAAATTGATTCTTCGGCAGTTTCTCATAATGTTAAACATTCCTTATGACCCGGGAATTCCACCCCCAGGGATTGACCCAGGGGAAATGAAAACATGTATCCACACAAATCCTTGGACCAGAACGTTGATTGCAAATTGAAACAACTGGAATGCTCAGCAAGGAAATCGATAAACAACGATAAACAATGTGTATTCACTCAGAGGAACGCCACTCAACGATTTTTTTTTTTTTTACTGTTGGGTGATTCATTATTTGCATATAACACTCATTGCTCGTAACAACATTTGCCCTCCTTAATACCCATCACCGGGCTACCCTATCCCCTCACCCCCCTCCCCTCTGAAACCCTCGGATTGTTTCCTGGAGTCCACAGTCTCTCATGGTTCGTCTCCCCCCTCTGATTTCCTCCCCTTCAGTTTTCCCTCCCTTCCTCTGATGGTATTCCTCATGTTCCACATATGAGTGAAACCGTATGGTAATTGACTTTCTCTGCTTGACTTATTTCACTTGGCATAATCCCCTCCAGTTCCATCCATGTCGATGCAAATGTGGGTATTCATCCTTTCTGATGGCTGAGTAATATTCCACTGTATATATGAACCACATCTTCTTTATCCATTCATCTGTCGAAGGGCATCTCGGCTCCTTCCACAGTTTGGCTATGCAAGCTGGTGCAGCCACTTTGGAAAACAGTGTGGAGGTTCCTCAAAAAGTTAAAAATAGAGCTACCCTATGACTCAGCAATTGCACTGGGTATTTACCCCAAAGATACAGAGGTAGTGAAAAGAAGGGGCACATGCACCCCAATGTTCATAGCAGCAATGGCCACAATAACCACTCAACAACTTAAAAAGGAGTGGTTTACTGATAGGTGCAAAACCAAGGAAGAACCTCCAAAAAGTGTTTTTTAGCCAAAGAAGCCAGATTCAAAAGAGTACATAGTTTAAGATACATTAATATGAAGTTGAAAACCAGAAAGAAAAAAACCCCACAAAAACTTAATATTCTGGGAGAGAAATCTGCTTGGGGAGGGAGAGCAGATAAAGTGGAAAGAGAAAGGATAGAATTTTCTGGCGGTGATGACAATGTTCTGTATCTAGATTGTGGTGTGGGTTACACAGATATATAAATATTTGTCAAAAATCACTGAACCCTACCGTGAAGATCTGTGCATTTCACTGAATCGTACCTCAAAATTTTTAAAGATTTTATTTATGTATGTGACAGAAAAAAAAAAGAGAGAGAGCAAGAGGGAGAGGGGGACAGAGGAGTGAGAAACCTGATGTGGGACTCGATCCCAGGACCCCAGGATCATGACCTGAGCCGAAGGCAGACACTTAACTGACTGAGCCACCCAGGCGTCCCTGTTCCTCAATTTTTAAATGCCTATCAGTGGAGTTGGATACAGCATCCAGCAAAGCTGAGGGGCAGATAAGCCGATCTGTGGAGCTGGACAACTCCCAAGACCCAGTGGGCTCTGCGCAGACCAAGCTCCATGCTCTCATGGAAATTCTGGAATGTTCTTCATGAGGCATGGGATCTAGCCACATCTCTAGATTTTCTGAGGGCCCAGCCACACCCTGGGGAAGAACTTCAGCTGGGCTCACGAGCACAGTCAAACCTGTCCGCCGGATGGTGGGGACGGAAGCCAAGGAAGGCAGGTGAGCAGCAGGAACAACGAGGCACCGACTGGACAGCCGAAGCAGCAGTAGGCTAGCCCAAACCCACCTGGACAGCCCCTCCTGGAGCCCCATGGGCCCTGGGGAGGCAAGGCATAGAACTCCCACATTGGGCGCCCTGTGGAAGTAAGGACTCCCTTCCCACCTTGGCTCGCCAAGGGTCTTATGCAACTCCACGGTTCCATCTGTCCATTCTGAGAGCTGAATGTGGACCAGGCAGGCTTTCTCGGCACTCTCACAGGAGAGAGATGCACGGCGAGGTCTTGGGTCACCGTGACAGAGCTGGCCTTGCCACACGTGTTTAAGAAATGGACACCATGGGGGCCCACGAAGAGCCTAAAAATAGTGTCAGCAGGTGGCAGGTGGGGACAGGGGCCTTGACCCAGGAGGACAGGGCAAGCAGAAGTCAGGGGAACAGAGGCAGGGCATGAGAGGGGAACGAGAGACGCCCTCCACACCCCAGGGAGGCCAGAAGGGACCAAGGTGGCAGGGAGGGGCTCCTGGAGATGTGCCTTAGCCAGAGCCCACAAGGTAACAACACAGAGGCAGCTGGGATTACTTGGGTAAGGCTCCTTGAAAGCCCTGGAAAGATGGAGAGAGACGGCCCCGCCCCTGGAGCCTGGGCTGCAGCTCAGCAGGTGAACGCATGGTGCCTTGGAGAGGCCAAGTTCACGGGTAGACTGCACAAGACCGCATTTGGACCCCCAGGGTGGTCCAACCTGGGACTCCACGCTTATATTCAGAAGGCATCAGCGGCGGAGAAATAGGTGCAGAAACACAACTGAGAGAAAACACGACAAAATGTCAACAGCAACTGTCTTCGATCTCTTAGCAATAAGATTACAAGTGATTTTTCCCTTCTCAGTACCTGTTGGCTCTTTATAACTTCGTAATTTAAAAACATTGAAATGTGGGGCGCCTGGGTGGCTCAGTCGGTGAAGCATCTGCCTTCGGCTCAGGTCATGATCTCAGGGTCCCGGGATCGAGTCCCACGTCCAGGGATCGAGCCCCGCATGGGGCTCCTTGCTCAGCAGGAAGTCTGCTACTCACTCTCCCTCTCCCCCTCCCCCCCTGCTCATGCTCTTGCTCTCTCTCAGGTAAATAAATAAATAATCCTTAATTTAAAAATAAGTAAATAAATAAAACATTGAAATGTATCTGTGGACATGTGATTACATATAGAACCATGATCGTCAAACATTTTGCTTCTTATGCTCCTGTACGTCTCTTTCCATAGACATCGTGGAGGCATATACTCATACACATATACGTTTGTTTTTTGCTCTTAAAAAAGGATTGCAAATCCCGTAAAGAACTTCTATTTATGTGAGTTACAGCTATCAGTTTTAACTGTATTAAATATTAAAACAGAAGCGATTTCCAATTATTTATTTTAAAATGGCAGTTAAAAAACTCGCTGCATGTTAACATTAGTAACCTTTCTGTGAAAAATAATGATATCTTTGAACATCGGAGTGAGGAAGGTGGCATTCTGCTCGCACTTGCAAATCTCTTTAATGCCTGGCTTTAGTGAGACAGCTGGATTCTCAGATCCGCTCCAGCCCTTCAACCTGCTACAATGTCACAGGGAATGTGGTCTCTGGAAAATTCCACTGCGCGCTCAAGGGAGAAAGAATGAAAAAGGCAAATGACATCTTCGCGTTGTTATGAAAATAGTTTTGGCCACACTTTGAGAACTGCTAGTATAGAGTATAAGCACAGCTATGGAAAAACAAACTTAAAAAAATATCTGAATAAAAGTGTCATGGTGCCCCCTAGTGGTACCTCTGATTATTGCAACTATGCTTACCAACGTGAGTGAGTGTGTGTGTGTGTGTGAGTGTGTGTGTGTGTGTGTGTGTGTGTGTGTGTGTGTGTGTGACTTTTGGAGGTGCAGAGGGCTCAAGGTTCCACAAGCCATAAGTAGTGGGCCCAGGACTCAGACCAGGGTCTTCTGATCACCGTGGCATTCAATCACCTTGTACTGAGGATTGCCTCTAGGTTAGAAAAATCCTCAATATGGTATGATTAAACAATGTGTTAAAAGGCAGACAAATTTCTGAATAAAAATAATAAGACCCACTCTGCTACATTACACTTTGTGTGTGTGCATATGCTTCGGCCACATGCAGATTTGGAAAGACATCAACTGTCACCTACGGGGCACCGATGAGACCTCCAGCACCATGCAAGATACTGTCATGTTCAAGTATAGACCGAACACGTACACATTCTCAATCTCAAAAGGCACGTGCACGAAATGCAACTCTATTTTTCATCACTCAATTTTAATTTCTGATTCCAATTCCTGTAAGCATAATCTAGTCCCTCCCAAGAACACTCAGCGCCATCTATGGTCACTCAGCACTTTGGGCGGAATCATCCTACCCTGTCCTCGCCCTTTACCTCGGGTGGACCCAGGCTTTCGGGAGAGGGATGTTACTCCCAGTCCGTCCCAGTCTCCTGCACCTGTGCCCACCAGCATCCGCCGAAATCCAGCCCACCCCCAGCCATGGCCACCTGCTGGATAGGGAAACTCTCTGCATGCTTCTGTCAACACTGTGAGCACTCCTGAGGTTCTCTAGAGAGAGAGCCAGGGACACGCAACTGCTCTCCCCTTCTCAGCCCCTGGGGTCCTTCGACCTTGTGGCCCACCTGCTCTCCAGGCCAAGAGTCCTTCTCAGCACATCCGTTGCCCAGCCCTGGGAGCTCATCCAGCCAGTGGACCCACCTCCCAGCTCCACATCAACCTCCATTCCTCCCCACTCTGTTCCTCATGCAGAAAAACGTTTAGACAGGTGCGCCAAGGTGGCTCATTCGATTAAGCGTCTGTCTTCAGCTCAGGTCATGATCTCAGGGTCCTGGGATCGAGCCCCTCATCGGGCTCCCTGCTTGGCGGGGAGTCTGCTTCTCCCTCTTCTTCTGTCCCTCCCCCCACCCCCGTTCATGCTCTCGCTCTCTCTCTCAAATTAATAAAATCTTTAAAAAAAAAAAAAATTTACACAGTGTCCTTCAGGATTTGTCCCTCAAGAGTCAAACCAAGTCAAAAAGATCTTGATTTTCAAACTAATGTTCCCTCAGCTGTGAGCTCCTAAAGTGCATTTAGAAACTTGCTGGCTTTTTATTCTCTCTGGGTCTGAGATCTCGCGGTCCTCCCTTGGCTGGGCCCAGGAAGAGCCTTGAGAAAGTCACGGGGGCCCCACTGCGTGCCAATATGACCCAAAATGTATATTTGGAGAGCCCGAGAAACAGGAAGCCGGATCCTGGCTGGCCAGTTTGCTTGTCACTGTCTTTCCCCGGCCCTGAAGGAAGGAAAGACTTCTTCCGTGCCTTGTGCCAGCTCGCCAGATCCTGACCAGTGGGATCTGGAGGGACCGGCGTCCCTGACATGAGTAGGAAAGCCAAGGCCACAGGCGATGTAAGCAGAGGTTCTCAACAGAAGCTCTGGGGAGCTAGGGTCGAAGCACATTCCTGAGCCCCACCCCAGAGCTCTGGTTCAGGGGTCTGGGGCGGAGCCTGAGAATCCGAATTTCCAAGAAGCTCCAGGAAGTGCCTGTGCCCCTCGCCCAGGACCACACTGATGCGAAGGATCCAGTGGCTTGAGGGAGGGGGACAGAGACTCCTGGAGGGGCCGACTTCAGAGAAGAAACAAGATAGCATTGAGAGAAGCAATTGTAATGAGAACCCTGAATGAGATAGATGAATATGGACGGATAGATACACATACACATACACACAGAGATTAGATGTACGTATACATTAGAGACAGATTAGATATAGACGTAGCGATACATACAGATATAGATGTGGAACAGATACATCCCAAAATCTTTGTTTTTTCTGATTGTTTCTTGGTAATATCCTCTTGACTCTCCTTAAGGGTTCTCATTACAGAGAGGTGCCTGGGTGGCTCAGTCGGTTAAGCATCTGCCTTTGGCTCAGGTCATGATCTCTGGGCAGTGGGCTCCCTGCTCTGTGTGTGTGGGGGTGGAGGGGGGTGTCCGTTTCTCCCTCTCCCTCTGCCCCGCCCCCAACTCAGGCGCATGCGCACCGCTCTCTCTCCCTCTCTCTCAAATAAAATCTTTAAAAAAAAGAGTTCTCGCTACAATTACTTTCTAAATTTTTATTGCAATTTTAACTTTTTCATTTACTTATACATTTTTATGTATGTTTATATTTATAGTCTATTTGTATTTCTTTTTATTACGGTTATTTATTTTATACACACTCATCCATAGTAATAGACACAAACATACATTCGGGTTATAAAATTCAGTAGAGGTGGTAAAAAATAAATAAATTGGATGTTGCTGGTAACATAATTCATGATCCAAAAGGTCAAAAAGAAGAGCTAACATTATCCCCATTGTCATCCCCGGCACATGCCCTAAATTCTCGCCCCCTCGCTTCCTTGAACTCTCTTGATGAAATCGAAACTGGGTTAAATCCAACTCTCCTGCAGAAGGGGGCTGGGAAAATCACAAGCCACAAGGACATGATGGTCTCACTTCTGTCCCTGACCGTGAGCCTCATGAGCATCCGGAGGCAATTCCCGCCCAGGCCACACCACGCTTCCCTCTTCTGTCCACTACCCCATGTGCAGAAGTCCATTTCAGGCTTCCTCCACCCTCCCCCAGAATCTGCACCACCTTCTCTACCTCCCACCCACTACCGCTACCGGAGATCCCCAGCGGGTCCCTCCTCACCTCTTCAAGGCTTCGCTGGACAACTCTTGCCCTCTCTCCTACATCAACAGTTCTCACTCTACAAGAACTTCTTCAACAGCATATAAAAAGGCTGTCATCTCTCCCAGCCCAGAAGAACAAGTGAAAACACCCTTGGTGGGGCACCTGTGTGGCTCAGTCAGTTGGGCGTCTGCCTTCAGCTGGGGTGGTGATCTCCGGGTCCTGGGATCGAGCCCTGCATCGGGCTCTCTGCTCAGCGGTGAGTCTGCTTCTCCCTCTGCCTCTGTGATCCCTCTCCCTCTGTGATCACTTTCACTCTCTCTAAAATAAATAAAATCTGAAAGAAAGAAAGAAAGAGAGAAAGGAAGGAAGGAAGAAAAGAAAGAAAGAAAGAAAGAAAGAAAGAAAGAAAGAAAGAAAGAAAGAAAGAAAGAGAAAGAAAGAGAGAGAGAGAGAGAAAGAAAGAAAGAAAGAAAGAAAGAAAGAAAGAAAGAAAGAAAGAAAGAAAGAAAGAAAGAAAGAAAGAAAGAAAGAAAAAGATCTTTGGCTTGCACCTACTTCCCCTGCCAGTATCCATCCCATTTCTGGTCTATACTCGTCTCTCATTCCTTCCCCCTCGCTATCTCTCTTTACCTGACTTCAGCCAGGCTTTTTGCACACAGAGCTGACCAATTGCTCTTCTCGAGGTTACAGATCATTTCCACCTAGATCCCACGGCCAGTCCTCAGTCACCACCCACCGCCCCATGCTGGCCACTCTTTTCTCCTTGTAACGTTTTCCTCCTTGGGTTCATACTATCTCCTGGTCCTCCTTCCACCTACCTAAACATTCCTTCCCTGGATCCTTTGCTGGCTCCTCCTCTTCTCCATGACCTTCTTTTCCCCTCTACTCCTCCGGCTTCCCTGGGAACTGCTCATCCAGAGCTCCTCCCAGCCCTTCCCGGCAAGAGGAAGACCATCATATGTGACTGACTCTTGCCGATGAGCCGTGAGCAGAAGACACAGGTCACTTCCCAGCAAAGCCTGCCACATGACTCTCCAGCTGTCTTTTCTCCCGCTGCAGTTTATTTGGAGATATTTAAAACTGAACCATATTTTATTTATATGTTGACGTGCGGGACCAAAACACCAAAGCAGCCTGATCACTGAGTCACTCTATGAAAGACAGATGTCCTGGAAGTGAGCCCAGACCAGCGTCAGGCTCCATATGATGGAGCAATAGGCTTCTGTGTGTCTGGCCACTGGGATCTGGGGGCTATTTGTTACCGAGGCAGAACCCTAACCTTTCCTGACCAATACAGTCACCTTATCCAGTATTACAGCTTTCAATACCATGTGTATGCCCATAATCAGCCAAATTCGTCTCGTAGATTCCAGGCTCAAATATACAACTGCTTACTCAACACTCCATCTGAGGTGTGACACAGCTGACACGTAATGGATCCAAAACCGAATTCTAGGTTTTATACCCACCGCATTTCTCATTTCAGCTGGTGGCAACTCTACCAACCACCGTAGTCCAGAGGGACCAACCTCCACTTCTACCACCCTGATCCCAGCTATTAGTACAACTCACCTCCTATGAGGGCGCCCGCCTCTACCTTTCCGATCTATTTCTACACACTCTGTAGCTGTACCATCTCTTCCTAGCAGCTTAGTGCGAAAGACCCTTTTACAACCTAAGTCAAATCAAGTCGTTCTTCATTCCTGAAACCCTACAACAGCCTCCCACTTTAGGTAGAGTAAACCCAAAGTCATTACTGTGGCTTCGAGACCCTACAAGGTCTAGATCTGTTAGCCGTGAGAATCCCCGCACCCACTCTGGGCCAGTCACACCAGCTTCCTTGCTCTTCATCCAACATGTAGGGCATGCTCCTTGCTAAGGACCTTTGTATTAGAACATTCCTCCTCCAGGTCCTGAAAATGTCATCCCTCGCCTTATTTTCTTAAATCTCACTTTCCCAAGAAGCCTACCCTGAACACCTACTTAAAATTACAAAAGGTTCCTGTGCACCTGGGTGGCTCAGTTGGTTAAGCATCTGCCTTCTGCTCAGGTCATGATTCCAGGGTCCTAGGATCGAGCCCCGTGTCAGGCTCCTTGCTCCTTGCTCAGGGAGTCTGCTTCTCCCTCTCTCTCTGCCTCTCCCCCTGCTTGTGCTCTCTCTCTCTCTGACAAATAAATAAAATATTTTAAAAAAAGAAGAAGAAGAAGAAAGAAAGAAAAGAAAAGGACCAGGAGAGGGAGGAGGTGGAGGGAGGGAGAGAAACTAAGAAAGTTTAGAAAGTAAATAATGTAATACTAAATAACTCTTAGTAGAAAGCAAATTAAGAAATATTTAAAACTGAACCAGAGAGATGTTAAAATTTGTGGATGCAACTAACAGTACTTGAAAGAAAATGTGTATCTCTACAGGCATTTATTGGGAAACAAGAAATATTAAAAAAATAAATGAAATAAGCATTCAACTCAAAAAAAAAGAAAAAAATGGAAGAAGACCAACATACCAAATCCAAGGAAATGAGAAAGGGAAATATAACAAAGAGAATTACAGATAAAAGCATAATAGGAAAGACGAGTAAAGATGACAGATACTCGTAAATTATAAAATGCTAATAACTTTTAAACCTAGACAAAATGGAGACATTCACAGACAAAACTTAAAAGACCAAAATTGCACAAGAAGGAAAGATAATTTGGCTAGATTAATAATTGTGTCTCCATTGAAATGGTAGTCAAAGATCTCCCTCCCACCCAAGACTAGACAAAAAGAAAAAAGCCTCGCTCTGGCCAGGTTATTTTACACGTGAATCCTTCCAGACTTTCGAGCAAGAATTAGTTCTCTGATACAAACTGTTCTCTCCAACTGCACCGTCTAACGCAGTATCCACTAGCCCCCTGCAGCTAACAGCCCCTGAACTGTGGTCAATGGGACTGGGAAAGCAAACGATTTTTAGTTCACCACCATTAATTTTAACTGAACAACCAATACTGAATTCTGCTACTGGAAAAAACATTTTTTTTTTTTTAAAGGGAAGGGAGAGCATTGAATTTTTTTTTTTTAAGATTTTTTTATTTATTTGTCAGAGAGAGAGATCATATGTAGGCAGAGAGGCAGGCAGAGAGAGAGAGAGGGGAAGTAAGCTCCCCGCTGAGCAGAGAGCCCGATGCGGGACTCGATCCCAGGACCCTAGGATCATGACCTGAGCCGAAGGCAGCTGCTTAACCAACTGAGCCACCCAGGCATCCCTGGAAAAAACATTTTTTTAAGATTTTATTTATTTCTTTGACAGAGATAGAGAGAACACTAGTAGGGGGAGGAGCAGAAAGAGAAGGAGAAGCAGGCTCCCCGCTGAGCAGGGACAATGGGCTTTATCCAAGGATCCCCGGGGATCCTGACCTGAGCCACCCAGGCGCCCCTGGAAAACTTTTTTGACGCTGTTCAGTTCAGTACTTCCTAAATCTATCAGTCACGGCATGTGTTTAGTTTTTTCTTCTAATTTGCAGGAAGTAAATTATAATTCACTACTTTTGGTGTGCCGTTCTGTGAGTTTCGATAAAATGCATCGGACCGTGTAAACGACAACATGTTTGGGCCACAAAATAGTTCTCTAGCCCCACGACTGTCCCTCATATTTCTCCTTTTTAGCAAAGCCTTTCCTCCACCCCACCCCTGTCAACAACCGATCTATTCTCTGTCCCCATAGCTTTGCCTTTTCCAGCATGTCATTACAGACGGAATTCTAAGTATGCAATCTATGGGTGTGCTCACTCGAAAATTTTTCCAGATGTTTGAAACAACTCGGGGATGCGGATCTACTTTTTCAACTGTAAATTTAAGAAATCTAAATACACATCATGTGTTTCCTATGAAAATAACCAAATTAATGACGTTGGTGCACACTAGCGCGAACCAACACAAAGTTAACTTAAATAAGATACCAGACACAATGGCAAATATATATGCAAATACAAAAATTATTTATAGATTAACCCATTTGTACAAGGCCACTGTGGAGAAAACGTCAACACTTTTTTAAAGGGCATCAAAGGGGGCGCCTGGGTGGCTCAGTTGGTTAAGCGTCTGCCTTCGGCTCAGGTCATGATCCCGGGGTCCTGGGATCGAGCCCTGCATCGGGCTCCTTGCTTGGTGGGGAGCCTGCTTTCTCCCCCTGCTCATACTCTCTCTCTCTCTCTCTGACAAATAAATAAATAAAATCTTTCGACTCCTGGCCTCACCACCAACATGCACGTGTGTAGATCTTACCCCAAACAGGACACCAAAGGCTTTAACGACTGAATGACATGTGAAGAACCAGGCCATCGTGATCCATTTTCAAAAGAAATGGCAAATAACACCCTAACTTCACAATGACCCAGCTGTTGGATTATCAGAGCTTAAAGCAGTTCTGGTTCTTCTTCTAGGCACATGGTAGGATGGCATGTCCCACCCTCTTGCAGTGAGGCATGGCCACATGTCCACTCCGGTCAACAAAATGCGAGCAGAAGAGCCTGGGTGACTTCTACGAGCAGCGATCACTATTCCCCCTGCTCTTTCCCTCAGCTGGGATGTAAAAGAAGTTCCACACGATGGGGGCTCTGCCGGCTCAGTCTCTAAGTAGGAAGAATGGGGAGGAAATCTGGCAATGAAGGTAGCTTTGCGGTGTGATCACGAGATAAACTTAATAAACTTTTGTTGTTTAAAGTCACTGACACTTGGGTGCGGTTCTCAGCCCTGGGATTATACAGCAGTGACCCACGGGGACAAGTTTCCCTCTGAGCTCCATTCCAGGGAGGGGGAGGCAACCATACTAAATAAAACTGCGACAGGAAAATGTCAGGAACTGATAAGTACCATGGAGGAAATTAAACTGGATTAAGTGACCAAGAAGGACTGGAGGCTGGGAGGGGTGTGTATTTTAGAGCACTTAGAGACCGTGTCTTTGGAAAGTTGAATTGAGCCCGAATATAAAAGATGTTGATAAAAAGTCAATCAGGGGGCGCCTGGGTGGCTCAGTCAGTTAAGCGTCTGCCTTTGGCTCAGGTCATGATCCCCGGGTCTTGGGATCGAGACCCACATCGGGCTCCCTACTCAGCGGGAAGCCTGCTTCTCCCTCTCCCTCTGGCTCCCCCTGCTTGTTTTCCCTCTCTCTTCCTCTCTCTCTCTCTCTGTCAAATAAATAAATAAAAATCTAAAAAAAAAAAAAAAATGTTGATTGGGCTAAGACTAGGAGAAAATCATTCCAGGCAAAGAGGGGAAAGCATATGCAAAGAATATGTGCGGTGTGTTTAAGAAACAGAAAGAAATCATGTGGGACTTGGCAAATCTACAGATTTGCCTGGGCGGCTCGGTCGGTTAAGGGTCTGCCTTCGGCTCAGGTGATGATCCCCACGTCCTGGGATCAAGTCCTGCATCCGGCTCCCTGCTCAGCAGGGACTCTGCTTCTCCCTCTGCCTGCCACTCCCCCTGCTTGTGTTCTCTCTCTCTCTCTCTGTCAAATAAATAAATAAAATCTTTAAAGAAAGAAAGAAATCTACAGATAATGATATGAAATAGGGTCAGAAAGATAGGCAGGGGTCAGATCACACAGGGCCTTGTAGGGTGTGATGGCTATATGGATGAGAGAATGGATGTGAATGGATATGGATGGATGGAAGGAAGGAAGGAAGGAAGGAAGGAAGGAAGGAAGGAAGGAAGGAAGGAAGGAAGGAAGGAAGGAAGGAAGGAAGGAAGGAAGGAAGGAAGGAAGGAAGGAAGGAAGGAAATTGTCAAATCCTGGATGGTTAGAAACGCAAATCCACTTTAGACCACTAGATGGAGCCAAACATTGATATTTGTTACTTGGTTGTTCCCGTCTTTGGCAGAAATTTAAAAGCATTCAGGATATTCCTCCCTGGGAAGCAAATAGGTTTCAACTCCCCTTAGAGCAGAGCAGAGTTTCTCCACGAGTGAGGCTACTGGGGTATTATCTGTGCAGAGATACTGATGCTCTTGGCTCTGGGGTGACCAAGTAAAGTCTGAGGAAGCCAGATTGCCTAAGTATTACTTCTGTCCATTCACAATGCTATGTTATACAGCAAATGTTATCATGTTCTAGGTGGGTCATTATGTAAAAACAAACAAACAAAAAAATATTAGGAGGTGCAACCTTAGAGAATGCTGTGTGCTTCACGTCGCGTCATTCGGAAGAGTGATCTGGCTTTATTACTTTTTTAAGGTTTTATTTATTTGTCAGAGAAGGAGAGAGAGAGAGAGAGAGCACAAGCGGGGGGGGCGGCAGGCAGAGAGAGAAGCAGGATCCCTGCCGAGCAGGGAGCCCTATGTGGGGCTCGATCCCAGGACCCTGGGATCATGACCTGAGCGGAAGGCAGATGCTTAACCAACTGAGCCACCCAGGTATCTCGAGTGTTTTGGCTTTAACTGGCCATTCCTGGCAGCAGAGTGCCAACTATGTCCAGATACTGAAGATTATGAAATGCCAAAGTGTGAAGCGTGTACATGTGAGATACAAGGGGCTCTCAGCTGTTGGGTCAATGCACAAAACCAACAAAACCTTGAGGTTCCACCTCTTTGGGTACCACTCTGGGATCAGGCAAGTCACCGAACCCACCCTGGGGTGCTGCCTAACTCAATTTAAAGTGTACATCAAGGAGAAAATGAGCCATCGGCAAGCATGGCTTGCAGACGAGACAAAGTCTCCCGCAATGGGAAGCAAGGAGAGATCTGCAAGCAGGAAGATGAAAGGATCAGCACTGGGTCTTGGGAATTCCTCAGGCTGAGGTGTCTGGAACAGAAGGGAGGAAGGAAATTCCCAAGACACTAGCCATCCTGGAAAGTGTCTGCAAAATGAGGGGAGAGGCCACGCAGGCAGGGGCGGCGACCAGGCAAAGGGCAGGGCCAGACTTCAGAGATGGAGTCTGAGAAATGTAGCGAGAAACTTTTGGATGATTAGAAAGGAAAATGAGGCAGGCAATGGGCAGAGGGTAGAATCCTCCTCCTCAGGAGGAGGCAGCAAGCAGGTGAAACTCAAGGCGTAGAAAAACAGGTCTGGGGGATGCCTGGGTGGCTCAGTTGGTTAAGCATCTGCCTTCAGCTCAGGTCATGATCCCGGGGTCCTGGGATCGAGCCCCGCATCAGGCTCCCTGCTCAGCGGGGAGCCTGCTTCTCCCTCTGCCTCTGCCTCTGCCTGCCACTCCCCCTGCTCGTGCTCTCTCTCTCTCTCTCTCTCTCTCTCTGTCAAATGAATAAATAAAATCTTAAAAAAAAAAAAAGAAAACAGGTCCGGAGAAGATTGGACAGAAGGACAGGGAGAATGTGGGGGAGTAGAGGAGAACACAGGGAGGGAGGATTGGGCTACGTGTTTGCAGATGGGACTTTCTAATTATTATAAAATATTTCAAGCATATGAAAAATCATAGAAAAGGGCAAACATGTTAAGGTGTCCTTTAAATTTTACTATTTGTACGGAAAATAATCATACACATTCTCTTCACCAAGAGTGCTCCAAATCACAGATCCCTCTTATCAAATTTTCCCCAAACTTGGCCTCATATACAGTAAAACTGGAAAGAATTCAGAACTGTCGTGTCTGTTGCTAGATTTGAGATAGTTATAAGCAAACTCAGTCGCCCACACTATTGGGCACATCACACCTTTTAGATAATACATATTTTATAATGCCTCACTGTCTACTATGAAATGCAGTTCGTAGATAATAAACACTCAAATTTCAAAAAACTAATACAAAGTCCTATCATATAAAGCAGAAATAAGTCTATAAAATATATTTCAATATGTAAATAAGTCACCACTAACCCTAAAAGAAATAAGGTAGCCAGACACTTGTACCTCAAATCCCCATGATTGTGACAAACAGCCCAGGTATCGTCTTAATATCAAAAGCGACATTGTTATAAGCGATAGATCTTCTGAAACGGGTAATAGCTCTTCGGTTCTGAACAAATCAATTTTGCTGCATTTTGGGAAGGTTCAGGGTACATTTACAGTAGTCATTTTGCTCACCACTATTCCCTGCTCTTCTTTCCCCAGACGCCGGTGGGATTGAACTTTTGAACTCCTTTGAAATTAGAGGAGCATGTACTTGCGTTGGCCAGTGAAATGTATGTAAGTGGGGACACCTGGGTGGCTCAGTCGGTTAAGGGTCTGCCTTCAGCTCAGGTCATGATCTCAGGGTCCTGGGATCATGTCCCGCATCAGGCTTCTTGCTCAGCAGGGAGCCTGCTTCTCCCTCTGCCTGCCACTCCCCCTGCTTGTGTGCTCTCTCTCTCTGACAAATAAATAAATACAATCTTTAAAAAAAAGAAGAAGAAAGAAATGTATATAAGTAAACATCATCACATCAGGGCTGTGGCACTTAGTGTTGATGCAAATCTCTGCTCCAAACTATAGAACCTGCGACAGGCTGGGTCCCCAAGTGGAGGATGATGAGAAGCAAACTTCTAACAAATTAAACCACTGAGATTTGGGGGTTCTTTGTTACTGCAGCATAACCTAGTCTGATAAAATGTTAAAACGATTTTTCTGGGGCACCTGGGTGGCTCAGTCGGGTAAGCGTCTACATTTGGCTCAGGTCATGATCCTGGGGTCCTAGGATAGATAGAGCCCCACCTCGGGCTCCCTGCTCAGCGGTGAGTCTGCTTTTCCCTTTCCCTCTGCTCCTCCCCCTGCTTGTGCTCTCTCTCTCTCTCTCAAATAAATTAATAAAATCCTTAAAAAAAAAAACAACTTCTTCTAAAAGGAGTTATGTTTCTATGCAAAATGGAATTTGGTCCAGGCTCTGGCCGTGATAAACAAGCTCTTCACCTACATAAATGTCCACTGGTATTGAAAAGTCATGAAAATGGGGTGCCTGGGTGGCTCAGTGGGTTAAGCCTCTGCCTTCGACTCAGGTCATGATCTCAGGGTCCTGGAATCGAGCCTACATCAGGCTTTCTGCTCAATGGGGAGCCTGCTTCCCCCTCTTCCTCTTCCTGCCTCTCTGCCCAGTTGTGATCTCTTTCTGTCAAATAAACAAATAAATAAAATCTTTAAAAAAAGAAAGAAAGAAAGAAAAGTTATGAAAGATCTGGGTCCACTGCTTGGTAATTCCAGAGCATCTAACTCCCCTATTCACTGCATTCCAGTAAAGACTAGCAGCAAACCCCTCCATCACCGCGACAGCCCAAACACGGTCCCCACAGCTTCCCCGCTATCTCCGCACCCTGCTCTCCCCATAGAAAACAACTGGCCTTCAAGGCCCAGACAGATCATAAACACTCAGTGGAGACAGCTGGACCAAAATGCCAGGAGAACCAGGGAGCCTCTAAAGGGACAGCCGTTGCCCCCTCCACCAATTGGTTGACACCAGGGAATATGAGTTGCCAAAGCTTCCGATCTTTCAAGAGGGCCCAAATCCAGATTTTCATGCCAAATCTTTCGATTTCTAAATATCTGCAACAACTTTTTTTTTTTTTTTAAGATTTAAACGCTCTAGGAGCCAAATACAACAGTTTTCCTAGTTTGATGAGGCCCCTGGGGGCACTTTGCACACGAAGTGTCGAATGCTAATGAAATGTGAGTTTCCAGCTAGTCAAATGCCCTTCTTTTCCAAGTGAGGAAACAGATGGGCAGCGGTTGCCTGCAAAGTGCATCGTGCCTCGTGGAAGCCACACAGTGCAGTAACAGTCCTCACATTGCCTGTGCCATGCGCTCCTTACTGCAAAACCTTATTTCATAATCAAGTAGGTTCTCTTATTATCCCCATTTATTCCCAGTCCTGCCAACCTGTCGTGTATGTAGGGCTTTTTTTTTTTTTTTTTAAATAAAAAAATCCTGATTTTCTGCCTCGCCTGTCCCAGTTTCTTTGCCCGCCGCCCTCCTAGGGCTTGCCTAGGAGTGCTGCCGAAAAGTGGCGAAGTAGAAAAAGGAAATCATGAAATGAAAATCAGAAAGAGGAAACTGAGTCACGACGAAACTAAAGCCGTGGGGGCTGGGGTCCAAGCCAGGCTGCGGGCACCCCCTGGTAGGGGGCAAGCCCAAGAGTAATTTTCTGGACACGAGTCCTCCCTAACTGGTGGGAATATGGGTGCTTCTTATGTTATCATTTGTACTTTCCTAGACCTTTTTGAGGTTAAAAGGAGGGGGAAGGGTGGTGAAGAGGAAGGTGAACTTCGCGAACAGATTAAAAAAAAAAAAAAATCTCTGCCCGCCCGCGCCGAACCCGCCGCCCACCCGCGCGCCCGCCCGCTCTGAGTCCTCCGCCCGTCGCGGCCACGTGACCCGGCCAAGATGGCCGACGGGGAAGACGGCTGCCCGGCGGGGCGGGAGCCGGGACCGGAGCCGGGAGAAGAGTTCGAGATCGTGGACCGGAGCCAGCTGCCTAGTCCTGGCGAACTGCGCAGCGCGGCCAAACCGCGGACCGGGCCGGAGGGCTGGTCGGCGCCCATCCTGACCCTGGCGCGAAAGGCCACGGGCAACCTGTCGGCGAGTTGCGGGAGCGCGCTGCGCGCGGCCGCGGGGCTGGGCGGCGTGGACGGCGGCGCGGACGGCGCGGCGCGCGCAGGTAGGCTGCGGACAGGCACGCCCCGCGCGCGCCCGGGAGACAGGTGGCAGTTTGGCGGTGGGAGCCGGGCTGGCGAGGGCGTCGAACCTTCGCAGCCTGTCGGACAAGTTGTTCAGAACCAACCTGTTAGCACGCGTCACTACTCGTGTGTTTTCCATTCTGCCGTCACGCCAAGTTAAGATAAATGCGCGGGTTTGCAAGGGCGGAGATTGGGGCGGCTCCCCTAGCAGACCCTTGTAATTGTGTGCCCCAGACAACGTCCTGATTCCCGGTGGGGGACTTGAAGAAAGTGTACGAGTTTAAACGTCCTCAAGAACTGAATCCAGTTCCGCTCTGTGCCGCGAATCTCTAAATGCCAGGCCGGCTCACGCCTCGGCTGTCCCCACCCACGCAGGAGTGCGAGCTCCAAGGTGGAAGTCAGGAGGCGGTGGTTCCAGGCGAGCCGAGCCACCAACTCTGTTGGGTGATGCGCGCAAGTCACCGCGTTTCCCAGACTGTGCAATAATTTTTTTTTATTCACCTAGTGAGTTCTTCTAGTTCTCTTCAGCCCTTGTTACCCGGAATAGAGTTTCGGCATGGTAGAGAAACGGAAATAATGGGAATACTAAATGATGATATTAAGAGTGTGACTTGGAAAGCCCTATAAAGCCAGATGTTGAGAGCTGTGCTCACCAATAGAGCAGCCCCGACGCACGTGTGATGTTTAAATGTTAAAACTTAAAATTCAGGGGCGCCTGGGTGGCTCAGTCGTTAAGCGTCTGCCTTCCGCTCAGGTCATGATTCCAGGGTTCTGGGATCAAGCCCCTCATCAGTCTCCCTGCTTGTCGGGAAGCCCGCTTCTCCCTTCTCTCACTCTGTCTCTCTGTGTCAAATAAATAAACAAAACCTTAAAAAAAAAAAAACCCAACAACTAAAAATTCAGTTCCGTCTTCATAGAACGTGCTGTGGGGCAGAGTTGATAGAAGACAGTAGTGCTAAGAATCATAATGTGCCTTTGAGGTTTCTTGATTCTCTCCTACCCACCGGTATCTTTACTGCTTAGAAGTCCTCGCTGACCCAGCACTGTGAATTGTGAGAATTTCGGTGGTTAAGAAAGTAACGAGTAGAGAAAGGTTTACACACGGACTCGTGTTGAGATTCTGGCAGTGGCAAGTAGGACTAGGAGGTAACGAGGCAGCCTGTTCACACAGGAATCTAGTTCCCACTGGTTCACTGCCTTTGCACACACCCGTGGGTGTTTGCCAACCAGCCATTGGCGGTGAGTCCTGAAAGTCAAGGCATTCCCAAGGGCATTCTCCCATTTTAGAATTATTTAGATATATATTTGCCATCAGACAGGTGGTATGTATTATGCCTTTCTCTTTTCTTCTTCCAATGGAAATTTTATTTTCCACGTGTCCAAGGGGCCCTCCGCAGCTGGTGCAGGTCCTTTCACAATGGATCACAGTAATGTTTTCTCAGTTACATTGGTGAGCTCAAGTTAGCGCCTGAGATGCTAAGTGAAAATTCCCAACAGTTGGGAAAGTGTTAAAGTTTTCCTCCTTGTCAATAGAGAGGAATACCGTATTGTAAGATCCTTCAAGACACCAAAGGGCTACTCAAAACTAAAACTCAAATTTATCAAGCATCTACTTACTCCTCTATAATTGAGAACCCAACCAAAAAAACCCATACAGCCCACTCCCCATCCTGCGTACTCACTCTCTATGCCAAAGGTGACAACAAGTTGTGAGCTGCTTGTGTCTGGTCATTGCATTTTAGATGCTGCACAGTATAAAAGCATTAAAACAAATTTTGGGATGCCTGGGTGGCTCAGTCAGTTAAGCGTCTGCTTTTGGCTCATGTCATGATCCCAGGATCCTGGGATCGAGTCCCACATGGGGCTTCTTGCTTAGCAGGGAGCCTGCTTCTCCCTCTGCCTGCTGCTCTCCCTGCTTGTGCATGCTCTCTTTCTCTGACAAATAAAATCTTTTTTAGAAATAAAATAAAAAATAAAGCAAAAAATTTTTTTTAGCTAGTGAGCAGGCTTTACCTAAAAATCCAGATGTCCAGCTTCTGAAAACTGCGTCTGACGCTATTGACAGCGTTCCTCTCACCAGAAGCTGGTGCTCAGCAGGGTTGCTCCCTGGATATCTATGGGGCCCCGGGTCCCCTTCAGCTCATCCTCCCGCAGCAGCACTCATTTCTGTTCCAGGTCTGGCCCCTGCACAACAGTCAAGATCGAGATCCCTGGTCAGACCATTTATTTGGCAATTTAGGGAGAATAGAACTTGGTGACATCCTGTGTGTTGTGCTGATGTGCTGAACTTTTTTTTTTTTTAAGATTTTATTGGAGAGAGAGAAAGAGAGAGATGAGAGAGAGCATGAGTGGGGAGGAGAGTGAGAAGCAGGTTACCCGCTGAGCAGGGAGCCCGACTCGGGACTGGATCCCACAACCCCAGGATCGTGACCTGAGCAGCTGCTTAATCGACTGAGCCACCCAGGCGCCCCGTGCTAAACTATTATTAATGAAGCTTAGAGATGTGAATAGCTTGGCCAAAGTCACAAAGCCAGTAAACTTGAGAGATGGAATGGCCTAAAGATCCACTGCACATTTTCCATAGCTCTCTCAATTGAGCACGAATGGGAACAGGTGAGTCATGGAGCAGAGGGCTGGATGGGATGGCTGCAGAACACAGCCATGTACCCATGAACATGATAGCGATGTGGGGAACAAAGGCAAAAGAAAAATTAAATTTCCTTACTACCTGAAGCCCATAGACAAGTCCTTGAAATAGGCCCTGTGACATTCTTCTAGGAACTCCGCTGTCTCGATGTTGATACTTTGCTAAGGGCAAAAGACAGTCTTAACCCAACCCCCAGGGTCCTGTAAGCCTACTTTAATATATAAAGATTCCTTTGGAAACTTCCTTTATCTCTACCCACTCCCGCCCCCGCCCAAGATACGTGTTGGCGATCATCCCCCAAGCATATAGCCCGCGATATACATCTGAAGGGTCTCATGACTAAGGTTTTATTAGATGGTAATAAATGACCTTTTCCCAACAACAGCTAGCTCCCTCAAGGTCCTGGGAACCTTGCTTCTAAAATTCCTTAGATGGGGCAAATAATACATTATATGTTAATAAAAAATTTTTAAAAATAATAAATAAATAAATAAAATAAAATTCCTTAGAGGGGCACCTGGGTGGCTCAGTGGGTTAAAGCCTCTGCCTTCAGCTCAGGTCATGATCTCAGGGTCCCGGGATCGAGCCCCACGTCCGGCTCTCTGCTCAGGAGGGAGCCTGCTTCCCCCTCTCTCTCTGCCTCCCTCTCTACCTACTTGTAATCTCTCTCTCTCTCTGTCAAATAAATAAATAAAATCTTTTTAAAAATTAAAAAAAAAATAAAAATAAAATTCCTTAGAGACTTACACTATCCCTAACCCCCTCCCAACTTAAAAGTGTATAATGGGCCACTCCTCGTGACCCCAGTGCCCATGGTTCCTGTTCCCGTGTTTTAATAAAACCACCTTTTTGCACCAAAGATGGATCAGGGATTCTTTCTTGGCCGTTGGCTCTGAACCCCAGCATCTTTCCTACATCAACAGAAGCCACTGCCACCCACCTCTGATCACCTAAAACACTAGTCTTCATGTTTTTGGCTCACACAACCCCCTAAAAAAAATCGTCAGCTTTTAAGGTTAACATATAAAATTCTTTTTTTTTTTTTAATTTTATTTATTTGACAGAGAGAGACACAGCAAAAGAGGGAACACAAGCAGGGGGAGTGGGAGAGGGAGAAGCAGGCTTCCCGTTGAGTAGCCAGCTGGATGCGGGGCTTGATCCCAGAACTCTGGGATCATGACCTGAGCCGAAGGCAGATGCCTAATGACTGAGCCACTCAGGCGCCCCAACATATAAGATTCTTCATCATAATTTTAAAGTTTGTTTTCTGGCCTAAATCTTGGCTTTTTAAAATAAAAGCGTTACATCATTCTTTAAGTGGTATGTAAATACCTAGATGATTTGATAAATACTACCATCCATCTTAAATATAAGTAACAAGTTATTTGAAAACTTTACATTTTTTTTAAAGATTTTTCTTTTTGAGTCATCTCTATACCTAGCGTGCGACTCAGACCAACCCCAAGATCGAGTCGCATGCTCCACCAACTGAGCCAGCCAGGCTCCTCCGAAAATTGTACATTTTCCCTTTTATTCCTTGAACTTGAATTTCTATTCCACTTCTATATGTTTTAAAATTTTTTATTATTTAAAAAAATTTTTTTTAATTTTATTTATCATCCTGTCATACCTCTCAGGGCAAAAAGGTAAAATTCAGTAAACTTTTTTTGTGACTAAAGCTCTATGTGTACAAAATATTTTTCTTGTGGAATGAATTACCTTTAAAATAAGAAATGCAAAGTTGACAAAAGGATATAATTTTTATACATAATTACTATAAAGTTTTCTTGTTATTGTTTCTCTTAATGGGCTGGTTTGGTTTTTTCATTAGCATATATCCAGAGATGAAAATATATGATTTACTGATAAAATATAATGGGACTCAGCATCAATTTTATTCCCATTTTTTGTTTTTTTTAATAGATGTGAGCCCTGAGAAGCCTGGGTCATACAAACAGGAGATAGAAATGGGCAGTTTTATTTTAGTAACGTTGTCAAACTTTTTTTTTTTTTAAGATTTTATTCATTTATTTGACAGAGAGAGATCACAAGTAGGCAGAGAGGCAGGCAGAGAGAGAGGGGGAAGCAGGCTCCCTGCTGAGCAGAGAGCCCGATCCCAGGACCCTGAGATCATGACCTGAGCCGAAGGCAGAGGCTTAACCCACTGAGCCACCCAGGCACCACATGTTGTCTAACTTTTGAATCCCTTCCAAGTTATATGCCCCAAGTCACATTGATCTCTTGTCAAAAAAATTTTTTGTTCGTTTTTGTTTAAAACAAACGAAAACCACCTGACTTTCCAAAGGATGCCACCCAGTCATATTAAAGAAATTTCCCAACCTCAAAATGTTCCCCCCAAAAAGCCTTTACCGAGACCTATCAAATGAAAATTATACTTGTAATTCTTTCAGTAGCTACCCTGTTTAACCCAGAACAGTTGGCGACACGTGAATGTTGCTTATTTCATTATACCTTTGCCAACGCAGTATTTTTTGACAAAAGGATTTAGTTTATGTGTACTTCAAATCCATCTTCTTCAAAAACATGGAGCTATAATTTATTAGAGCCCATCTAATCTATGCGACATGTTCCTCAAGTTAATGGTGCATCCCAGGGAGGAGTATTGAGATGGGCTGAGAATAATTACATATATCCGTGGGAGAAAAAATATTTAATTTTCTGAATCCAGGTTAGCCGGGAGAGAGCTAGAGACTGTCCCCCTCCCTCAAAACCAGGTTTCCTTAGCTAAGTACAATAGAGCAATGGAAAAGAGGCTTCACCTCCATTTGGCGTGTAGGACTCCCTGGACCCCAGGTCTGTGTGATGTAGTTTTGAGTAGCGTTGTTGGTGAGGTCCGGAGCCAACAGCCACGAAAGAATTCTTGAGACGTCTTTGGTGCAAAAATGTGATTTTTCATGAGACAGACAGGTGGGCAGAAAGAGCCGCAGCACTGGGGCTGGGAGGAGTGGCTGATTGTCTACTGGCGAGTTGGGGGAGATAAGGGAAAAAAAAGTGGGGGCGGTGCAGGGTGTCAGCTTGCCTTCTGCTCCCTCATCAGGTGCATCAAGAGGAAGATGGGGGATAGGGCGTGAATCTGTAACCAGAGCGCAGGAGGAGGGCATGAGCACCTGGCTCCAGGGCTCCCAAACAGACCAGGTTCAGCCACTGGCCGCTGATAAAATCCAATGGCAGAGAGACCAAGGGCGGTGAGCCAAGAAAGGAATTTATTGCAGTTTGGGCGGTACTGGGAAGACGGGGGAGTAGCATCTCAAAGGTGGGCTACAAGGTGCTGAAACGACTCTAGATTTATATAAGGAAAATGTGGGGGCAGAGGTCGGTGGGTACAGGCAGGTGGGCAGTAAAGACCACATCCTTGTCTTGGGGTCAGTTACACCGAGTCTTGCTGGCTCAGGACAGCCCCTATGGTAGTTTGGTTCCCATCAGGGGACGCCTCGCCCCCAGGCTCTTGCAGGAGGTAAGAGATAAGCTGGAAGGAACTTACTCAACTAGAACGTACAGACTGAGGTGAAAATGGTTGAAGACCTCTTTCAGGTGGTGAAACCCGGGGGGCTGGAAATGGATCTCCCGCAAACATCTGGGCTTGCGGGGCGCTGCGCAATCCTGGCTCTGCATTCTGATGAGAAGAGCAGTGGTTTACAGACCTGGGCGAGGTGGCTTCTTGAGTAGTAAATCTTTGCAGATTGCTTCTGTGTTTATTGGTCTCTTCAGGGTTTCTCGCTCCCCTTGATGAGGCTTTTACGATTTTTATTTTCTTTGCCAGTCCTCCTGCTCATTAGCAATTTCGAGTTTATAAATGTAATATATAGGATTCTCTCAAAATTTAAAAATAATTTTACCGCCCCCACCCCTTTAATCAACCCATTTTGCTCTGGTGAAATGTTTCTACCGATTTTACTTTCCCAGTAGCTGTCTTCGTGGGTGTCTGAGACTTTAGAATTTTTAGTCCCAGGGTGTCTCAGGTCTCAGTAATATTTACTTAATACCTTTATTATAATTTCACAGCCATAATACATTACTTCTCGATTTAGCTATCCATGTGTGCCCTCTTTTAACTATCTTTATGTTCGTATTAATGAATGACCATGAAATCAAAGAGCTATAAACGAAGGATAAAAATCAATATTAATTTATACAGAATATACAGATCAATAGGCAATTCAGCAAGAAAGTTGAAAGATTTAAGAGGCTATTCAGAATCCAAGGAGACAGTAAACATGAAAAGCCACTAGGGTCCCCCCCCTCCCCGTCCCCACCCGGTCCGGTCGTTAAATGTTTCAGACTAAATGTTGGCGGGGGTGCGGAGGGGCGCGCGCGGGGTTATTTTTTCCGCCAGGATGGGCGGTTAATCGCGTGGAGTCTGCATTTTTAATTTCTAGGCTGACAGCTTTCTGGGAATAAGGGGGACACTTGGTAAACATTTGTCATGGGTATCTGATACTGATGGCCCACAAACTTTTTACTCTCAAAACCGAGACAACATAATGGGTTGAAATGGAAATGTAGCTGAGTTCAGATTGTAGCGGTTTTACATACAAAAAAAGTGTAAAACTCGTATCGCCCACTAATTGTGGACTAAAGAGGGGCAATGAGAATTTGGGTCTGGAACTCAGGGGCAGAGGCCTTCCCAAACGCACTTGGGTTAACACCGTCGGACAAAAGAGGGGACGGGGGCCACCCGTGCGGAGAATGCAAAATGGCGCCCGTTAGCTTCGTGGGCGTGGCCTCTGACTGGGGTCCGTCCAATCGGAATGTCCAAGGGCGGAACACTGCCCAGCCAGCCTTCTAGCTTGGGGCGGGGCTTCCTGGAGTTTGCCCCCTTCCATTGGCCGAAAATGGAATACTGGATGTGGGAAAGGCCAATCGCGACGAGTCTTAGTAGAGCCGTCGCCTTAGCAACGCGCGGAGCCGCCTGGGAGAGGTCTCCCGAGACTGACCCGCCGCTCAGGCTGCTCAGGTGCAGCAGTGACCTGGGATCAGAGGCCGGTTGACTACGAAGCCCAGTTATCCGTCCAGCCACACGTCAGCGCTCCGAACTGATCGCCTGGCCCCGCGCCAGGCGGATCTTCCAACCTCCTCACCCCGGACCACCCTCAGTGCACTGACGAGGCTGTCCCTGTTTCTGCCCCAACAGCTTCCAGGTGCCAGATGATGGAGGAGCGTGCCAACTTGATGCACATGATGAAACTCAGCGTCAAAGTCTTGCTCCAGTCTGCCCTGAGCCTGGGTCGCAGCCTGGATGCGGACCATGCCCCCTTGCAGCAGTTCTTTGTAGTGATGGAGCACTGCCTCAAACACGGGCTGAAAGGTGAGCTTGACGGGGCGTTCGGGGCGGGAGAATTCGGGCCAGCTGTTTGCTCAGCATGTATTCGTCAGTGCTGAGCCTTGTTGTGGGTGCTGGGGTAACGGCAGGATAGGAAACAGACTCGGGTCGCTGCACGCCAGACCCGACATGGAGAGCAGCACTGGCCAGGGGAAATGCCAGGCAAGGTACTTGTGCAATTTTTAGCGTTTTGGTAGCCACGTTAAAAAAAAAGAAAAAGAAACAGGTGAAATTAATTTTAGAACACATTGACCCCAGTATATCTAAAATATTATGATTTCGACACGTAGTCAGTATTTCAAAGCGAGTATTTTACATTCTTCTTCATTCTACTAAGGCTTAAAAACCCACCGGGTTTTATACCACACCTCAATTGCGCTGGCTACATTTCAGGTGCTCAGAAGCACAGAGTAGCCAGTGACTCTAGACAGCACCCTTGGAGGGGACCAGACAGACAATACAGAAACAAAATTACAAAATGCTGCAGATTCAGGGAAGCAGCAAGGGTTTCAGCTAGAGTGAGAGGAGAGGTCTTGCTGGGGAGGTGAACTGTAAGCTGAGACCTAAAGGAGAAAGAGATAGCTGTGCCAAGATTTGGGGGAAGAAACAAGTGGGCAGAAGCCCTGGGTGAGGCGAGGCTTGGTTTGAGGAAGATGCCAGTGGGCTCAGAGGGAGAGTGGGAGGAGATGAGGTCAGGGAAATGGATTGGGGGGCGGGGGAAGGCTGGGTCATATAGGCCTTTACAGGTCATGTGAGGAGCTGGATTGTATTGTAGGTGTCTCTGGAGGATTTTAAGCCAAGGGGAAAACATGACCTGACTTAACATTTTTAAAAGAACTTCCATGTGTGTGAAGAGATTGTGAGATTGTGAGGGGGAGGAGGGGAAGGAAGTGTCCCTCTTAGGAGCAAGGAGACCCAGTAGAAACTTATCGGCAGCCATTCAGATGAGGGATGGTGGTGATGATTTGAAATCCAGCATTGATGTTGGCATCAGGTGGGAGGGAGAAAAGGGAAGCATATACAAGATATATATATATAAAAATATAATAAATATATAATAAAACAAGTGTATATATATGTACACTTGTTTTATTATATATCTATCTATCTATATATATGTTTTATTATATATATGTATATTTGTGTGTGTGTATATATATGTATATGTATATGTGTGTATATATATATATATATATACTTGTTTTATTTCATGGGCAATAAATACTTAAGGGTAAGCATATAGTCGGGGTATCACAGAAACCCTGTCACCAGAGGAAGAGAGAGCTCATTTGTTACCTGACATCTCTGAGTCCCCAGGACTAAATCAGCATTAAGCAGTAGAGCTGTGTGTATTGTCCATTTAGGTTTTGGGAGAGAGACTGTGGACGCCCAAGGACATTTTGCAACCTGCTCTTATGAATAACACTTTTGTTTCTCCTTTTAGTTAAGAAGAGTTTTATCGGCCAAAATAAGTCTTTCTTTGGTCCTTTGGAGCTGGTGGAGAAACTTTGCCCAGAAGCATCGGATATAGCCACTAGTGTCAGAAATCTGCCAGAATTAAAGTGAGTGAGAAGTAGCTAACACTGATTTAATGTTTAAAAAAAATCACAAAACGCCCTCGTATTTACCCATTTCTCAGTTTCTTGCTGATAAAACTTTTTCTAATTTAGAACAAATCGTAACATGAGCCACGCTCCATTTAAACTTTAGTCTCAGCTCTGCTGCTCGTTATCCTCAAGATCCTGAGCAAGATTTGTCCCTCCCTGAGCCTCAGTTTCCTTATCTTTAAGATGGGGACCGTGATTCCTGTAGGTCACACTCAGGTCATGTATTTTGAAAAGGTGTTGTGAGGCACAGCACTTGACTCTTGATCTCAGGTCGTGAGTTCCAGCCCCGTGTTGGGTATAGAGATTACTTAAAAAAGAGAGAGAGAGAAAAAAGATGTTGTTACCTGAGGAGCAGTTACAAGAGTAAAAGGGGTCATCATTAGGCCCCTGGAACCCGAGTTTTGGATGCATCTGGGAGGTTTTCAGAATATGGTTCAGGCCAGATTTTACCTTCTGGGACATGGGACATTTGTGAAAAGGTGAGACAAATGATTTACCATGTCCGGGTTGGCCCCTGGGATCCCCATGCAGAGGCTCAAAATAAAAAAACTGGACAGAATACAAACAAGGCGTCATGGTGAAATCTGCATTTAGAAGGGGACCTAGAGGTCCTCAGGCCCGTGCAAACGAGCACCGTGCAGTCTCCTGCAGGGGGACACCACTGTCCAGCCTCAGATGCTTCTCCTGGGGAGCCAGCCTATTCCATTTTCAGATAATAATAATCGCCAGCATTTACCAGGGTCCTGCCGTGTGCCAGGCATTGTGCTAAGGACATTTCAGGATCTCATTGAATTCCCCCCAACAAAGCCCCCCGCAAAGCTGTTCGGAGCCTGTTGGGCAGCTAAGTAACCTGCCCGAGGGCCCTTGGCAAGTGAGTGGTGGAGCCAGGAAGGGAACACAGGTCTGTGGGATTCTAGACCCCTCTAAGTCCCATTGACCTCTTGCTACGGAGCCCTGTGCGGTCTTCTCAAGGTGAAGTTGAAGCCTCGGTCCCCTGTCCCTAGTTCAGCCCTTGGGCCTGGCCCACAGAAGGTGAAAGCCTTTTGCACCAGGACATTTAGTATTTGGTATTTGGTGAGTTCTCAGGAGCCTCCCACGTCTGCTTTGTTTCAGCAGTTCCTTCTGTGGTCCTGCTGCCCACCCCTTTCAACCAGCTCGCTCCCTCATGAGTGAGGCTGGGAGACGAGTCCCGGTGCGCTCAGATTGCAGCAGACCAGGGCTGTCCCTCCTCCCCACTCAGACCTCTGTTTCCAGTTAGGCATGGGAGACAGTTTTGAAGTCTTGTGCTAACAAAGAGCTCACTGGCCGCTAAACCCACTACCTCTGTTCCCTTCTTAACTCTGTGGCAATAAACAAGTGACAGGCTTGGGTGCCGAAATCCTCCTCTGTCTCCTGAAAAGGGAAGACACGATAGTTCCCTTCTCTTGATGCCTGCAGAGAAGTAGCCTCACTGGGGGCCGTGTGGGGGAGGACTTTTTTTTTTTTTTCCTATTTCATTAAATAGTTAACAAAAGTTCTAAAATTTTGACATTATTTTGGAAGTTCTGACTAGTGTTTTGGGGGCCAGAAGGGCAGTTTGCAACTTGCAGGGTGCGTTTTGTATCCTGAGGAATCTCCCTCAAGTTTAGTCCCCCAGTTGAAATGAAAATATCTTTTGTAGTATGACCCCGTCACCCAGAATTTTTCACTGTCACGGGTAGTTTTTTGTTTGTTTGTTTGTTCGTTAAGATTTTTATTTATATATTAGAGAGAGCACCAGTTGTGGGGGGGGCAGGGCAGAGGCAAAGGGACAAACAGACTCCCCACTGAGCAGGGAGCCCAACGCAGGGCTCGATCCTGGGACCCTGAGATCATGACCTGAGCTGAAGGCAGGTGCTTAACCGACTGAGCCACCCAGGCGTCCCCACAACATCATCTTTGAAATGGCCACATAGCATTCCTTTATAGAGCTCATCTGTTTAACTCCCCTTTGGGCTTTGGACTTGTCTTCCGTTTTTCATTATCCAGGGAGTGCGGCGGACCATCCCCACACGTACATTTTTATGTGCACCCTAAATTATGTCCTTACCCCACATTATTAGACCTGGAGTTTTGATACCTCGATCAGATCACTGGCTGGAAGTGTGGTGCGGATTTACGTGCCTGCCAGGCCACGCGTGTCTGTGTCTACTTGCCACATCATTGCCAACAGTCAGTATCTTTTTTTTTTTCCTACTTCCTTTCCTTTTTACTCCAGTTTAATCTCATTTATTTTGGGGGGGAGGGTTTCAAAGCCTTTTGTACTGATAGAGTATGGGCCTGGCTCCTGGAAGCGCTCGGCCGCCGCGGCTGCCTTTGGTTCAGATACTGATTACAGGAGCGCCTTGACTGCTTTCTTGGAGGTCACAAATGCTATCACTCTGCCTAGGACAGAATCTTTCTTTCGTCACGCAGTGTTAGGTCTACAGCTGGGAGGCTTTTGGGTGTCTTCTGATGTTTAGAGCAGGCCTTTTCCACATTACGTCTTTGAGACTGGCCGCACAACAATGTTGAGCTAATGCCCAGAAACATGAGACTTCAACACGTCAACAAACACTATGTTCTATATATTAATCTTTTTTTTTTAAGGTTTTATTTATTTATTGGACAGAGAGAGACACAGTGAGCAAGGGAACACAAGCAGGGGGAGTGGGAGAGGGAGAAGCAGGCTCCCCGGCCAAGGAGGGAGCTTGATGCAGGCAGGGCTCGATCCCAGGACCCTGGGATCATGACCTGAGCCAAAGGCAGACGCTTAACAACTGAGCCACCCAGGTGCCCCTATATATTACTCTTTTGAAGAAATGTTTATCCAGTATACAAAACTAATGAGATATTTCCTGGCCCCCTGTGAAATTTTATGAATCTATGCAAAGTTTTATCTAATTGTATTTGTTCCAGAAATCAGATTTTTTTGTGGCTTAAGAGTTTTTTTCTCTCCTCAAAACAAACCAAAAATACGTGTCCATGATACAAAATTCAAACCATACCCAGAGGTTTGCAGAAAGCTGTTTTCTGGGCCTTCCTAGACTGTGCTGCAGCCAGGCCCCAAAGCTGCTATTCCTGCGGTGTCCCCTGAGTTCACATGCACGTACATGCGGGAATATGTGTCTCTCTTCAGCTAAATTGGGGCTTGGGGGTTTTTGGTGTTATCCCTTAACAGTTTGCTTCTCTGAATTCCAGGACAGCTGTGGGAAGAGGCAGAGCCTGGCTGTATCTTGCGCTCATGCAGAAGAAACTGGCAGATTATCTGAAAGTGCTCATAGACAATAAACATCTCTTAAGGTATTTTACCTCCTGTCTTTGCTTGTCTTTTGCTCTGTAAATACTTAGAACATCATTCTGGAGATGGTTTGGAATTAAAACAAGAGCGTATGATGTACACAGCTTTTATTCGAAGTACTATGGGTTGGTTTTTGTTTTGTTTTGTTTATTTTTTTTATTTATTTGTTTGTTTGTTTGTTTGTTTGTTTATTTGACAGAGATCACAAGTAGGCAGAGAGGCAGGCAGAGGGAGAGGGGGAAGCAGGCTCACTGCTGAGCAGAGAGCCCGATGTGGGGCTCGATCCCAGGACCCTGAGATCATGACCTGAGCCGAAGGCAGACGCTTAACCCACTGAGCCACTCAGGCGCCCCTATTTTTTTTTTAAAGATTTTATTTATTTATTAGACACAGAGAGACACAGCGAGAGAGGGAACATGAACAGGGGGAGTGGGAGAGGGAGAAGCAGACTTCCCGCCGCTCAGGGAGCCCTGACTCGGGGCTCGATCCCAGGACTCCCGGGATCAAGACCTGAACCGAAGGCAGACGCTTAACGACTGAGCCACCCAGGTGCCCCCTGTGGCTTAGTTTTTAAAGAGTATTTCATTTTCTGAGCACGGGTATCTGAAAGTCATTATTAATGAAGATTCAGATTGCTTTTCATTTTGAAAAGTCTTTTCAAAAATAATTCTTCCAAAAATACCTAAGATTGAGTAACTGACAACCTACTCTATTAAACATCAATGATATGGTATATGTTAGATTTGTTGATAACAGAGAAAAAAATGACTTTAAAACTAGAGGCCGTGGACAATTTTAAAGTATAAAAACCTGCCCTTCATAAGAGAGCATACCTATGTTACCTATTTGAGGATTCCATGACGATCTTGTAAAATTTTATATCTCTCAGCATCAGTATCGATTAACCCTGAGTTGATGACTGGTTCGTTTTTGATACTTACATATAAGCACAAATAATCCTCACAAAAGGAATTTTTTCTAGAACCTGGGAATTTGTAAGGGGAGAATCTCTCTAGAGTTAGGGTTTTTGTCGGATTGAGTTAAAACTATCTGTTATAGTATGGCCTGCCACTCAAAATTTTTCATTGTTTTCAAGTCATGGCTTATTGCACATATCTTTAGGTGACAAATAGGGATTTCAAATACTTCGTGTACTTTGTGCTTTCAGTACAATCACACTGAGTAGCTTTGAGGTGCAGATTTTGTTCTGATGAACTAACTCTTTTTTTAATTGAAATGGAGTTGATACCTACATACATACATACATACATACATAACATACATAGTTACGACAGTACCACTGAGAATATTCCCCGCGTGCTGTACCTTTCATCCCCGCGACCTCATGACCTAGTTCTTAAGTCACCAAGTTCTCGTGCACACACACACACACGCACACGCACACAGTGGGTAAATGAGCACATCCTTGGTGACCAGGAGCAGTAGTAGATGGGGAATGGAGCCCCCCTGAGAAGGGCTGAGGCGACTGGGAGGTAAGGAAGTAAAAGCAGCCAGTGCAGCTCCGTGGGACACAGGGAAGAGGGAGGGGTTTTATTCTTGGATGTGAGGGGCTGTGCGATCCCGCTTCCTGTTGGCACGAGTGTAGAAATAGCGCACGGCAGTGCAGAAGAAGGCACCAGTGGGGACAGGCGGGGCAGAGTGATAGTCGGGAACACGGGAGCCAAGAGGAGATGGGAAGGATGGGGTCCAGGGTCCAGACAGAGGAGTCAGCCTCGGACTGGAGGCGGGAGGAGCGCGTCCTCAACCACAGGAAGAGAAGAGGGCCAGAGAAGAAATAGCAGCCCTTGAAGCGGGGGCGGGAAATGGCACGAGGGAGTTTCTGGGCACCTGGGGAAGCTGGCGGCCTGGCCCAGCCGCTGAGGGGTGAAAGGGCCGGGCAGGTCGGGAAGGAGGGGTGGTGAGTCTCCCTTCCTGAGCGGCCGGCCGCCTGTTGTGTCAATCTCTTGCAGTGAGTTCTATGAGCCCGAGGCGTTAATGATGGAGGAAGAAGGGATGGTGATCGTCGGTCTGCTGGTGGGACTCAATGTTCTTGATGCCAATCTCTGCTTAAAAGGAGAAGACTTGGATTCTCAGGTAGGATGGGAATCTTGGCTCTAGGTGGAACACCTTCTTTGGGTCCGGGATTTTACACAGGTCTGTGGACGAGTGCCCAACCTCCTTGGGGGCACATGGCAGAGGGTGTCTGCTCCAGGGCTGTGCCGGGTGCCGTGCTGGGGCAGGGGAAGTCCGGGCCAGGGCACGGAGGCACACGAAGGTGGAGGCCGGCCTCAGTTTTCAGGCCATCCGAACCATGCTAACGGCCATGCTTTTGTCCCTGGAGCTTCAAGAAGCCGTTGGAGGTTTTTAAGCTGTGTGCCGGCATAATCAGGCCCGAGTTTGAGAAAGCAAGCTAGCAGCCATCCAGGTGATGAGCTACACGTGGCCCAAGAGTGGAGACAGCAAAAACGCAGAGCAGACAAGTCCCCAAGGTTGGGCAGGGACCGGAGGATAGAGTTGGGAGAGGTTGGGGAAGGGAGATGGTGCAGGGGGCATGAAATGAAAGCAGGCAGCAAGGAGAAGAGCATCGTGAGGGGCAGGACGGCCCTCCTTTCTTCCTGCCCGGGAGCAGGTGACCAGGCTGAGGCCTAACTCCTGGTGTCAGGATGGTGAGTGAGTGAGGAGGGGAGACACCCCCACCCCCTGCAGGGCACGTGTAGCTGTGCCTGGCCTGCTGCCCGGCCTTCTTCCTGTCACAAGTTCGGATCTGAAGAATCTAAAGCTTCCCCTAATCCCTCCATATCCAAGCCAGCTGTTTTACTTTTCTTTTTTTCTCTTTTTTTGGTTATAATCTCTCCTTCATTTTTTTCCCAATAGTTTTGTTGTTTTTGCATGTTGAAGATGTTTCAAAAAATATAGGGAAGTATTTCTGAAACCAACCAATGCCTCACTCAGAATCGTATTACTCAGAGGCAGTTTTAATTACATTTTGATACCTATCCTTTCAACACATGAATAAAGGGATGTGTGTGTATGTGTTTTTACATTTTAGAGGTATTTGGACTTTTCTTTTTTCTTTTTTTTTTTTTTTTTGTTAAACCAAAATCTGATTATTCCAGGCACACCCGTTTTGTAATTTTTTTTTATTTGACACTATGTCCCACATGGCTCTCAATGTCAGTAGAGATATGAGCCATTTAAACGGCTGCAAAGTAGAAGCATACCTCAGAGAGATTGTGGCTTGGGGTCCAGACCACTGCAATTAAGCGAATATCTCAATAGAGCGAGTCATGACCTTCTTTGGTTTCCCCGTGCATATAAAAGTTATGTTTACACTATACTGTAGCCTATCAAGTGTAGAATAGCATCATATCTTTTAAAAAAAAATCAATGCGTAAATAAATAATAAAAATAAATTAAGTAAATTAAATGAAAAGATAATGTAAAGTGTTTTTTAAAGATTTTATTTATTTATTTGAGAGAGCACAAGCAGGGGAGAAGGTCAGAGGGAGAGGGAGAAGCAGGCTCCCCGCTGAGCAGGGAGCCCAACACAGGACTCGATCCCAGGACCCTGGGATCATGACCTGAGCTAAAGGCAGACGCTTAACCGACTGAGCCACCCAGGCGCCCCATACCTTAATTTTAAAATACTTTCTTGCTAAAAAATTCTAACCGTCATCTGAGCTTTCGGCAAGTCCTAATGACTGATCACAGATCATGATAACAAATGTAATGGGAAAAGTTTGAAATCCGTGATTACCAAAATGTGACACATTTGTGCAGAGCAAATGCTGTTGGGGAAAAGGTGCTGATAGACCTGTCCAACACGTGGCTGCCACAGACCTTCACCTTGCAAAAATGCAGTGTCTGGGAAGTGCAGTTAAAGCAAAAGGCAATAAAACAATGTATGCCTGGATTCATTTTATGAGCATACCATGATTTATTTAACCAGTACCTTATTAACTGAGGTTGATTCCGTATTACAACAGTACTATAAACATCCTCATACCTCTTTGCACTGTTGTCCGTTGATTTCCTTAGGATACCTTTTGGAATTTCAGTGTTAAACATCTTCCATTAGTATTATGATGTCATGATGACTATCTTAATCCTTTTCAATCTCATAGACTAAGACAACTCCTCTCAAATTTACATTTTTTTAAAAAGCATGTTTGTTTGTTTGTTTGTTTTAAAGATTCATCTTAGAAAGAGAGTGTGCATGCACCGGAGAAGAGGGAGAGAATCTTAAGCAGACTCCCCGCTGAGCGTGGAGCCCCAGGTGGGGCTCGATCTCACAACCTTGAGATCATGACTTGAGCCAAAATCAAGAGTCAGTTGAAGGGTGCCTGGCTAGCACAGTCAGTTAAGCGTCTGCCTTCGCTCATGATCTCAGGTTCCTAGGATCAAGCCCTGCTTTGGACTCTCCGTTCAATGGGGAGTCTGCTTCTCCCTCTCTCTCTGCCCCTCCCACTGTTCATGCGAGCGGATGCATGTGCACTCTCTCTCTCGAATAAAATCTTTTAAAAATTTTTTAAATTAAAAGTCACTTAACTGAGCCACCCAGCTGCCCCTATTTACTTTTTAAAGTAGGCTCCATGCCCAGCATGTGGCTTGAACTCAAGACCCTGAGATCAAGAGTCACGTACTCTACCATCTGAACCAGCCAGGCGCCCCACCAAATTTACATTTTTGAAAACTCTGGAGGTCAAGTGTTTTTTACCCGTTTTATTTGCCATTGGTGGTTCGGTTTTTGTGACTCCCCCTTCCTACTCATTTTGTAACTCCCTGTTCCAATTCCTCCCATTTTTTTGAGTCTTTCATTTTTTTCCATTCCTTTATTATAGATTAATGATATTAACTGTCAGAATTTTGGTTATCAGTTTTTTTCTGGTTTCTTACGACTGTTTTCCCTGCAAGGAAGAAAAGGTTTTTTTTGGAGTCAAATTTATTTTTTTTTTCCCAAAGATTCTGTTTTTACATAATCTCTACCCCAACCATGGGGCTCGAACCCCCAGCCCTGAAATCAAGAATTACATGCTCTACTGACTGAGCCAGCCAGGCGCCCCAGCAGTCACATTTAATGGACTTTTTCTTTATCCCTTCTAAGGTGTTGTGCTTAGAAAGTCCTTCTCCATCTAAAAATTAACCTAATTTTTGGGGCGCCTGGGTGGCTCAGTCGTTAAGCGTCTGCCTTCGGCTCAGGTCATGATCCCAGGGTCCTGGGATCGAGCCCCACGTTGGGCTCCCTGCTCAGCGGGAAGCCTGCTTCTCCCTCTCCCACTCTCTCGCTGCTTATATTTCCTCTCTCGCTGTCTCTCTCTCTCTGTTAAATAAATAAAAAAAACTCTTTTTAAAAAAATAAAATAAAAATTAACCTAATTTTTTAAAATCAACCGGATTTTTTTACATTTAAGTAATGCCTGTCATTTTTTTGACATAGTGTGAAATGGGACTCTAGGTTTTGTTTACAAATAGTAAACCAGTTTTCTCAATATCATGTATCAAGTACATTTTTCTACTGATCTGAAATTCACCTCTATTATGTGTGAAATATCCATAATCCACTGAGGTTTATTTCAGAATTCAGAGGCCTAGTCTCTGAACCTCTTTATCCTATGTCAGTAACAGTCTTTTTTCTTTTTTAAGATTTTATTTATTTGACAAGGACAGTGAGCACGAGCTGGGGGCAGGGCGTGGTGGAGGGGCAGAGGGAGAGGACTCCCCACTGAGCGGGGAGCCCGAGGCGGGGCTGGATCCCAGGACCCTGACATTATGTCTTGAGCCGAAAGCAGACACTTGACTAAGCCACCTACGCGTCCTGTTATTTATCATTAATTACCATTATTTAAGAGACAATCTGAAGGAACCTTTGAAGAGTCCTCTAAAACGACTGTAGTCGGCTGTTTCATTCGTTTTTAGTTTTAAATAGAATTTCCGTATGTGTGTCTGTGCTCCGGGTAGAATTTTTTTTTTTTAATTCTAGTAGACAGCATTATATTAGTTTCAGGTGGACAATATAGTGACTCCAGGCTTCTGCACATTTCTGTGGTCTGTTCTCCAGCTCAGTGCCTCTCATATGCCACCGTGAGGTACGAATGCTTGCTGCTGATGTCTGAGGGATCCTCTTATGTTTAGAAAGTACTATTCCAGTCTAAATTATTTTGCGTTTTTATTAAAAAATGAGCTTTTTTGGGCATCTCTTGAAATATCATATCTTTTGTCCCATAAATATAGTGGAATTCATGCATAGGTTTCCTGTTGGGATATTACCCCTGCATTCCTAAAATAAACCCAAAGTGGCCATCACGTGTTATTTTCCTAGCATACGCCTAGATTTCACAGGTCTTTGTCCCTGTGTGGTGTCAGAATTGTGTTCATCTCCTAAAATAAGCTGGATAATGTTCTTTTCTTTTTTTCTGTAACTGTTTATTAGAGCAGGAATTATTTTTTTATTTGAAGGTTTCTTTCTGGTATGACCTCTTCAGCTTTATGCCTTTCTCTTGGTCCTAGTTCTTTGACCACTTTAGTTTTTTACTTCGCTCTTGGTCAGTGTATTGGTTTCCTGTGTCTTGGGACAATTTTTTAGTCACATATATTTTTCCCGAAGTCATTTATTTCATTCAGATCTATTAGCTATATAAGAGTATTCCTTTACAGCGTCTTAAATCTCACTTTCTCATTTGCAATATTGTGTACTTGCTACTAAATATTGATCACACTTGATATACTCAATCTACTATATTGAATTTGAAGAACTATCTACATACTTGATAGTATGTACTTGATAGTATGTACTATATACTTGATACTATCTACATACTTGATCTACTGTATTGAATTTGAAGAACCAGCTCTTGCTTTTATTGAACCAGCTCTGCTTTGGGAGAAGGGCTTTATTTGCTTTCTGAACTGTTAATGTCTACTTTGAGTGTTAACTCTTTCTTTCTCTTTTTTTCTTTCTTTCTTTTTTTCTTTCTTTTTCTTAAGATTTATTTATTTGACAAAGGAAGAGAGAGCATGAGCGGGGGGAGGAGTAAGGGGAGAGGGAGAAACACTCCCCGCTGAGCAGGGAGCCTGATGCGGGACTCAATCCCAGGACCCTGGGATCATGACCTGAGCCGAAGGCAAACGCTTAACCGACTGAGCCACCCAAGCATCCCTCTCTCCTTTCTGTCGTTGGGTTTTTTTGCAGTTGAAAATGTATTTCTTTTTTATTTAATTTTATTATTTAATTTTTTTAAGATTTTATTTTTGAGTAATCCCTACTCCCAATGTGGGGCTCGAACTCAACAACCCCGAGATCAAGTCACTTGTTCCACCCACTGAGCCAGCTAGGCGGCCTTTATTTCTTCTTCTTATTAACTTTATTGCAAAAGAAATGCATGCTTGTTGAAAAAAAGTTTAGATAGATAGAGAAGCACATCAAATGAAAAGTAAAATTTAAACTCCCTTTCTCCCCTCCCCTGCCAATCGCCCTCATCCTCATAGAGAACAGTAAAAACTGAGGGGAAAGTCTTTCTAGAACCAGTTCTACTTTTTCTCTGCATTTGTGTTTACGTAGGTTTTGTTTCCGATTGAATCCTTTCTTGCTCCTCTTTCTGGGTAAGGAATCACCAGCCCAGTAACCAGTAGCCATCACTGCGTCTCGCTTTTCGGGGTTGACTGGGCTGAGAGAGGCAGGCGCTTCTTGACTGAGGGCTCTGTGATTGCAGTCAGGGCGGCGACAGGGGCAGCAACCGCTGAGGCTTCCTGTCTCACTCGTCTGTCTTCCGGGCCAAGAAGGGACTCATTGAGCTGGGACTGGAACAGCAGAGGCCTCTCAGGCACCTCTGTCCTCATGCGGTCCTCTCCACTTGGTCTCCAGCATGGCGGCTCCGGGGTGGCCAGAATTCCTCCGTGGAAGCTCCGAGGTATATGCCCCTATGGGGAGAGCCAGGAAGAAGCTTGTGTTGCCTTCATTAATGTGGCTGCAGAAATCACAGCCACATTTCTGCCGCTTTTGACTCAAGACAGACACTGAGGCTGCCCAGGTTCAAGGGTCGGGAATGGAGATTGGTGGGAGGCGTGACAGAGAAGTTAGAAGCCCTCACATGTGGCTCTGGCTTTAACATAAACGGTGTTACCATAGGGACACCTGGGTGGCTGAGTCGGTTGAACATCCAACTCTTGGTTTCGGCTCAGGTCATGATCTCAGGGTCGTGGGATCGAGCCCTACTTGGGCTTTGTGCTCAGCATGGAGTCTGCTTGAGATCCTCTCTCCTTCTCCCTCCGCCCATTCCCACGTGCGTGCGCTCGCTCGCTCTCTCTCAAATAAATCTTTTTTTTTTAATGGTGTTATGGGGCACTTGGGTGGATCAGTCGGTTAAGCATCTGCCTTCAGCTTAGGTCATGATCCCAGGGTCCTAGGATCGAGCCCCGCATCGCATCGGGCTCCCTGCTCGTTGGGGAGTCTGCTTCTCCCTTTCTCTGCCTTTCCCCTCACTCGTGCTTGTGCTCTCTCTCAAATAAATATTTTTTAAAAATTAAAATAAAAAATGGTGTTACTATAAAGAGTTAATGCAGTACCTATCCCTCTGGGACGTAGCATCTTCTCCTGAAGCTTTCTTCATGTCACTATACATCCATCTTTGGCGTTCTTTGTTACGGTTGCATAAGGATCTGTGATACAGCTGTTACGTGAGTGATAAATATCTATTGATGGACCCAGTTTTCCCATTTTTCAAATAGGAGTGGCTTCATTTACTCACACTAGAGTGGACAGTGGCAGGCCAGGCTTTCATTCTCTCCAAGTGCTTTATTTCTGGACAAAGCCCTTGACATTCAGATGGGAGGTAGCAGAGAATGTCCCTTGGAAAATGAGATAGGACCATTTCACCCACAGTTTAGGGAAGGAAGGAGGCAGAGTATCAGTTAAGGTTACTTACCACCTTGGTCTAGCGATCCAGGCTCTTTTTTTTTTTTAATTACTTTGTACCTAAAGAACTTTGTTGATCTTTGTCAGCAGCTTGATTGTTGAATAAATACACAAAACTAACCTTGACAAGGGAGTAGAATTTCAGAATATTCTCTTAAATTCTGATTTTGTTTTAAGATGTATTTATTTAGGGGCGCCTGGGTGGCTCAGTGGGTTAAAGCCTCTGCCTTCGGCTCAGGTCGTGATCTCAGGGTCCTGGGATCAAGCCCCACATCGGGCTCCCTGCTCAGGGAAGCCTGCTTCTCCCTCTCCCACTCCCTCTGCTTGTGTTCCCTCTGTGTGTGTGTGTGTCTCTCTCTCTGTCAAATAAATAATCTTTAAAAAAAAAAAATTGGTTGCTTAACCATCTGAGCCACCATGGCGTACCTCGCCTTAAATTCTTATATTTTAATATGTTTTTCTTCTAGAAGGGGGTAGGGTTATTTTTCTCTTGGTTTGTTTGTGCCATTGATTGGTATTTTATAGAGCTGGTTAGGCCAAGTAGGAAAGAAACAGGAATGTAAATACCCTGAATTTTAAAGATGTAAGAGTTGTGGACAACGGGACAAGTTTCTCTTACTGAAACTTGTACTTTTTATGTCAATCAGGTTGGCGTGATTGATTTTTCCCTCTACCTTAAGGATGTGCAGGATCTTGATGGTGGCAAAGAGTAAGTACCGCCCTACATGCTGCTGCTTTTCACATGTTTCATGAAATTCTGGCAAAGAAGGCTACATTTGCATTGGTTTTGTGTGCCGTTTTCATTTTCACGGAGTGTTTTTAATTACAGAAGTAATAGATTAATATTCCCAGGTGCAAGGAATTGAGCTCTACAGAATAGAGAGGACAAGTGAAATGTCCCCATTCACACTGTTTCCCCCCCCCCCCCGCCCAGCATCCCCAGCTCAGTGCCCTGCCCGCCCCTGCCTCAGAGGAAGCTGCTCGGGTCTCCTCCCACGGCTTTTCTAAACGCCTTACTGGGAGATATTTGTTGGTAGTATAACTTGCCTTATGGTTTGTTTGAATGTAAGTGGGACGGTACTATTATATAGACATAAGTTCCCTTGGGACTTGTTCTTTGATTCTGGTGTCTCAGATGTCTCTTCGTGCCACACATAGCTCTCCTTCATGCTGGTTAACGAGAGCATTCTTTTAAAGGAGCTCTTCTGGGACAGGAAAGTAAACAAAGCAAACAGTGTGTATAACGTGCTACCATTTATGATAAAGAATATACATCCATATTTACGTGTTGTACTTCCCCGCGCATGGACGCTTCTAGAGTAGCATATGGACTGGCTAACACGGGCTGCCTGGCGGGGAAGAGGCCGGGAGGCAGGCATGGGGGGGAGTTTCACTGTAACCCCTCGGGTTATGTTTGAATATTTTACCACCTGTCTTTCAGACGTGTTCTGAGAAGGATTCTCACGGTCTCTGTGCCCTAGCAGCACACCTTATCCGGCAGTGGGAACCCCATTAATGCTTCAGGGGTGCAAGGATTCACCCACTTGAGACTTAAACAAAAATAGATTCTTGGGGCACCTGGCGGGCTCAGTTGGTAGAGCATGCGACTCTCAATCTCGGGGTTGCAAATTTGAGGCCCAGGTTGGGTGTAAGGATTACTTAAAAATAAAACTTATATATACATACATAGTTAATGTAAAGAAATGGAAATAAACTGATTATCAGTAAGGGGATAATTGAATAAATTGTGGAACATTCAAAATACTCCACACAGACAGAACAAATTTGACCTACTAGGTATAGTAGACTTACAGGGATTTCCACGAGGTATTACCGAGTGAGAAAAGTATGATACTGACAAGTGTATACAGTTGACCCCTGAACAACACAGGTTCAAACCGCACAAGACTACTTATACATAGAGTTTTTTTCAATAAATACAGTACAGTACTATAAATGTGTTTTCCTTCTGATTTTCTCTCTTTTTTAAGATTTATTTATTTTGGAGAAGGGGAGGAGGGGCAGAAGGAGAGGGAGAGGGAGAATCTCAAGTAGACTCTGCACCGAGCATGGAGCCTGGCGTGGGGCTCGATCTCTCAAACCTGAGATCAGACCTGAGCCAAAACCCAAGAGTCGACCGCTTAACCGACTGTGGCATCCAGGCCCCCCCATCTTATGATTTTCTTAATAATATTTTCTTTAACTTATTTCTTTGTAAACCTATAGCATATAATAAAAAATATATAACATATAACACACAAAATACGTGTTGATTATGTAATTGGTTAAGGCTTCCAGTCAATAGTAGGCTGTTAGTAAAGTTTTTGAGGAGTCAGAAGTTCTATGCAGATTTTCAACTGCATGTAAGGGTTGGCGCCCCTAACCCTTGCATTATTCAAGGGTCAACCGTATATCATTTTTGTAGACAAACCTAAGAAATCCCTAATGTATTTTTATGTTTCAATTACATATCCTATCTATGTATATGATACAGAGGGATATTATGATCATATGCATATAGGCTCAGCAGACTATTCATGTGAGTTACCTGCACACCTTTATGAAGGGCAGAACAGGTAAAAGAAAAAAACTGACCATGCTGAATAATCCAGCACGTGTGGCACACACCTGTGTGAACATACATATATATGTAAGGAAATTAGGGGTTGGGGGAAAGCCTAACTTTAAAATGTTAAAGTCTTTTTTTTTTTTTTTTAGCCAGACTGGTCAGCTTTATGTTTTAAAAAGCCCCTGGTCTCCTTTCTTTAGCCCCCCACTTTCCCTTCAGCACGACGAGGGCTGCTTCATCTGCCACCTCGAGGGAGGGCCATTTGCACCTTGCATGCCAGATGGCTTTGTCTCCTCTTCCCAGATGCCCAGCCTGCCAGGGCAAGAGGGTGTCTACCGGAGGCCTGCTCACGTTTGTGCATCTCCCAAGGCTCTAGCTGCTGTCCCTGCCACACCCCAGCCCTTGGCCAGCTTTGCTCTCTGTTCACTCCAGGACTGGGACCAGGCAGACATTATTACGGAGGTCTGACTGTCCCTTAGTTTCCTGATGACATTGGTACTTCTTCAAGGTGATCAGCATGTTGGGGGATGGCTACAAAGCATTAACCACAAATAAAAGGAATTTCTCTCTTTTTATGCTCTTTTTAAAAGGCACGAAAGGATTACTGATGTCCTTGATCAAAAAAATTACGTGGAAGAACTGAACCGGCACTTAAGGTAGGACTTGCTCCTTTCTCGTGTTACAGTTTAGTCTCAATACCTGATAACTGTTTCATGGAACGTTTTTGAATTGCCATATATTCATAACTGATGCTTTTTCCAAACCAAGAAAGAAGGCTGTCATGCTTGTGTGTCCAGACTGGAGAAGTATGATTTCTCGATAAGGAGCTCCAGGAATTCCTGGGTTCTTTGTTTTGTGCAGTTAGACAAAATGGAAAGCAACCAAATTACCCCTTGAATCTCCACCCCTCTCCTCTCAGCCACATGATTGGAAGTCACAGCCATGGGAAGCGCTGCTCCTGCTGGCAGTCAGCACACACCCCGGGGCAGGATAAAACGGTTGAAAAACCACCGGGGCTAGACCTTTGACAACAATTCAGTAGCAAATAGCAGGTGTCTTGGACCTCGATTTTTCATCTTAATTGGAAAGCTGCTGCTGTGTTTCCTGAAGCACTAGCCGATAGCGGTGTTGGTGGGGAGCGGGCAGAGATTCTCAGTCTGAGGTGTTTGGGTGCTGTTCTCTACGTCTCTAAATCCCCTCCGAGGGTGTGTGGTGCACGTTAGCCATAGTGCACGTTAGCCCCGCTCCACGGGAGCTGCCCCTCTGGCCCCAAGCGCCAGTGAGACAGCTGAAGGAGCTGGCACACCATCGCAGAACTGGGAAAGCTGCTCCAAGTTCTCCTTAGGTGTGATGTTGGCTGCTATTGTGAGACATTCTTGATAGATCCCTCATTTATTGAGTGTTTTTGTAAGGAACAGATGTCAGATTTTATCAAGTGCCCTTTCGCATCATTGAGGCAATCAAAACTTTTATCCCTTAATCTATTGATGGGATGTATTTATTAGTAGAAATCTTCATATTGAGCCATATTGAGCCATACAGGGATAAATCTACTTGATTATAGTTTTATTCTATTTTACTTTTTAAAGATTTTTTTCATTTGAGAGAGCATGAGCAGGAGAGGGGCAAAGGGAGAGGGAGAAACAGACCCCCCGCTGAGTAGGGGGACTCGATCGCAGGACCCTGGGTTAGGGTTAGGGTTAGGGTAACCCTAACCCTAACCCTGGGGTCATGACCTGAGCTGGAGGCAGACACTTAACCATATGAGCCACCCAGGCACGCCCTGATTGTAGTTGTTTTTTTTTTTAAGATTTTATTTATTTATTTGACAGGGAGAGAGAGAGATCACAAGTAGGCAGAGAGGCAGGCAGAGACAGAGGGGGAAGCAGGCTCCCTGCTGAGCAGAGAGCCCGATGCGGGGCTTGATCCCAGGACCCTGAGATCATGACCTGAGCTGAAGGAAGAGGCTTTAACCCACTGAGCCACCCAGGTGCCCCCCTGATTGTAGTCTTAATAATCACTTTTTAATATGTAAACTGACCTCATTGTTCTTTAGTTTTTCTTCTCTGGCGTGGTGTCAGGGTTATGCAGCTTCACAAAATGAATTTGGAAGAGTTTCCGGTTCGTGAGCATTCTTTGCTCCTTGAAAACATGAAGCTCGGGTGCCTAGCTGGCTCAGTCAGTGGAGCATAGGACGCTAGATCCCAGGGTCGTGAGTTCGAGCCCCTTGTTGGGCACGGGAATTACTTAAAAAAAAAAAAAGCGAAGCTCAAAGCCTTTATTGAGGCAGTTCTCTGCTTTTCAGCTTTTCAGTTTTTCCTAAGTTTGTTTAGATTTTTTCCTTCTGAAGTCATAACTTCAGAAGGAAAAAATCTAAACAAACTTAGGAAAAACTGAAAAGCTGGTCACTTAAATTTATACTTTTCTTAGGAAATATAGATGACCTAAGTTTGGTCATCTATATTTCCTAAGAAAAGTATAAATTTAAGTGACATTTTCTAAGTTATATAGTTGGAATAGAACTGAAAATGGTATGCTTGCAAAATTTGTAATTCCCAGGGAGCCTGTGTGGCTCAGTCGGTTAAGCATCCGATGCTTGATCTTGGATCAGATCGCAATCTCGAGTCATGCCTCAAGCCCCGTGTTGGGTTTCACCCTGGTGTGGCGGCTACTTAAACAAAAACAAAAACCTTATAATTATCTCCATATCTTTTGTTTCTGTTCCCTTTTTCATTTTGTGTCATTGTGTTATAATTTTTTTCACCCCCCTCCCACCCAATGCTTGAACCTTGATTCACAAGCCCGCCTAGGTTTGTTTCTGTGTCCCCGCCTCAGTGGCAAAAGGCACCAGTTTGGGGCAGTAGGGCCTGGAGCCAGACCACCTGGGTTCAGATCCTGGCGACCCACCAGAGAGGGATGAACGTGAGCAAGTTTTCCAGTGTAAAGTTACGGTTTCCTCATCTGTGAAATAGGTAACAGTGAGATTTACTCATAGAATCGTGGGGAGGGTCACATGAGTTGATGCATTGGAAGTGCTTAGAACAAACAGGGCCTGGAACATCGTCCAGAAAGGAAGTTACTGCTTGTTATGGTTGGCATTATTTTTATTGTTCATCAAATTTACATCCGTTTGACATGTTTTTCAGTAGTAAGGTAGTATGGATTACTTAAAGAGTATTTGAAAAATGAGGCAAAGTATAAAAACGATTTAAAAACCACCTTTGATCTTACAACCCCAGAGTACCAATATCTTGTTATGGATATTGATCTAGATACATGACCACCGGCACATTTTGGTTCTCATCTATCGCGTTAGGGAGAAAACAATCTATTTCCTTTCCAGCTGGCTAAAAAAGAAATGGATAGCATATTTTGGGGCAAAGACATTGAGGCCTTCTCAGTAAACGTATACACACACACACCTATATACGTATTTAGAATTCTTGTCTCTGAGTTCATTGGAGCCCCTCGGCTCTCCATCCACCGCACAAGAAACCTAGGAATCTGTTCTCATCGTTCACAGGCTGGAGAGACAGCCTTTATAAGCTCACTGTTACTTAATGTGTTGTTTTCTCTAGCTGCACAGTTGGGGATCTTCAAAGCAAGATAGATGGCTTGGAAAAGACGAATTCAAAACTTCAAGAAGAGGTTTGTAACTTAATGAAGTTCTTAGAACAGAATGGCCCGAGGTGAAGAGACGATATGGTTGGTGTATCTGACCAGAGCTTCTCGGTGGTCAGCATGGGAATTGCGAAGCTTGGGTTGAGCTGCACGGGGGGGTCAGCGTTCTCAGAGTTCTGCGTCCTCAGAATGTCTGTGTTCAGCCCTGCCCGGGGCTTTCCGTGAGCCAGTGCCGCTGATCATGAGCCAGTTCTAAGTGACTTAGGTTTTACCACCTCACAGGGCACCTGGGGAAGACCAGGCCTCCTTGGGAAAGCCCAGCTCCTGTGGTGAATATGCTTTTCTCTTCCTCTTTACCCACCTTCCTCTGACGTAGTCTGTCCCCCTGCTGCCCAGGAGGCACAGACTGTTATGAGGTAAAAGTAACCCTCGCCCACCCCTTCTGTGTTTCGGCCTCTCAGGACCATGGAACCAGTCTCCCCACAGTGTGGTCTTTCTCTGCTTTCTCACTAGGAAGAGAGAGAATGAAAGGACAGGAAGAAGGAGGGCTGAGGCCGAGGAAGAAAGCTTGCTGCCTGCTGCCCGGCAGTCTCCTTGGTGGACACATCTTGTCTCCTGTTAGCAGGAGGGGGGTTGCTCAGCCTTTCTGAGGCTTTCCACAGGTAGCGGTCCCTGGCTGCTCGGGCCTCCCCACCAGGTCTCCCTGGGGAGGAAGAGGGCTGTGACAGGGGCCAGGGCGTGACCCCCCCCACCTCGGTGTGGAGGCAGGTTACGGCCAAAGGAGAGACGCAGAGCATGCTTTTGTACGGAGGACCCACTTTAAGGCTTACTTTAAACTGACTGCTCTCTCCCACGGGGCCAGCCCTGAAAAGCTTTAAGGAAAGGAGGTCAGATTTGTGTGAGAGAAGGAAATTCAAAGGTGGCGTTCATCGATGGGCTTCCAGGGAGCAGCTTCACCACACTTAGAATTGGAGGACCCACGTTCCCTTGGGTGGGTGGGCCTCTGGGCCTCAGTTTAGGTAGGCAGGTCTTTGGGCCTCACGGTTCTCACCTCCAGATTGGACGATAACCCATACCTTACAGTGTTGTAGAAATTAGATTCGTATTATATAAATATGCCTAATACAACACTTGGCATGTGGAGACATTAGTTGATTTTAGATCAAACAGATTGATTCTTTGTTCTCCCTGGTGAGGTGGCATACTTTCAGTGAAGGTCTGATGTTAGCTTTTGAAACTAAACAACTGGGTTATTTTTTTCTTCAGAGGCCAACAGTTGTAATAGAGAACATGCTTTAGAGAAAGTCCCTCTCTTCAGGGTGTGCTCTCTCCGTCTTCAGAGAGCAGATGGGAATTAGCATCTGGCTTCTGCCTGCTTCTTCCCTTGTAGCAATAGGACCTCCTAGAGCCATGAAGTCCCTTAATTGGGTGCAGCAGTTTATGGTTAGAAGCCCCACTCGTGGGTTCCTAGTCCGCTTGGACTTAGATGCTGTTGAGGAAGGGGAGCGATGAGTTCGGTGCTTCGGGCCCCCTCACTCAGTGAGTCACGCCAAGAGCACAGCCAAGTGTCGGTCTTCTTTCCCCTTCCCAGCCTGCCCTTCTCTCTCCAGGCTGTGTTCAGAGGCTGGACAAGGAGAGGTTGGTGGGTATGCTCACGCCTCTGCCTGCCTCTCCTCAGAGTCTCCCCTAAGCAGGCCTGTGAAGGCATCCTGTTCGTATACAGTTTGCCCTAAACTATGGGAACTCACTCAAAGACAGGAAGAGGCTCTCCAGGGCCTGTCTTCAGTGGTTTGTTGTGATTCCTCCCCCAGAAGGCTTTCACTTTCTCTCTAGGGATCAAATATCCTTTTGCTTATTGGCTGGAAAAACTGAAAAGAACGAAGAATCAGAACAAAAGCCCATAATCCCTTTGCTAAGTAAGAGCTGCTGTTACCATTTTTATCACTGGTGTTTGTATAGTCCCCAACTTTTCCTAGGCATTTTTAAACCTAGGTGATTTCTTTTTTAATTAGAAGTGAGAACATCCTCTATAACCCGCCTTTTTTCCCTCTCGCTGTTCCACCCTGAGTATGTTCTCAGGTCATTAAAAGCCTTTGCAGACATTCTAGTAACTGCGTGTTTGTCTGATGCTCCCACTGCCATTCGTTAAACCACTTCTCCAGTGTTGGACATTCAAGCGTCTGTCCGAGTTTGTGTCCGTAAATTTTTGCCCAGAGTACTAGTTTGCTGTCATGTTTTTAAAACTATGTCCATGTATTACCTATCCAAAACCAAGAAATAAAACAAAAAAAAA
>CM052895.1:3131606-3175160 GCA_028534135.1 Potos flavus | reverse complement strand
AAAAAAAACAAAAAAATTAATTTTTTATATAAAGTTTTTAAAGTGTGAAAAATATATTCATGGAGAATCTCAGAAATTGTCCCTTTAAAAAAATTGAGGGGGGCACCTGGGTGGCTCAGTTGTTAAGCGTCTGCCTTTGGCTCAGGTCGTGATCTCATGGTCCTGGGATCGAGTTCCACATTGGTCTCCCTGCTCAGCGGGAAGCCTGCTTCTCCCTCTCCCACTCTCCCTGCTGTGTTCTCTCTCTGTCGAATAAATAAATAAAATCTTAAAAAAAAAAATTTTTTTTTAAGGTGTTACTACTAAGTTCTGAGTTTTTTTCCATCTTTATAAACTTTTGTCAGGGATCATCATGAGACCAGATTCATGGTTGCTTTGCCAGTACAACTCCCTCACCCACAGCCTCTGGTCTCTTTCCACCCAATCTGCATGCCAGTGACCAGTGTTTTGTTTTTTGTGTTAAATAGGCTCTACACCTATCATAGAGCTTGAGCTTACAACCCTGACATCAAGAGTCACGGGTGCTACCAACTGAGCCAGCCAGGCACCCCAGCCAGTGTTTTTTATTAGACCCAGCTCTTGGACCTGCTTTGTTTCTTTGCACCAATGTAGAAACACGTGTCCTGAGTTACCCAAGACAGAACTGGTTCAACATGGTCGCACCCTTGTTGGCATGATCTAGCAACCCATTCCAAAAACTCACATGGCAATGTCATATTGCTGAGCAGACATTCTTTCACACTCAGCGTTCTGGTCTTCAGGCTTAAAGAACATAGTTACTAGAACTTGAGGCTAAGTGCCACCTACCAGCTTTCTGGCATAGAGAGCCAGTATTCACATTATACAATGAGAAAAAGGGGAAAACTTAATCTAGTCCTGCTCCAAACAGACTCTCCTAAATCTCCCTAACCCATTCTGACTTTGGGGTTTTTGTTCTTGTTTTTTTCAAAGATTTTATTTACTTATTTGATAGAGGCACAACGAGAGAGGGAACACAAGCAGGGGGAGTCGGAGAAGGAGAAGCAGGCCTCCCTCCGAGCAGGGAGCCCGATGTGGGGCTCGATCCCAGGACCCTGGAATCAGGACCTGAGCCGAAGGCAGACGCTTAACGACTGAGCCACCCAAGTGCCCTTGACTTTGGGTGTTTTATTTCTGGCACTGCCCAGGATACGGCCTCAGGTAAACACATCTCTGTGGCTACTTCAGTAACAGTTTCCTTATCACTACCCTCTTAAGGAACTAGAAAAAGAACTGGAGTTACAGATTGGAATGAAGACAGAAATGGAAATTGCCATGAAGCTGCTGGAAAAGGACACCCACGAGAAGCAGGACACCCTGGTCGCCCTCCGCCAGCAGCTGGAAGAAGTCAAAGCGATTAATTTACAGATGTTCCACAAAGTTCAGGTGGGAGTTGGCTTTGTGTCTGTCCCACAGCCTGGCTTCCGGCTGCTTGTCGCAGGCTGCCTCTCAGTCTGTCCCCGTTCTTTCTGCAGGAGAGAGAGGACACATCTGTGAGGCACTTGCATGTGGCAGGCCTAAACCCTAGACCCTAGGCCCTGTCGCACGTTCCTGTGCTTATTTTATTTGAGCCTCCCAGCAGTCCCAGAGAAACGTGTATAACATGGGGGAAACATAATTGACAGGGCAGAACCCCATGTCTGCATCACATGCCCGGACTGGCCCATCTCCTAAGTAGAGCTGGCAACGCAACTGTGTCCTCTGAATCCAAACCCGACCTCAGCCTGTCGTTCCCTTCGTTGGTTCCCCAGTGTCTGTCCCCTTCTACTTCAGTGACTAACTGTCTGCCCCAGCGGATGGGGAAGTGGAGTAAGGAGCCATATAAGTTAGTATTGTCTTTTCAGGCTTTGCCGTGACGCTCATCTTGCAGAGTCTCCAGCCGCACAGCTGGCTGCTCGCCTCTCCGGTCATGTTGGAGTGGTCCAGGGGAGCTAGCCCAGAAAGAATCGGTCATGCCACGGTTTGAAAGCTAGCATCTAAGGTCACAAAGCTTGGGCACCTGGGTGGCTCAGTTAGTTAAGTGTTCTGGGATCGAGTCCCCCATCGGGGCTCTCTGCTCAGCGGGGAGTCTGCTTCTCCCTCTCCCTCTGCCCCTCCCCCTGCTCCTGTGTGCGCTCTCTCCCGATCTCTCCCTCTCAAAGGAAAAATCTTTAAAATAAAAAATAAAATCGCAAAGTTTCCTTGCCCAGAAGCTATGGCAGCCCCCAAGACCTTCTCAAAACTTCTTTTTTTGAAGTTCTGTTTTCTGTTTTTAATGCCCAGACTGTCCCGCTTCCCCTTCCCTAGCTGTCGTGCATCTGTGTGAGAGATGGCGTGAGGGCGGACACGCGTGTTCTTTTGTCCTGCCGTTTTTAAACTGTTATGTAACCGACATTATCATAATAGCAGCAGTTGGAAATTAAAGTATAGGGAGAAAATGGAAAATAGCTTCACTGTTTTCCCTCCCGACACACTATCTTTTTTAATTTGCTCGTGTTTTCTTCTGCTTTGGGTCCATCTGTAAACATAATGCTAATGCACATTAGGGGAAGCTATCCTGCCGTATTAACTCAGCAGACCCTAAAATAGAGAGCATTCCAGACCAGCACTTTTGCTCCCCGCGGTCCCTCAGGGACCCAGGCCACTCTCATCGGTGCCATTCTTGCCAGAGGAAGGGGAGAGAAAAGCAAAAGCCCGGAGGCAGGATTTCCTCCCAGACAGTGAGAGAGAAGTTGCACACATCATTCTGTTCGATTCCACAGCAAAGGGTGAGGCAGCACGGCCAGGCCAGGCGTGGCTGCGAGGGAAACCTGGGGCTGGCATGTCTGGGCTGTCAGCCTGACGAAGGGGATCATGGGGGTTAATAGATGGGGTTGTTGCTACCTCCGTCGGCCCTATGGAGCTCCTGGAAGTCCGGTTCAGTCCCAGAGTCGTCACTGTCCACAGCCCCGGCTGTTGGGCAACACTCTCCACGGAGCCCACAAGGCCTGTGTTTGAACCACAAGACCAACTGTCTTTCTTGTTAACCCATCCTGCCCAGCATAAAATGGGGGAGCCAAAACGGGATGGCCACATGCCTGTTTGCAAAGGGAAACGAGGGACACAGAGGGCAGATACCGGCTGGCCGTGGCCCTCACTGAGTCTCTGAGCAGGAGCCATGAAGGCTGGCCAGGGTGCTGGGGGCTCCATTCATTAGCCTTTCCGGCTGCCCTTCTTCTGTAGGCCGAAGAGCTTGTCCGCGGACTCTGTGGTCCATGAGAGGTCTGCCATCCCCATGGCCATGGGAAGCGGGCTCTCAGGGCGTGGGGCCTTCCTGGTGGGCGCATGGCTGCTGCGGTCAGCTCCTTCCTGGTGTCAGTTTGCTGGCCTGAAGATTTTCTTTTTTAAATATTTTATTTATTTATTTGACAGAGAGAGATCACAAGTAGGCAGAGAGGCAGGCAGAGAGAGGGGGGGGAAGCAGGCTCCCTGCTGAGCAGAGAGCCCGATGCGGGGCTCGATCCCAGGACCCTGAGATCATGACCCGAGCCGAAGGCAGAGGCTTTAACCTACTGAGCCACCCGGGCGCCCCTGGCCTGGAGATTTTCTTAAGGATCAAACGGTCGTAGATGTTCTTCAGGCCTGACTGTGGTTTTATTTGACAATGCAGTCCCCTCAGTCATTGTGTGTGTGTTTGCCCTCAGTCCGTGTGTCGGTGCCCACAGTTTACTGTCCCATTTACTAAACGCAGTTCTCGTGCCTGCCTCAGCCCCTCCCTCCCTGCCTCTCTCACATCAGTGGTCAGCCATCTGCCCCAGCAGCCCGCGGGGGGCTTTCCCGCACCCCCGACCTCTGCTGCAGGATGCCGTGGGGCCTCTGGGGCTCACTTGCCAGCTTCTCTCACTTCCTTCTGGGCGCAGAAGCAGCAGGTGGCTTTCCTAACCCAGTCCGGCCCTTGGCCTTGGCCTCTGCTCCTGTCCCTGCAGCCCCCTCGCTCATGACCCCCACAGCAGCGCTCCGGCTCTTTACAGCCATGGTTCCTGGAGCCCTGCTGCGGTTGGTGTGGGTTCCACGTCCAGGCTTGGGCAAGTGGGAGTTCTGCTCATTGTTCACGATTGTCCCCCCTGCTCTGACAGCACCTGGCCCTGGACTGCTGAATTCTTGCTGTGTACAGGACATTTCCTGGCGTGGGGGCTTCGAGTGACCTTCAGTGTGGGGTCCGCTGTCATTAAACACCCCTTGTCTTCTTTTCTCCTCAGGCCTGCTCCCGTCCTTGTTCCTCTGGGCCCATGTTCTAGAGTGTTTGTTTTTGTATGGGTATTTGTTATGCCAAAATGAGTATCATCTTGAGTACGTGAATTTTCATTTACATGGTGGTATTGCGCGTGACTCTCTTCTCTTCCTTTTTTCCCCCTCAGAGCTCCGCGCAGCCGGGGGTGTACATGGTTTGGGCTTCGAAGTGGTTAGTCCTGGTGTGTGCGGTCAGTGCGTCTTGCCTGTCCCTCCCCAGTGCTGGACGCTGTTCCTGCCACTCCGCCAGCACACAGCGCAAACACCCCCATGGCAGCTGGTTTACCCGTCCGCCCCCGTCCCCCTCGCCCGGGGGGCTCGGGAGGGTCTCTCTGGCAGACAGAAGCTGGAGTGCCTGCCAGGTAGACACTCCCTTCGTGTCCTTGGTCTGTGGAAGCCCAGCCGCATCTCTTTCCGGAAGGGCTGCACCAGCACACGCTGCGCCCTCCAGCGCTGTCCGCTGACGTCTGTATTCTGAGCGGGCTTGTTTTATATGCACCGGTTAGCCTAGTGAGTGTCAGCAGCATCCCTTCACATGTTTCTTAGCCTTCCGTGTTTCCTGTTCTTGCCTGTTCATGTTTTTTGTTCTTTTTTTTTTTAAAGATTTTATTTATTTATTTATGTATTTATGTATGTATGTATTAAAGGGAGAGACAGAGAAAGCACAAGCAGCAGAGGGAGAGGGAGAAGCAGACTCCCCGCCGAGCAGGGAGCCCAATGCAGGACTCAGTCCCAGGACCCTGAGATCGTGACCCGAGCCGAAGGCAAAGGCTTAACCGACTGAGCCACCCAGGCCCACAGTGCTTGTTTTCTTTTTTAAATTGAAGTGTAGTTGATATTAGTTGCAGGTGTACAACATGAGTGAATCAAGTTCTGTTATACAGGGCTCATCACAATAAGTGCAGTCACCATCTGTCGCCATACAACATGATTACGATATTATTGACTATATGGCCGATGGTATGTTTTTCATCCCCGTGACTTAATTTGTAAGTGGAAATTTTACCTCTTAATCCTCTTCACCTATTTCTTCCATCCCCCGCCCCTCTAGAAGCCACCAGTTTGTTTTCTGTAGTCTTTTGTTTGTTTGTTTGGTTTTTGTTTTTTGTATTCTTGAGTCTTTTTCTGATTTGTTTTGTGTTCTGGATTCCACATGTAAGTGAAATCAGATAGTTTTTGTCTTTCACTTTGTGACTAATTTCACTTAGCATGATACCCTCTAGATCCATCCATGTCATCGCAGATGGCAAGATCTCGTTCTTTTCTATGGCTAAGTAATACTCCGTTGTGTGTATACCCCACATCTTCTTTTTTTTTTTTTTAAAGATTTTATTTATTTATTTGACAGAGAGAAAGAGATCACAAGTAGGCAGAGAGGCAGGCAGAGGGAGAGGGGGAAGCAGGCTCCCCGCTGAGCAGAGAGCCCGATGCAGGGCTCGATCCCAGGACCCTGAGATCACAACCTGAGCTGAAGGCAAACACTTTAACCCACTGATCCACCCAGGCGCCCCTACACCACATCTTCTTTATCCTTTCATCTGTCAATGGACACTTGGGCTGCTTCCATAGATTGGCCCTTTGGAAATAGTGCTGCAGTAAATATAGAGATGCAGGTATGTTTTCGATTTCATATTTTCATTTTCTGCAGTGAAATTACTGGATCATAGAATATTTCTATTTTTACTTTTTTGAGGAACCTCCAGTCTGTTTTCCACAGTGGCTGTACCAATGTACATTCCCCACAATGGTTCAATGAGACAGGCACAAGAACTGTGTTTCATAAATGAAGCAATAAACTGTGGTCACCGACACACGGGTTGAGGGGAAATAAGCCAGAGACAATGACTGAGGGAACTGTATTGTCAAAGGAACCATGAGTCAGGCCTGAAGAGTATCTGTGACTGATTCCCAACGCAACCTCCAGGCCAGCAAACTGAGACCTTATCGTCTACCAGCACTTGTTATTTCTTGTCTTTTTAATACTAGCCATTGTCACCAGTGTCCAGTGATATCTCACTGTGGTTTTGATTTCCATTTCCCTGCTGATCAGTGATGACGAGCATCTTTTCACAGATCTGTTGGCTATCTGGATGTCTTCCGTAGGAAAACGTCTATTCTGATCCTCCGTTTTTTTGGTTTTTTTTTTTAAGATTTTTTTATTTATTTGACACAGAGAGAGATCACAAGTAGGCAGAGAGGCAGGCAGAGAGGGAGGGAAGCAGTCTCCCCGCTGAGAAGAGAGCCCAATGCGGGGCTCTATCCCAGGACCCCGATATCATGACCCGAGCCAAAGGCAGACGCTTAATCGTCTGAGCCACCCAGGCACCCCCTTCTGTCCGTTTTTAATCAGGTTACTTTTTTTTTTTTAAGACTTTATTTATTTATTTGACAGAGAGAGAGAGATCACAAGTAGGCAGAGAGGCAGGCAGAGAGAGGGGGAAGCAGGCTCCCTGCCGAGCAGAGAGCCTGATGCGGGGCTCGGTCCCAGGACCCTGAGATCATGACCTGAACGGAAGGCAGAGGCTTTAACCCACTGAGCCACCCAGGCGCCCCTAATCAGGTTACTTTTTGCTGTAGTTTATTGTAGGAGTTCTTTGTATATTTTGGGTACTAACCCCTTATCAGACATCTCATTTACAAATGTCTTCTCCCATTCAGGAGGTTACCATTTTATTTTGTTGATGGTTTCCTTCAGTATACAGAAACTTGTTACTCTGATGTTGTCCCAGTAGTTTATTTTTACTTTTGTTTCCCTTGCCAGAAAAATGTTGGTAAGGCTAATGTCCCAGGAGATTGCAGTCTCTGCTTTCTTTTAGGAAAGAAAGACCTGAAGCCTGGTTTCAGGTATTTAGGTCTTTAATCCATTTTGAGTTTATTTTTGTGTGTAGTGTATGAAAGCAGTCCAGTTTCAGTCTTTTCCATGTAGCTGCCCAGTTTTCTCAACACCATTTGTTGAAGAGACTGTCTTTTCCCCATTGCATATTCTTGCCTCCTTTGTGATAGATTAATTGATCATATGAGCTTGGGTTTACTTCTGGGCTCTCTCGTCCTGTTCCATCGGTCTAGATATCTTTTTGTATGAGTACCATATTAATTCTTCCAATATGTGAGCGTGGTCTGCCTTTCTATCATCTTCAGTTTTTTTCATTCATGTCTTAATAGTCTTTGCAGTATAGGTCTTTCATCCCTTTGGCGAAATTTATTCTTAGATATTTTATTATTTTTGATGCAATTATAAATGGGATTGTTTTTTTTTCTTAATTTCTGTTTGTGCTACATTGTTATTAGTGTATAGAAATACAGCAGACTTCTGTATATTAATTTTGTATCTGCAACCTTACTGAATTCGTTTATCTGTTCTAAAATTTTTTTGGTGGAGTCTTTCAAGGTTTTCTGTCTAGAGTATCATGTATTTGCAAATAGTGACAGTTTTACTTCTTTCTTACCAACTTGGATTCCTTTTATTTCTTTCTGTTGTCTGATTACTGTGGCTAGGACGTCCAGTTCTATGTTGAATAAAAGTGGGGAGAGTGGACATCCTTGTCTTGTTCTTGATCACAGAGGAAAAGCTCTCAGTGTTTCCACATTGCATCTGATGCTAACTGTGGGTCTAATATGTATGGCCTTTATGATGTTGAGGTACATTCCCTCTGAACCCACTTTGTTGAGAGTTCTTATCACGAGTGGATATTATATTTTGTCACATTTTTCTGCATCTATTAAGATCACACGGTTTTTACCCTTCGTTTTGTTAATATGTTATATCACGTTGATTGATTTGCAGATATTGGGCCAGCTCTGCATCGTGAAATAAATCCCATTTGACTGTGGTGAATGATCCTTCTATTGGATCATTGCATTCAGTTCACCAATATTTTGTTGAGGATTCTTGCATCGGTCTTCATCGGGGGCGTTGACCTGTAGTTTTCTCTGTAGTGCCTTTGTTCAGGTTTTAGTATCAGGGCACCGTTGGCCTTGTAGAATGAATTTGGAAGTTTTCCTTCCTCTTCTGTTTTTTTTTGGAATAGTTTGAGAAGATTAAGTATTAACTCTGTTTAAAATAAATATTTGGTAGAATTCCCCTGTGAAGCCATCTGGTCCTGGACTTTTGTTCATTGGGAGTTTTTTTATTGCAAATTTAGTTTCACCACTAGAAACTGGTTATTTCTTCCTGGGTCAGCCTTGGAAGATCATAGGTTTTGGGGAATTTATCCTTTTCTTTTAAGTTGTTCAGTGTGTTGGCATATGATTTTTCATAGCCGTATCTTACAGTCCTTTGTATTTCTGTGGTGTCGATTGTTACTTTTCCTCTTTCATTCTGAATTGATTTATTTGAGTTCTCTTTTTCTTGATGAATCTGGGTAAAAGTTTATCAGTTTTGTTTATCTTTTCAAACAACCATCTCTTGTTTTCATGTGACCTTTTCTATTGTTTTTTTAAGTCTCTATTTCACTTATATCTACTCTTATTTCCTTCTTTTTACTGATTTTGGGCTTTTGCTTTTCTTTTTCTAGCTGCTTTAGGTATAAGGTTAATCATTTATTTGAGATTTTTCTTGCTCTGGAGGGAGGCCTGTATCACTTTAAGCTTCCTTCTTAGAACTGCTTTTGCTGCGTCCCAAAGATTTTGGACTATTGTGTTTCCCTTTTCATTTGTCTCCAGGTACAAATGAAAATTGTACCTGAAAATGACATTTTTTAAATTTCTCTTTTGAGTTTTTGGTTGATGAATTTGTTGTTTAGTAGCAGGTTGTTTACCTTCCACATGTTTGTGTTTCTTCTGTGTTGTTGTTGTTGTTTTTTTCCTTGTAATTGATTTCATTACACACTGTTGTGGTGAGTAAAGATGCTTGATACGATTTCAGTTTTCTTAAATTCATTGAGATTCCTTTTGTGGCCTAGCATGTGATCTGTCCTGGAAAATGTGCCGTGTGCACCTGGAGAGAATGCATATTCTGCTTTCAGATGGAATGTTCTGTATGGACTGCTAAGTCCATCTGCTCCAGTGTGTCACACAAAGCCTGTTTCCTCATAGATTTTCTGCTTGGATGATCTACCCATTGATGTAAGTGGGGTGTTAAAGTCCCCTACTATTGTATTATTGTCAGTTTCTATCTTAATGTTTGTTCATAGCTGCCATATGTATTTAGGCACTCTGTGTCGGATGCACAGATATTCACAATTGTTACGTCTTCTTGCTGGATTGATCCCTTTATCATTATAGAATAGTGTTTTGTCTGACAATAGGTACTGCTACCCCAGTTTTGTTTTTTTTTCTTGTTTGCCTCCATTTGCTGACGGTATGTTTTTCTATCCCTTCCTTCACTTTCAGTCTGTATGTTTTTAGGTCTGAAGTGAGTCTCTTGGAGGCAGCATATAAATGGATCTTGTTTTTTTAATCCATCTGTCACCCTGTCTTTTGGTTGGAACATTTAGACCATTTACATAAAGTTACTACTCACGGGGTGCCTGTGTGGCTTAGTCGGTTGAGCAGCCGACTCTTGTTTCAGTTCAGGTCATGATCTCAGGGTCATGAGATCAAGCCCTGCATTGGGTCTGTTGGAGATTATTTCCCCCTCCCTCTCCCTCCCTCTTTGCTCCTCCTCCCTGCTTGCACACATGCACTCAAGCACACGTTCTCTCTCCCTCAAATAAAAAATTTAAAAGTTACTACTGATAGGGCGCTTGGGTGGCTCACTTGGTTAAGTGTCCAACTCTTGATTTCAGCTCAGGTCATGATCTCAGGGTCGTGAGATGGAGCCCCAAGTCACTCTCCCTGCTCAGCAGAGAATCTGCTTCTCTCCCTCTGCCCCTGCTCTCTTGCACATGCATGCATGCACACACACTCCCTCTCTCTCAAATAAACAAATAAAAGTTAAAAATAAATAAAGGGGTGCCTGGGTGGCTCGGTTGGTAAAGTGCCTGCCTTCAGCTCAGGTCATGATCCCGGGGTCCTGGGATTGAGCCCCATGTCAGGCTTCCCTGCTCAGTAGGGAATCTGTTTCTCTACCTGCCCCTCACCCCGCTCATGCACATGCACTCTGTCTCTCAAATAAGTAAAATCTTTAATAAATAAAGAAAATGAAGAATAAAGTTATTACTGACAGGTATGTACTTACTGCTTTTTTGTTCATTGTTGTCTGGTTGTTGTAGTTCTTCTCTGTTCCTTCTCTTGCTCTCTTCCCTTGTGATTGATGGCTTTCTGTAGTGTTGTGCTTAGGTTCCTTTCTTTTTACTTTGTATCTGTTGTAGGTTTTTGATTTGTGGTTACCATGAGATTCATATATAGCATTCTGAGTATATAACCATGTATAGTATGTTGACGGTCTGTTAAATTGGAACACATTGTAAAAGCACTACACTTCGGGGCACCTGAGAGACTCAGTTGGTTCAGCGTCTGCCTTTGGCTCAGGTCATGATCCCAGGGTCCTGGGATTGAGCCCCACATTGGGCTTCCTGCTCAGTGGGGAGCCTGCTTCTCCCTCTCCCTCTCCCCCTGCTTGTGCTCTCTCTCTGTCAAATAAATAAAATCTTTAAAGATAAATATATAAATAAATGTACTACATTTTTACTCCCTTTTTATGCATATGATGTCATATTTTATACCTTATTTTATGTATCCCTTAACTACTTTTTGATATACCATTTTTGTCTTTTATGCTTCTTACTAGCATTATAAGTAATTGATCTCCTACCTTTACTTTCTGTTTGCTTTTGCCAGTGAAGTTTTTCCGTTTCATCATTTTCTTAGTGTAATTATGGCCTCCTCTTTTCCACTAAAGAAGCCCCTTTAATATTTCTTGTGAGGCTGGTTTAGGGATGATGAACTCCTTTCACTTCGTTTGTCTGGGAAACTCCTTATCTCTCTCACCACATAGAGTCCTCTTGGTGTATGATTCTGTCTTTCAGTGCTTTGGATGCATCATGCCACTCTCTTCTGGTCTGCAAAGTTTCTGCTGAAAAATCTGCTGATGGCCTTATGGAGTTTCCCTTATATGTAACTATTTGTATAGTTACATATAAGGGAAAGTTACAGAAAGTAACTTTCTCTTGCTGCTTTTAAGATTCTCTCTTTCTCTTTCATCTTTGCCATTTTAACTATTATGTGTCGTGGTGTGGACCTCTATTGCTTCAACTTGTTTGGGGCTCTCTTACTTCCCCCAGGTTAGGTTGGGGAAGTTTTCAGCTGTTATTTCTTCAGTTAAGTTTTCTGCCCCCTTCTCTCTCCCCTCCCTCTGGGATATCTACAGTGCAAATGTTAGCATGCTTGATGCTGTCCCAAAGGTTCCTTAACCTAGCCTCTTTTCTTTTTTTTTCTTTCTTTCTTTCTTTCTTTCTTTCTTTCTTTCTTTCTTTTCTTTTCTTTTCTTTTCTTTTCTTTTCTTTTCTTTTCTTTCTTTCTTTTTCTTTCTTTTGTTTTTTGTTTGTTTATTTGTTTGCTTTATTTTTTTATATTCTTTTTTCTTTTTCTATTCAGCTTAGGTGCTTTCCATTTTCCATCTGTCTTCCAGATTGCTGATCCACATCTTCTGCATCCTTTAATCTGCTGTTGACTCTAGTGTATTTTTCATTTTAGTTCTTATGTTCTTCAACTCTTATTGTTTCTATAATTTATCTTTGTTGAAGTTCTTAGTTCATCCACTCTTCTGTCAAGTCTGGTGAACATCTTTATGACCATTATTTTGAACTCTTTCTCGGGGGGATCACTTACCTTCATTTCATTTAGTTCTTTTTCTAAATTTTGTCTTATTCTTTCATTTGGAGCGTATTCCTTTGTTTCCTCATTTTGCTTGACTTTCTGTGCTTGTTTCTATGTATTAGGCAGAATGGCCACCTCTCTCAGTCTTAAAGGAGTGAGTGGCCTTGTGTAGGACTGTGCCCTGTGTAGTCTGCATGGGCTTGGTGTCTTTGGCTGGAGCTGTAGCAGGCACACGCTGGGGCTCCCAGGGCACTCCATGGGAGTCTGGAGCTGAGGGGGGCAGGGGCCAGGGGGTACCAAGGTACTCCATGAAGAAGGGGGTTCCTTGCAGAACAGCTGGAGAAGTGGGTGCAGGCTAGGGGATCCCAGGGTGTTCTGCATAGTGGAAGCCCTGGTGGGATGACTGGAGCTTATGTGGGTACAGGCCAGGGGGTCCCAAGGTGCTCCACATGCAATCGAGAGCCTGGTGGGATAGCTGAAGTGGGCACAGACTCGGGGGTGGGCAGCGGGTGTCCTGGCAGGTCGTGTAGGGCTGAAGCAGGTGTGGGCCTGGGGTGTCCCAAGGTGCTCTGCACCCATGCTGTGTTGGCAAGACAGCGGGAGCCATAGTAGGCACCGTCCAGGGTTTCCCAGTGTGTGCTGCACTGGGTCCGCCTTGGTGGGACAGCTGGAGTTTGGCTGGGCTCAGCGGGGAGGGCCTCCCCAGGGGGGATGCCTGGCGCTGATGAGAGCTAGGGAACTGGGGTTCACTGAGGTGTCAGGCCGGCTAGGATGGCCAGACCGTGCTCCTGTCTGTGCTGTCAAGGTGGAGGGGTCCATCAACAGTGGTTCTCACCAGCACCTCCTCACCAGGCAAGCATTCTAGCAACTCCCCCAGCGCCTGGCAGATGCTCTGGGTTTAGTTCACTCACAGTCTAGCTGCCGTTTTAAACTGCAGCTTCTTCTCGTGCCCCAGGGCAGGCACATCTGCACACAGGCCCCACAGTGCCATCCCGCCCCACTGCAAGTGCGGCGGCAGGGGTGGGTTCCCGTCCTCAATGTGTCTCCACCTCTCCTACCCTTCTCCGTGTGGTCCCTCGGTTCTTAGGAGAAATCACTATAGGTGCAGGTGTGGGTTTGGTGTGTCTGTGGAGGAGGAGAGTTCAGGGTCTTCCAATGTCACCATCTTAGACCCTCTCCTTGTCTTGTCCTTGTGGATTAGCAGTAATTCCGTGTACAGCATGAATATTAGTCCCTTACTGATTCACCTGTGGTAGATCTCTCCTCTCTTCTCTGGAATCCTTAAGTCCTTATTTTTGGTGTAGTCAGATGTGCTGACTCTCCACGTTACGGGCTGTGGTTTGGGGATTTTTTTTTTAATTTTTTATCAACATATAATGTATTATTTGCCCCAGGGTGCATGTCTGTGAATCATCAGGCTTACACATTTCACAGCACTTACCATAGCACATACCCTCCCCAATGTCCATAACCCAGCCACCCTATCCCTACCTGCCTCTACCCCCCAGCCACCCTGTTTGTTTCCTGGGTTTAGGAGTCTCTTATGGTTTGTCTCCTTCCTGATCCCATCTTGTTTCATTTCCCTCCCCCACCCCCCAAGACTCCCCCGCCCTCGGTTTGGGGATTTTAAGAAGCCCTTTCTCAAGCCTAGGTGGCAAAGACATTCTACACTAGTTTTATAAACCTGACACAGGTTTTTAACATCTAGAGTTAAATCTCTTTTACAGCCTTACCGAGGGATCCAGGTGTGGTTTTCTCCATCTAGTTAGCTGCTTCAAAACTAGTCCCCTCTTTTCTCCCTCTCATATATGGTGCCACCCTGATTATAGATCAAGTTCGTCCGTAAGGTAGAACCATCTCTGAGGTCTCTATTCTTTGTGTCTCTTTGAGTTACCTAATCACCATAGCTTTGTAGTGTGTTTTATGTCTAGTCTATTAGTTGGCTCTAACAAAGTACTGCAAGCTGAGTGGATTGACAGAGCTTCATTGTCTCACAGTCTGGAGGCCAGGAGTCTGCGATTGGGTGCCAGCACAGGACTGTGGGGAGGACCGTAGCATCCCTGTCTCCTAGCTCCTGGTGGTTGCTGGCCACCATTGGCGATCCTTCATTTGCTGTGCTCCCCGTGTGCATGACTGTGTCCAAATTTCTTCTTTTGATAAGGACACAAGTGATACTGGATTAAGGGCCCGCCCTACTCTGCTTTGACCTCTTTTTTTTTTTTTTTAAGATTTTATTTATTTATTTGACAGAGAGAGATCACAAGTAGGCAGAGAGGCAGGCAGAAGGAGAGGGGGAAGCAGGCTCCCTGCCGAGCAGAGAGCCCAGTGCGGGGCTCGATCCCAGGACCCTGAGATCATGACCTGAGCCAAAGGCTTAACCCACTGAGCCACCCAGGTGCCCCCACTTTGATCTCATTTTAACTAATTATGTCTGCAACGGCCCACTTCCCAAATAAGGTCGCATTGTGTGGTACTAGGAGGTAGGACTTCCACATATGGATTTGGGAGGGATGGAACTCAATCCATTACAGAGGTCAAGCCTGCCCTCCTCACCCCCTGTTTTTTCCTCTCTTTTTAAGATTAACTTATCTGTTTGTAAACCTTTATCCTGGATAAAGATTTTAGAACAGTTTGTAAAATTCCTTTTAGAAATCCAGCTGAGGGGCGCCTGGGTGGCTCAGTTGGTTGAGCATCTGACACTTGGTTTTGGCTCAGGTCATGATCTCAGGGTCATGGGATCAAGTCCCATGCTTGGTGGGGAGTGTGCTTGGGATTTTCTCTTTCCCTCTGCCCCTCCCCCACTTGTACATGCATGCTCTCACTCACTCTCTAACATAGATTAAAAAAAAAAAAGGTTTTTAATAAAAATTAAAAATAAAAACCCAGCTGAACTGAGCTGGGATCAGGCCCCAGGCAGGGGCAGTATGAGCAGGGAGGGCAGGCAGGACTGGAGCAGAGGCCAGGATCAAGGTGGGAGGTCCCAGGTTAAATTTATTAAAAAAAAAAAAACCAACCGAATTTCATAAATGGGGGTTACATTGGATTTATAGGTTAACTTGAGAAAAAATTGACCTCCATAGTGTATAAAGTCATTCCATCCAAGAGCATGGGGTAGATTTTCATTTAGTCAAATAATTCTTTTTTCTTTTTTTGCCCTTTTTAGTGGGTAAGAGTCTTGCATTTTCTCCAGGTGAGTTCCTAGATTATAGTCCTTGTTGCTCGTGTGACTGGTGCCTTATTTTGTCTCCATCATCTGGTTTGGTCTTACTGGTATAGAAAAGAGCTTGTGTGTTTGCAGGCCTGATCTTCTGTTAGCATCCTTGCACACCACCAGGGCCTAACAGTTCCTCACTTGATCCTGTTGGCTTTAGGTGTAATTGATCATATCATTGTCAAACAGAGTTTAATCTCTGTACCCTCAACTTTGTTTCTTAGAGCGTTGGCCGGGATTTCCAAGACTACGTTACACAGTAGCAGAAACAGTGAGCAAACTTGTGGTCTTGCTCTTAAAAGGACTGCATCTAAAATTTCTCCGTTAGCTCTAATGCTTTCTAGATGTTTGCTGTGTGATCCTCAGTGAGTTAAGGAAGATAACTTCTGTTTCTTGTTTGCTTAGAAATTTCATCATGAATGAGTGAATTTATTAAATTCTTTTTTTCTCTGTATTGTATCTATTTTGTTGTTTTTAAGATTTTATTTATTTATTTGAAACAAAGAGAGAGTACAAGCAGGGGGAATGGCAGAGGGAGAGGGAAGCAGACTCCTCACTGAGCAGGAAGCCCAATGCAGGGCTGGATCACAGGACCCTGGAATCGTGACCTGAGCCGAAGGCAGACGCTTAACTGAGCCACCCAGGCACCCCATTGTATCTATTTTGATAATCGTATTCTTTTTTTTCCCTTTTATTTGTCTTATAATTTATATCGATTAACATTCCTAGAATCCTACTTGATTATGACATATTTAAATATACTCTTTTTTTTTTTTTTAAAGGATTTTGTTTATTTATTTGTCGGAAAGAGAACACAGGCAGGGGGAGTGGGAGAAGGAGAAGCAGGCTCCCCACCAAGCAGGGAGCTGGATGCGGGGCTCGATCCCAGGACCCTGGGATCATGACCAGAGCCGAAGGCAGACGCCCAGTGAATGAGCCACCGAGGCACCCCTTAAATATACTCTTGATGCCATTAGCTAATATTTTATATATAATACATTTGTTTATATTTGAGATGGATCTTTAGTTACCTTTCCTCTTACTAACCTTATTTGCCTTCAGAATCAAGGGTGGGCTGGCACTGTGAGCTTTCGTGCTCTCTCGAAGCTCTCTTTCTCTGGAGTAATTCATACAAGGTAGCAAGGGTCTAGTCTCAAAAAGTTTTGAGAACCCACTTATGTTACAGGATTCACGTGGATCTGAGGCTTTGGGAGCAGGGGAACTTTGATGAGCATTTCAGGTTATTAAATGCTCACTGACCTACTTGTGCTTTCTGTTTCTTCTCGGGACAAGTTTGGTGTATTTTTCCCAAAATGTATCTTATTTAGATTCTCAAATGTTTTAGCTCATAGGTGTTGATAATGTTCTTTTACAACGTTTTTAAAACTCTTTCATGCAGGATTTTCTTACTTGCATTTTCTGTTATCTTTATTCCTTCTTGCCAGAAGTGTGTCTTCTCTAATAATCTTTTCAAAGAACCACTTTTTTTCCCTAATACTCTGCACTGTTGTTCCATGTCTTTCATTGATTTCTACCCTTACTTTTATTATATTCTTTCTAATTTCTTTGGGTTTTCTCTTTAGTTCCTTTTCAGCTGCTGAAATGCATGCTTAGCTCATCTGTTTTAGTTTCCCCCCTACCATAAAAAAATGTCATTTGGGGGTGCCTGGCAGGCTCAGTCAGTAGAGCATGTGACTCCTGATCTCAGGGTCATGCCGGGGGGTGGGGTTTACTTAAAAAATAAAAATAAATAACAAAAATGCTATTTGAAGTTAAAAATTACCCGCAAGTGCTCTTTAGCTGTGGCCCTCAAATTTTAACAAAAGCATCTCATCTAAGAAGCACATTTTTCACATCTTAGCATCTCTGAAACCTAGATGCACCTTACAGTCGGTGGCCTGACGTGTTCCAAGTAGCAGATTTTTCTTTCCTTTTTTTTTTTTTTTTTTGCAGGTTTTTCTTTCTTAGTGGTGTATAAAATTGAGACACATCTTACATGCGTCTTTAGGACCATACAGTATTGCGTAGTATTTTCACTAGCTTTTACCTCTGAGTATTTCATAATTCTTCTCTGGTTTATATTTTTAGCTCAGTAGCTTTAGTAATATGCCATTTAGTTTTGTTTCCAAGATATGAGGCATTTTAGTCATTCTTTTGTTGTTAATGTCTCATTGTATCACATTAAGGTCCAAGAATATGTATTCTTGGGAATTTATTAGGACTTCTTCAGTCTTCAGCCTTTCTATATCCTTTTCTTTTAAAAGCGTCTCTTGTAGACACACAGGAACATGGTGCTTTTTGCCCTGCCTGGTTCCTCAGTACCTGCTCTGGTTGAAAGCTTGGATTCAGACGTCACAGTCGCGGGTGTGAGCATGCTGCCCCACGCATGCGCGCCAGTCTCCACCCCGGCGCTCTTTTTGGGCCTCCCTTTGCCTGGAGAAGGGGGGCTGACGACCCCTGCTGGGGCCGGAGAACTCGCATGTGCACCGGGCACGTGGGAACAGCTCAGTGACGCTGTCAGATCCCCCTCTGAAGTTCCTTTTTGAAAAGGAACATGGACCTTGCCTAGAGGAAAGCTCACTGCTTCCTTCTGCGCCTTTCTTTCTGTTGATAAAGCTGGGCGCTTCAACCCAGTTTGTCTTCCAGGGCTGTGGGGAAGAGCAGCAAATAATGAAATGATCCCAAAAGTGCTGTGAAAATACAGGGTGAAATCAAGCCCACTCTTAATCCCGAGCAGGCACGGCGGTGAGGGAGTGGCAGAGTGTGACCCCTTTTCCTTGCCTTGGCAGAATGCAGAGAGCTGTTTACAGCAGAAGAATGAAGCCATCACATCTTTTGAAGAAAAGAACAACCAAATTATGTCCAGCATGAAACAGATGGAAGAAAGGTAATCACTCCCCCTGGCAGATACTCCCTAGAAGGTGGGGACATTCTCTGGACCTGGAGTCTCTCTCAAAGTATAGACAGCTTGGGGTGATAGTCCTTTGGGATCCTAGTCTTGCTGAAGGGGGCTGATTCCCAGCCCTAAGTGTGTATTCCCGTAATCAACCTTTCGGTTCCTGTATCATATTTTATTCTCAGACCGATACAGTGAGCTCCTTATCACGGTCACATTTCCACATCAGTCAGTAGTGGCTCACAAGAGAGTCTGAAAACAGACTCACACAAATATGGCAACTGATTTTCTTACAAAGCTGCAAGGGCAGTTCAGCGGAGCAAGGAAATAATAAATGATATTTATTTTTTAATGAATGATGTTGGAACAGACATTCATAAGCAAAGAAAATATGAATCTCACTCTATACCTCATGCCTTACACAAAAATTAACTGGAAGTGGATCATAAGTCTAAATGGAAAACTTAAGATTTCTAACTTTTAGAAGAAAATATAGGAGAAAATCTTTGTGGCCTTGGGTTAGTGAAAGAGATCTTAGACGTGACATGAAAGCCTAGGGTCCATGGGAGAAAAATTTGGTAAAGTGGACTTTATCAAAATGTAAAACCTTTGTTCTGTGAAAGACACAGTTAAGAGACTAAAAAGACCCGTTACAGATTGTCACATAAGTGACAAAGTACTTGTATCCAGAATGTATAAAGAACCCTCAAAAAAAAAAAGAACCCTCAAAGCTCAGCAAACAGTCCAATTTAAAAATGAACAAAAGGCTTGAACCTCCCTAAAGAGGACCTACGATGGCAAACCAGCACACAAGGACCTTGTGTCCCCGGCCAGCAGGGACGGGCATGTTACAGTCACAGCGGGGGCCACTGCGCACCTATTAGAACAGCTAAATATCTCTTCAGAGACAGCACTGAGTGCTGACGGGACTCCAGAGTGACCACAACTCCCTAGGGTACTGACGGGGCTGCCAAATGGCACAGCCACGGTGGAGAACAGCCTCTTACGATAAAGCTAGACATCCCCTTGTCATACGAGCCCACAGTCCCTCTTCTGGGTGTGTGCCCAAGAGAAGTGAAGGCTAGTGTTCACAGACAGGTTTAGAGCAGGTGTGTTCATAGAATTCCCAAAACTAGAAGCGAATCGATGTCTTTCATTGGCTGGAGGAGAAACAAGCCGGCACCCTATACCACGACACAGTACGCGGCCGTGGGAAGGAACGAGCCACCCACACGCAAATCTGGAGTGCTCTCAGAGACCGTGACGAGCCAAAGAAGCCAGGCTCAGGCGGTTCTGTGAGGAATCATTCCGCTTCTAGGCCTTTCTCGAAAAGACAAAGCCATGGTATCAGAGGGCACCGCAGTGCTTGCCAGGGTTTAGGGGTGACTCCAGAGGGCAGCACTAAGGAGCTTTCCGGGGCGACGGCGCTGTTCTCTCTCCCGATCGCCCCTGACCGCCGCGGTGGTTACACGAGTCTGTGGTTACACGAGTCTGTACGTGTGCTAAAAACCGGAAACAGCTTTACTGTGTGTGTATTTCAACCCCCAGCCACAAGAATGTGAACAGATGCTGCCCTCAGTCTCGAGCGTAGCTCCTTTCTCACGCAGACCTGGTTCTTTGGGTGCAGGTTACAGCTGTCAGAGAGGGCGCGGCGCGGGGCGGAGGAGCGGAGCCACAAGCTGCAGCAGGAGCTGGGCGGCCGGACGAGCGCGCTGCAGGAGCAGCTCTCCCAGCTGCACGAGCAGTGGTGGGCGGGGCACGGGCGGGGCCGGGCGGCAGGGGGCGGGGCGGGCAGCTCCCGATTGGGCGCAGGCCGCAGGCGGTGTCCCTTCGGAGCTGACCCCTGCAGAGGCTGGAATCAGGGTATGTGTCGGGCCCCGTGATGAGAAATGCCAGTGTCCCCCTTTCCGAAGTGAGAGCGCTGGTTCAGGGGCTTCGGGAACGTCCCAGGGCCACTCAGCTGGTGAGAGGAGGAGTGCCGGAGCTTTCTCCTGCCTCCACCCCCTGTCTTCCAGTGGGAGCTGGCTCTGGGTTGGAAAAAGCAGAAGACATTCTGCAGTCTCTCCTCTCAGGTCTCCGCCTCGGTAGAGGATCCCACTGGTGTGGTCCCAACTGTTTTGAGGCTCTTCTCCTTTCTGTCCGCTCACGTGCTGTCGCGTGCATGCCTGCCCATCTTCCCCTGGCGAGGTCCTGGTCTTTCCTCTGGAGGGGCAGGTGGCCCTGGGGGAGAGGGAGCCTGGGTTCCCTGCTCTGTGACGGGTTTAGGTGCACGTGTGGCACTTCCGATTCCTGTCAATTCCCCATTTTCTGTGCGGAGAATTGGGTTGGACATTGTGCATTTTCCACGCACTTCTCCCACTGAGACTAACTCGAGTTCATTTTGGGAAAACAGCTCAAGTCTAGAGAAAGAGTTGAAATCAGAAAAAGAGCAGAGACAGGCTCTTCAGCGAGAATTACAGCAGGAGAAAGACACTTCCTCTCTACTCCGAGCAGAGCTGCAGCAAGTGGAAGGATTAAAAAAGGTAAGGCAGCTGTCCGGGGGAGGGAAAGAGCTGCTGACGTCTCCAGGAGCCACACGGAGTTCCCACCCCCACCCCCTGGCACAGCCAGAGCCGCCCCGTGGAGCCTCTGCTCGAGGGGGCCGGTGCACACACACTGGCCGCTCGGGGAGCAGTGCGGTGGGGACAATAAAACAGGGAGACGCCCCGCGGTGGTGGCAGTAGTCCAGGACGCATGCCAGGGAGGTCAGCTCAGGGCAGGAGCGAGGGCCAGCCGTGCAGAGAGGCGAGTGAAGGACGGCTCAGGCAGACTGCAGGAAGCGCGAGGGTCTGTGGCGGTGAGGCGGAGAGAAGGGCCGTGAGGCCGAGTCCTGGCACGCAGAGGAAGGAGGCGTTGGGAGCTGCGGCCTTGGGCGGGCAGACCGATCGCAGACCCCCAAAGCCATGCGAAGAGATTTGGATCTTCTCCGGAGCGCAGTAGGAAGCTAGCGGAGCCAGTTCGTCTTAGGACGGCCCACCAGCTCCTGCGTGGGAACGGGGGGTGGGTTCGCAAGAAAGGAAACAGTGATCACGAGCACTTTCCAATGGGTGCCAGTCCACACCTTCCCCCAGAGCGGCTTGGCCACTCTACCCAGGGTCGGGTATCCTGGTTCCCCAGAACCATCTGGTCCTGGTCCCAGGCCACCCCTGGGAAGCCAAGCGAACCACAAGCCTCCTGTCCCCTAGACGAGACCCCAGTCTCATCTCTGCCTGGAGTCACCTCAGTGCTCTGGAGAAGGCGAGGCCTGGAACCTGTGGCGAAGCTTCAGAGAGTGCAAGGGGGTTGGGGGCCCAGAGTAGCATCTTGGTCTGCTTGCAGAACTAGACCTCCCAGGGAACCCAGGCAGGCCGCAAGGTTTCCCCCGTGATAAAACCCCCAGCTGTCTCCCGCAAAGGCGGGAGGTGCCCACAGTGCTAGTGGGAGCTGGCTGCAGCCTGGGCTGCCAGGGGGTGCCTCTGGCCTAAGCGGCTTCTCCCGGCGGGACCGGCACACCATCCACACACGTGCCCTGGCGGAGGAGCCTTGGAGATTCCGTCATGTTGAACATGGTCGTGGGTACTGCTGTGCAGTCTGAACGGGCCCACGACAACCCTTTGATCTCTGTTGGAACACGTCTAAGAGCCCATCCCGGGGAGCCCAGTGGGTCAGGGGTGCAGACCACTGGGGAGGGGAGAGGTTCCTCAAGAGCCTCTCAATCTGAGAGGGGAGGAGAAGAAATGGAGAGCAGAAGAGGACTTCTAGAAAGTTCTGCATCTTGCCTCCTTTATTCCACTTCAAAATTCCACTTTGGTCAAAGATTTGGATTGCACACCCTCCTGCCCCCTCCCACCCGCACTTATGTACACACACAAGAAACAGAACATGTCTGACGTCGTCAGGGTGCTCTTGTGAGTCTGTGTCACCCACCAGGCTCTGGGGCAGAAGGCCCAGGGGGCAGCTGGGAGGGACGTGCCCACCACTCAGGCCTAAGCCCTGTTGCTACCCGTCATCAGCCCTGAACCCCAAATCAGTGTCCTGGGTCTTCGTCAGGGCCCTCGCCAGCCTGTGTCCTCAAGGGTCACCGGCCCCAGATGACAATGCTTATCAGCGTGTGACCGTCACTCCTACACGCGAAGTGGTCTCAGTGCACGAGCTCCCCCATCCTGGCCTTCATCAGCCTCGTTCGTTCATTCGTGGGAGGTTTCGACCAGGCCTTTCCAAAGAAGCGTTTATGCAAATGAGCCTTGGCCGCGCAGGTGTCCCCCACTTCTGCTCAAGGCTCATCTGTGCGCGTTCTGAGGCAGTTCTGTGTTTACACAGCCTTTTAATAGCAACTCAGATGGGCAAGGGTTCCGTCGCCCTGTGCGGGTGACTGCACATAGCTGTTCTCCATCCCACGTCACGGTCCCCAGTGCGGGTGCCCATTCCGGAGAAGCAGGCTAGTGAGAAGTGACCCCCGAAATAACCCCACCTCGAATGAGATTAACACAACAAAACTGCTTTTGCTCTTGAGAAACACTCTGACCTGCTCGTCGCTGCAATTACGTGAGCGCGCCGGGCCTCTGGTTGGTCCATTTTAGGAGCTGCGGGAGCTCCAGGACGAGAAGACGGAGTTGCAGAAGGTTTGCGACGAGCAGGAACAAGCCCTCCAGGAAATGGGCCTGCACCTCAGCCAGTAAGAAGCCCGCCCCCTCCCCTGCCACCTGCGTCGCGGCCACTGGGCCTGCCCCCACGCCCCGAGTCACACCAGCCTGCCCACTGGGCCCTAAACCAACTTCTGCTGTCCGGGGGCGGGGGGGGCGGGTCAGGCAGGAGGCCGGCCAGGTGTTCGAGGGCTGCCCCCCAGGAAGTCAGGCCTCGGAGACACAGCGCCAATTGAACTGATGAATTAGGAAGTCCCTTCTAGTGAGCTCTCCGGTTCATTCGCTTGGCCTCTAGGTCCTAGGTGAGCCGGGGGGACGGCGGTAGGGTGCTTGCTGGGCCCGCAGTCAGAGCAGGGGGGCCTTCCACCTGCTGTAGCAGAAGCAGTCACCGCCTCCCTTTCTGGATATTCGTGCCCGCCAGCATCTGTCTGTCTGTCCTGCTGGGTGCTGCTGAAGGAGCACAGACCTCGGTCCCTCTGTCTCTCCTTTGACCCGACAGCCCTCCTGCCCGGGGTTCCCGTCCCACCAGGTTGCTCTGGCCGGTCCAGTAGGTCACACTGTAGCTTGTAGAATTTGTTCATTTGTGTGATATTTGCGTTTTCGAAGCCACTGGGGAGCTTTGTTCTCCCTAGGAGTCAGGACTCTGGGTTGCAGAGGGGCAGAAATCCAGCTCAGGCCGTCTCAAGGCAAAAAAGCCATTGGAACTCAGTCTCTCCCTCCTCCTCCGCCCTCCTGTGTGCTGCTCCCTCACCGGTGGCTCTGGTCCCCAGCAGAGTCCTGTTCTGGCTTCTGCCCCAAACACGGTGACTGGAGATGGGGGCCCCGTGGGAGCCTGTGACCAGAAGAGGTCCACACACGGGGACCGACAGAGCAGCAGCTAGAAACACACTGCAGCAGCACGCGTATCAGTGAGGCTGGGCTGGGCTGTTGTGTTGAGGACGTGCGACGTGGGCAGGGATCCCCGAAGAGTTTCCTTGGTACTTCCTCCCTGCCTCCCACTCTCTTCCCTCCCATCTTGCAAGCTGATACGAGGTGACAGAAGGACAGGGCTCTCCTCAGATCCTTCCACCAGCTAGACGCAGCTGCCCGGTTTCTCTGTCTGGGCAGCGTCCGGATCCTTCCCAGGTTGGGTTTCCCAGGGACCTGCCTGCACATTCCGGCTGCCGCCTCGACCTGGGGTCCTCCAGTGTCTCCCCCCGGGCAGCCTCCGGTCCTGTCGGGCCGCAGGCCTGTCTCGGAGCTGCTCGGGGCGGACCGAAGGCCCCGATGCTCAGTTTCCCAGTCCTCCCTGGAAGTCTCGTCTGTGTCTCAGAGCCCTGCCACTTTGACCCTTCGGTTGATCCGGTGACAGTTTAGGCCAACGTCACGCAGCCCGCAGTTACGAATACATACTGTTTCCTTTTCTCTGGTTTGATTCTGCCAGTGTAGAACATGCGCAGGCCTGTGTTCTATGTGGACGAGTAAGGAATTGTTCTTCCCCTAACGAGGATGGAGCGAGAACAAGTGAGGCTGTCCTCGGAGCAGGACTGTTCTAGAAGGAGCAGGAAGGGGCGCGTGTCCCACGCAGGAATGGTGGCCCGGAGAAGCCAGGAGCCTGACTTGTAGGAAATTATTCCCAATTTTTAAAGATTTCATTTACCTATTTGACAGCGAGGAAGGAATACAGCGGGGAGCGGCAGAGGGAGAGGGAGAAGCGGGCTCCCTGATGCGGGGCTCCATCCCAGGACCCTGGGGTCACGACCTGAACCGAAGGCAGCCGCTTAACAACTAAGCCACCCAGGCATCCCTTCCAATTTTTAAATGGTTGTAACTACTTCAAAGTTTTTTGAAACCTTGCAGGCTCCACAGTCTTTTGGGACCGCGTTGGTCCACAGGCTCCGCCTCAGAGCGCAGCCGATGTGAGCCAACATGAGGAGGTGACTCTGGGATGGTAGAAGGCAGAAAGCATGTTCTGGAACAAGTCCTACTCCCTGTCACCCTCCCCAAGCCAGACAGACAGTGGCTGTGGGCTCGCTGAGTTTGAGAGCCTCTCACAGCTATGAATCACCTTTATCTTTTTTTTTAAGGTCAAAGCTCAAGATGGAAGACATCAAAGAAGTAAACAAGGCACTGAAGGTACTGGGTCACTGACGCTGTGAGCCTCAGGACCCCTGCCCCCGGCTTAGAGCTCATGCTAGTGCCCTGGGCGCCTAGCTTCTCCGGAGTCGGGGAGGGTGTGCCTCCGAGGCACCCGAAAATGCCGCCCAGAGCCATGTGACCCGGGGATGTGTGACACGGACAGCGGCGGGGCCCATCCCAGAACCTTGGTGCTGATTCCGGCCCCTCAGCCCTGGTTGGACAGCAGGCCTAGGTCACGGGTGCCCAAGTGAAGGGAGCGAAAAGTGGCCAAAGAGACCCAGGGATTTTTGAACAGGGAGCATGAGACCTCTCCCAGCGGGTGAGGGGCCCAAGGCCACCCAGGGAGAGCGGGAACGCGTGGACCAGGTGACCCGGTGCGGGCGCCAGGCTGGCCAGCTGGGGGTGCACACAGGGGAGAGGTGGGGGCAGTTCAGAGAGGAGGGACGGCCCACCGGCGACAGGCGAGTCCGCTCTCTGCCGGATCAGAGACCCTAGCGCCTGCCCGGTAGGGGGCGGCGGACTGTCCCAGCCGCTCGCAGCGGCCTGGACGTGAACTTGGTGGCACGCACTTCCCCTCCCTTGTACCCGGGAAGCTCCTTGAACAGAACCGCTATGAGCAGCGCGTTTTCCACCCCTGCCCTGCCCAGATGTGTCGGACAGCGACGCCCAGCAGCACCACAGGGACGACTGTCGGGCATGGAGCTGCAGCTCCTAAGGTCGCTCTGTCACCAGGGAGGGTGATGGCCGCCAGATGCAAAGGAGCCAGAAAAGCTCATCAGGCCTTTGGCCCCTTTGAGTGCCCAGTCCCTCCAGCTGAATAAATGGCACATTCTCGTTGTCCTTTAGAAAGATCTCCAGAAAGGCAGCTTTAAAGCCTCAGCTCCCACCTCCCCACATTGTGCTGAGGATCGGGGGCTTACCATGTGGACCAGGGCCTCCCAGTCCCCCTAGTCTCCGGTCTGCAGCACTGGAGCTCCAGCCCCTCAAAAGGCCCTGATGGTGGGCAGTCACAACACAGCTACGGGTCTGTCAAGAGCCAAGCCGGAAAATGGGATTTTGTTGTGGCCTTTTCCCCGCAGGGCCACACCTGGCTGAAGGACGACGAAGCCACGCACTGTAAGCAGTGTGAAAAGGAGTTCTCCATCTCCCGGAGGAAGGTACATGGGGGTGGCCCCGTACCAGCTCCCACAGGGGCTCCCCTTCCACCCCGTCCCGTGGGACCGGGGCCACCTCATGGCCATGGCACTCGCTGGTGTGCTGGCCCACACAGATGGCTTCCCAGCTTGTCCCCACCCGTCCTTTCAAGGATGAGCAGATTTTTTTGGGAATTGGGGCTGCTCGCATAAGGAACATGAAAGTTCATTGTCAGCAACAGGACCAAAATCTGGTTAAATCAGGCAGAAACAATCCAGAGAGAACCTGTGGTTGGCGGGTCCCAGGACAGGCATCCACGTGGCACCTAGAGCTCACTGGCGACCTGGGCAGGGCCCGTGCCCCAGGGCCTCTGACTCTGCCTTCCGGTTCCGGAGCGGGAGGTCCTGCACCGGGCCTTTGGTCCAGCGTTGTTGGGGCTTTGATGGACCCGCTGGGCAGGACAGGGGCAGGACACGGATCCCTAGCAAAACTGGAAATCTGTACAGCCCACAAACTACCCTACCCCCCACCTTGTGGCTGTGCATTCTCCCCTGTCCCCGTCTCATCAGGCCTCTGGAAAAAGAAAACTCCCCAAACCTGGCCCGTGCCGCACAGTAGGTCCAGAGGTGGAAACGGCCCTCTCGAGGCTGCCTTTGAGATCAGGCTCCTGCCCAAGGCCTGCTGGAGGTTGGGGCCTTGCAGTTCCCACGCCTGAATGGCCTGGCCGGGGTCCCGCCTGATGGAGGCAGGCAGGTTGGCAAAAGCTACGTGGATGCTTGTCTCTACCATGCCCAAGGCGTCCGCGGCGCTGAACAAAGCCAGCCTCCCCCAGCAGGAGGCGCTGGCCACGGAAACTTTGGGTTTCCAGCAGGTGCGGGGATGACAGGGAGTGTGGGCTCTCCATGCAGCAGCTCTGGTAATACGGTTCCAGAGCCTCAGTCCTACAGGTGCACACCCTCCACCCACACCCCCCGGACCTTCAAGGACCCTACACGGAGGAGCCGAGGTCTACAAGGACCCCTCCCAATGGACACTGGCTTCTGGGGGAGGGATTCTATGGCGTTAGGCAAACTTAGAGGCCCGTGGCCCACCCTGACTGCCTGTCTCCTGTTCTCCAGCACCACTGCCGCCACTGTGGCCACATCTTCTGCAACACGTGCTCCAGCAACGAGCTGGCTCTGCCGTCCTACCCCAGGCCCGTGCGGGTCTGCGACAGCTGCCACACCCTGCTCCTGCAGCGCTGCTCCTCCTCCACCGGCTCCTGAGCCTCGGAGCCTAGAAGCCTCGAGGGCCCCGGGGAGACCTGGGGGCCGACGGGGGCAGGCAAGTCTGCTGCCCGAGGGAATCGCAGGAAGGACTCCACCCCTCGCGGGGTCAGCCCGGGAGGTGCGCACCTTTTCTGAGCATCCGGATTGAAACTCTTCCTTCTCCCTTGGCCGCCATCACCAGCTTTGGCTCCCATGTAACTTCATGATTTTGCTACTGTCATTTTTCACTTTTCACAGTTGAGCAAGCGGTTTTCCAGCAGTTGTACTAGTGTAGTGAGCACCCCGTTCCCCTCCCCCCGCACTGTGCCTTCCTGCTTCCCCGCCGAGAGAGCGGCTGTCACACCCTTGTGAATACGTCTCTAGACCTGCAATAAAATCCTTTATTTTTCACTGTGGTGCAGAATAAGTCGGCCTCTGCAGGAGGCCTCAGAGCCACCCCGTGTCAGGACGGGCCATTACCTCCACCAGCAGGCACCGAGGAAGTGACCTTACCCCCCACTCGGCTCAGAAGGTGTTCCTGTAAGCCACAGGGAGCTGACCCAGGGGATGACAGGGCTTCATCTAGCGCACTCCAGATGGAGACACCTGGGGGAAGCACCTGCCAGGCAGCCATTTACTTTCCCAAGCGGTGCTGGGACGGGCGCTGTTGGTCTGCTGTGAAAACGGACTCTGCGCATGCTCTCCCCCACCCGACAGGGGTCCAGGTCTCGAAAGTTCAGGTGAAGGAACCGAAACTAGTGCCGTAATGCTGTCCAGACTAGTCCGTCCGTCCGTCTGCAGAGCCCTTGGACACCCCCTGCTCGCTGCCCCGTGCCCCACCCCCTCGTCCCCTGGCCTGCTTCCTTGTCCAGCCCCTGCTGGAGGCCCTGGCTCGCTCCTTCGTGGGCTCCGACCCCGCCGCCTGGCCCGGGGAGGTTAGGTCCCAGGATCTGCAGGCCCAGCTCCAAAGCCATGTTCCTTCGGGCTGCAGGTTTTCACATCGTATCAGGAAGAACATGGCATTTGAGCGGCTACCAGGGGGGCCCCCCCTCCCCTTCCATCCCTTCCTCTAAGCAGCTTTTTATATCTCATCCAGGACCCAGCTTTTTCCAAAAATGCTTATGTCCTGCTGCACTAACCCCAACCGGTCTAGCAGTAGAGATCGGTACCTTGTTCGCAACGCACCCAACTGGGACTCCGACTTGCTGGGGAGCCTTAGGCATGTTGCTTCAGCTCTGGGCCTTAGCGCTCATCTGCACACACAGAAAAGGAAGCAGGAGATACCGGACTCCTGGACTGTTCAGACAACTCAGTAAGTAGGATTTCCCACCACCGCGTGGCCCTCAGCGCTCTTCCCTGTATCATAACCAATTTCCTCCTCACCTCCCTTCCCCACCCACAAGCAACAGATGTCCGACGGGCATTATTACACAGGATCCCTCTGCCACAAGTTACCAAGTATTTAGCAGCTTGAGACAGAACTTTCCTCCTCACATAACAGACATGCCCCTGGACTTTGGAACCCTCCGGCTGTGGTCTGGCCCGCGCCAACGAGGGACCACAGATGGCCTAGGGCAGTGCTGCTCAAGCCGACATGCACAGGTCTGCTACCCAGGGACGGGCATCACGTTAGAACGCCAACTCTCAACGGCATCCGGAGGTTCTGGTCCCGCCTAGCAAGCGCCCGGGTGGTTCTGAGGCAGGTCGATGGAGCACGAGGTTCCAAAGCACCAGGATGGCCCAAGACTCACTCTGCAGAAGCCAAATGCTTCTGCACGCCCTCAACCTTCCTGCCCGCATCTCTAGTTACAGCCCCTCCTCTTCCTCCGACAGGCTCCTCTCGACGCACTCTTTCCTTAGATACAAGGTAGCTGACGGACCCAGGGAAGGAACCCTCCTGGGGCCTTCTCCGTACGGACACTGAGTGACCCCGCCAAGATCCCAGGGGCAGTACTAGATCGAGAACACAGCCGAAGACCAAAGGCTCAGATGTGCCTCCCCCGAAAAAACTGCTGCTCTACACCGTTAAGACCAGCTGGAGGACACGTGCCAAGTCTAATAACCCTTCCACACCCCAGCCCCCCTGCAGACCTTCTGCAGACCTTCCCCCTCCACCACGGGGGAGAGCACCAGCCGGCAGGGGTGCACCCAGACCCGACTGAGGGCATGGAGCAGGGCAGGGTGTGCAGGGCCCTTGGTGCACACGCTTGTGTGATCTGCCATCTACAGACGCTTAGAAACCTCACCCAAGATCAAAGAGCATCTTCGGCAGTCACGAGTGAAAATGGCTTCAGATCCTCAATCCGGCTTAAGCTTCAGTCTTTAGTGGAAGGATCTGAGGGACTCTGGAGAAACCTTTTAAAAGGTGCTTAATGCCAGCTACTCAGTAAAGTTCTACCAACACGGATTTCAATCACTGAAATTAAACTAGTCCTTGCTCAGAAGTGCAACTGGTTTTCTGCCTCAGACACTAAGGAATGAATTCTGCTCTAAGTGGACTTGATCTTTAAGAATCAAACAGTAAGACCGAAAGACTCCATTTGAAAGCCATTTATAAGCTAGCTCCTAGAACCCTTCCTCCCCCCCCCCCCGTGCCCCATGTAATAAGCAAAACTTCAAAGAGGCCATCAGAGTGGGAAGGAAAGCTCCTGGTGGGTCCCCCCACCCCTTGCCTCCAGCACTGCCTTCTCAGCCATGCCTGCCACGGGCCTCCGGGGACATGCAGATCATGCGGTCAGAGTAGTGCCACCTCTCCCTGGGTTTTGTGCAAGCGCTTAGCAAGTCAAGGGCAGTTCGGGTTAGGTCCTGTGCAGCCAGGCCAAACACGCAGCCCTTCCATAAGGGCCCCCAAGAGCTACATTTACCTTCAGTCGCACCGGAGGGAAGAGGAGTCGGCCGACATCTACACAATAGCCTCGGCTATGGAGCCTCTCTGCCACAGCCAGAGACGTGGGCCACTGTCACCTACGCCCCAGGCAGGAAGAGAGCACCAAGAAACAGTCCACATGACACTGAAGCACAGACAAGACAAAGTGCAGTTTTTAAAAGGAAGATTTATTTGACAAGTTTCACTTAGCGCAATACACCTAAAAAGGAAATCACGATACAAGGAAAGGTTTAAATCAAGGCCTCAGAATTTCATACAAACACCAAGACCAAAATCCTAACGTATGGTGTTGCGTCTCAAAGTCCCCCATTAACTTAAAAAAAAAAAAAAAAAAAAAGCTTCAACTTACGTGCCTTAGAGGTTATTAAATGAAACTAGAATTAACAAACATGCCAAATGTGTTCACTTTTAATTGTAGACACAGCTCCTATATTGAGTTTTACAAAAAAAGCATGTCTTTCAACATGCATCCCAACAGTGTTCAATGTAATGTGGTAGAAGAGCAACATTTAACATAATTCAACTGCTTTAACCTAAATACACTTGCTGCTTAAGTACATCCTACAATAGAACTAGAGAAAAGCTGAAAATTGTTTAACAGTTAAAGTTTACTCAGTTGTTACATCCTAGATGAATGTTTGTGTTCAAAAATACTGAACCTTAAGTCTTTAAAACAATCCTGATTTCCACTTAGAGTAAGCATCAATCACAAGCTTGTATTGCAAAACTGTTAAACTTTTTTCTTTTAAAAAAACGTTGACCAAGAGTCAGTGATCAGGATCAGTTACATTCCCCATCCACCACTCATACTGGACATGCTAGACATCCCTCCCATTCCGTTCACGCCCATAGATGCTCGGCTTCCACTACTGTAGTAGCTGCTGTTCACTGCTCCTTGGCTGCCTGCAGAGAGAGCGATGTGACAAGTCAGCAGAATCATCAGATCATCAGCCAAATAAAATATAGCATTCCAAGAAAAAGTTTAAAAAGTATACGAGTACAAATGGCTGCTGTCCAAGTGGCGAGAAGCATGTTTGGGAAAGGGGACTCCCGACTCCAAACAAGTCTCAATTAACCCCTTTTCTCTGCAGTACCAACTTGCCAGACTCTTGTGCTACCATTTAATTGGATGCTTCAGGATCAACATAGAAAATTAAGTTTAAAGGAAAACTAGTGTTTTTCAAAAATTGCAAAATTACTTCATGTTGTTTTTAAAGCTAAGCAAGGCATTTTAAAAAAAAAAATTTACCATAAACATTCACAATGTGTTCATTGAATGGCATATATGAATAGGGAGGACGGGGGCAGTCTCCTTTTCCTATTCATGGTGGGCAGGAAGTGAGACGACAAAGTTGGGACTAAAGGCAACTCACTGTGCCCAAAATGGCAGCCTCCATGGAGTTAAGTCAGAGCCATTGACTGCTATAGAAAGTGTTATTACAACATATCAGTATTTGCTATTGGGAATTTAAATTATATTTTTTGAGAAAATATTTACCTATGCAATGTTTGATTGAAAATCACTGGAGTTTTCCTGTAAAACTTGGTCTGCAAAAGGATTTTGTAGGGTAAGACTATAATACCAAAATCACCATTCTTTAGACCAATTGAAAAAAAAAAATAAAAGCAATCCTAGGATAAAACTGACTAGTAAATACGGTCCTAAACCCAACCACCATTCTACTATTTAAAATTCTCCCTCCATCTAAAATGGATTCAATGCTAACCAAAAGACAGAAAAAAAAAATTCAACACTTTTAATTTTTTAATAAATGGAGGCAGATGTTTGCTGGCTCGACATTATTCCAAGTTGCAATGACTAGTTTTAATTTATAGAACACTTCCCCCTCCCAATGATTGGTTCTGAAAATTAAGCTATTAAGAACAAGTTATATTTGGATCAAAAGCAAACATTTATTAACCCAGTTTCACCAAAAAGGAGCCTGCATATTCCCCCAACTAAAGAAACCTGCCTAAAACTTATTTCGAGTACATAAAAAAACACACTTACCATATCCACTCATGCTGCTCTGGCCGCCATAGCCGCCTCCATAACCACCACTCAGCTGCTGACTGGCTGGGCCGCCGTAACTGGACTGGTTTGCTGTTAAGTTAAGAGAACATTAGGACCTTGTTCCATATGTAATGTGGTACCTGCTGGTACCGGGCTTGTAATTCTAAATCTATGATTTTCCAGTCTTCACCTGACATCACTATAACCCTCTGCCTCCTCCTGCCTATTGCCTATGACCAAACTACCTTTCTACTCGTCATATGAACTAGACAAACATTTCTAAACCAAAATGCCAACAGTATGCACATCAGCAGGACTAAATCCACGTGATTCTGTTAAGTAGAGGCATTCTAAGACCTTAGGATACTGCTTAACTGGATTTAGTGGGGTTTCCCCCATAATTTGATAGGTCATACACAGGTTATCACTGAATACCTAATTATGCCCAACTAACCATGCCCAAAACTTTACTGTCGTGTTTTTAACTAAGTATTCATTTTAAACTTCTACTTCATACTTAAGACAATTCAACTAGTTTCTCCAGTCCCCTCCCCCAAACTACTTAAAACTAGTTATCTAAACAGTTTTATTAACTCACAAGGATTTAAATAACCCAGACACAATTCAAATGGAAACCTCTTTGCCTAACTTAATTATGCTAAAGTCATTAAAATATAAATTAGCTTAACTTACATAATCGACTTATATAGATATAAACGTTTTGGTTTTTAAAAAAACTAACGATATTTACACAAGCCCATGCCTCCCATCATTTGGCTACCATAAGCACCACCGCTTGCTCCTGCTGTAGAATTCAAGAAGAGTTCTACATATCTGTGTTCTGAAATGAGAGAAAAGGCATACAAGGTTAGCTTAAAAAAAAGACACTAAAGTGATATTTACACAAACCCATGCCTCCTAGCATTTGGCTACCGTAAGCACCACCGCTTGCTCCTGCTGTAGAATTCAAGAAGAGTTCTACATATCTGTGTTCTGAAATGAGAAAAAAAAAAGTTTGAAAGTGTTTGTTGGTGAAAGGAAAAAAGATAAGCACTTTAAGTTCTTAAACAAGTAGATCTGTGAACTTCCAATACTTTTGGTAAAAAAAATTCTAGCTGCTTCTCAGCTGATTACACTGGTTTCAAAAACCAGCCTTTTGATTTAAACATTCATCTAAATTGTTTAAAGTTTATCAATTAAGCATATACTTCTAAGTCCACGTTATCACAAACCCCTTTTCACGATCATACTAATTTTTAAAACCCACATGCTTTTTCGACACATACCAAAGAACTAACCCATTACTGGAGAACACATTTCTTATACATCCTTACTATTTATCACAAACGTTGGTCACTCAACCATCTGTTAAAGAGACCCCAAAATACTTAAAACCACACTTACGCATATTTGCTTTGTCTTTTGACATAGCTGCCACAGCATCTTCATGAGTTGCAAACTCGACATCTGCTTCACCAGTTACTCTGCCATCAGGACCAATTTCAATATGTACTCTCACAGGGTTGAGCGGTGAAAAAAACTAAACACAAGGTATTTCAGAGAACGAAGTCAAAGATTGACCGTTACAAACAAGCACAATTTATAACCTACTGTTTCACTTAGAGTAAGAACCAAATTTTTACTGCTATCCTGAACCAGACAACTGGTAAATTTATCCTACACTTACATTATAAATGTCGTTCTCAGTAGCTCTGTAAGGTAACCCCCGCATGTGTACACAATGTCCTGTTGTGCTCTGGAAAGTAGAGCCACCGTCCCCGTATCTGTGATCAGACATTCCTGAAAAACAGTAATTGAGGTCTAGATTGACAAGAGTGTTAAGTATCCTTCAGTTGAGAAATTCAATTCTTACCTTACCTCTTCCAAATCTATCCGACCCGAATCCATAGCCATCATTATAGCCGTTATAGTCATCATAACCTCCATAACCTGAAAGACAGTAAGTACCATCAACCAAACGCAAACAGTTACAGGAGGAACAGACCTTATGATGCCTGCGTGTCCTCACGTACCTCCACCATAAGCACCACGCCTCATCCGTTCAAAGCCAGCTCCCCTGCCAATGCTGTTATACCCTCTGCCAGCTCCAGGTCTGTCATAGGGACCTGGCCGCTGCATGGCCATAAGCTTTCGTGGTGGATCATAGTGAGTTCTAACTTCAGCTCGACTGCTCTTAAAGATTTCGATATACCTAAAGCATTGTTCATGAGGGAAGGGAATGGGGAAGGGAGAGAAAACATTAGTCCATTTCATACAGGTATTTAGTTACACAAGAAAACAATGTAGTCATAGCCATGAAACTGACTAATATTTAAAGCCAGATTTCTTATATTTGCATAGGCAATGACCAGAAATTCACTCAATTGTAAGATTTAATGTAAAATTCAGAGAGTAAAACTCACTCCTCTGAGGCAGAGAGCCCAACCTTAGGGGTAGAGAGGAGTGTCTAGAAATAAATGTCTCAGGAGGGAAAGAATTCCACTCAACTTTCAACATTTCATGTCTCAAATCCATTGGCAGCATGTGTAGCAAGTGGGCTAAAAAGCCAGCCTCCACCAACAGTCTAGCCCACACTACACATCTCCTTTCGCCAATACCCCAGGCCTATGCTTTTAGTAGGAATCAGCATAGGTAAGCGCATGCTTCAATGAAAAATAGTCACAAGCAAAGAGAATAAAACCTTTTGTGACAATTTCTTGAAAGCTATGCTTATTAATACATATGCAGAATATTTATACAGCAAGGAAAAGTTTGTTGCATTTCAACTTTAAAAACAAGATCAGAAAGTATCACATTTTCTTATGGTAATATTAATTTATTGGGTGGGTGTTATTACAGCTAAAGCCAGGTTTGCATTAACATTTGTTTAAAGCCATAGTCTCTCAACTCTACTGTTTAGAATTAGCCATCGTACACTATTGTCAGGGAGATCAAATTAACTAGGGACAATTTTAAAACCTAAACTTTTATCTCAACGCATTATGGGACTTTAACATAGGAAATTTGAAAATTGTGGCAAAATATCAATTAATTGGGACTAGAAGATAATTATTTCTTCCTTCTAAGCAGAGAGAATATGGATTTAATTGTTTACCATAAGAAAAGTGACAAATCCAACCAACCATCCATCCCCACCTGTGCCCTATTCTTTCCTTGTGTTTCTTTAGAGCCTTTTCAGCTATTTCCTGTGAAGCAAACTGCACGAAGGCCTCCCCCGTACTCCTCCCCTGGAAGTCCACCGGCAATGTTATCCCATTTGGCACGATTTCCAACCCTTCAACCCAAGGACAAATAACCCCAGTAGGGGGGCAATATTAACATCACAAGCCCAGAAATGATTCTTCTTATAGCTTTAAATAAACCAGAATTTTAACTTTAGGTGAACGGTATGCTTTCAACAAGTACTCTTTACATATGCATTGTAATAATATGAAGTTCCATTATTACAAAGTATAACTCAATTCTTAACACACCCCATGGCATAGTATGTAAAAAAAAAAAAAAAAAAGAAAGAAAAAAAAGAAAAAACAAAACAAAAAAAACAAAAACAAAAAACACTTGAAACACAGGATGCATTAAGAATTCAACAATTAACACTCTAGTCTATGCAAATTAATGTTGAGAATTACACAAGAATTTAATAGTTTCAAGCATTAAATACAACAGTTACTAAACTTAAAAACACACCTTCTACCTCATTTTATATTTCAATGTTTTAAGTTAGTGGAACTTCAACTTTTAAAAAAATTACACATTTAAACATTTTATATACAAATTGAAACATTGCTTTAAGTCATAAAATTGACAAACATACAATCTAAACTTTGCAACAAACGACTGATCTACACAGCACAATCATGCACTCTTATGCTCTAACAGTAGTATGATTCACTTCTGGAAATTCCGTCTATGAAAAATCCTTTCCGTGGATACATTCCCAAGCTTACAAAAAGGGCTTAAAGCACTTTCCTAGAAGATATGAAATTATGTTCATATTTAACGTTGACAGATAGCATTCAATTCTCACCAATTTAGACAAAAACAATCAAAACAGACTTGATTTCAAAAATTCTGGCAAAATATTAGGACTTGATACATATCTAAGATTTTAATACATACTACACTGAACCATGAAAGGATTTGTTAATTCTTTATCACATCATGAATATTAAAAGTTACTTAAAATATACGATCTAACATTCTGCTAAACATGCAATTTTATCAGCTCTTCAGCATAAAAACATTCAAATACTTTAGGCCCAGAATAATTTCAAAACACTTTATGTATTTCAGATACTGAGATTACATTCAAACTACTCCTACATAGACTGACTTTTAGTAAGTTTATGTAATTCCCTGTCTAAACCAATCCTAAATTTTTCTCCCCCCACAAAGAGAATTAGACCATTAGACACATTTCTGGGCCCATGACCCAATGTGTCTTAAGACATAGGCACTTGCCATAAATAACAACCTGATACTAATCTAACGTTAAGGGATCTTACCTTTAACTTGGAAGTATCTTGCTGAACAGCATTGTAAGTAGTTAAGCTGTTGAGGACAATCCTCAAAGATCTACTCTGAACTTCAAACACTAAATATAGGCAAAGTTAGCATTTTGGAAGTACTTCATTTCCACCTTTAAGATGGGCTTAAATTATTTGAAGGTCTCCAGGAAGAAGAAAACATTTAATTCATCTGCATATGCTCACACCTGTTTAAGTATCTAAGCTACTGGACCTTAAGGTCTATTAAATCACATGTTGCCAGAAACTAGCCAGAACTCACTGCTCAGCATCAAACATAACTACATACCTGAGAAGAACTGAACAATTTCTTCCTTGCTACATCCAAAGGGGAGTCCTCTAAGCCGTACAAAGCCATCATTGGCCGTGTCAGGACTATTTGGACCAGTATGCTTCAACACCCAATCCATTTCAACGTTGTTTGACTTGAATACTGAAAGAGGTGCTTAGAATTAGTCAATTTTGGAAAGTTAGAGAACAAAGTTCAGACTTCCTGGGTCTTTAGATAATCTAGGAAGAGCTGCCATAAACTCCCTTAGATGACCATTTCCATGCGGTCAAATACCTAAAATTCAGAAGGGGTAAGATAGAGCTCTATGTGTTTAATATTTTATTTACTGTTACTAGGGCAACATAAATCAAACCTTCAACATATCTGTGTCCCATAGTTTCTCTGTCTTTTTTCAGGGCCAATTTGACTTCATCTTCTGATTCAAGTTCAACAAAAGCCTCGCCACTCGGTCTGCCTTCTCTGGTGTAGATGAAACGAATACCTTGAGCCCCATTTTGAATTTTGCAGTCTGGAAAGAAAACAACCGTTAATACAGAATTTAAAACTAAAAAACCACCTCTGGGTGATACAGATGAAACGCCTGTTCACTCCCCCGCTACAAAGCAGAACTTCTGCAAAGCCTAGGAATGACCCATAGTACTAACTGCCAGGGCCGCTTTCCAGTACTTAAGCACTTAGCTTCTCCCCCAAACTTTCTTATTCCCTGGACACCTTCCCATTGTATTGGATTTTCTTGATGCAATTCCTTATCAAAGAAATTGATCAAATTATCTCCAAGTCCTCTCCATTGAACATCCTTTGTAACCTCTCACAAATTAAGTCTGGACTTTCAATTTATGCCATTTTCTGAGTCTGGTTTCAAGTTTTGGTCTGGGGCATTTGATGGTTTTACCTTACTAGCAGCAACATACAATTTCTCCTGCGAATCCAAATTGCAGGGCCAATACTCACCTAAAAGGGATCAATGTTAGCAAGCTAAAATGCTGCAAGCTGCACAGCTGAAGCCAAACCCAGTCTTGCTCACTGCAAGGTGGCTTCCAGTGTACTTGGTTCTCGTTTTACAGGTCGTTTTCCGTTACCAACGCTAAATTCAGATAGTAAGTTAATCCTACAAGTGTCCTTCCAAAACCTGTAAATTTCTTCCAAATATAGCTGTATCAGTCTAAACTCACACTAACAATAGGAACACGGACATTTTGGTAGAAATTATTCAGGAAACCTACACACTGCAAAAAAGCTACATTGCAGACAAGTGAACTTCCCTGGGCTTCAGTGTCCTCAACTGTAAAGTGAGCCAGATCAAGAACTAGATGAGCAAGCAACTCTACACAATTACCAAATCTGAATTAAGAAAATTTTCTGAAATTAAGTGACATATCAACTTTCTGAAGTCGAAAGCCCCGCTTCAAGGACATACCGAAATTGTAAAGTTGTTGTACTTTAAGGATTTGCAAAAGGTTATTACCAACCATTGTTTGCCCAGCTAACTGGGCAATTTTCCCAAGATGGAGAGAGAAATCCCATTTATCCTTCCGAAAAGACAGCCGTAGAAAGACTGGTGCTTAAAGGTAGGTAAAGACGACAAAAAATCCGCCAGAGAGGCCGCACGCCCCCCCCCCGCACCCCCCCCCGAGGGCTCGGAGAGCGGGCGGAGCTTTCGCAATTTCCATTGCGTAACAGCGGCCGGCTAGGCGCGAGCGGCCCAGCGGGAACGTCTGCCGCCCGCGCCCCGCCAGGGGGCGCCCCGGGCCCGACCCGACCCGCCCGCCTCCCGGCCCCACAACCCGCCTGCCAGCCGGCCGGCCCCAGCGGCGAACTCCCGCCCGCTTCGAACTCACCGGAGAAAAAACGCTGCACTTCGTCTGCCGAGCAAGACCATGGCAAGCCCCGGACCTTCACCACGAATCCCTCTCCGCCTTCGGTGCCCAACATCATGGTCTCCTAGTGCGTCCTGGCGTCCACACAAACTGCAAAGCGGGGGACAAGCGTCAGACCGGGAAAAGGGTGAAATTAAACTGCCCCCGCCCTGGAGGCGCCCGCCGGCCCGCGGGGCCCGACGAAGAGCCGAGCCCGTGCGGACGCCCCAACCCCGGCGATACCAACACTCAACACCCCTTCGGCCAGCGACCGGACCCTCAAAGCCTCTCTGGACACCAGGTGCCGCTGCCCCAAGCCAAGGGGGCCCTGGCCTAGCGCCAGCGTGGAGGCAAGGAAATGGCGGCGGCCGCTTCCGCTCCGCCTCCTCCGACATCTCACACAATAGAGTCGACGCAGCCTGCAGGCCTCGGCGGCCCCGCCGCTACTCGGCCAAGTCCTCCTGGCTCCAGGCGGCAGCCCGCACCTTACCAGGGCCCCCCAGGCTCTACAGAAGTCTGGGGGCAAGCAATCTTCCTAAAAATGGCACCCTCGGGGACCACTGGGCGGCAAACACAGAGCGACAAACACTCACCTGAACACACGACTTCGGCGTGGCTGAGAAGAAATGGCCAGCAAGCGCCTGCGCAACCTAAATAAGGCCCTTTGAACAAGCTCTGCGCACGCGCAGCTAGGTGCCCGCGCCACCCCCTTGAGTCACACAGAGCTCAGACGCATGCGTAATTTCATGAACCAGCCCCCCTCCAGCCAGCGCACTATTTTGCGCATGCGTTTGGGGCTCATTCCCTCCCACCTTCATAAACCCACCGGGCTTTTTTGCGCCTGCGCCATCCCGCGATTATTGAACTTGGAGCCTCCGCGGTTTATGATTTAGTTTCATGCGCATGCGTCTTCTTTCAAACCGTTCTGTCGCCTTACCCGCCAGAATGGGGGAGGGGAATGGCGGCAATCAATTCCCCGTAGGGGCCGTATGTAAGGCAGTCCCGAGCTCTGGGTTGTGGTGAAGTGGCCGTGCTCCTGCGCCTACCCTAGCTCATTGTCCGCGCTCCGGGCCGACCTGAAGGGACAGCCGCTCCCTGCCCTGGCGCCGCCTCTACCCCGTTTCTCCGCAAGCCAGCCCATGACCACTTGGGCTTGTCCTGCGGGCTGCAACACCAATAGTACGTCCGAGGCGCGTATGCCTCCACTCCCCTTACCTGCCACCGTCGGGCCTGGGGCCCGGACCCGCGCGGGGTCCCCGTGCCCGTGCCTCGGTCCTGTACCCCGCTTTTGCCCTAACGAACTCGCACCCCGCGACCCCCGCTGCGGCGCCCCGGGGTAGGCGGGCCTTGAACGCCGCGGGGCGCTCGCACGAGAAGGGGTGGCCGGATGCCGCGTCCCGCTGCGCCTCGTGAGCGCCAGACTCCGCTCGTCGCAGCGGGTTCCCGCTCAGTTCTTCCAAGGCGAAGTGGGTACCGTTAGGTCCATTTCCCGGGTGGAGACACTAAGAAAAATGACCCCGGGTCTCCCCGTGTGCGCATATGGCACAAGATGAGTGAGGTTCGTGATTCCCACCAGCACTGCGGAGAAACGACCCGCCTGTCCTCTCCCGCTCAGGCCTGATGGACACAGGCCATAAAAACACATTAACAATAAGCTAGCGTGGGGCCTCTCCGAATGCCGCCATGGGAAGATGCGGGCGCAGCGTGTCCCTGCCGAAGTGCAATGGTCTGGAGTCCGAAAACAGTTCTGACATGTTTGAGAAAACTAGAGAAAGACATTGATGGAATAAAGAGGGACGGTAATCCAAGATAGGATCCCAGAGGTAGGGAAGGGACAGATCCTGAAAAGCTCTTGACCGGCCATTTAGGTCTAGGCAAGGGCATTAACTCCAAGTGCAAGGGGAAGACAGCAGCCAGTCTTCAACAGGGAGCACTAGGAGCTGTTTGTAAAGGAAAATTCAGTGGCTGGGAGCGAGAAGGACACAGAAGGAACAGGCAGGGTTAATCATGCTGCCTGCCCTCAGATGAAAACAGAGCTGGAGGAAATCACCAAGATGTGGGACTCCCAAATCCTAAGCAGACTCTGTGCTGAGCTAGGAGCCCAGACAGGCCGGATCTGTCTGTGGGTGATTCAAAAGTAAGGAGAACACTTTTTGCTCCTGGATGCTCTCTCCAGGATATCACAAAGACATCTCCAGAAGTTTCTTCTTCTAATTTTTTGTATTAATTGAGGTATAATTAACATCCGGAGGTGTCTTCTTAAAAGGTTACAGCTTTTGAGAGTTCTGGTCTTACTAAATGACCAAGGAACACTCGTTCGTGATCAGAGGAGGAAAAAACCCTGATCCCCTTGGTAGTGCATTAAAAAATCATGTTTTGACCTTTTAACAATATGGCCACACTCCTAAGATGTTTATTTTTCCTTTTTTTTTTTCTTTTTTCTGTAGTTTCCTGGGATTTCCTTCCATATAATGAGAATGTCTGGCTGGCTTAGTTGGTGGAGCACGTGAGTCTTGATCTTGGGCTTGTGAGTTTGAGCCCCACACTGGGTGTAGAGATTACTTAAAAATAAAATCCTTAAAAAAATAAATGTAATTATATGATCATCGTAGAAAGACTAGATCATTTCTTAGGATAAATTTGTAGAAATAAAATTACTCAACAAAAGGTTCTGAGTCTTGTGAAGGCCACTAACAAAGGTTATAGCATTTCGCAACCCTCTCTGTGGTGTATGAGGGTTCCATATCCCTTGTTTTACTGGTACTGAAATTTTCCTTTCCACTAATCTTTGCTAATGTATGCAAAAAACCATATCTCTAATTTACAGCTGCTTGGGTACTAGCAAGGTAGAATAAATTTTATCGATTTATAGCCAACGCCCTGTTACATAGATTGTCAGTTTGACTTCTTTCTCTAGTGATCTTTTGGATTTTATTAAGCCCTCAGCCACAGCTGCTCCAAATATTTTTCTGGTTCCTTACCTTCTCCTTGTTTTAATATTTATTTTTAGGGATTTATTTTACAGGTAAGGCACGAGCAAGAGGGGCAGAAGGAATCTCAAGCAGACTATGTTCTGAGCAGAGCTGACTCGGGGCTCAATCTCACGATCCTGAGATCATGACCGGAGTTGATACCAAGAGTCGGACGAGTAACCAACTTCGTCACCCAGGAGCCCCTGTTTTAATATTTAGAAACAAGGACTTTTGGGCGCCTGAGTGGTTCCGTCGGTTGGGTGGCTGCCTTCGGTTCAGGTCATGATCCCAGGGTCGTGGGATCGAGTCCCGCATTGGGCTCCTTGCTCGTCGGGGAGTCTGCTTCTCCCTCTCCAGCTCCCCCAGTGCTTGTGCTCTTTCTGTCTCTGTCAAATAAATAAAAATCGTAAAAAAAAAAAAAAGAAACAAGGACTTTTTAGTTTTGACGAAATCAAAGCCATGGATACTTTCTTTTACCTTTTTTTATTTTACTTTCTTTTATCTTTTTTTAATGACAGTTATGTAATCTTTTTTTTTAAGATTTTATTTATTATTCATGGGGGTGGCACAGAAAGAGGGGGAGAGAGAATCAGAAGCAGAGAAGCAGACTCTGCGCTGAGCTAGGAGCCCAGCACGGGGCTCAATCCCACAACCCTGAGATCATGATCTGAGCTGAAATCAAGAGTCGGATGCTTAACCTGCTGAGCCACCCAGATGCACCAACAGTTATGTAACCTTTATTGACCTTAAGGAACAAACAACAAAATGTGTCAAAGTTCATGATGAAAGCCCTTTCTCTCCTTTTTCCCCCCAAGTACTCTCTTTTGTCTTTAAGCTTAGAAAGGCATATCCCATGCAGAGATAAAGGATGTATTTATTCATCATCTATCTCATTCATCAATTCTAAAATAACATTTCTTCACAGTTTATCTTCTTTGAAATAGGGATGTGTCCTAAAAACCGGTGGCATGTTATAGTTTAATTGGCAGCATTTATTTTTTTAGTGGTACCTAAAATAACGGTGTGTCTTAAAATCGGTGACGTCTTAGTTTTGATGGAAACTGGTATATTCCACTTCTTAATTTTTGTGATGACACATTGTGGGCCATTAAAATTATGTTTTTAGGGGCGCCTGGGTGCCTCAGCCGGTTAAGCTTTGCCTTGCACTCAGATCATGATCCCAGGGTGGTCATCCCAGGGTCCTGGGATGGAGCAGGCAGCCTGCTGCTCCTTCTCCTCCCTCTGCTCCTCCCCTTGCTTGTGTGCTCTCTCTCTCTCTCTGTCAAATAAATACAATCTTTTAAAAAATAATAAAATTATTTTTATATAGATTTTTTTGATATTGCAAAGAAATGTTTGTGATATATGTGGGGAAAGAGCAGAAGACAATATTAAGTTGTATATAGACCATGTGAAGCCATGTTAATGTCACGTTAAAACACTGTGACCACAGAAATACAAATAAAATAAGAGTCCAACACCTTTTGCCACTGATTTTCAAAATAATGACTGTCAAAAAGGGTAATAAAGAGCTGGAAAGAATGCACACAGGTGACACACACATACACTGCATTGTGGTTGGAGTGTAAATTGGTACAGTCTCTTTGGAGGGCTATCGGCAATATATTATATATCCAAAGTCTTAAAAAATATATGTCCTTTTTAAGGGGCTCAGTCAGTAGAGCATGGGACCCTTGATCTTGGCGTGGTGAGTTTGAGTCCAATGTTGGGCATAGACCTCGCTTTTTTTTTTTT
>CM052895.1:3098033-3131106 GCA_028534135.1 Potos flavus | reverse complement strand
CCTCTGCCTCTGCCCCTCCCCCCTGCTCACAAGCGCTCTCTCTCGAAATAAAGAAAATCTTTAAAAATTTTTTAAAAATAATAAAAATGGTGATTTAGGGGTATATTTTTGAAAAGCTGTTTACAATATTCGTTGGGTGAAAAATAATTCATGGAACAATAGTATGGCTCAGTTTTCTGAAATATGCATAATCACACATGTATAAATCCAAAATGCTCACAGGGTCTTTAGATGGTGCGAGCCTGGGTGAATTGCCTTGTTTTGTTTCTCGGTATTTTCCACTAGAAAACTTCACGGTCCTCTGAGTGGTAAGACAGAACGTCAGGACAGGAGCTTCTCCCCATCCTCCGAGCAGCTCAGCACCAGCAGCCTCCCGAACGTGCCCGGGGGCGGGGACCCCATTTTGGAGCTGGAGACCGATCGCCCCGGCGGCCCGGTGGTTCGAGCCCGGGACTAGGCGCCCAAGCGCATCCCAGCCCCACGCCTCGTGGCTCTGCCCTTGCAGCCGCGGGGTCACCGTTGTGTTAAACGAGACCGCTCCTCCCACGCTTCGTGCAAACTCGGAAACCACTCCACCCGCTCGGAATTCCGTGCAGCAGAAACAAAGGCGGAGGCGGAGCGTCCCCGGGGAGGGGCCTGGCTCTCCCGCAGGAGTGGGGTGCCCCGCGGACCGCGACTAGGAAAAGGGGATCCTAACACGCCCCCTTCGGTCCGCGGGGCGCATCTCCTGTAAGGCAGAACGCGACTGGCATGGGTTTTGAACTTTCTTGCTCTTGACGGTGGTCTCCCAAGGCTTTAACCCAGGCGCTCATTGCGGTGGAATCCTGAAGCCAGGTGTTCAGAATGCACTGATGGCTAATGTCATTCCTTACATTTAAAGATGTTTTACTGTAGGGGCGCCTGGGTGGCTCCGCGGGCTGAGCTTCCCAACTCGGTTCTGGCTCAGGTCACGGTCTCAGGGTGTGAGATCCAGCCCTGCAAAGCCTCCACGAGGAGCCTGCTTCTCTCTCTCTCTCTCTAAAAATGAATAAATAAAATCTTAAAAAAAATGTTTTTTATGTGGTTAAATATACATCACAAAAAAGTGACCATGTTAACCATTTTTTAAAAGATTTTATAAAATCTTCTCCATCGAGAGAGAGCACGAGAGTCAGAGGGAGAAGCAGACTCCCTCCTAAGCAGGGTGCCTGATCCAGGACTCGATCCTGGGACTCCAGGATCACGGCCTAAGCTGAAGGCAGTTGCTTAACCAACTGAGCCACCCAGGTGTCCCGTGTTAACTATTTTTAAGCAAACGATTCGGTGGGATTAAACACATTCACGGTGTTGTGCAACTATCCCCCACGGTCCATCTCCAACGGTCTTCATCTTCTCAAACTGAAAGGCTACCCTTTAAGCACCAACTCCCCATTCTCCCTCTCTGGTCCCCTGTGACCTCTATTCTACCTGGCTCTAGGAATGTGCCTCTTCTAAGTAGCTGATGTAGGCGGGATGGTAGGATTTTTGTCCTTGGCATATGGTTCATTTCACCTGGCACGTTGTTTTCAAAGTCGACCCTCCTAGTAGCATATGTCAGTTTCCTTTCTTTTTCAAACTGAATAATACTGTTATGTGTATACACCACATTTTGTTTATTCATTCATCCATGAGTGGACACTGGAGTTGGGTTTCAGCTTTTTAGCTATTGTGAATAATGCTGCTTTGAACCTTGGGGTACCAGTATCTGTGAGATTCTCAGCTTTCCCTTCTTTTAGGTATCTACCTGTGAGTGGGAATTGCTGGATCATATGTAATTCCATGTTTTCCTTTTCGAAGAACCACTGTTCTTTCTTTTCTTTCCCTAGAGGCTGAGCCACTTCAACGTTCCCACCAGCAACGCACAAGGCTCCCACCTTGTCCACAGCCTCAGCAACACTCATTTTCTGGCTTTTGTGTTTGTTTTTGTATTTTTACAGTAGCTGTCCAAAGGAGTATCTCACTGTGGTTCCCCTTTGCATTTCCCTAATGAATAGTGGTGCTGAGCATCTTTTCATGTGCTTATTGGCCATGCGTCTGTCGTCTGTCTCCTTTGGAGAAATGTCTATTTAAGTTCCTTGCCCATTTTTAATTTGTGGCTTGTTGTTGTTGCTATTTGTCAATAAGTTTTAGGGCTTCTTTATATATTGTGGATATTAATTCCTTATCGGATATATGATTGGCAAATACTTTCTCTTTCTGTGGATCATCTCTTACATTTTTTTTACAGAGATTTTATTTATTTGAGAGACAGTGACCAAGAGAGAGAGAGAGAGAGAGAGAGAGAGAACATAAGGAGGGCGAAAGGGTAGAGGGAGAAGCAGACTCCCCGCTGAGCAGGGAGCTCGACAGGGGACTGGATCCCAGGACCCCAGGATCATGACCTGAACTGAAGGCAGCCGCTTAACTGACTGAGCCACCTGGGTGCCCCTGTCCCTGACATTTTTGAGTCTTTGTAAGTTCATTCTGTTTCCAGAAGGTTCTTTGACTTGTTGCTCACCAGCTTCTCACATATGCATTCATTTCACACACTCGTTCACCCAAAAAATGTTCCAGTGCATTCCATACACCACGCTCGGGGCTGAGCCCTGGAGGCATAATCCCAGAAAAAAAGATCCCTGCCCCCGAGGAGCTCACAGTCGAGTGGGGGAGGTGAACAAAAAACCAAACAATGCTGCAATTCAGTCCATGACGATAGATTATGACACGTGCTGTGCAGGACAGCAAGAGCCCTGAACATTATTTGGGGTTGGGGAGAGTAGCTGAGAAAGTGGCACTTACACTGGGATTTGACAGGTGAGAGGGCCTGCTTCAGGGCAGAGTGATCTGGCAGAGGTAACCCAGCTTTGAGGCTGGGAGGCCTGGGGCCAGACGTGGTTCAAGGCTCACACTGCACAGCGATCCAATTTATATCCTCAAAGACTTGTCTTGCTGCTGGGCCGCCAATAGATAAAGGACTCCTCCTTCCTCCCCCACTCCACCTGACATTCACCACATCCTGCCTTGAACCCAAAGGCAGGCACCCTCTGGCCCAGGCTCCATCATCCCTCTGTCATCTGATGAGGGCAGTTGATCTCCTGGGCTATCCTCTTGTCCTTTGCCTGGTCACTCTCAACACAGAGTGATTTTTTTTTCCCCCTGCTAACAGCTTTACTGAGATATAATTCACATACTATACAGTTTTTTAGTGTAGTCACAGAATTCTGCCCCCGTCACCACCTTCTAAGTTTAGAACATTGTCCTCGCCCACAAAAAGAAACCCCTTACCCATTGTCAGTCCACAGTGATCTTCCAAAACTGCAAATCAGATCACAAAACTCCCCTGCTTTGAATTATTTGGGGGCTCTCACTGCGCTTCAAGGTTAAGTCATTTTTTTTGCCATGATGGGACTCCTGCGTACCTCCCATCTTCTCAGGACCTCTTCACCCACTTCCCTACGCTCCAGCCTCCAGCCGCACTCACCTGTCTGCTCTTTTCCATCGCAGGCCTTTGCAAATGGGAATTCTTCTGCCCAGAGCACTTTCCCCAGATGCCCTCATCACCAGCTCCTTCTTTGGGTGTCTCTCCATCAAAATCCTCTCTTTGAATCATACCTTTTCTACACCCTTTTTCATCTTATTTATTTACATGATGACTTTTTCTTGGCTGTTCCCCACATTAGAATGTTGGTTCCCTCGCTAGCATTGGGACAGAGTGCCTGGCACATAATAGGCATCAACAAGTGAGTGTTGGACCAGAGAAGGATTAAGGAGAAGAGGGAGAAGGACATGTGAAGGTCAATGCCCCGGAGTGGACGAAGGCACCATTCGCTGAGATGGGGAGGGCTGGAGGCAGGCAGAAAGTGGGGGGCATGTCAGTACCTCCACTTTGAACAGGCTCAATTCGAGATCCTCCAAGATATCCAAATGGAGATGTCAAATGAGCAGCTGGAGTTTTATGAGTTTAAAGCCAATAAGAGTAGTCGAGGCTGGGTATAAAAATCTGGATGTCACTGGATATAGATGATATTTAAAACCTTAGGGATGAATAAAGGAGCTTACCCTTGAGAATGGTATTCCATTCCAACATCAGGCATCGCATGACCTAAAGATTGAGAGGTTGCGTCAATGAAAGGAAGAAAGAAAAAGGAGGGAAGGGTGGGAGGGAGGAAGGAAGGAAAGAAGAAAGGAGGGAAAGGAAAGGAAAGGAAGAAGGAAGACAGCGAAGGAGGCTGAAAATGAGTGGCCAGAGAAAAAGGGGAAAGCCTGGGAAGTACAGGGTTTCGGGTGAAAGGGTGTGGCCCACAGCATCAAATTCTAGCAAGAGGCCTCGGAAGATAGAGAAACAGAGACCCTGGAATTTGGCAACATGGAAGTCACTGATGCCTTTAGCAAGAGCAGGTTAGGTCGAGCAGAAGGGGTGGAAAGCAGAGCAGGGTGCAGAGGGGAGTAAGGGAGGGCACACGTAACACCCGCACACTCTACTTTGAACACAAGAAAATAAACGTGTGTTGGTTTGAGCCACTACGTTTGTGGTAATTTTACTGCTTGTGGTTATAGCGGTAACAGGAAAACAATACAGGAGGTATTCCAGGAAATAAAAAAGGATAGTTCATTTTCTTGCAAATCAAGGAGAAAATCTTGTGATCATATCCATGGATACGCGGAAAGGCACTTGGTAAAAAAAAAAAAAAGAAAGGCATTTGATAGAATCCTCTATCTTTTCTTTTTTAAGATTTTATATATTTATTTGACAGAGACAGCAAGAGCAGGAACACAAGCAGGGGGAGTGGGAGAGGGAGAAGCAGGCTTCCCGCCAAGCAGGGAGCCTGACACAGGGCTCAATCCCAGGACTCCAGCATCATGACCCGAGCTGAAGGCAGACACTTAACGACTGAGCCACCCAGGTGTCCCTCCTCTATCTTTTCTTAGTAAAGCCCTAAGCTAAAAAGGAATAGAAGAATATACTTCAATATGATAAAGACTATCTACCAGAATCCAAAATTATAAAGCAAACTAAATGGATATATGCAAGTTGTTTCTGCTGAAATCAGGATCAAGACAGGGTTCCCACTCCTCTTTAAGATTGTGTTGGAAGGTCTAGCTAGACAATGCAATTAGAACTTACTTAAATTTGGGCACCTGGGTGGCTCAATCGTTAAGCCTCTGCCTTCGGCTCAGGTCATGATCCCATGGGCCCTGGGATCAAGCCCCACATCGGGCTCCCTGCTTGGCGAGAAACCTGCTTCTCCCTCTCCCATTCCCTCTGCTTGTGTTCCCTCTCTCGCTGTGTTTCTCTCTGTCAAATAAATAAAAATTAAAAAAAAAAAAAGAACTTGCTTAAATGATTTTTTTTTAAAGTCATCTCTGTACTCAATGTGGGGTTCAAAGTCACGACCCTGAGACCAAGAGTTGCATACTCTACTGACCAAGCCAGGCAGGCACCCTTCGAACTTAAAGTTCAGTTGGAAGAACAAATGCCTGAATGGATCCCAGAATTTTCGGAACAGAAGAATGGCGGTAGAGTGGGACAGGCCACAAGACAGACAAGAAGAATTCAGAAAGAGCTCTCAGATTATACGTGGGAAGTTAATATATGGCTATGATGGCATATCTGTTGAGGGAAAAAAAGAGGTGATTCATTCTTTTTAAAGATTTATTTGAGAGAGAGAGAGCACAAGTGGGAGGGACAGAGGGAGAGGGAGAGAGAAACTAAGGCAGACTCCACAATGAGCTTGGAGCCAGACGTGGGGCTTGATCTCGAGACTCCAAGATCATGACCTGAGCTGAAACCAAGACTTGGATACTTAACCTACTGTGCCACCCAGGTGCCCCGATGATTAATTTGATGGGTGGTACTGACACTCGTGGTCATGCTTATGGGGGGAAAAAAAAACCCAAAAGCTGGACTCCAACCCAATGGTTCTCAACTGGGGCGGGGGGGGGGGGGTTGCTTCCGGTGGACATTTGGCAATATCTGGTGACATTTTGGTTGTCCCAGCTGGGGTTGGTGCTATTGGCCTCTAGCGCATACAGGCAGAAATATTGCTACTAAACATCCTACAATGTAAAAGACAGCTCCCACAGCAAGGAATTATCTGGCCCCCAATGTCAATAGGGCCATGATTGAGAAATCGTGTTCCAAAATAACACAGAATACTTGGGGCGCCTGGGTGGCCAGTCAGTTAAGCATCCAACTCTTGATTGTGGCTCAGGTCTCTCTTCCTCTCTCTCCCTCTGTTCCTCCCCCTGCTCATGCTCTCTTTCTAAAATAAATTAAAATCTATAATAATCTAAACCTAAAATCTAAAAATCAAAAATCAAAAAGAATACACAAATAAAAATCTTCAAAAATAACACAAAACACCAAAATACTTCTCGGATGCCTCGAAGATTTCATAATAAATATTTAAATAAAAAACAATATATTAGAAGGAAAAAAAAAAGAATAATATTTATATAAATTTGGAGTGGGGAAAAAACCTGCTAAGTAAGCCTGGAAACCAGAAAGCCAAAAGGAAAAGATACATTTGACTGCACACAAATTTTAAACTTTCCTAGAAAAAGATATAAAAAAAATATATATAAAGCAAATGATAAGCTGAGAAAACAGTTATAAAATATGTGAAAGACAAAGAGTCAACAGCCCTAATATGCAACTGAGACCTGAAACCATAAGATTCCTACAAGAAAACATAGGCGATCATTTCTTTGATATTGGCCAGAGACATTTTTCGAGATAGGTCTCCTCAGGCAAGGGAAACGAAAGCAAAACGAAATTATTGGAACTACACCCAAATAAAAAGCTCTTACAGGGGGTTGTCTGGCTGGCTCGGTTGGTGGTACATTCGACTCCTCATCTCAGGGCTGTGAGATCAAGCCCCAACTTGGGTATAGAGTTTCTTTAAAAAAAAAAATAGGTAAAATTTTAAAATAATCATTTTTTAAAGATTTTATTTATTTATTTGATAGCGAGAAAGAGATCACAAGTAGGCAGAGAGGCAGGCAGAGGGAAAGGGGGAAGCAGGCTCCCCACTGAGCAGAGAGCCTGATTCGGGGCTCGATCCCAGGACCCTGAGATCATGACCTGAGCCAAAGGCAGATGCTTAACCGACTGAGCCACCCAGGCGCCCCAATAAAGTAAAATCTTAAAAAAAAAAACCAACCCTTCTGCACAGCGAGAGAAACCATCAACAAAATGCCAGTAGGCAATCTACTGAATGGAAGACAATATTTGCAAACGATATATCCGCTAAAGGGTTAATATCCAAAATTTATAAAGAACTTACACAACCCAACCCTAGCAATCATCATCATCATCATCCAATTAAAAAATGGGCAGAGGACCTGAATAGACATTTTTCCAAAGAGGACAAATACATGGGCTACAGACACATGAGAAAAACTCAGCCTCACTCATCATCTGGGAAATGCAAATCATAACCACAGCGAGCTATCATCTCACACCCGTCAGAATAAAAAGACAAGAAATAAGTGTGGCTGAGGATGTGGAGAAAAAGGAGCCCTCGTGCACTGTTGATGGGAAGGCAAACTGGTGCAGCCACTGTGGCAAATAGCATGGAGGTTCCTCGAAAAGTTAAAAATAGAAGTGCTGTATGACCCAGTAATTCCAGTACTTGGTATTATCCCAAAGAAAACAAAAACACCAGTTCAATAAGATATGTGCGCCTCTACGTTTATTGCAGCTTTAGTTGTAATAGCTAAGATATGGAAGCAACCCAACCATCCCTCAATAGATCAATGGATAGAGAAGAGTAATCTATCTATTTGCCTATCTATCTAATGGAATATCACTCAGCCACATGAAATGATGAAATCTTGCCACTTGTAACAACATGGATGGACCTAAAGGGTACAATGCTAAGCGAAATAAACCAGAGAGAGGAAGACAGACACTGTATGATTTCACTCATATGCGGAATTTAAGAAACAAATGAACAAAGAAAAAAAAGATGAACAATGAAGAAAGGTTCTTTTTTTTTTTAACTTATTTGAGAGAGAGAGAGCATAAGCAGGGAGGAATGTCAGAGAGAGAGAGGGAGAAGCAGACTCTCTGCTGAGCAGGGAGCCCAACACGGGGCTCGATCCCAGGACCCTGAGATCATGACCTGAGCCGAAGGCAGACGCTTAACCGACCGAGCCACCCAGGCGGCCAGATTCTTAAACACAGAGAACAAAATGTTGGTTACCAGAGGGCAGGTAGGAGGAGGATAGGAGAAATTAGATAAAGATTAAGAGTATACTTATCCTGATGAACAAATTCATAAAAAAAAAATGTGGGGTGACTGGGCAGCTCAGTCAGTTACACATCTGACTCTTGATCTCAGGGTTGTGAGCTCAAGCCCTGCATTGGGCTCCGTGCTGGCCATGGAGCCTAGTTTAAAAAAAAAAAATCGTGAAAGACAAAGAGTCAAAAGCCCTAATATGCCATTTTTAATAGACCAGGAAGAAAAACAAGACACATAAATGGCCCAAAGCTCTCACAAGTAGTTAGAGAACTGCAAATTAAAGTAGCAGAAAGGTTGCCTAAAATTGAAGAGTAGTTCATATCCAAAATCCCTGATCTTCAGCCCCAACTTCACAAAGTCCTGAAAACCAGAAAGATGTTTTGGCTTTCTTAAGTCTGAGGCCAAGTCATTCAACAACAGGACTTCAACCTGAGCTAAGATGAGGCTATTTGCAGTCTTTTTTTTTTTTTTTTTAAGATTTTATTTATTTATTTGACACAGAGAGAGAGAGAGATCACAAGTAGGCAGAGAGGCAGGCAGAGGGGGGGGGGGGGAAGCAGGCTCCCCGCTGAGCAGAGAGCCCGATGCGGGGCTCGATCCCAGGACCCTGAGACCACGACTGAGCCGAAGGCATACGCCCAATCAACTAAGCCACCCAGGTGCCCCAAGGCTATTTGCAGTCTTGACCCATCTTGCTTGGTGAGAATATTTTTTATATTCTGCTGCAGAAGCATTAATAAATGCATCTGATTAGGATGGGCTGCCTCAGAGCCTGCTGGGGTGGGGGTGGGGAGGCGCATCATATAATTTCCTAAAGTCCGGAAAGTACTGCGTTGTGAAACACATGTAAGGATTTGGAATAAGTGCTTACCGCTCTGTAATTTGCAGGGACACGGAGCGACAGAAGCGTGCATTGGCCGATTTTCAAATATTAAAACAACCTTGCATTCTTGGAATAAATCCTGCTTTGTCACAACGTGTTATCTTTTCCTAGAACACTGGGTTCGATTTGCTAATACCTGATGTTTTAAGTCCATATTCACCTGGCCTAGTGGTCTCTGACTTTCTTTTGTAATCTCTTTGCCAGCTTTCTGTCCTGGGCTATGCTGGCCTCGGAAAAGGAACTGAATGGTCAGTCTTCCTCCCTGTCCGCTATTCTCTGTGTTCGTATGACACACCGTCTGGGCCTGGATTTTTCTTTCAGGGAAGGTTTGGATAACAAATTCTGTTTCTTTGCCCGTTTTTCCTTTTTTCCCAGCACGCCACAAGGCGAGGTAGATATCCGCGCCTCTGACTCTGGGTCAGAATTTGTGTCCCATGTTCAGCCCCAGCCAATCAAGGGCAGGGAGACGGCTCTGCTGGGATGTGCTTAGACAACTCGGAATTGATCCCTCAACTTGGGCAAGGGGCTCTCTCTGCAAGGGTGGGACCCAAACAGTCAGGGTTCTGGTGGCAGAGAAGCCAGAAACAGGGATGACGCAGGATGAGGCAGGGGAAAGGAAGGACATTTGAAAGATAGGAGACCCAGAAGAGACTAAAATAAATCCAGAGAGATCGTCGCCATTATAGAGTAAGTTTGCTATTTACCATTAGTAGAAATAGGGCTCAGGGCCGCCTGGGTGGCTCGGTCGGTTAAGCGTCTGCCTTCGGTTCAGGGCATGATCTCGGGGTCCTATGATCGAGTCCTGCATTGGGCTCCCTGCTCAGCAGGGAGTCTGCTTCTCCCTCTCCCTCTACAGCTCTTTGTCAAATAAACAAATCGAATCTTAAAAAAAAAAGAGAAAGAAATAGGGCTCAGAGCAGGGGGTGCTCACAAGTCGAAAACCAAGTTACTTTTTTCCCATTCGAGTCCCACTTCCCCCACTTAAGCCCACCCTCTCCCCTTACACACATGCTGGGGCAGATGGCAGTGTTCGTGAAGGCTGCGACCACTCCTGACCATCCACTTGGGAATATGAGACAGAAGACCATACAGGATAGGAAAGAGGCTTGACTAATGAGGCTGGAGGCAGGGAGGAGCAGGCTCTCCCCAAAGTGGTGTGGAATGGCCTGAAGGCTCAGAGAGTCCCAGGCATGTGATGCAGAAGAGTACAATGAACCCTCCAGTCCTAACTGAAGGGCTGTGACCTTGGCCTCTGGGCCAGGGCAGAGAAGCTCATATACTCCAACCATAGTACGGAGTGCCAGCCTCGATTTGAGGACACCTTGACTGCCATTCATTGTTCAAGGATAAATTCTAGATTCTCAGGGCTTATGGTCTCAAAGGAAATAATAATCTGGCTGCCTGCCTGGTTGCTAATTTGCTTGTATTCTGTTTTGTGCCAGAAAGGAGTTAGGACACATTAGTCAGGATGGGCTAGGAGATGCTGCGGTACAACCCCACATCTCAGGAGTTTAACACGACAAACTTGATTTCTCCCTGCTCAGACCACACAGCTCATTCATTAAGTCAGTCACATGGCCAAACCTTTCTTCAAGAGGCCAGTAAGCGAAACTTCCCCATGGTCCTGGAAAAAGAACTGGAAATCTCCATGAACGATAGGAATGACCACCCTAGGTGGTGGTGGGGGGTCTGTGTTTATATACACACCTGGAAGAGGAAATGCCTCTTGCAGTAAAAATAGACAAGTAAAATCGACAAGTTTCACTTAGCCTTTGCAGGCTTCACCTCTGTCAGGACCTGCCCAATCAATCAATCAATCAATCAGTCAGCGGGGGGATGGGCAGCAGCAACCCCAGAAAGACTGGCTGTGTTGGTAACACCTACTCTGCACCTGCACCAAAGCTCTTCCCTTCCCCCCTTCCACATCCTTCCTCTGGGTCCCCCCCCCCCCCCCCGACTCTGCCGGCTGATAAGACAGAGTTGGGGGGGCGCTTGGGTGGCTCATTTCTTTAAGCCGTTGAGCGACTGCCTCCGGCTCAGGTCATGATTTCAGGGTCCTGGAGCCCTAGAGCCCCTCTGCCTGCTGCTCCCCCTGCTTGTGCTCCCCCCTCCCCAACAAAAAGATATAGTTGTTGAGTCCTGGCATTTGACAGATACTTGCGTGATTACAGAGTCAAATGAGTCTGAGTAACAAGACATCGCTTGGCCCTAGGCTAGAATGAAAGATACATCGCAGCCCGTGGTCAAGTCCAAGGGCAGGAGAGAGTCACTCTCAGTGGGAGGGAGGGCGGTGGGGGAACTTTCCGACTGAGCAGAAAGAACCACTGTGGGGAGGAACAGTCAGGAGCTGGGGGCCTGGGTTCCAGGAGGAGAATGGGGAGCGCACACAAGTTCAGGCAGCTGGGTTCAAGGACTGTTTCCGAGTCGGCCCCCCTTCCTGGGTGCTTCACCATCTCTGTCCCTTGGGGCCTCTCAGCAGTCCCAGATCTCCAAGAAACAGGCTCGGAGAGATGCACAGAGATCCAGCAAGTGGGCAGAGCCGACCTGGACTCCAGGCCACGTCCAAATCCAGCGCCACCACTCCAGTCTGTCAGAAAGCTGAGGGCACCTGGCCAAAAGGAACACCGGAGTTGCAAGCTCCAGCGAAAGCAGTGGAAAGGCGCACTTCAGGGGTCCGGGGCATCTGGGGGAGAGGACTCGGTGAGCCACTCCAGGGAGGGCGCTGCCGAGATGAGAATCTCGGGGCAGCCTCGGAAGCGGGAGCGTGCAAAGCACGCCCGCCCGAGCCGCAGCAGCGCCGAGGAAGGTGTCCCCTTCCGGGAGGCACCACCGGCTCCGGCTTTGTGTGACCAGCAGGGGGCGCGCGATCCCCTCCCGAAACCCGAAGTGGGAGGACGGGTGGGCTGAGCCTGGGGAGGTGAAGTGAGCCTCCGCTTGCTTGTGCACTGAAAAAAAAGGTTTAGAAACTATTTTCACCTGTTCCCTCTGTGGCATTGCACCGGGGCGGCGTAAGGACTCTGGTTTTTCGTTTTAAACCCTGCTCTTTAAACACTAAACATACTGTTCGACACATTGGCAAGCTCGTATGCATTTGATGGAGAGCGCACGTTCCACAGCTGATCTCGCCTGGGTCCCCCAGAAAGCAGAGCCTGTGGGGAGCTGCTTTAGGAGATGACACGGTAGGGAGCGTGACCAGAAGAGGAGAGAGAGCTAACGCAGCTCCGCATTACCGAGGTGGTCCTTCCCCGCTCTGTCTCCCAGGACATTCCGGGCCACTTTAGGGAATGTATCTCAGAACCATCCTCCCGAGGAGGAGAGGATTTATCCATTGCCCACCGAGACCCCCTCCTCTAACACAGGCCTGCGGGGGATTCTGTCCAGTTCATGGGTGCAAAGCCCGGTCAGGACGCTCTGCCAGCAAGGGCTGGATTCAGGATAAGAGGGCTGAAGAGGGGCCCGTGACCTCAGAGCCCCACCGGAGAAAGGGACCCAGAGGGAACAAGGGGACCCTAAGGAATTCATCCACACCAACTACCCAGACTCTTCATCTCAGGGTGTGTGTCAGAAAGATTCTGGGAAGCGGGATTGCTTGGTTAAAGGGGAAAGGCACCTGCAATTTTGCTACGTGTTGTCAGATCTTGATAGGACGGGGTTGGACCATTTTGCACTTCCCAACAACTTAGCACCTGCTTCCCAGCCTTGCCAACAGAGGATGTGGCAGACCTTTGGGTTTTTGCAGATCTGACAGGTGAGACATCACCGTAGTGCGTTTTTATTTTGTATTTCTATTATCATGAGCAAGATGGAGCATCCCACCTTATACATAGGCTTTTTATTGCAGTATTAATTGTAATAGCAGAAGACAGGGAACACAGAAGCACTGTGAGATATCACTACCTCATGCCCATCAGAATGGCTATTAAAGAAGAAAACAGGGCACTGGGTGGCTCCATCGGTTAAGGGTCTGCCTTGGGCTTGGGTCATGATTCCAGGGTCCTGGGATCGAGCCCTGCATTGGGCTCCCTGCTCAGCGGGGAGCCTGCTTCTCCCTCTGCCTGCCGCTCCCCCTGCTTGTTCTCTCTCTGTCAATAAATAAAATATCTTTAAAAAATGGTAGTTTGCATGAAAGCTAGATTTTTTTTTTTTTTAATGTGGTGTAGCATACCGGAAATATAATGCAGACTTAAAAAGCATTCTGACATTCTGACACACGCTACAATATGGATTAATCTTGAGGACATTATACTAAGTGAAATCAGCCAGTCACAAAAGGACAAATACTGTATGATTCCTCTTATATGAGATCCCTAGAGTAGTCAAAATCATCAACAGAAGTAGAGTGGCGCTGGGGAGAGGGTGGTGGATTGGGAAGTTGATGCTGAATGGGGACGGAATTTCAGCTTTGCAAGAGGAAAAGCGTTCTGGGGATGGACAGTGGGGATGGTTGCCGACAAATGTGAAAGGACTTCATGCCACTGAGTTGTACACTTAAAAATGGTTAAGATGGTACATTCTGTTATGTGAACTTCACAATGTTTTAAACAGAAACCAAAAACAGACAAGAAACTGAATTCATAGAGGAATAGATCATGCTACATTCACCCAGAGTAAAATACAGCTATAAAAAAAAGAATGAGGGATGGGCACCTGGTGGCTCAGTGGGTTAAGTCTCTGCCTTTGGCTCAGGTCATGATCTCAGGGTCCCGGGATCGAGCCCCGCATCGGGCTCTCTGCTCAGCGGAAAGCCTACTCTCCCTCTCCTTCTGCTGCTCCCCCTGCTTGTGCTCGCTCTGTCAAATGAATAAATAAAATCTTAAGAAAAAATATGTTTACCTAGCGAGGAGGATCAGGCTAGATGGGACAGAGGTGCAGCTGGACCTCTCCATTCCTTTTTTTTGAGAGAGAGAGTGCACAAGCTGGGGGGAGAGGGAGAAGCAGACTCCCCGCTGAGCGGGAAGCCCGATGCGGGGCTCGATCCCAGGACCCTGAGATCATGCCCTGAGCCGAAGGCAGACACTTAACCGACTGAGCCCGATCTCCATACCTATCTTGTTTCATACATCTGCATTCAGAAATATGTAAATGTGCACATAAGTTTTTGAAAACCTTAGCTAGTATAGAGTTTGTTGGATTTTCTCTGCAATCTCCATGAGCATAGCCTTAGAGGGGCTAGTGATTTTTTTTTAAAGATTTATTTATTTGAGAGAGAGGGTGCAAGGGGGAGGGGCAGAGGGAGCAAGAATCTCAAGCAGACTTCACACTGATCACAGAGCCTGACGCAGGGGCTTGATTTCACCACTCTGATCATGACCTGAGCTAAAACCAAGAGTCGGACGCTTAACCAACTGTGCCACCCAGGTACCCCACTAAGATTTTATTTTTAAGTAATCTTTACACCCAACGTGGGGCTCAAACTCACAACCCCTGAGATCAGGAGTTGCATGCCTACTGACTGAGCCAGCCAGGTGTCCCCAAGAGGGTTGGTAATTTTTGAGATTTCTTGTATATTAAAAGACAAACAAAAAAAACCCCATAAAGTAACGAGTATTGACGCAGCTATGAAAAAACCGGAACACTCACACATTGCTAGTGGGAATGTAAATGGTGTGGCTGCCTCGAAAACAGTCTGGCTTCCTCAAAAATTGAAACGGAGTTAGCATACCCAAGAGAAATGAAAACACATGTCCACACAAGGGCTTTTACACAAATGTTCACAGCAGTTTTATTTAGATTAACCCCAAACTGAGAACAACCCAAATTTCCACCAGCAGAGGAATGGATACATTGTTGTATTTCCATAGGATGGAATACTACTCCTTAGTAGAAAGGCAAGCCCATGTGTCTAACAACATAGATGAATCTCAAAATACCTTTGCAGAGTAAAAGAAATTAGACTTCCAAAAAATATGTCCTGTATGATTCCATTTGCAGAAAATTCTGGAAACTGAAAATCTATAATGATAAAAAGGAGATCAGTGGTGCCTTGGGGCAGGGGGAGGAGGGCAGGGGTGCCCCTTAAGGGGCACGAGGAAACTTCGGGGTGTGATGAATATGTTCGTTGTCTTGATTATGGTGATGGTCTCATGGGTATATGGATACATAAGAACTCGTCAAATTATACACTTTGTTTTTTTTTTTTGTTTTTTTAAAGATTTATTTGTTTTTAGAGAGAGCACAGGTGCGGGAGGAAGGGCAGAGGGAGAGAGAGAGAGAGAGAGAGAGGGAGGGAGAGATTCTCAGGCAGACTTCCCACTGAGCGTGGAGCCTGACGCCGGCTCGATCGCACAATCCTGAGATCGTGAGCTGAGCGGAAATCAAATCAGACATTCAACTCACTGAGCCACCCGTTCCTAAATTATACACTTTGAGTATCCGTAGTTAATTGTTCACAAAATAGGATGAGATAATAAACAATACTTAAAATTTTAAAAACAGCGAAGGTAAGTTTTTGGACGATCTTTTTTTCTTTTTAAGATTTCATTTTTAAGTAATCCCTACACCCAGCGTGGGGCTCAAACTCACAACCCTAAGATCGAGAGTCACATTCCTCACCGGCTAAGCCAGCCAGGTGTCCCGATGTCTTCTATCTAGTCAGAAACTCCTTTCTATTTCTAGGTTTTCGTAAGAATTTTTTTCAGGTGGAGTATCAAATACTTTGGTGGCATCTATTATATGGTTTTTCCTCGTTTAATCTGTTTATATGGTTTGTTTATAGATTCTCTAGCATCAATTAATCTCTGTAGTCCTGGGATAGACACAACTTGATCATGACACGTCATTTTAATATGCTGCTGAAATTGATTTGCTAATAATTTGCGGGGATTTTTGCAGTTATCTTTTTATTACTAATTTAATTGCTTCCGTTGTCCTGGTGAGAATGGCCTGCGGCTTTCTTTGGCACACGCTTCGCTCTCAGCTATACTGGCCATGCGCTGAGGAGCGTTCACTCTCTCTGTTCTCTGGAAGAGTTTGTTCTTTTACGGTTGAGATGATGCGTTCCTTGCCAGTTTGGTGGAACCCGCCTAGGAAGCCAGCTGGGCTCGGTATTTTCTTTGGGGGGAGATTTGTAATGACTAATTAGATCTCTTTAACGGTTCCAGGGAAAATTCAGGCTTCTCTTTTTTCCCTTTTGAAAAAATTTTATTACGGAAGATATCCACCACACACAAGGAGAGAGAGTGGTATGGTGAGCCCTCAACCAGCTTCTAAAATCAACAGCTTGTAACCCCATCTTTTCATCTGTAACCCCACCCGCTGCCCCTGCCCACATCCTAGACCACCTGGAAACAAATTCCAGACATCTTATCAATTCATCTGTAAGGATCCCACTAATTTTCTCCAAAAGATAAGGATTTTATTATTTTACTATTTTTTTTTTAAAGATCTTATTTATTTGAAAGAACACAAGCAAGGGGGAGGGGAAGAGAGAGAGGCAGGCTCCCCACTGAGCAGGGAGCCGATGTGGGGCTCAATCCCAGGACCCCGAGATCATGACCTGAGCTGAAGGCAGACTAAGCCATCCAGGCGCCCCAAAAGATAAGGATTTGAAAAACACAAAACGTAACCCTTATATATCATGCCTACGCGAATTTAACAATTCTGTGATATCATTAGCCTGTTTTCATCTTTCCCCAGCTGTCTCATGTGTTGGGGGTGGGGTTGGTGGTTTTGTTTCAGTTAGTTTGAAAATCAAGAGCTAATTAATGCCCATACATTGTGATCGGTTGATGTGTGTCTTCAGAGGCCTGCCCAGCATGTGAGGGTTCATGCCCCCCAGGCCCATCTGTTTTCACTTCTCTGGCCATGCACAGGCCCCCCTCCACGGTCATCCACACCCCCAGGCCACTGACTGGCCTTGCACTTTCCCCAGGAGAGTTGTGCACCTGCTGGCATAGCCCCAGGACATGGGTGTCAAAGGTCCACCCCCAGCCCACCCCCAGTGAGCCCGCTGAGTCCCCAAGACACTGCTTCGTCCCTAGACTTCAATTCAGCCCTGGCTGATCAGAACTAGGACACTGACCAGTTGAAAATGGACTGAGTAGGTGATATTACAGTATCGCTAAATATATTAGGAAGGGACAGAAAGCAACAGCCAGGGCATTGGTGGTGGCTCCCAAGGGGGCAGGGGTCAAGGCTCCTGCTCTGTGGCTCCAGGGACAGCGGTGCCAGGGGCAGCCCTAGGCCACCCTGCTCCGCAGGGTCCCCTGCAAGACCTCCTCTCTCCCTGACGGCACTGTTCCTGGTGACCCCGCAAGTTCTGTGGGCCTTCGCTCCCTCCCCAGTCCCCTCTGGTTGCCACAGGCTTCCGTGGTACCCTGTCCCACGCGTGTTCAGATGCACATGGGACATCCTGGCACAGGCTTCTGAGTGTGCTTGTTCTTATTCTGGACACGCCTGGCCAGACAGCAGGCCAGGCGCTGCACGCGGGTGGCCTCCCAGACTGCTCGGGGGAGGGGGTCCCCCTAGCTAGGAGTGGTCCCCGGAGAAGCAGAGGACACCCCTGCATCAGAACTGATGGGTGAGGCAGGAGGGAGGGTAAAGTGACCAGGGACAGCTGTGGGGCACGGAGCCAGATGGAAGCAGGACAAGTAGAAAGCTGGTGTGAGGCTGCGGCCACTTCACTCGCAGACACCGGACAAGCAGCCGGTTGTGTGGGAAACACCCGGGCCGGCTGGGTCCCCTACAAGAGGCGGGGGAGCACAGTCCCGTCCTAGCCATCGCAAGGCCAGTCCCCCCCCCGCCGGACACAGGACCGCCGTCTCCACTCACTCAGCGGTCACGTCTGCTCCTCTCCACTGTGATCCTACACATGTTCTTGAAAGCACGTCTGTCTGGGAATTGCAAGCTGTCTTCCAGACAGATACTATTTTTCAGATACTCTACTCTGTTTCTCCTCTTTGTGGCTGTACTGCTATTCCTGATCCTCTGGCTAATATTCCGTTCTGGACCCCAATCTCTACACAGTCGCTGCTCCCCATGTGTTCTTCCTTTTTCTGGCTATAAGGTACACGGGACAAAGAAACTGACCGTCTCCAGCATTTTTCCGCACACCGTTCAGTGGTGTTAACTACATTTACACTGTTGTGCAACCATCGCCATCGTCCATCCCCTGATCTCTCCTCTTCTGGCTCAAACTGGAACCACCGGGCATTTTTACCGACCACAGTTACGGCCCAGCTGCCATCCATCCCCTGGGCTGGTGGCGTGGGTTGAGGGGCAGGTCCCGGGGCTCATCACTGCTGCCTGCTGAATCTGCTTCTGATTCTGGCATTTGCCTCCTGTTATGGACTGTGTCCCCCCCCCCCGCCGACTCCCCCAAATTCATGTGGTGACACCCTGCCCCCCAATGTGATGGCATTGAGAGGTGGGGCCTCCGGAGATCAGGGTTCGAGCAGGTCCTGATGTGGAGCCCTCGTGATGGGATTAGGAGTCGTGAGAGAGCTTGCTTTCCTCCTCCGCCAGGTGAGGACACAAGGGGAAGCAGGTCATCACAAGAGAGCCCTCGCCCGGCCACGCTGGCACCCCGATCTTGAACTTCCCGCCAATTTCGGTTGCGTAAAAGCCACCCAGTCTATGGAATTTTGACAGCAGCCTGAACTGAGACACACCCAAAGGGTCTGATTTTAGTCCGTCATGGTCACACTTCTCAGCATCTCATACTGTCCAGTTTCCTTGTTAGGCTGTGTAGGCAGGATGGGTCTCACTTCACATTTTCAGGGGTTTAGGGACTGTGGTTTTAAAATGCTTCTCTGGGGGCACCTGGGTGGCTCAGTGGGTTAAAGCCTCTGCCTTCGGCTCAGATCATGAACTCAGGGTCGTGGGATCGAGCCCCGAATTGGGCTCTCTGCTCAGCAGGGAGCCTGCTTCCTCCTCTCTCTCTCTGCCTGCCTCTCTGCCTACTTGTGATCTCTCTCTCTCTGTCAAATAAATAAATAAAATCTTAAAAAATAATAATAATAAATTAAAAAAAAATAAAATGCTTCTCTGTAACTTACTCTGTATGTCAAACCTGTCGCTCCACTGCAGTGGTAGAAACTTCACTTCAGTGTGAGGCTTCCCCTACCTTTCCCTAGGACATGTCTAAATACTGACCTATTTCGAAGGCACTTTAACAGCAAGCCCGTCAGATCTCTGCAGGTGCGTCTCTCGTCCTTGTTCCCCGACCCCTTCTACTGCTCACTCTCTGCCTCCTTTGGCTGCCTGTTTATTTTGCCCCTTTGGACACCATGGCATTGCCAGAGAGCTCTGAGGAGCAACACGCCCCCTAGCGGCCGCCCCAAACTTGCTGCGAAATATGGCAAGAACGCCCTTCTATCTTCTGTTAAGTATCATGTCACCATCATCCAAACAGTTAAATGCCATTCGAGGGGCGCCTAGGTGCCTCAGTCAGTTGGGCGTCTACCTTCCGCTCGGTCATGATCCCGCATGGGGCTCCCTGCTCAGTGGGGAGCCTGCTTCTCACTCTGCCTGCCGCTCCCCCTGCTTGTGCTCTCTCTCCAAAAAAAAGAAAAGAAAAAACGCCATTCGAGAATCTCACCGTATCCAATGACACTAGGAAACCCAGCTCCACGGCAGCATCTCCTTCTGTCAACTCTGGCCCACAGGGGTCAGCCACCAACAGCTTCTAGATGACTCAATGCCCTCCTCACTGTCTCGTCCCCTACTGCCTTAGCAGAGGAAGCATCCTCTGGGCAGCTGCCAAAGAACAAAAAGTGTCTGACTTTGGCTCAGGTCACAATCCCAGGGTCCTGGGATGAGCCCCACATGGGACTCCCTGCTCCGCGGGGAGCCTGCTTCTCCCTCTCCCTCTGCCCCCCCCCACTGCTCGTGCTTTCTCAAATAAATTTTCAAAATCTTTTTTTTTTAAGAAATTTTTTTAAAGATTTTATTTTTTTTTTTAAAGATTTTATTTATTTTTTTGTCAGACAGCGAGAGATCACAAGCAGGCACAGTGGCAGGCAGAGGCAGAGGGAGAAACAGTCTCCCTGCCGAGCAAGGAGCCGGATGTGGGACTCGATCCCAGGACCCCGGGATCACGACCTGAGCCAAGGGCAGACACTTAACCGACTGAGCCACTCGGGCGTCCCAAATTTTAAAAATCTTAAAAAAAAAAAAAAAAAAGGAAAAAATAGTGAATCTTCTGGTTTAATGTAACAAACCCAGTCTCAGATCCTACTCCCCCGAGGCTTCAGGCTTCTTCTTCCACACTCAGCCAAGGCAATCCTGGCATCTCCAGCTCATTGACTAAGGCCACCATCGTGTCCAAACTTCCGGAGTCATTAGAATAAGCTCTGGTTGTTCTTGGCAGGAATTTAGGTCTTGAGTCATGGGAAATGCTCCCATATCAACTCGCTGCCCAATATTATATATCCCACCCCTGTCGAGTACCCTCAAAAAATCCATTCCTGCGTGTGCTCCCCTAGGTCCTGCGGTTAAGCCTGTCCTGCAACTTTTTGGGCGACTGAGCTATTTCCTCCTAGAGCAGGGACTGTGCTTGCCTGCTGAGGCTAGGCTGAGACCCAATTCTAGTTGCTGGTCTGGAGGCAATGAGCGGAGGGGATTTCGAGAGAGTGATTAGCATCATTTCATAAGACATTCAGCTCAGGTGAGATCTCTGCAAGGCCTCCAGGTAAAACAAGGCTGTTCTTCTTTATCAAGAGGAAGGAAGCAGCAGCTGCTGGCCAGGAGGATTCAGGGGCTCTGGGGCTCAAGATTCTTAGGTATGTCCATCCAAATATCCCCATGCCAGGTTTCAGGATCCCATCCCCCCTCACGAGCCCCTCAACCCCCGGTTTGATGCCCTGACTTTATAGTACAGGAGAATTGTTGAGGAAGACGGGTCTCATCTGCAATTCTGCTGCCCTTGATTCCATCGTGGGCCTCGTTGTCAGCAAGCTCTGCTTCCTGGCTGCAAAAGTGAGCATTTCCTTACATTGCCTCAAGAAACTTTCTGGCTTTCATATCATGCCCTCCGTCGACTGGACTCACCTGAGCCTGACGTTCTTTCTGGAAAGTTTCTAAAGCAGGTGTAGAAAAACTAGCCACCTCCATAATCCTTGTAGCTACAGCTGCCCTCCCATCTTTCAAGTGCCAAAGTTACTTCATAAGCCCAGCTCTCCCTTCAACTTCTATCTCATTCCAATCTACCAAAGGTGAGTCTTATGCTCCAGGACCCGAGGGGATAGCACCACCCCACTGGCCAACAGTGGTGCGAGGCCACTGTTGCCTTCTGAATGGTGGATGAGCCATAGTTCTAGATTCCTATCCCCACAGTCTTCCTTCTAGGGCTACTCCCTACTGTTTTAGCTTGCATCTCCATAAAAGCAGAGCCTGAGCCTGGAACGTGGGTGCAGCTAGCTGATTTTGGTAGATGAACCCAGGAATCGGGAGAGAGGGAATGAGGAGAATGACACAGGGCAGAAGGAAAATTCGACAAAGTGTATTTTGGCTCCTGTCCCTTATGGGCTGAAGGTTGCCTCAGAAGGCCTTCGCTCACCTGCACTCCCAGGCTAGGCCTGTTGGGTTGAGGAGAAAGCCACAGTAGACACTGGGAATGAGGCACTGCCAGTGTCCATGGAGCCATCTACCCTAGCTGTGGCTGGGGTCAGAGGTGGGCTGATCGGATGGAACCAAAAGTTCCAAAACATCTAGTACACCTTTCTGGCCTTAGAGGGGATCAGAAATCTGGGACAATGCCCAAGACCAAACACCATCGGCTCCCTGGGACTCAGATGCCTGCCTCTATAGACCTTTGTGCATTCTAGAAATATGTGGAGAGGGCCTACTAGGTGTTGTTAAGGACTTTTCTGCACTGAGATACAGGAAAAAACAGAATGAAAAGCCCTGCAGAGCTTACGTCCTAGTGATTGGGGCGGGGGTGCGGAGGAGACTGACAATAAAATAGACAGCTTGCCAAGTGGTTATAGAAGTTGGAAAACAAAACAGGAAAGGAGGAGCCGTTGTCCTGCTTTGGTTGGGGCGGGGGAGAAGACGGACTCCTTTAAACAGAGTCATTGGGGAAAACCTCACTGAAAAGGTGGCACTGAAGCAGACACCTGAAGGAAGTGAAGAGTGAGTAAAATCAGCCAGATACTGAGGAGGAGGAATGGCGAGGGAGGAGGGAAATAGTGCCCAGGAGCTCACAGTGCCTTGGAAGCCAGGTGAAGACAGTGTTTCCAGGAGGAGGAGGAGGAGGAGGAGGGGTCAGCTGCAAGAAATGCGGCTGATGGGCCAAGACAAGGATGGAGAATTGGCCAAAGTCAGTAACACTGGAGGGTGACAGCATCTGTGAGGAGAGCAGGCTGGGGAGATCGGAGGGTGAGACACGCAAGCTTGAGGGGGATTAAGAGCGAAGACGGAGGGGAGGAATTGAGGACAGTGAACACAAGCAACTTTTTGGAGTTCAGTTACAAAGGGAAGCAGAGAAATGGGGCAGTAGCTGGAAAGTCTTGCCGGGTCAAGAAAGGACAGGTTTTCCAAGATGGAAGATCTACCAGGTTCTCTACTCCCATTTCCCTTCATCTTTCCTCCATTTTTTTTTTCCTTCATCTTTCCTCTTGCTGTCGACAAATCTGTGGCCTTTTTGACCTCCCTCTTCAAGCCCAAAAATATTTTTGCAAAGCTCTGATCCCCAGAGAGTTCTGAGCTGTAGGAGGTGAAAGCCACAAAGAGTCCTTTGTTCCTGCTTTCTGCTCTGTCACATCCCTCCCTGGGGCAATGAGCTTGGCTGCCTTGTCAGGGGGTGAAATTCCACAGCAGAAAGAACAAAGTCAGATATCTCAAAATATCATCCTGCTCCATTTATTTCAGGCCCTTTAGCCACTTGGATGGCTTTCGCTAAACATGGGGCTCCCTGCCTGCCTGCTGCAGGCCTAGCAGGGCCGATACTTTAGAACTATTTATTTTCAAGTAGTCTGGCCAAAGCAATATTCCCTAAACTTTAGGCATTCTTGGATCGCTGTTATGATTTTGGCTATTTTCCCATACCTCATAGTTTTTACTCCATGTTTTTATATAAAGCACTTTCCTTGAATTTTTTTTGTTGTCGTGGTGATAAGATTCACCTAACATAAAACTCAGTAAAGCGTACAATTCGGTGGCTTTTAGAACATTTGCAATGTTGTGCCACCATTACCAAACAGTTCCAAAACCTTTTTCATCACTCTAAAAGGGAACCCTTCACCTGCGAAGCATTTCCTCCCTCCTTCCCACTCCCCCCAGTCCTTGGTAACCGCCAACCTGCTTCCTGTCTCTATGGATTTGCCTATTATGGGTATTTTATATAAACAGAATCATGTAGGGGTGCCTGGCTCACTCGGTTGAGCATCTGCCTTCAGCTCAGGTCACGATTCCAGGGTCCTGGGATGCAGCCCCGCATCGGACTCCCTCCTCAGTGGGAAGTCTGCTTCTCCCTCTGCCCCTCCCCAATGCCCGGCTCATGTAATCTTTAAAAAAGATAAAAAATAAACAGAATCATAAAATACATGGTCCTTTGTGTCTAGCTTCTTTCACTTTATGGTTTCTCCATTAGTCCCTTTTCTTGGATTTGATTTTTTTTTCTAGTTTATCATTTTGATTCCCTTCTCATTTCCTTTTCTGTATATATTTTTTCTTAGTTATTTTATTTTAAAGATTTTATTTACTTATTTTTTAAGATTTAGTTGAGATAGAGAGAAAGCAGAAGGGGGAGGGGCAGAGAGAGAGAGAGAAGCAGATTCCCTGCTGGTGGGGGAGGGGGGGTAAGGCTCCATCCCAGGACCCTGAGATCATGATATGAGCCAAAGGCAGCCGCTTAACTGACTGAACCACTCAGGTGCCCCAAGATTTTTTTTTTTTAAGTAGTCTCTACTCCCAATGTGGGGCTCGAACTCCTCACCCGGAGATCAAGAGTCACTCGCTCTTCCAACTAAGCCTGCCAGGCCTTCCTGCTTTCCTAGTTATTTTAAAAGGGAAATTTATTTCACCCTCATAACTATTTTAAATACTTTAATCTATGTTAATGTAAATATATAACTATTAAAATACAAAAAAGCACTGCTCGAAAGAAATATTTCTCAACTTCGTGTCTAATGACATGTTTTGTGTTGTTTTGCTGCTTGAATAAGGCCACAATTTTATACAAAGTAGTTGTTTAGCAACCCCTAGTTTACTCCTGAAACAAAATTAGGCTGAGGCAGGACACTCACTTCTCTCACAACTGTCATATGGCCCTTGGGAAATGGGTCCCCGGTCTCAAGTTTCAGTGCATGCAGAAATGCACTGTCTATATTCCAGGGAAAAGATTACATATTGCAAGGACAAGTGTCACCACAAGTACAATACACTCCCCAAAGCAACTTATATAATACCTTGTGTGTATGGAGGTTGGAGAAATGGGCTCCCCAGGTCCTGGGAAAGAACACTAATCCAAAAGGGATCTAGGAGGAGATCAAAATCAGACACCTACAACAAGGAAGGAGTGAAGTAACCAGCAGGGGACAGCCACACTTCAGCTCGAGGAAACTGGGGTTGGACAGAATGAAGGTCCAGCCAAGTCTCTTTTTCAGGAGAACACAGGAAATCTGGATTTTTAATGTGGAATCTCCAAATTCTTAAATGTTGGCAACGACTGCAAAGTTTTTAAGCAACGTGGGTGGAGCAAATCCTATCTGTGTACAGGATTTGCCCTGGAGAGTGCTTGTTTGTACTTTGGGTGAAACAAACCGTTTAGTCTACGGAGGACAAAAAGAAAGGCCTGTAATAGAAAACCGATTCGCCAAAAGCCACACAGCCAGGTGGGAGCGGCTGAGCTCAGGTTCGAGAAAGCGGAGTCAAATACACTTACTCTGGACTGAGGCTGAAACCCCTCTGGCCCGCGCCGCACCTCTAAGCCAGGGGGGAGCCAGGAGCAAGGCCCCCGATCCCGTCCGCCTGCCCGCCTCACTGCACCCTCCATCACTGAGCGCCCAAGATTTCGCTGCCTCCCCCACTTGGTCCTCGGTCCCTTCCGCCAAGAATGCCACCGCCTGCCCCTGCTAGTCATCCTCACGCCCCTTCCCCTACCCGCTCCGCTGGCCCTGCGGGATGCAAGCCCGGCTCCCACCCCCGCGTTCCCAGGGGGCCGCGCACACACCTTCCGCCGCGGCCCTATCGCGCCCTCCCGAGCCCGGCTGCTGGCTGAGTCAGCCGTCCACACTGGTCACTAAGTGACCGTCCCTACCCGCCAGTCGGGAGCCGGGTCCGGGCCTACTCCGCCGCCCACGAACGCGCCCCGGCGAGGAGCGAAGTGCGCGTGCGCCGCCCGGGCTTTATTGCGTCACCGCGACTCCAGAGCGCGCGGCTCGATCATGAGCACGCCGCTCGCGCCTTCGCGTTTACGCATCTTCCTCTGCCAGGCGCGCGCCGCCGCCGCCGGGCTGGCCTCGGTGTCGAGCTTCTTCTCCAGCAGGTGCATGCGCGCCGTGGTCTCAGTCAGCATGTCCATGAGCAGTTCCTGCTGCAGCTTCAAGTAGTTGTTCTCCTCCAGCAGCACCTGGCTCTTGACCCGCTCCACCGGCGGCCTCCAGCCCGAGATGGTCGGCGGGGACGGCGGCGGCCCCGACCGCACCGGGAGCCCCTCGGCGGTCCACCGGCCGCCGCGGAACACGAAGTCCTCGTCGCTCAGGCGCGTGCGCGGCGCGCCGTAGCTGAGGCCCAGCTCGGCCTGGCGCGTCCGGTGGTCCAGCAGGTAGAATGTGGACATGGAGGAGATGCGGCGCAGCGGCGGGCGCCGCGGCGAGAAGCGCCGCGAGAAGTGGTCGGCCCAGAACTGCCGCAACTGCTCCCACAGGCGGCCGGCGTGGCCCAACGCCGGGCACCTGAAGGCCTCCAGGGCGAGGGCCGAGTGGGCCTTGTCGGGCGCGCGCGTGCCCGGTGCCGAGCCTCGAGGACGTGGGCGACCGGGGCTGCGCCCTTGCCTACGGAGCCCAGGTGTCCAGAATGATGAAGGCGAGCCAAGGGCACTGCTGGGGAGCAAGAGTCCGGGTGAGCAGCCTGCTTGGACAGGCTGTCCTGTCAAACCGCGAGAACCAGTGGACAAAGCTTAGCTCTGAGCCTGGGACCAGGGGCTCACCAGCTGCTGATCGCTGAGGAGCCCATCCCTGCACGCTGGCTCTGACAGTAGTCTCCTGAAACTACCTTCCCCAAAGATCACTCTGTGTCAGGCGCGGGGGACGTATATGCAAGATGAAGGACCTGAATTTCTGAGCCTTGGGCGGGCTGATGGAAGGGATCATCGGCCCGGGAGAAGGGAACGGTAGAGACAAGTACTTAAAAGTTGAGCAGGGCTTTGCTAGGTGAATTGGGGGTAGATAAGGGAGAGAGCCTCTAGGCAGAGTGAAGAGCCAGGCACAGCTTGCGTGTTCCAGATGTGAGGAAGAGCTTGGCGTAGGGCTGGTGTGTGGTATTGGGCTGGAAATACAGAGGAAGCCAGAAAGGGGAACAGAGCCTAAACTTCATTCTGGCACTGCTGGATTACAAAGCCTGGGCTAGCTCTGGATTCAGAAAAGTCTTCGGTAGGATGTCTAAAATAACCAATGGCATAACAGGCTGTAGGCCAGGCCTGGTCTGGGCAGGGGTTCTTAGCCCGTCCCTGCCCTCAAGATGCTATTGGTCCAGCTTGGAACCCAGATGTGTGTGTAGATGACAGTAGTTCAGTATGCTGAGTGACATCCTATGGGCACGTGCCATGGACTAGGACCCGTGCTTAGGATTTGAGGTCATAGGGGTTAGGTAGACTACATGTGACTTTTCTCCCAAGCAGACTACATCCTCAAGGAAGCTGAAGGACAGATAACAAGTCTTATTCTCTGTCTCCCCCAAAACCTGGAAGTGCTGACTCTATGAGAAAAGGACTATATGTTCTCTCTTAAGTTTCTCTTCTCTTCCTCGGAAGGTGAAAAGAGAAAGAACCCTCTGTCATGCCCACACCAATACAATACATGCATATTCTTCTCGCACATAGCTGGGCTGAGCGGATGGTGCTATCCCCTAGATCTGACTCAGGGCGACATCTCTGAAACCCCAGAGAGGGCCCAAGAGGGTGCAGCCAGGCACACCCTTAAGGCTGCATCTTCCTAGAGGGCCTTTTCCCAGGAATCCTCACTGCAGGTTGTGCCTCACCTGGAGGGTGTGTTGGAGGTGCTGAGCTGCTGTCCCAGGCCTGGCCCCATCTCTGAACCCCTCAGCTGCTGTCCACCAGCTATGACTCACAATGCCTCCAGGCCAGACCAGCCCAGGACAGAAGGGGCACCCAGAGTTAGACTCTGGGCTTTCCCCATATTCATTCGACACATGTATTGAGTGTTTGCTGTGCAGAGCCGGAGATAGGAATTTGATGTAAGGGAATGAACGAGGTAGTCCCTCATGGAGCTTATCTAGGGTGTCATGGGTCAGGTTCCCAGAAGCAGAGCCAAAGATGAGAATTCTTGTTTGAGTGATTTATTGGGGAAGTGCTCTCAGGAGAAGGGTGTGAGGGAAACAGGACAGGGCAGGGCAGGGAAACAAATGAAAGCAAGTAGGAGAGTGGCCTCAAGTGGAAACTAGCTTCAGCCCGGTCCCACAGGTATTTGTATAAATTACACCACAGAGTTAGGCCCCCTTGCCACAGGAAAACCAGTCTTTTTTATCCTCTCCTTTTTCTCCCACCCCTCATTTCCCATCAGTTTTTGGTAGGGGCTACTGTGAGTTGTCAGCCAACACTTAAGGCACATACAGGGTGGATGCATCACCAGGAAAAGGGATCTGTGGGACCCCAGCTGCATAGAGGAGGGAGGAAGAGAATAAAGAATAAAATGAATAGAAGGGGCCCCTGGATGGCTCAGTAGGTTAAGCATCTGCCTTTGGCTCAGGTCATGATCTCTTGGTCCTGGTATCGAGCCCCCACATTGGGCTCCCTGCTCAGCGGGGTGTCTGCTTCTCCCTCTGCCTCTGCCCCACCTCGTGCTCTCTCAAATGAAAAATGAAATTTTTAAATTCTTTAAAAAATGAAATTAAATGAATAAGAATTTGACTTTGATACGTACAATAAAAAAAAAGAAAATAGAGAAATACAGAAAGTGACTTTAGCACATGGTATTCAGTGAAGGCTCCTGACACTCATGCTAAGACCCGAATGATGAGGGGACTACATGAAGATTGGGGCCTGTTGGAGGGACAAGCACCCTGTGTTGAGAAAATGGGAGGTAATGAAGTCAGGCCTACCTGCCAAGCACATCAGATTGACTGCCGTCACCTCAACTTGGCATTGCTGATCCCAAAGGCCTCGTCCAGGGGCCTCCCAGTTAGCTCAGCATGGCCCTCCAAGGAGTCAGACCCAGCTCCAGGGGAGCTCATATCCCAGAGTAGAGCCAGGTGGTAGCATTGCCTCCTGGGAAATTTTTTTCTTGAACAGTCTTTTAAGGTGGAATTGACTGGGGTACCTGGCTGTCTCCGTTGGAAGAGTGTGCAACTCAATCTTGGAGTCATGAGTTCGAGCCCCATGTTGGGTGTAGAGATTACTTGAAAAAATAAAAAAAAATTTTTTTAAAGATTTTATTTATTTGAGAGGGAGGGCTCGAGTGATCGAGTGGTGGGGAGGGGCTGGGACAAGCAGACTCTTTGCTGAACACGGAGCCCAACACAGGGCTTGATCCCACGACTCTGAGATCACAACCTGAGCCGAAACCAAGAGTCGGACACCCAACCAACTGAGTCACCCAGGTGCCCCCAAAAAGTAAAATCTTAAAAAAAACTTTTTAAAAAAATTTCATTGACAATAAATGATATTTATTTTTAAAAAATTTTAAGTGAGGGGTGCCTGGGTGGCTCAGTTGGTTGGGTGGCTGCCTTCGGCTCAGGTCATGATCCCAGGGTCCTGGGATCGTATCCCAAGGAACATCAGGCTCCTTGTTCAGCAGGGAGCCTGCTTCTCCCTCTCCCTCTGCCTGCTACTCTACTTGTGCTCTCTCTATCAAATAAATTAAAAAAAATTTTTTTTTAGTAAGCTGTACCCCCAATGTGGGGCTTGAACTCATGACCTTGAGATCGAGAGTTGCATGCTCTACCATGCTCTACCAACTGAGCCAGCCAGGCGCCCCATAAACAATGTATTTATAATGTACAATTTGATATGTTTTTATAACTTGATGTATGAAATCATCACCCAAATCAAGATAATGAAGACATCCATTACCTTCAGAAGTTTTCTCAGCTCTCATCACTACATATTCGTTTGCATTTTCTAAAATTTTATATAAGCAGAATAATTTAGTATGTCCTTTTTTGGGCACTGGCTTCTTGCAGCATAATTATTTTGAGATTTATCCATGGGGTCGCATTCATCAGCAATTTCTTCTTGTTGATGAGTATTTCCCATTGTATGGAAATACCACAGTTTGTTTTCACATCTATTTGATGGAAAATTGGGTTGTTTACGATTTGGGGGCTTTTACGAATAAAGCTACTATGAATATGTGTGTATAAGTCTTGGTGCGGCCATACGCTTTCATTTCTCTTGAATGAACGCCTAGGAGTGGAAAGGCTGGGTCATATGGTAGATGTATGTTTACCTCTTTATGAAGCTACCAGACTTTTTCTGAAATGGTTGCACCCCATTCCCAACAGCCATGAGTTTCTGTTCTTCCCCATACTTGCCAACACCTTGTATGGTGAACCTTTTTAATTTTCGTCATTCTGGCGGGTATGTCTAAACTGTGGTCTTATTTTTTTTTAATTTTTAAAGATTTTATTTATTTATTTGACAGAGAGAGAGAAAGATCACAAGTAGGCAGAGAGGCAGGCAGAGAGAGGGGGGGGAAGCAGGCTCCCCGCTGAGCAGAGAGCCTGACGCGGGGCTCGATCCCAGGACCCTGAGATCATGACCTGAGCCGAAGGCAGAGGCTTTAACCCAGTGAGCCACCCAGGCGCCCCTAAATTGTGGTTTTAATATCATTTCCGTAATGGCTAATGATGTCGACTGTGTCTTCATGTGTTTCTTTGTTACCCTCTTTGGTAAATTAAGGTCTTTTGCCATTCTTCTTTTTTTTTTTTTTTAACTGGATTGTTTGCCTTACTGAGTATAAAGAGTTCTGGTGGATATGTTTTGCAAATATTTTCTCCCATTCTGTGGCTTTGGCTTTCAAAGTGAAAGTTCTTAATTTTGATAAAGTCCAGCTTACCAATTTTCTCTCCTGTAGTTCCTGCTTTTTGTTTCATATTTAGGAACTCTTTGCCAAACCTAAGGTCACTAAGATTTTCTCCTCTGTTTTCTCCCAGAAGTTATATGGTTTTAGCTTTACATTTAGGTCTGTGCTACATTTTGAGTTAATTTTTTAAAAAGATTTTATTTATTTGAGAGAGAGAGGGCATGAACGGGTGGGTGGAGGGCGGGGCAGAGGGAGAGGGAGAAGCAGACTCCCCAATGAGCAGGGAGACTGACATGGGGCTGGATTCCAGGACCCTGAGACCATGACCTGAGCCGAAGGCAGACACTTAACACTTAACCGACTGAGCCACCCCAGCGCCCCCTGAGTTAATTTTTTAAAGATTAATTTATTTATTTTAGAGAGAGAGCACAAGTGGGAGGGGCAGAGGGAGAGGGAGAGAGAATCTCAAGCAGACTCTGCACTGAACTTGAAGCCCGACACAAGGCTTGATCTCACGACCCTGAGATCACAACCTGAGCTGAAACCAAGAGTTGGACGCTTAACTGCGCCACCCAGGTGCCCCTTTTTTGAGTTAATTTTTGTTTATAATGTGAGGTGAGAGTTGATTTTTTTTTTCACATAGATATCCATTTGACCTTGCACCAATTATAGAAAAGACTAGGCTTTCTCCCAAGTTGCAGTCCTGTCATTCATCCTGTGACTATCCGAGTGTTTCTGGACTCTCTGTTCCTTACCATTGATCTCTTTATCTATTCTTGCACCACATTATATTTTCTTAATTATTGTAGCTTATAGGAAGTCTTAATATCTGGTAGTGTGTATCTTCCAGCAATATTCTTTAAAGATTGCTTTGGTTTTCTAGGTCCTTTGCAATTCCATATAATTGAATTTCCATCCTAATTTTAGAATTCAAATGTCAGTTTCCACAAATAAACCCTCATGTTCACTGTTCAAAGCTCTCTCTTCCTATCACGAGGACACTTGAGAGCTCAGATCAGCCCTCAGAAGGTTGTCTGATGGACATGGAATCAGAGCCCAGAAATATTTTAATCGAGCCAGTGATTCATTCTCTCTGTCTCTCTCTCCAAATTGTGTCTGTGTTATCAAGGCTAATTTTCATTAACAAGCTCGATATTTCAGACGGGTAATGCATGGCCATGGTCTACAGTAACTTTCAATTTCCTTTATTTCCTTACGAAAAAGGGAAAGCTATAAAACCCAAGGAAGTCTTTATTTGATGATTTGAATAGGAACAATTTAGAGAGATGAGGAACAATTAACATCTTTTTTTTTTTAAAGATTTTATTTATTTATTTGACAGAGAGAGAGAGAGAGATAACAAGTAGGCAGAGAGGCAGGCAGAGAGAGAGGGGGAAGCAGGCTCCCTGCTGAGCAGAGATCCCGATGCGGGGCTCGATCCCAGGACCCTGAGACCATGACCTGAGCCGAAGGCAGAGGCTTAACCCACTGAGCCACCCAGGCGCCCCGGAACAATTAACATCTTAACCCCTTTCACAAGCAGACCTCGATTCTGAGGAATTAAGAAACTCTGTGTTGATGTCTTTGCTGAAAAGGCCAGACCTGGAGCCCTTTAGGAAAGGAGTGCCAGGTAATGATAGGTCCGAGTCTAAGGACATCAAGTTCATTCTAAGGGCACAGAGGAAAGAAGAAGAGGACGTAAAAATGAATTTTCACTTCCTCACACCATAGGCAAATGCCATAGGAACTGCGAATGTCAGTGGATCCCTTCTCTCAGCAACCAAGAAGAATACTCCCAAAGCCAAGGAAGCAAACTCTTGTTTTGCCCCATGGCTATTTCACTTGGTTTCTGAGTCACCCTTGGTGACATTTGCCCTTCCCTGAAACAATGAGACATTCTCTGTGCTAAGATAGTGAATTAAAAAAAAAAAAAAAGAACTCTGCATCTATATAAAATGTGATAGAAGTCATTTAGATAATACAGGGGTGTCTGGGGTGACTAGGTTTGTTAAGGGTTGGACTCTTGGATTCCGCTCAAGTTGTGATCAAGTTTCTGCCCAAGTTGTGGTCTCAGGGTTGTGGGATCGGGCCCTATATCAGACTCCACACTGGGTGGGGAGTCTGCTTGAGATTCTCTCTCTCTCTCCCTCTGCCTCTGCCCCTCCCCTGCTCACAGGTGCTCTCTCTCTTTTTTAATTTTTTAAAATTAACATATAATGTATTATTTGCCCCAGGGGTACAGGTCTGTGAATCATCAGTCTTACACAATTCACAGCACTCACCATAGCACATACCCTCCCCAATGTCCATCATCCAGCCACCCCATCCCTCCCCGCACCCCCAGTAGCCCTCAGTTTGTTTCCTGAAATTAAGAGTCTCTTATGGTTTGTCTCCCTCCCTGGTCCCATTTGTTTCATTTTTCCCTCCCTTCCTCCCATGACCCCCCACCCTGCCTCTCAAGTTCCTCCTATCAGAGAGATCAAATGATAATTGTCTTTCTCTGATTTATTTCGCTTAGCACAATACCCTCTAGTTCCATCCACATTATGGCAAATGGCAAGATTTCATTTTTTGAGGGCTGCATAGTATACCATTGTATATATATACCACATCTTCTTTATCCATTCATCTGTTGATGGACATCTAGGCTCTTTCCATAGTTTGGCTATTGTGGACATTGCTGCTATAAACATTCGGGTGCACGTGCCCCTTCAGATCACTACATTTGTATCTTTAGGGTAAATACCCAGTAGTGTGATTGCTGGGTCATAGCGTAGCTCTATTTTCAGCTTTTTTTTTTTTTTTTT